>JAOYRS010000016.1:4800000-6000000 GCA_032432895.1 Dryadula phaetusa | reverse complement strand
TTGTCTCTCTAAATGTGTGTCTCTCTAAATGTGTGTGTGTATATATATATATATATATACATTTAGAGAGTCCAAAGTAAAAATTTACTACACAAAAATAATTCTAGAACATTATTACATTAGCTTTCGCTTGATATGATGCAGTGATTCAAAAAATTTCAATTCTACTGGAATTTTTATTAGCCAGGCGACTCAAGGAGAATTTGAACCTAACACTGTTTTGCGAATTGAAGGCTGGAAAAGAGGTAAAGGGTTTCTAGGGTATTTAAAGGGAATTTTGAACTGAAATTGTGATAAAATATTTGGGTAATTATATTGGTTGTTTAATAATTTATAAAGGAAAGTTATATGTCCTTCCTATCGTTTAAGCTCTGAATTTTGAAATATCGCAACAAATTATTATAAATATACCTTAATTAGTTCCAGAATAACTATACATACATTGTGATAATTAAATAGCTAATTTTAAATTATTAAGAACTGAAATCAATTCTATAAAGTATTAGCAACTATATGCTTTATCTCCTATAGCTGGGTAGTCAAAGACAACCTTGTGGCGAGACAAATCGCTAACTGATGCAGTCAACAAAAAGTAGATATTTTTGTAATATATGTTATAATTAAATAAAAACTATAGTGTGCAGTATTTATTAATATTTTTAAACTTATCTAATCTGTTTTCAAATATAATTTTATGTTATTATGGGAAAGCATTAGGAAAGGTCTTTCATGACTTGGACTCAACATCAACATTAACGTACACACATAGCACTCACGCGCCGCGATTGTTCTTTTCTGGCGAGAATTAGCAAACATTTCCAAATGCTTTTTAATACCGCACTCAAAATGTGGAGAATGTAAGGAGCTTTTAATGTTATGTGTGTGGGTACAATAATTTGTTTTGTTTCTCACAACTCCGCTGTTATTGTATCTACCTTAATTCCTTCAAAAAAAAACAAAGAATATCCTTCATACAAATGTCAAAGAATGGTGTTAATTTTATTTATGTTCAGTTTTCAAATTTATTTTACTTTTGTTCAATTTGTTTGTGTAAAGACTAATTGTGAATCAAGAGGAAGTATTCGTGCGAATCACCTAATGGTATTCGATTTAGATGTGCTTACAACCAAATGGCAGATTACAGCATGTTGCGATTGGGATACAATTTTGTCTAATGTGCTTTCTTGATCTAGACTAAGTTCTTCGTAGATTGCTTTATCAATAGTGCCAGTTCGTCACAAATGTATTCTTCAATTATTTATCATACAATCGTATATATTTTTTTATTATAATTTTATATAGACATTTATTTTTATTATACACTTTTGTAATAACAATATTTTAATCCATATATGATTTCAATACAGAAAGATTACATTATTATCTATATCGTATATAAACCTACCCTGTAGGTATCCATATCCTTTACCTATTTTTTACAAACTAGGTAAAGGATATGGATAGGATAATTTCAATCTTTATAGATTGAAATTATCGTAAAAAAATTATCATATATTTACAGTAATAACCATTAACATGGACAACTTGTATATTATTATTTTCTTAGATGCAAATAGAGCGCCGGTGTTCTCAACTTTTGGCCCTTTCAGTGATTTTATGTGTATTATTACAATAACAAGAGAGATGAACATTTATACAATTATGGTTTATGATTCAAAACATTATGTCATTCATAGATTAGACAAATCTAAGCTTGTAAATGCTATGAAAGTGTCTTCCGATATAATAAGACACTTTCGATTCGTTTTATTAAGAAGTTTTTTAGATTCACGCACCTTTTTTTGGTTTTAAATATATCGTTACCTCATTTCATTAGATAGATAGATAGGTGTTGAGTGGTAAAATACCATGATGTCTTCAATAATAATAAGAAAGAAAATAAAAAAATAACAATTCCCACCGACGTTGACTTGAATTTACTTGTATTAAAATGTATGAAACATTGCCGACGATTTTCCTTATAATCTATTTTATCGTGTCCTATTCGTATACTATGATGTTGTATAGAGTACTAAATGGCGTGTGGTTAGTGCGGAACATCGCTCAGTGACCACAATCGTAACCAAACACCTGTCTGAAACGCATCCTGAGCATGCCTGCTTCTACCGTCGTTGGAATGCTGCCTATATGAATGTAATTATGCGTGGCCTGGCTACTCTATAATAAAATGTAATAATATTTATTTATCATGCTACTTTTTCATTATGTTCTACTAAATCATAGTTATTTTAAATAAATTAAAGCTATATTTTATTTAGTAAAATAACGGGCGATGCTTACCTCCGTCATTCAACACGCAATGTTTCATCTTCAGTTGGAAAGTGTTATTCTTTGCGCAGAATCTGCTTTTCATATTTATTGTTTCAGTAATAAATAATTATAAAACAAAAATAATAAATATTGTAATAAAAATCTTGTAAATAATTTAACTGTATATACCTTTTTTTATGATAATAAATTATTATACGATTCTGACATCAGTATAATCATTAATTATAATTGTGTAGTTTACATAGTGCGGTACTTACGAATTAATATGCATAGCATTCAAATGAAAAATAAATATTTTAACTATATCTTAAAAATATATTAATTCAACATCCAGATTTCTTTCAACCATCATTGGTTGAAAGAAATCTGGATGTTGACTGTATGCTGAGACCAAGAGAGAGAGTCCAAATGTGGTAGGCCGTGGGTCTTAGACTTCTTTTTTCTAAGCAATTTATACTAGAGCACGATAACTGCACCTCGTCAACGAGAGGTTGACGAGGTGCAGTTATCGTGCCGTTGTATAAAACCTAGAACTGTACAAGCTATAGAGCTGTCAGTTTGAATAGCTTGGATAGTAAAATTTGTACTACAATACTAGCAGCGAGAAGAATACAAAAGGCTGTTGTGGGTTGCCCAAAAAAATATTTAGGCCTGGAAGAGCATCTATGATTCAAGCCATTTCTCTACGGAAAAATTCTCAGCTATAAATTTAAAAAATCTGTGCTGCAATGAAAAAAAAACAGAATGCAAGATTAGGGTAAATATAAATACATTAGTGTAAGGGCATGCATGATGGACAGTGAAAAAAGGATGTGGAAAAGTATAGCACTGCCAGGAACAGAGTTAACGGTGCTCTGGCTGCATTGATAACAAAGCAAAACGTTTCCACACCTACATGTATTGCTTTTCAGATAGTAAGACTGGTATCAATGCTGTTTTAAGGCAGCGAAACGTAAGTATTACAAAAACAGAATAAAAGAAAGATGAATGCAGTAGAGATGTAATACCTTCATAGGATATAGTCGCTTAGGTGATTAAATCCATAATGAACAAATATAAAGGTATTAGGCGAAAATGTTATATAAAGAAGAACGTGGTCAGGTGGTAGGAGTATGTCGAAAGAATAATTGAAAAAATGTTATGAATTATAAGAAAGAAAATTTTATTTTCTTAAGTATACTTTAAGAACAAGTAAATTTCGTAATCATTATGACTTAGAAATAAAAACAGATATATTTATATATATATATATATATATATATATATATATATATATATATATATATTTATATATATATATATATATATATATATATTTCATCTTTCTATTTTTTATTTATACATAAATGAGCATATAAGCAGACCACACTAATTAAAACTCCCCAGTTTAGTTTGCTTTAGAGTAAGTTATTTAATACATTGTACTAATATTTGATTACTCGGAATGAGAGCGTTCCTTTTGGTCCTCACTAAATCTGTGTTGAACAAAACGTAACCCTCCGCCCTCTACTGATTAACGAACTATACAAGATGTACAATGTACGATAATCGAATTACGTGCACCAATCCGCTCCTTGTTTTTATTTCGTTCCTGTTGTTGCTTTTTAGGGATTACAAAAATTTGATTTTATTTTAAGTCCACAGTGGCTTGAAATGAAGAGTGAAAGCGACCGATGTAGATTCTAATTTAAATTGGTTGAATAATATATTTTTTAGATTTAGTATTTCATCCGGCTTAGCGTGTTAAGTAACGGAAACTAATTAATGTTTGTGGCACCACTTAACACTGCTTTTTATTTTACCAGAGCGGGGTAATGTAGATAATTTAAATATAACCATTCCTCGGAGTGGGAGTCGTACCGACTACCAATTGCGTATATAGTCAAAGTTGCATTGCGCCTCGATGTCCTATAATATAATTAATTATTTCTAACTCTATATTCAGCATAAGAGTTCAACTACTGTTTGTAAATCATGGCTTTTACTCTCTAATATACTGCAATATTTTGCCTGAAATATCACGAAAAGTGTTAAACGTTAGCTTAGAAGTATAATCGTAACAATTTTATATTACCAAGCAAAATTTGACGGCGTACAAGACAGCGCATACTATATTCATAAGGGTAGATTTTATGATTTGACATAAGAAGGAAGGAAACATATAAAACGTAGCAAAGATCCTGAGTGTTTGGTGGGAAATCACATTCTCGGCAAGCTACTTAAGTGTAAAGAGAAAAACCTCGTCTTAATGTTACTTGACATGTAAATGACTTCATTTTACAAAAGAAATACGACAGTAGCTAAATGTATTTGTATTAGAAAACATTCGCTGCCATATAATTTTTAATTAAAGTCGTAATGAATATTCTTTATTAAAACGACATTATAGACATACATAAATTAATAATAGCGCAGTTTGACAGCGTCTGACTACTGTAGACGTGATTGGTTGTGGGAGCGATCCTCTCCGGCGGAATGGCTATGTTTAAGGTACCCATATTCGTTAGACCAGCAAAAAAATTTTGTATAGGCTTTTTAACAAATAAAAAAAATAGTATACGTTTAAAAAGCTTATAAATGTATATTTAATTATCCTTTAGCGAAATGTGACTATATGAAAGCGAAATCAAAAAGCGATATTTTTCTAAAATAATTGTTACTTTTATGTAGTGTTTGTGATTATTTTATTTTCTTTATATAACTTTAGTTAAAATGTGACATGCTATTTATATTGACCATAGAAATTATATGTACTGAATAATTTTTATATACCTAATATATGTACTTAAAAAATATTTAGATTAATGTTTCTGTATAATTTCAACATAGGTATTTATAAAATTTTATAAATATATTGTAACAAATATTTCGATTAGATAGAGGTAAAGAAATACCTGGCGTCAAATATTATTTCCCGTGGTAAAACTTTATAAAATATACTTATCTTGGTGTTACTTTTAAGCGAATTATAGTGTTTTAGAATTACCTTTCGGATTTTTTAAACAGATTAAGATTAAGATTATCACTTAGATTGCGATATAAATATATAATTAAAGAATATGCATACATATATACTGCTCAGTATGTAATAATTAGCAAATAAAAGCAACAAATAATGGTCAATAGTTTTAGAAGTAAAAATATCTTTAAGGGATTAGGTAACTTCTTGTACGTATAATTTTTTAATTTTATCTCCTTGATATTTTTTATACAATACAGAGTTAGAGGTCCCCATGGTGCAGTGGTACAGCGTTTGACTGTGTCGATTGGTTATAAGTTCAATTACAATTCAGAGGAATGGTAATTTATTTTCATTTCTCTTTCTTCTTAAAATCTTTTTAATTTTAATATAGTTATAATATTAATTCATATTTAATCTTCTTTTTCATTGTATTATGAAATTTGAAGTAAAATTTTTTAAACATTGGATAATTTATGTATATTTTTTTGAACATTTGAACCCGAGTTTCTTTAAAAACCTCCATGACTTAGCGGTCAGAGGGAGGTTTCTTAATTACTATGAGGGGCGAGTTCGAATCACGCTGAGTTCATTTTTTTTTACTTTTTTAAAAAGAGTTTTCTTATACTAAGTATTTAATAAAACTCTAAAATTAGAACTTTAATTTTATTGTAAATAAATTATTCAAATTTTGACAGAACGCAATCTGTAGTTTCTTAAAGTCACGTATAAAACTTATGATTGGCATTGGCATAAAGCGTCTGGGTATGTTAATAAAGTGGCGAGTTGAGTGCCGTTGAGTTCAAACTGTCATATCATATTAACGTTTTGAAAACAGTACCTAGCTGAAGCTACTAACTAAATTAGAATGATGATAAAATAGGATTAAAATTTAATATAGTATAATGTATGAGTATGTCTGTGCTAGGTCTTTATATATACTTTTTTGATTTTTAAATGAAATCATTTTTAACGTAGATAGTCTACCTCTAACTATGGACTACTTTAAAGTGTTCAAAACGTAGTATTTACAAAAATGTATTTGTGAATGGTAAAATATACGACTAATTCATTTAAAATAGTTTCATATAATATATGTAAGAATAGCGAAAATCAAAGATGATATTATTTTATTGTGTTTGTTATGTTACTTACTAAAAATATATTTAAGCTTAATTTCTTCATTATATATAATGTAGTAATAGAGAGTACAAAGTGTGAAGAAATTGTTCTATAGCTTTCTAACCAATATGGCGAGCTAAGTAGCGGAACTCAACGTTTCGTTTGTTATTAGTGAAGAAATGAAAATAATATAAATACAATACTTTCTCCTAGTAGAGACTACTACTACGTACCCAAAACTATTGCGTTCACAGTTAGATACCTTCCCACTGGGTTCCTTTACCTTTTTTTAAATTCTTTTACACATATATACGTGCATTAAATAATGCACGAATTAAACATAAATTAATACCTTATGATGGATAATGCCTTATAATTTCAAGGCCAGATTATAATAACTTATCAATCTGCTGATATAAATTTACATATTATTAAAATGATTAAAAATCATCAAAATTTATAATTAAATATTGATTGATGAAGAATATTTTAATGTGAAAATATTCAAATGTGAATTGATATCACTTCTATACCATATAAAAATATAGCAATTTTATTGAATTTGTAACTAAAATATATTCATATAAAGTTGAAATATTTATATAGATAGCGCGTCGCGTCGCGGACGCGGTCGCGAGGTCGTCATTAGCCGGTCGCCGTCGAGCGTGACTGTTTATGGTCCGTGACTCGTTCACCCCTTCAATCTAAACGCAGACACGTGTAGGATTAATACTGATTTTTCTCTGTATCCCCTGCGCTCGTATTGCTGAATGTTCAGTGATTTAATTCTTAGCTCAATTATAAATATTATTGTTATAATATTTACTATATTTGGCGGGGTGCATAGCTCTCTAACTGGACTTAAGTAAAATTGAAAGCATCATTATGTTAAATAATGATTATATAAGAAATTAATAATTTTATAAATCTACTTAATCAATTGAGACATTTATCGTCAATCTTTAGGTAAAGAATGATAAAATTTGTCTCGTTTCTCTTACGAATTTGTTCTAAAAAAGGAATCGCTTTTTAAGAAACAGTCATAAAAGAACTTGGCCAATTTAAAATTGTTTAACATCGTATGAGTGAATTAAACGAGCTTTATTCACCGAAAGTCTGATTTATAATTGTGCGATTCATAAAAGTGCGATGAAATTCTCTCATGGCGCCCACAAGTTATTTCAGCGTTTTGACGTGATCCCATCCTTCATGACTCTAGAGTATGGCTAACAGGTTTTATGACCGACAATACATGTTTATAAAATTGCATACCTTCATTCGCACTCTTCCGCGACCATTACCTTTCCATTTGGTAAATAATTTAGAAGCCCTCTAGGACGACGGCCAGATATTAAAAGTGATGGGTCCCCGAGGTTTAATATTAGACTCCCCTCGTATTAAATTCTCTGTCACGCGAAATTCCCAAATGCATACGCGAGATATTTTTTGCACATGTTCATATTCGCACTTTTGTGCTCACATTCGATACAGAATGTCACTCCTGTCGCGATTCCGATTTGTTCTTCTCATTTCGAGCCCGTGCACAAGTTTAAAGAGTCGCTGAAGTAAAATGGATAAAAATGTAAAACAAATTGTGAAATATGTCGTTGTTTTTAACCTCTTATTACAAATTATAATGTAATCAATATAAAATAAGTTTATAAATGATTAAATAGTTCACTTTATTCTAATTCACTTTATATATATGATACATAGAGTATAAAGTTACCATATTGAAGACAATATATAAAAATAAATCACAATTTTCAAGCAAATTGAAGAGTCACATGGCATTTCAAATTCATATTACAATAGTAAGCAAGTTGCGCGGGGTGTTGAATAATCGAGCTCATTGTATATGCATCAAACTCAGAACAAAACTAATCTAGAGCTCGGGGCAATAAAAATGTCCCACTTGCAGCCGCTGCATTAAAAATAGATGAGATCAAGGTGTAATCTCGGCTATCCTTATTATAAAACCTTGCATCTTAAATATTTCACATTTCTCACCACTTAGCTTCGCACCGCGAGAATAATGTTGCTATCATTTTATATAAAGGAGAGGCAAATTACCCATCATATTGTATCGCCTTTGTAGAAGATACCTCATTTCGTTTCAGTGACTTCGTGTTACAAAAAATGCTGTCTCAGTATTTCAAATGGTTGAATTAACAATAGATGACCCGAAAGCTTTTTTCGCATATTTTATACTGAAGCATTTTTTCGTTTTATGATATTTAGCTTTAGTATTTTATGTATTAAATTAATTTCATTAGTGACTTGACTAGTACGTCCTAATTAGATATTTTGTTGAAGATCATTTCATAGATAATAAGCGTTTATAAATAAATGTTTTCGTTTACTTTAAACTGTAGTAATGATTAAAAATTGCTGCAAAAACAAGTAAGCAAATGAAACAAAATTAATTTAATTATGATGGTACTTACTTCCAAAATTAACTATTTTTATGTTTATTTGTATTCAAAACAAAGGGTGAGAAATAAACATACAAATCTCGATAACAATAAGCGTTGATTTATCAAAATGAAATCTCTTTGTTAAGAGGAATAATCAAATTTATCAGTGATTAGAATCTTCGTTTGATTTGAAAGGGTCTTTAAAACGTCTCTGTATTCTTTATTAGTTAGTTATAACAATTAACATTTAAATGAAGGGATTTTTGTCACAATTATTTCTTATACTTGATTGATTTTTTTTATTTAATTCTATATATACTACTTCAAAGTTAATGCACGATTTAATTAATACTGACAGGTCTTATCGTACGTATGTTTAATATTATACAAGCTTCGTGATCAAAGCACCGCATAGTAATCTAGCACATATACAAGAAGTCTACGTAAATCCTATATCCAATGCCCAGTTCACTATATAGTAATATACTTGTATAGTTATATACTCGTACAGTTATATGCAGGCATACCAGTAACTGCAATATTGGTTTAAGATTTGCGGAGAAAATGGCATTGTCTGTCCCTTACCTGAGTTTCTTTTCTTAAAAATAAATTTAAGGGTCCCCTTTGATGCATTGCGAGCGGATAAATACGGTCCGACGTCCCCTATCTAGAGATACAAGGTATATTGTTTGTTCTTCCTATTTTTATAAAGCTCGGCAATAAAACGTTTGCATTTTACATTTTTTGGGGGTCATAAATAAAAGTGCTCTTGTAAAATTGCATTTTAAGCATTTCTTAACGTGAGCCTGATGTCACTTATTGTTGTTATGCATCTAGTAAAATCTTATGTTATTATATTGTGTTTGTAACATTATCTGTGACACAATATTCTATTTTATATAAGAAGGTACGCATATAGAAGTAAATAAGAATATAAATATCAAGATTCTATTTGAATAAGACGCCGACAAATATTTTCTATTGCGAAATAACTAAAAATATTCTAGCATAGTCAACATACTTTGACTTTACAACATACGTTAATAATTCATAACTGCACGTTGATATAGTGTTCTACGCTAATTATTTTAGCGATATAGGAGTTCCTGTTTTTTGGTCTGAAAAGACACAAGTAATTAAGAAATAGCTCGAATTTAATCAAAATATAGCCTAGTTCAATTTCATTATTTAAAGTGTCGTAACTTTAATAAGGAATGTAGGAAAGGAAAACATTCAAAAACTGATGGTCAATTTAGACTAGTAAATCCAAAAGTCTCAATCCAATCCAAATTAAATTACTACGTCTTGTACACGTAAATAAGTTTTATATGCAAATATATTGCAGATTATTTATAAATGTATTTAAATACTATATAGTTACTAAGTTTTATATCCGGTTCTTATGATACGGCTGAACTACAACTTTTAGGGGGTCCAGTGGAATTAAATTACGCGATGACACAAAACGAGTTACGCCCTTTTCAGTGAATTAACAAACAAAAACTGATAGTGCGAGGGGTCACAGCGTAATATTGTTAGAGGCAAATGACTCTATTCTTCTTGATGTGTTGGTCGTTCACAATTCTACAATTTAAACTGTGTATTGTTCATTCGAATTTCGATTTAGTTTTGAGCTTTTATCGATGTCCATTTAAATGACGCGATGCTCGCTGAAGCTCGTTCCACTAATTCTATTACATATAACGTGTTGGTTCAATATTGAGAGCATAATGGACTCTTGACGTATGTATATTACAAGTGGTTAGTAAATGAGTACTAAAATATTCCTTTTGAATAGTAGTTGTACTTAGTATTAAAATGTTGTGCTCTAAATCGAGCTCTTAAGATGTTAGTTATGTAAATTTTAGCATGCCTATAGAGTCCAAACACCGTGAGTTGTATATGAAATCTAAAATAGAATAATAATACTTATTAATATCATAATAAAAAAGCTTATGTATAGTCCGTAGTCTACACATTTTGATTCCTTTCTTTAGAAGGGCTAAGCTAAGCATAGAAAATATATTTATTTTTAATATTTATTCTTTAGTTTATATGTTTTATTTATTTTTTTATATGTTTTAATTATTTTTAATACAATTTTGTGTTAAAATATTGAAATGTTGAAATGTTACAATGTAAATACAATGTTAAAGTACGACTTGGCATGAACACATTTTGTTTTAAATTTAATACAGAATTGATAAATAAAATTTTATATAAAATTTATATAAAGTTTTATTCATAATTTCTGAGCTTACAAGATAAACAATAACGACAATTTGTCATATTTTCCAGTTTTACGCCAAAACAATAATTTCGCGGGTTTCAAACTGACCACGAAATTATGGTGCACAGCGAGGGGAATACAAATTTTCTACGGTTCGCAATCCAATTAATTTTAAAAATCGCCATAACGAAAGGGCTTTATTGTTATGTAAATTTGTGCAAACTTCGGCAGACGTAGGCATGACTAATTGTTAATTCGGATAATGCGCTTACGAGAGTGGGACACCACAGCATCGTCGTAATAAAGGATTACACGCCTGACCTGACCGCGCTGCAGTCTACGCCTTCTGTTTGCTCCTTAGGGCTGTGACAACAGATTTGCAGAGATTCAAGAAACCCTCTTTTGTATATACAAATTGAAATGCAAAACATATATTTTTAGACATGTTTTTTTCGTTGCAAATGTCTGGTTCTTTGTGACTGTGACTTGTCAAGAAGGTACATATATAAATTTTTTTATGGCAAAATAAGAAAGAATTTTCTCTTCAAACTGCTGGTCTTGACGACGATATTAGGTTTATGGTGTGTAAATATGATAGTCCTTTAACTACGGACACCTAAGCGAATTTACAAACAAATTAGACTATTAGTAGTGGGTTATAATTTTGTAGTAGATAATAAAATAAAGATGCTGTTTTAACTGCCATATATACATATGTACATGTAAGACAACACTCAGTATTAAGAAAAATATAATTTGTATCGTTGTCTGTGTGGAATCTTGAAGAAAGTTGTTAAGTCCTTCATCATGTCGAATGTGTCTATACAACATGAACCCTTGTCTGGCGACATATTGGCCGGAAGTAATTCCCAATAAAGACCTCTAGACCCTCGCCGGCAAAATGATAGAAGAACAAATTTCGTAATTGCCTTCACTTTTAATCTGGCAGTTGAATACTTTAATAAAATATTTTATACGTATATAATATTTATTATTTGATGCGTACGAAACGATTTTGATTTGCATGAGCATAATTAAGTACTATATATACTTTTTGATTAAAAAGGTGATTTTTTTATCGAAAAACTGTTTAAAATATTTATATTGTGTTAAAACATCTATTCATATTGAAATCTATCTTAAAATAACGATTTAATGTTTTGTCATTATTCATGTTTTTATTAAGAATCATTGAAATATACTTAAAAGTTTTCAGATATATCTCTTGCATATTTTTTACATTATGTGTATACTAAAATAATAAAATTCCATACTTACTAAAAATGTCAGAATATATCGATATTATTAGCACAAATATCGATTTACCCTTTAGTACATAAAATATTTAATGCCAAGTCACCAGTTGTAAGTTGTCGCTTAGGTTCTAATGTTAGCAATAATTATTTAATGAGAATGAAGTCCGCAGCGGAAACGCCGTAAAATGAGCGATTACGCGGTCCGCACCCATAGAAAACCGCGATTAGATATGCTACGAAACTGATCAAATTTTGCTATGAGGAACATAATTTTTATAATTATCAACTCATATGATTTTTATAATTTTCAACTCATATAATTTTTATAATTATCAACTCATATGATTTTTATAATTTTATTGCATAGAATAGGTATATTAAACTGATAATTATTTGAGTTATATTGTATATTAATAGAGTAGGGTAGTTCTACAAAAATACGTGAACAATAACGTGCAAAAATAGACACGTTTCAGGCGTAAAATGCTAAAATTCTAAAATAAATCCGTATGCCTACGAATACTAACTACGAATTCGTCTGCGCTTATACGATTTTATAAATGCTAAACACGATTTTGCTTTCATTTAAATTAGAATGTGACATGACAATATTTTTCGCTCACTTAATGTACAACTTTAGTTATAAAGCAACTATAGTTGAGAGAACTAAATATATCTTTATATCTTTAATATCTTTTTGATAGTGTCAACTTTGTTATGTATTTTAATTATTCGCGTGGTGCATTAAAGCCCAACTTTATATTCATACTTGCAAATAAGTTACTTAAATATGTGAACGCCGTAAAAACAACATACCACATAATAGCTTGCCTCATATTAATAATTCGCCTACATTATTTAGCACCTAAAAGAACATACACGAAGTAATATAAGTTACGACGTACTAGAACTCCAGGCAATATGCAGTTTGTTACGTGTAGTCGTACGTTAGTTAAAGTTCTAAGTTGTAGGTAGTGTTTGACAAATTCGCTAACTTTCCGCCGGTTATGACGCGATCTGCAATCTAATCTTCGGACTGCAATCTGAGAGACTAACTTGTTAGTTGCTCACAGTGTGAGGCACTGTATTGTTTAGGCTTTGTATGTATTATTTATTACTGACATATTAATTTATATCATTTTAATTAAGTTTTGTGTATCTAAGAGTATAAAAATATATATAGATAGTTCAAAATTTCTCTGTGTGATTTTGTAAATAAAGAAGTAGAGATAATAAATTCTGTTATATACCTACACCAATAATATCACCTACACCAAGATTAATCTGGGATCCGATAAATATTTCTTAATATCTCTACTGAAATGTCCTTTTTATATTTAAAATCTATACTTTAAATTATAATTTGTTACATATAGTAGAAAAATATAGTAAACTCTTAAACGAATTGTTTAATTAAAAAACTTTGTGTTCCTTTTTAAGTCAAATTGTATCGTATTACCTACGTATATATGTATGTCAAAAAATTCATTATTCTTTTTACAGAATACGGTAGCATAACGTAAATAACTAAATAATAGTAATAACCACCACGCCGCGCAACTATCGTGAGTAATTTGCGTAAACATCTAGTGCGATATTAGTAATTCATATGAAATGGCATATAACAATAGTAATCAGGTTTGGAAGGCAAAATCAAATTTTGCTAGTGGGCGAGGCGGTGCCAAGCACAGATTTCGTAGGCAATGTATCGTGAAATTAGTTTAGTGGCACTATATAATTACGTGCCCTCTCTTTTTTATAGACCCTCGGCTGGCCTGGGGAGCGCCCCTACCGTTGTTATGACGAAAATGTCAACCCGGTATGGGACTTGATGAATTGACACTATTTTAAACACGTCCTTATCCTGAACCTCTCAATAATATTGTGAACATTAACTCTCCTTGACGTTAAGAATCCATTCGAAAAATGTGATACGAGAAGCAATTTTTGTAAAGAGCAATGCAACTAACAGATGGTATGTTATTGTGGTGGTTTGATATTGGCAATTGGTGTTTATTTTAAAGAAAAAAAACTAATAACAAATAAATATCGTGTAGAGGTACCAAGTCTAAATAAAGTATTTTTTTTCGGTTCTGTTAAATTTAGGAAAATGTTGATGAAATTAAGTGTTGATAACCGTCATATAAATAAATATATGCATTCAAGGGTTCTTAATGATAGGTGTAACAAATAAAACTCAAACAAACTGCAAGATACATTTCATAGATTTATTATATAAAATCTTAACTCTACTTTGAAATTTAACTTATATAGTATAGTAACATGTGAAATTTACAGAGCTATTCCAATAATACAGACAATAGTAAGTTAGCTATAATTATTGCGCAGGACCTGCCCTCAGATGGGTGATCCATAAATTTATAATCACTAAAATACTTAAACGTTAATACATATTTTATCAATAAACGACGAAGCTCAGATATTTACTCCTATTTATATCCAATCATGTATTTACATCATGATATGACAGAAAATATATGTATTTGCAAAAACAATTGTAATTACAAGCACCTAATTTTATAATTATACTAATATGGCGGAATAAATATGAAAATGATTATTTCATTAGTTGAGCTTTTCAATTTCATCTATAGAATACGCAATTAAAAATAATAAATACATCGATATAACATTAGTATAAAATGGCCGGTTTTGGTTTCATTTTTCTATATTCAGAATTTAGTGAATGATTTTTTAGTTTACGTGGAATAAAATAATTGTGCTACAGTAAAAGATTCGCTATGGCTTTTTAATAAAATACTAGAAAAAATATTTATATAATTTTGTATTAAAATCGACTGCGCTATAAATAGAAATATTGGTGACGTAAGTACAATAATATACAAGCTCTTACGTAATATAAATGATATGGAGTGAAATGGCTCCGTTTACACTTTTGCGGTTTTTGTGTTTATTAATTCATGTTACGAAAACTCATTAACATTTCATAATATTTTATGATTGAAACTCAAATATTTGGTATAATCTTATACCAAAAACAAATGTCGGTATTAGAAAATCATTTATATTTTTTTATAAATTAATAGCTAAATAATGTTGTTTTTATTTCTAGACGCATCTTAAGAAAGCTTCATACTTAGCAAGCACAAAACGCAAAAGTGTAAACATCACAATTACTTTCAATAAGGTATCGATGAGAGTGATACGTGAAAATATCACTTACGTACTAATTATCTAGACACATTTAGATTAAATTTTTGTACAAAAATATGCAGAGTATTTCCTAAACACTGGTTACGATATAATATTTCCTTCACAATTTCTTTTATATATGTAAATAAATGTTTTTGAGTCAGTATGCACGCAGACATAGGAAAGCGATTTTGAACTATCAGATTCAATAACTTGTAAACTATGCAATATTAGAAAGTAATATTATTTTCTCTATAATAAAAGGTAAATGAGGATTCCAATTTTAATTGCTATAATTTCTTAATATGTTATTGATTTTGATAGTATTTTAAAATTGTTACAATAGGCCGTTATTCCGTACGTCTACGAATACATACAATACATACATGTACACTCAAGTGAGCAATATTTACTAAAATCAAATATCTATAATAAACATTATTGCTGTTTCATTCCTAAAATTACGGTTGTACCGTAAACGTGTATTTTACATGCGTAGTTCAGATACGAGCCTTAACGTGTAAAGTGGTCTAACTAACAAAACGTTATTTTAGTGTAATAAACGTCTTTTTGTTTATAGTGAATCTATATTAAGTATACTATAAATGTAATTTTCACATAAATATTGACATTTAATTTTTTTTTGTAACGTGAACTAATTTATGAAGAAACAAACTCAATACAACGATTTTGTACATTAGACCACATAACAGCCTCAAATTTAAGTACTTTTTAAAATTATTACCTTAACATATATATTTACTTAAAATATAAAAGACATAACCAGTTAAGTACGTCTCTATATTACGGCAGTGGCAAAGGAATGTGGTTGCTATTACGCTACAGTCTGTGATTATATATAAAATGAATAGCAATTCTGTAGAAATATTGTATTTAATAAGTTTTATAATTAATTTTGCCATAAATATATGTCAGAAACAATAACCTTCATACCAGTGTTCGAATACACTTAATAAAATTATATCTCCTAAACGAATTTCTTATGTATCACAGGCTTAAATTATATTCATTACGTTTAGGGACGTGCATTCTATAGTACACTTATATTAGAAAAAAATTAGGTAACTATTTACACGAAAAGGGGGAAAATAATGAGGCCACAACCCTCGGAGATTCGAAAATACGAAATACGAATCGAATAGCGATACGTATTATTCACCCATTATAGAGAGAGCGTCTTGATCACCCGCTAACAAACTTAATTACATCCAGATTAAGATACGTGGCTTTCGACTTGTTTGATTCAAATAGATAATTGTACTGGATTTTTGTATGTAAATAACACTGCAGTTTGTTTTATCATGACACATGATTTTTACTTATTAAATAAATGACTATGGAGATATATATTTCAATGTTATCGAAATTACCTAGTGATAGTGATATAATATGACAAATAAATTTATCTGACACATTAATCGAAAACGTAAATAATAATATGGAAATGGCTAGCAGGATATACTGAATAAATATAATTAATAATTATGATATTCAACCTGCACTACAATGGTTTATAGGCAATTTATATGCACGCTGATTTTAAATGTCTAACTGCTAACACAGTTCTTGCAAGCGATGGTTTTGGGTACGAATTCCACTTTGGTTACCAAACGATTGTAATCAAAATATTTGAAACAATATAAATTCAGTTCTAACACTACTTACTCAAAGCGTACTTATATATGATAGACGAAATCTTTTTACATATAATGTTTAACAAAGCAACGCACAACGCTATAGTCCTTACGGTTAAATTGTCCATATTTATCAATCACCTTCTCATGTTCCGCTACATGTAGAACTTCTGCAGTTATTCGGATAGGAATTTTATTTTCATTTAATTTATAACATATTTTAATTAAACATATTTTTCTCCTTCGTAATATTACTATTGTTAAATGTTATTTTTATAATATTTAAATCCACTTTGGCTGTACGAGTACCTTTTATTTGCTGATCTACAGCGTTCACTAATTTCACAGAATAAAGGGGTTCACTTGTTTCTATTGGTTTTAGTCTATGATTTACGACACTATATTGTTCTAATGGGGCACTAAATTCACTATTGAGGTGTTCAAAATGGAGGGTTTATTCACGAGAATATATTGAAGTATTTGAGTGCGGCCGATACGTACGGCACAGGAATCGACCCGGCGTAATAGTTGACGGATTGAAACATGAGATAGGCGATGTTCAGAAGCTATCACACAATCTCATTCGGGTGCGTATTTTGATTTGAATCATTCTGTCTTGCACATTGCTGGAAAGTAAATATTTTTTTATAAATATTTTTTTTTATTGAAAAAAGGTAGATAAGTCACAAAAATAAGCTTCCCTACGTAACACTGGGATATTACCAATTTAAATTGTTAATAAGGAATGAAGTTTAAATGCAAAATTATAAAAGTGAAGTTAATAATGTATTTGTTCAACAAAGTAATAAGATATAGTAATATTTAAAATACAAAGATAAATTTTATTTGACTTTAGTTCTAATGTTAAATGGGAATTTTTGCAGCCGCTTCCTGACACGACTTCATTCTACAAAGGATCTTTTGTTTGTGTAGACAAAGTTAAGTTACCTCTTGTTTTCTTTCCCAAGTTTTCATGGCGGTCTTATATTTTTCGAACTCATGACACCAATTCGAGTATATCTTTTGGTATTCGTTGCTTTTCTCTGGCGGTGAACATCTGGAACAAGATTTGTTTACTTACTACGTTATTATTCAATTGAATTCATCTCTAATGTTAGTCGTATCATTTATTTAATCATAAAGAATATGTATGTGTATGTATACAATGAATAAAATTGGAGTGTTTGTTTGTAATATTAAAGTAATTATTTCTTACTCACTATCTATGTAGGTATACACTCTGTCTTATATCTAATCTCTTGAACGGGTGGACTGATTTTGATGAAAACTTTACTGGCAGATATTTAATGTAAATAGGAGTAAGTATTTTTTTTTAGAATTAAAAGTTCTAAGGATGTTAAATTCTACAATTCGTATTTACATAATAATAATAAATAACTTAATATTATAAGTTATTCATAAAAAATATTGTTATTTTTATAAAAGTTTTACCTGTGTGTATCAACAGTAATGTTATAGGAACAGAGTAGGGAACCTCCAAGCCAGCAGTCGTATCGGCCAGCGTCAGCTTCGTTCACAGATATTATAAGCAGGCCATGTTCTGAAGTTTCTATGTATTTTTCGGGTTTACTGTAAAAAAATCAAAATAAGTAAAACTAGCAAATATATAACTAGTGATTTTTTTCTTGTGAAGACTTGTTTAAACTATTCACATTTTGTATGGCAAGCATTAAATAAAAATTACAAAGTTAGTTAAAAAAAAACAGTTATTAAAGTATCTTTGTATTGCTCTAAGTGTGACAGTAAATAGTAAGATAACCCAATCGGGAGAGTTTTTAGCATTTACACAAAAACATATTTATTTACTACAATAAAATCACATTAGTACGCACATTTCATGAAAAAACAACACGTTTTTATTTGTTGGTACTATTATTTTATTAGCGGAAAACGGAGTATGGAGTGTCTGCATACTAGGTATTTCCTGTCTACCCTGCTATGCGGAATAAAGGGGGAAGTTGAAAAAAATAGTAAATACCATAATGGCAAAGTTGTGGTGTCACCGATTAAATGTAATAGTTGTAAATTCAAATTCTACTCGAGGAAATAATGTAGTATAAGTATTTATTAAAATATTTATTTTTTATATAGAAGTAATAAACAAACGAATCATTTTGCTTTTGTAATTATTTTCTATCTGACTAATAACTTTTTGATTAACGAATAATTTAAATCGTTACTGCTATCTATTATGAGAGTTTGGACGTCATTTAAAAATAGCGTTAACCCCTTTTCCATTTAACCTCACTAAATTTGATACCCCATTATCTGTATTTTAAGAAATAATTATGGTAGAGCGAATAAACCCTCGTTTAAAAACGTAGGATAGGACGTGGATGAAACGGAATCTCGAGTTTCCCTTTGCATTTTAATTACGAAGGAAGTGCTATAATGGTAGATTTGGAAACACTTTAATTAATGTTGTTACACGCGTGTTCAGTTCGTGTGAGCAATGAATAATTACTGTTCGCTACTTTTTAGCTTTTGTAGAATAATTAGACACTAAAAAGCCATTGTAAAACCAGTTTGAAATAATTGTGAAATATGTTTTTTAGGGTAAATAATAGGACGTTATATTAAATGTACTGAGTACTTTAATGGAATTTCAGATTCAGAAATGCTCTATTGTATTCTATTACTAGATCAATATATATATATATATATATATATATATATATATATATATATATATATATATATATATATGGAAGTAAATAAGAAAGTTTGTTCTCATGGCATAGTTAAGTTAACAGACCTGGCAACTCTAAGAGACTCTTAACGTAGCTATTAACATACTTGAAAGTGATTGGATGTCTTCCCTTTTCTCGTGAATAATGGTACCACGTAACTGCTCTAGGTTGAAGCACTTCTGGCATTTTGACGAAACTACCTAGATGTAGGCTCTGTCCCCACGTCGCTGATACACTTTTTCTTGAAATTGACGAATCACAAATATCAGCTGTTTCATTTGCTACATCTTGTATCAATCTGTGAAATAAAGTGTGATTAGCATGTTTGGATTTATTGCAAAAACTTATTAGTAAGAAAGTTAACAGAAGGATTGGCTGAATTTTAAAAGACAAAGAATCCCGCTGCGTTCAAATTTTTATATGTTTTTTCAAAAATGTTTTCTAATCCTAAGTGTGGAATAACACTTTAAAAAAATAGTAAATATTAAAATAAAATAGCAATCTCTCTTGTTAAACGATTATTTCTTAGTAATCTTTAAGAAGTGGAAATTTGTAAAAATCTCTCTAAACAGATGCTAAACAACATAAATAAGTTGTAACAAAACGTATAAGAATTTCGACGCAGCTGGTAGTAGAACGCATGGCTGACCGCTAGGTCAGAGCGCTTGGACGGTATCCAAGAGGGGCGGGTTCGAATCTGCGTTCAAATTTTTATACGTTTTTTCAAAAATGTAGACAAAGAATCTTTAAATAATAATATGAAGACGAAAAAATGTTTATATGTGAAAGGTTTGCTACTTTGCTACGGAAGTTTGAATGTTGGGTTGGAGTTGCATTATGTTAAAAAATGATAGTATTTAGTAGTTTAAAGCGGCAGGTATATTAAATTTTTTATAATAGTTTGTAGAACTGTAGACTGAAGCATAATTATGCCAGTTACATTACTAGAATGTGTTTATAATAGATCCCAATTACACACTTTGCATGTACACGGACAGAGTGCCGGCTGATTAGTTAATAGAATGTATCATGTTATTAAATTTCACGTTGCGGTGTTGGAGCTCGGCGTACTGCATGAATTGAATACGGTTTATCGATGCTCGTTATTTTATGCGCATATTAATTGAAGTTTAGTTTGATGTTTCGAGCGTTTTTGGAGAATTACACAATTTTAGTTCAAAAATATTCGTTTCCATTTTATAAATATCGTAATATTTTGTATTTTTACGGAATTTTATTGAAGTAAACACTGTTAGTTAAGGCATTTTAATAGACACTTAAACTTAAAATTAACTTGGAACTTAAAATTAAATTCAAGTAAAGTAATAAGCATCAATCCATTGTTAGTTGTTTTAAATAGTAATTTACTGTAACTGACGTATAATTCATTTAGAGATACATTTAAATCAATATTTAAAAATTTATCAATTAACATAATAACTAGAGAGTATAAATATATTTCGAAATAAATAAATATGTAATAGACCAATGTCTTACAAAAGACTTTATGACTATAAATGCAATGAATACGGGATCGATTCTCGAATATTTTTTATGTATAAGATGTTCTGCTATTAAACACGCAATAATTTGAAATCATGCGGAAAGTGCCGCTGTGGTTAAAAAAGGTAATAATTAACAAGACATATATTTCATTTCGAGTAAATATATATATCCTAATTTACTTACCCAACATTATTAGAATACTCTTTGCAAATGCCAGTGTCGCGATCCCAGCCGCAGTATGGGTCGCGGGCACACCGTACACACGCGTCGTAGCGGCGCGTGCAGAGCGCTAGACGTAGCTGTAGCACTCGTCTGTCGGACGCTGCGTATAGCGATCCATGTTCACGTGATAATGCCATCGCCTGTGTAGTTGAAATTAAGATGAAGAAAAGAAATATTATACATATATACATATATATATATATATATATATATATAAATATATATATATATATATATATATATAAAACTATTTTAAATGGGTCACTTGTATATATTTTTTATATTCATATAGAAAGAACTGCCAGAAAAAAGTAGAAACGAATACGCTGTTATATAATATTTCAATACTAATAGGGGTTTGTGACTCAAGATGCATGCATGCAAATAGAAAAATATATAAAAAAATAATATATATTTGTATGAATGCATAAATATTAATATTTCTAAATAAGAGGTGCACTAGTGCAGTCAAAATAGCTACATTTGTAAAGTCAATGTAATCAAAAAAAATCGAGCACTCGTTTGAGTAGCAGCACTTGAAAATATTTTCGTCATCAATGTTAAAATTTCTGCTTCAATTTTTATCACGTTCATACGTGAAAAGCGGGTGTTAAAATGCAATTTATTCTTCACATACCTGAATTGGTTCGCCGGGAGTTACGTCGAAGATGTCAAGTAAAGCTGACTGGCTGTCGCCGTTCCGAGTCCACTGCACGATTTTATGAATTTTTCCTTCATCTGTAACAATAATAAATACATTACACTCTTATGCTTTATGCTTCGAGGAAAACTTGTGACGATTTTTATGTATATTTTAATAACTACAAATATGTTGCTTTCTTCCAATTCGTAATTATTAGTTTAATACGACGAATGGAAATTGTAACTTTGCGAATACGAAAAACATACGAATCCATTCATTAGTAACTTAAGCTTCAAATTAGTTATTTACTTATTTCTGTTTTATCCCTTCTGCCATCTCGTTTTCTTCGTAGTAATTAGGTTTTGTGTAATTGTGAAGGCAGCGTCTAGTCATAAGAGAAATTACAATGGTTCGTTACATCGGGGATCAATTAGCGAGGTCTGCAAGGCGGCTGTTTATTGTATATATTATGCCTTTTGTCCGTTCTACGTTTGCTTTCAAAATACACTTTCGGAGTAAATTAATTTGGTGATACCTTTTGCCGTTTCCTCTCATAACTTTTCAAGGTTAGAATATAGTTAGATATAATAAATGAAAGGTTTAAAAATGTATGAATTAATTAGTTTAATTTAATTTTTCTTATTTTTAAATGTAAAAAAAGCCCGCAACTTCGTTTGCGTGGGCTTTATTATATTTACTGTGCTACCTTTGGGCTTTATTATATTTACTTTTGTGCAATCAAGGCCCCTATTTGCGATTATTTTAATTTGTCAACGAAAACTGTTTATGATACTGAACAACTTTTGCCTAGGTGTTATTTCCATTTTTATTCTCTTACTGTTCAATGTTTTATTAGGGTTCCATGTGATGGAAACCATTTACCAAAATAAAAAATAACAAATCGGTTAACAGCATTAAAACAAAGAAAGAATTATTAAAATCTTTTTAATAGTTTCGGAGATTAGCGTGTATATACACACATACACACCGATGTAAACATACTCCACTTTACGGCGTATTCGAGACATTGCATGTTATGTGCTCCTAATTTCACTATTTCATTAATATTGATTAATTTTAATACAACGATCATAAGCAAACGAGTGTAAACAAATCTTGTTATATTTCACTGGTATTATCTGTAAGAAAATATTTTAACAAAGTGTATATATAAATCAATTTACTTTCCTTATTTCCATTCTTTTTTGTAAACCCAAGCGCAGGCTGCATATAAAACAAATTTTTGATCATCTAATATTAATCAAGTCGTTGAAGCGTTTAGTAGATCACCACTAAGCGGGGTCTGCTAGTTTGTTGCTTTATCAAACAAGAGCGAATAGTTACTGCTATACTGAATTTAGTGCTACAAAATCAGTAAAAGCAAACATTCATTATTTATTATGGTTACCCCGGACGCATTGTATGCGACACTGTAATTCTAGTTTGTGTTACATGTATGACGATTTTAAGCTCATTACCATTATAACAAAATTATCTATATAAATTAAACTTATATTAAATTTTACATTAAACGTATTTATATGAATTATATAAAGATATTTTAAACATACGTTGTACAAATTAAAAGTTACTTAAGTAATAATAAGTTGAAATGCAATATGGCGCCCAATTGAATTTGGTACGTGATCAGAGTAACTGGAAGCTGTATTGTTAACATAAGGTCGCAGAATTGCAGCCTCCTTACAAAATAGCCATCAAATTAATATTCGGGCCACGAATCATAATAGCTAATTGGATTAGACATGTACCGAAATTACCTAACTGAATTACATACAGTGGCATAGTGGGTACGTGTCGCCCTTAGGGTTAGCAGCTATGTAAAGTCTTAATGCTTTTATTGGAATATTGATCACTGAAGTAACAATGAAGTAGGTTTTCCTGTACATTTTGTTTTCTTTATATACATACATACAAATAAACTTTAGATACTTCACGCAACCAAATAATATGATGGTTTCGAGTATAAGTGGTTACGTTTTAATAAACGTATTATAATATTTCTTTATTAAGACATTTTTTAATATTTGATATATCAGAACATGAAATATACTTGTACTTATTCAAAAACTATTTACAACCAAAAAAATATCCTAAAGATTCATAATAGCCAAACCTGTGAAAATAACGATATTGTCAGAATTAAACGCCCATCAAAAGACAATGCTTACCGCATATTTGACAACAGTTGTTAAGACAATAATATTAATATAAGATTCACCCCTGAACTGCGTGTTATATTTCACACCGAATAGCAAAGCCTTATTGTTATTGTGTTCGTTAAGTTGTAGTTGCTGCGCTATAAATCAGTAATTGTATTACGTAGTTCATAATGAAGCATAATACGCAGATTGTGTGTCGAGCATGCGCGACTTAGGTCATGTAGATCAATATTATATTATATCTAGATCCGTCTATATACATTTGACTGTCAAAATGTTTAATATGTTAAAGCCGAATCGTATCCTTTGAAAGAAACTTTCAGCACAACGAAAACTTTGTAGACTTGAGAAACACTAATTGTGGAATATTAATAAAGTTTATACAATTGGAAAAGACTGACTTGATATATATATATATATATATATATATATATATAATAATCATAGGTATTTAAAAAAAAGAATACATTAGTAATCTTCTCATATTAACCGCAAACGTAGAAAGTTCTCAATTTTTTTTACTACAATCAACAAAATTCCATAATTGTATTATGTTATTGTATGTATGTAAATAAAATATTTCTATAGTCAATATACATACTACGTCCGTGAAAGTTTTGAAGGTTATATTTGTTCGATAAATACCCACCTCTTAACAAAGACGTTATGCCTTTTTATACTATATTTTCATTCATTTAAGCGGACAATGTTAAAATAATGATTAATTAATTTCTCAACATGCACTGTGTCCCACTTCACCGAAAAAATTATTTAATTTTAAAAGTAAAAACTCCTTTCACAATTTGAACCTTGACTTCACTTAGTTAACTATCAATTTGCTACAATGGTGCAAACATAAGACAGAAATCAAGACATTTTGCCGAATTCGAGACATGCAACAGTGAGGAAATGAAAATAATTTAAATATATTAATTCCCCTGAGTAGGAATCGAACCTACCCATCACCTTTATATCCAGACGCTATCCCACTGCGCCACCACTGGCCTCAACAAAATTTATAAGCACTCTTAATACGCAGATGTAATTTTATTTATAAGTAAAATCGAGAATAGAAAATAAACGTTACTTTCAGCAAACTGAGAGAGTGATCGACATAAACAAGCTCTCGTAATTATTTCTTGAATACTGTATGAAGTAAGTTAACATATAGAAATTGCTCTCGCAAGATGTTTGACAGGTGGAATTACTACTATTCTGCTTAAATTGTTAGTATGTAATTGTTTCTAAAATTAATTTCCTACGTACATAATTTATATAAAGCACATAACCCATTAGTAGATGTTTATTTTTATTATTTTCACGCGCTTTAAGAAGCATCGCATGGTGATCAGAGGAAACCTAGTGTGAAGACACTTTCTTACCGCCAAAGTTCGAGACGTTGTGAGTAAAGAGTTGCAGAACTCAACGCAGCCCTACTACAACGTAGAAATGAAATCATTTTATTTATGATTTAACATTTTTACTATTTAGCGTTTATCAGTAATTTCTCTTAACAGATCTATGGCAATTAGTAGGATAAGAAGGGAGAGTCCAAGGGTAAGTCATTACTTGTTAGCGCAAATGCCAGTTTAATTAAATACATTACAAGAAGTGACATATTTTATTTATCTGTATACCATAAAAAGATTTTGGATTACATTATTTAATATATAGTATCGTAGATTATATTGAAATAAGTAATTGTACCTATAATAAATTTAAAAACATATATTTTTTGTAGCAAAAAAGTGAATTATTAAAGTATTAAAAGCCTAAAACAATAAATTTGGAGTTTTCATTGCTCAAAAACAAACAAATCAACATGATGATTTTCACAACGGGGAGATAATCAAATCTCGGGATTATCATAACACAGCCCAGTCTGGCATCGGCTAAATCACTTTATAGAGGGAATATTTAATCACGTGTCGTCGAGTACGGCCATACAGATAACTGCCCAACGCTTTAGGAAATCGTTACTATCGTTGCTATTGATTTATACATAGTTATTTGGAAAGTATACTTTACAAATGAATAAATTTAATGATTTTAAATGATAGTCTACGAAAACATCATGTAAGAAATAAGATAAAGAAGACTACATGTGCCCATGACTAGTGTATCGCGCGATTAATCCGTTTAAAATAGTTTAAATTAAAATAAAAATAGCGAAAATCAAATATCTTATTAACAAATAAGCCGTTAACTTGAATTAATAAAAATATTCGTATAAATAATAAATATAAATTATACATAATTGATATTCTATTTTTTATTAGGTCAGAGACGAAACACGTCCGCGTTTCCATTCCTGTCATTTCAGACACAAATGAGGCAATGTGATTAGCATCATAGGTATAATAAAGGATAATGAGAAACATATTCGGGGCAATTGTGCCGGCATAAACGTGCCATAGAAGGTAATTACCCGATACCTTAATATTTGGCCTTCGCTAGTCGCTGTATAGATCTTAATCATAGCAACCCTAATCACCGCCATAACTGCGGAAAAAGCTTGAAATTAATATTAAATGAGACTGTTTTAGTGTTTTTAAACGACTATAAATAAGGAATAAGAAAAGATAGTATTACACTACTCTAAAAGATAAAATACTAATTACGCGTAAAATATTCATTATGCGTAAAACGTAGCAAAACAACACTAGTGTTACTTGACATGTTGTTTTTTATAAAATAAAATGTTTATATTAATAATAACAGAGTAATGTACGATATACAACCTCTAGAGAACATTAAAGACGTAACAGTCATGATTAGGCTTAAATTTAAAAAGTGACATATTTAATGTGAGTGGAAAGTGGAAAACTAAATATTTTATTGTCTTCGTTTGCTAAATTATTTTGGTATGTCAAAAATTAAAGGTATGATAATTTGGTATAGATATATTTGATAATACTTTACTAACACAATTAGCAAATTTGCGTTTTAAAATTATTAATTCATAATAAAAATAAAATATGTATTATAAATATATAATAATATTTCAAAACGGAAATTGTATATCAACTTTCCCATAAATGCCTAACAGCCTCAAGGAGGCTTCTAAATTTAGTTGTAAGTTCGTTAAGCACCTATTTTACATATAGGGTACTTTCATTGATGTTTCTCGCATAATGTATTAGACTTGTTCAATGTAAAGATCAAGTTGATGCGATAATAGAGTACAAGGGAAAGCATTCAGCGTGTTTGTTTGTTGCGAGGTGTAAGGGGCCCGATGGAATCTGTTTACGCAACCGTATGACACGTTAGTGCGTTAAGACGTGACACCTTGTAAAACGGGGACGCCCTGTAAAATTATTTGTCTATGAGTAAACTCCTTCATGCTTCACCACTGTGTAATAATGCAATTCATCTAAATGTGAATCTGCATCCGTAGTACTATTTGGTGAATTAATCTTTCATTATAAACACTTTGTACACTAATATAATTATTTTAAATTTCAATAATTATCAGGGGTCGAGAGCACCCAAATTCAATTAATGTAAATTATCTAAAGGCATCTTTAAGTAGGGATTTTTAAAAGCAAAGATGCGTAATTGTTTAATTAAATCATGAAAAAGCTAATAGGATTATTATTCAAAAGAGCGAAGCGTTAATTTAATATTCTCCTCACGGCGTATGCTACGTAAAGAAAATTAATTAGATTCAAACATCGATACTGTATGAATGTAATCTATCTAACGTTCGGGCTTATAAATTCCCTCACTTACAGTCATTAATTCCGATCACAGCCGACTCTAGCAAAATAATTAAACAATCCCACATTGGTTGTGATCGGGGATTCCCTCTGGATCCGCTTTAGTAACGAATTAGGTACATAAGATAATATACGAAGCACGTCTCGCCGTAAACTCTTTTAGAGCCACACCATCACAAGAATTAAATTATTCTACTACTCGTGAATCAGTAACAGATAGTATGAATTTTAACATCTACGGAACACACGGAATATATGAAGAAAAATCATAAAAATATTATTAAAAAAATCTATGGGAACATAAACGCTAAACGTATAAACCTTAAACCTTGCTTTTTATATTATCGAAATACAATTGAATATAATTAGATAATAAAAATATTAAAACAAGTAGCAATATATAATATAAAATGTTAAGTAAAGGTTTCTCTTTGTTTAAGTATAACAAAAAGGTTATTTGAAGATTTCTTAAACGTTTATTTCTCGTAAATTCTATTCAATATAACATTCCGGGTCGAATGAAATTAGAGCCGTCAAAGCAAGGTAAGGGTTGGTGCAGGGCGTAATTATGTTTTCATATTTTCCTAGCCAATGATCACGGAACCTTCAATAAAGGTTCAAAGAAATAATCCAGCAATCCAATAAAGATTTCGCTTCGACAGGCCTTAAGTGAAAACTTTTTTCGATCCCTTGAACAATATAAGTTTTATTCCTCGAAGTGGTGGTATAAATTCCCAAACACAAAGTAGCTCTAACATCTTTATTGGTTTTCATAAAAAGTCCCCGTTTAACCAATAGATTCGCCAGTAGCCAATTGGGTAGGTTTTCACCAAATTCACCTTTCACGCGCTGATGTTACTACCTATCGACTTTTTCACGTTTCATTTTGAGCCGTCCTCATGTATTTTTATCATTCTATATCAAATATTTTATAATAAGTGTTTATATATAATATTTTATTTTATTAGTTAGTTGAATAGATATTTACTATAAATAAAATGAGTTAAATTTAAATTGACGTATGCTCTTTAACAAAAAATATTAAAAAACCTAATTGTAGCTTATCTTGTTTAAGCTTGGAGGCCACTAATTTCACATTAATTTCTTTTATGTCCATACTTAATCAATACTTGCGAATGATATCAACAAATTCGTGCGGACTTTTATCACGAATCGCAATATGTATTTTATAGGCGCCGTAAATCGAAGAACGAGGCTTCTAACGTTTGCCTACGAGTTTTCCACCGACTTTTATGAGATTTGTCGTTAGAAATTTTATGTGATCGAGTGAGCCCTTTGACCGATTTCATAATATTTATGTTTTGATCGATATGAATAATTTGATGTTTCGAAGGAAAAGTTTTCAATGTACCTATTAATGTTTAGTGGATTTATATGATCGCGTTTTGTTTACGGAATTACAAATGTTTAATGTTGAAATGAAACGTGAGTATGCAATTATTTTTTGTTATAAATAACAATTCATTATATTATTATTTTGAAATCTAGCCACAGTCTATTAAATTCAATAATAAAATACTCGATAAGGGCGAGATCTGTGTACTTGTTATTCCAGATTCAAACTTTATAGTACGCCAACGATTATTCCAAACACGTTCTAAAGGTGTATTTTTAAAGACGGCATTCGGCGGCCAGCATTAGGGATGCCGCGACCGCGCCACCCCAAAACTTTCTCGCCCGTACACCTTTTGATATTCAATATACTGCGGGACCTAAGCAATCCTTTGATGAGATGTTTTATGCAAAAAACGTTGAGCACCTTTAGCGGGGCGCGAATAAGCGTTCAAAAGTGAACGCATTAGTATTCCTGATCCCGGCCTCTGCGGACACCCCTCCAGATTTGGGGGAATAAAAAATCAATGTTTATTCCCAGTTGACGCGATTTGAATACTGATTATGAGGATACTAATTGTTTGTATTTGTGCAAAGGTGCAATGGTATTTTAAATTACTTGTCACAAAACAAAATTGTCAACATTATGAATAGCGAACATATAATACAGCTGTATAATAAGAAATATAAATAAAAGAATTTATGTTTTTGAGCTTAATATTCTAAATTCTAGAACTACTAGTCAGAACAGCGTAGTGCAAGTAAAAATTTACAATAAGTAACTTTAAAATTTAACACTAGTACATCGTATAGCGTATCTATAAATTTCGTTCACTTTCGTCCTGTGGGCAATGTAAGTCGAAGAAGCTCGTAGCGATACTATGTTAGAATAACTCCAACAAGCTCTGGGAAGAATATTTCCTCGATTACGACCGACGATCGCAATATATGGCGTCAGAGAATACGATAATTTAACCACCTTCACATATCATTTTACTGAAATCGCATTTCATGTTTATGGCAAAACTTGGACTTCGTGCACTCAACAAAATGGCTTTCCAATACTTATAAAGGCGATATCGTATCGTACACCACTAAATATAATGTGCTTGTGTATGGTAAGTAGATTGCAAATTACCGTTCTGAGCGTACACTTTGAACGTTAAATTGTTAAGTGTCGTCACGAAGACCCGTATCTTTGCTAAAATCGTGCATTAAACTTTTCAATGTATGGACATTTTTCCTAACTGAATTCTGTCGAATCAAAGAACGAATGTTTGCAACTTCGAGAGTAATGGTGTTATCAAATAGCTATCATATTTCCAACGGCGACTCGACCGTTAAGCCGACTGTGAATTTTAAATCGTTTTTAATAGCCCTGTATCCCCCACATGACGTCAAAGCTAGCTTAGGGAGAGTTGTATACTATTTGATTTCCCAGTTTTTGGTAGACTAAATCGCAGCACTTTGGAAACGATGTATGTTATAGAACCCACTCTTTTATGTGTCAGAACGGTGTAATTAAGTTTCGAGTTCGTTGTTATGCGAGGTACTGTCTGTGCGCGATATGTTAACATAAATATTGCGTTCTAACGTATACAAAAGCGCCCTTGGTACTAAAGCGTCTCAGTGTTGACGTCAACTCGAGGAATTTAATTAACTTTGTTAACTACTAAATACTCTTAACGTCTTTGATACCTCCAGTTCCTTTTCATTGACAAACAGGGGGTTGTGTACATGACAGTCGTTGTCAAACTTTCATTAGGCCCGCGGAACGTCTCCGAGTTTCGTGGCAACAACGACTTGGGCGCGATAAAACAAATGAAATAAAGCGAGGCGGCCCGCATTGCGGGGTATCATAGACTCATTTCTCATTGTCTGCCGCCACCTAGAGCGGCTACAACTTTGAAACGATACCGCGCCGATTTCAGTGCAGTTTAATGCATATTATAACGCAGTGAGCACTCGAAACGGACCAACCGGGGAGTAATATTGCGGCGGACGGCACGAACGAACTCTTTATTGAAAGAGTAAACTGTCCTTTTTCACGAAACGCCTCAGGCTCTTTGTGATGCTGGAATTTTACCCAACTTATTTGGTGCTCGAGTGTAAATAATAGCGAACTAGGAGAGAAGAGTTACAGATTTTCGGATAGTACTTATTTTTTCTTTTTGTGTGGTTTGAAAACTCGTAACCGCTTACGCCGAACTACCGTTTACGGTCTAGAGTGGCTGAAACGTTTAAAGACTGCATAGTGACCTAGTTTGTTTCGGTGAGCTTTGTAATCAACTTAGGCACCCGCAACCATAATGTGTTAGTGGTCGAGGAAAGGCTTCGATCAACTATCGAACATCGGAACAAAGTTACATTATGCAAATTTAGTTGAAGTAATTATTACCGTACGTGGCAAAAGTACGAGAGAACGTCAAAGGTAACGCTTAAACAATTTAATATTCCGTACACAAGCATTTCAAACGCCAACTCAAACGTACCTCTCCTTACGTAAAAGTTGTTCCGTAAACGAACTCCCCCTTCGTTAGATATCTACGTGAGTTTAATCCATTCTGTAGCCTCACGGCAGGGCTCGGTCGAAAACGATTTTCGTGGAAAATTGGCGAAAATTGCAACAACATACGCGAAAATTACCTTTTGTAGGTGTTGTTTAGACCGGAGGTACACATTTGTATGGCGATGAAGTTTGTGTGGTCTGTGACCTGCGAGTCATTTATATTGTGCTAAACGACTGCGAAAACTCAGTATTTACCACAATATAAAGGAAAGTAATTGAAATTAGATTCATAAGACGCAAAAATAATGATTAACTGTTCGAGTTGTTATATTAAGCAAATTATTGTATTGTCAAACAACTTTAAATGTATTAAATATACGCATAAGGATAAAATGTTGCATTCTTAAATAAATAAGCTTTAATTTATTATTATTTTGCTTTTATTACGCTTGGTTAATTTTATCTAGTCAAAGAAAAGCTGAAGGTGTTCGAACTTGAAAAAATATTATTTGTAAAATCACGGTACTTGTATAACTAAGACTAAGGTAGCTAAGAAAAGAACAATACAAATAGACTTGAAACTATTTTCAGGGCACCAAAAGTGAAGTTCTCTTTGTTATGCTAGGAAATAGCCAAACGGAATGCTATATGGGCATACAGCTTAAAAGCTTTAGTGCAAGCTTTTAAAAGTTAATAAATTGAGAGTTGACAAAAAGTGTTAAAGAGTAGGTGTTCCACACGCTATTTGGCTACATACAATGAACGTATAATCGGTTTTTCGTGTTTTGAATGGAATCCCCTGTTTCGACGAAGGTAACGTGTTGATGGCATTCGTACGGGAGTCTGAATGTCCAGCCGTCGGGGCGAGACGAATTATGGCCTTTGTGCCACTTTCACTCGCGGCTACTTTTTAATTTTCCCGCACGAAGGAATTTTTTAATTCGTGCGCTTTTATGAAATTTTATGTCCTCCCGTGATTGTTCCCGATGTCACCCTAGTTTGGGTCTCGCTTATTGTTCTCAAAACCTGGGTCGATAATATATTTTTACTTAACTGACATTTTCATTTTATAAAATGAAATTTGGTTACACTGAATTTTTATTAAGGGGAGTTATGGTATATGTAATATACAATTTTTACATTATTTATTTAGATTTTTACAAACATTTCGTTCTGTATCAAGTATACATTTATGTTACCATTATTTGAGATGCATGGCTTCATCTGAACCCTTATCTATTAATAATATTAAATTACGTCAGTCAAAATTAAGCCGTTTTCGATGTTTGATCAGTATTGATGTCTATTACTATCTTCTGCGAATATAGAATCTTCCAAGTTGATTGATATTAAGATCGTTGAATTTATGTTCATATTCTGAATAAATAATGCACCTTATACGTGAAATGAGAGACGTGTAACGCGGTTATCAGTTTACATAGACAGCGGTACTCCGGGGATTTAATAATTAGATTAATCCATTAAGATAAATGTATAATAATGTTCACCAGGGACAAAGCTCACCGACTTTATCAACAACCAATATGCTTTTGTGTATTATTAAATTATTTTACATACAACTAAAATTTTATTTTATTTCAAATTTTTATTTAAAATAACATTATTAAATTATTTAAATGAAAACATTAAATGTACCAAGTGAAAAAAGCTGGCACTTACTTGTTCCCGCGTAATAAACGGTATAGTCTAGCTGATGTCCCAGCATATCCACCTTGACTCTATCCACTACAAGTCGTGTAAAGAATAAATCTCTTTTGTAATAGATCGGTTTTTCGTGTTCGTGAGATACAGCGCTGTCCATCAAGGGATGAGACCTGTTATAGAAAATATTAGTATATAAGAAGTAGGTACAATGGTTATCAACATTAGAGATAATTATTTTATTTATTTAAATAATTTACATTAATTTAAATAATGTTGAGTGAATATTGTGTGAGCATTAATCTATAATATATAATGAAAAGCTGTTCCATTGCGACACGATCCCCTCACTTTATTAATAATGATAAATATGAAATAAACTAATAGTAATATAGTCACCTCTAAGAGACAATGTATGTAATATGCGGCTCTGATAAAAATGGTGTTTCCAGCAGCGGTATCCTCCATTTAATTAAAAAATAAATAAAAAAATTCAATCTAGCGAGAAAAATTCTATGTATTATTTTCAACCGACTGGTTCAGGTGAAGTGCTAAAATCTCAACGTTTCAACGTGAGGATTGTGTAAAAAGTGGGAAAAAAAATAATTGAACACTCTCCCGGCGAGAGCGTTGGATAATTAACAGGACGTGTCGCTAGATAAAAGTGCCTGCGGATTTCAATGAGGGCGGAACCCTGGAAAGACTAGCTCGTATATGTTTATAAGTGACAATTTTTATTGTCGACATTCCTTTACAGTCTGAGTTTTGAATTTTAAAATAGTTTTACTAAGCTGTGTCTGAAGGTCTGCTTCGCAATAATATGAATTTTCACATTTCTGAGTATGTACACTTTTAGATAAACATGTAATTTATATTTAAGTGATTTGCTTTATGTAATTTATATTTGAGTAATTTGCTTAAATATTTATAATGATATATATCTCATATAATATTATAAAACTCACCTTATGAAATTTAGAACGGTGTCGGGCAAAGACGATGTGTCATTCACACATGTGCCAGGCCTAGGTTCTGGAACTCTGCTGCTAATAACTGGTAGCCACGCAGAACTGGACGTTGCTTGCTCTTTAAATTTCCCTTCAAAAGCTTTTTGTATGTCACCGATTGTAAAGGTACAAATGGCTGATCCCATAAGGCCGGTTGAAGCAGTTGTGAAAACTCCATAGAATCGACTGTCGTCGCCAGGTACTTTGTAAATACTCTCTGTTGAAACATGTAAGCATGTTATAGCAAGACTTAATATTATGTAAGTATTATTTGTATCTTTTATCTGTATTTTTTATTATTCATTTTCTCTTTTATTTAATGTTATAACTAGCTGTGGTCGTAACTTTGTCTGCGTGAAATTTAATATCTCGGCGTCTTCCGTTTCATAATTCTAAAATCAGCTATCTACCAGTGAAAGTTTCGTCATCGGTTAAGCCGTTCGAGAGATTTGTAACTAATAGACAGGCAGATAAACAAAAACTGTAAAAAGTCTTTCATTGAGTTAAAAGCGGTTATATTATTATTACTAACAGAACTCTAATTTTATTGATATGTATACAATTATTAATTAAGTAATCGAATAGTAAGCTGCTACAAAATTAAATTTACCGAAAACTAAGCAATAACTTATCTTCTCGTATTGCATTACGAATGGAACATATAAAGTTAATATTTCATTCACAGCAACACGCATTTCGCTTTTAACGTTTCCCTAGAGATTATAACTGAATTTCGTCCGATAATAGTCCGTAGTCATATTGTAAGAGCATTATTTACAAGGTGAGTAGATATTGATTCAATGTAACAAAAATTATCGAATTAACTAGAAAGTGAGACATTTTTTAAAATATGCTTACATCAACCCTGGCTATTATGTATCAGGCTCATTCTTTGAAAATATTGTATTGGCAAATAGTGTAGCCAGATTTTCTTTAATCATAATAAGATATGAAGCTTATAAAATAAGTATAATTGTAATAAAAAAAATGTTTGTGTAATTGTAATTTATTAATAAACATAAAATTATATTAGACAATAGTTTGTCAATAGTTGTATCAGAGTTGTTCTATGGTGTAAAATATAACATTATTGGAAGTTTTAATTATATTATTTATGACGTTAATTAATGTTATAAAGCATATTTGCGAAGTTGTACAATAATCCATTGAAATGATTCAAATTATATCAGCACGAACACAAATTCTAATCTGTACAGTGTACATAGTTGTCAAAAGTTTCATGAGTTCGCTTAAATTACTGTTGTGGCTTTGAACTTTATATCTCCATGTCACCAGACGTTACTGTAGCTATGTAGCTAACTATGTTGTAGGAGCAATTATAAATGTCAATCCATTAAGCAGTATTCAATTTAATACATTTGAATACGATATAATATAAAGTAATGTTATATGTATCCCGTTTACAAACAAAATGTTAAAAATAAATTCCTTAAGATGTGGATTTTGTGAGATCATAAATAAAGCTTATATTAAATTTGGGAAAGGCGTAAAACGATGTTTTGGGTAAAAGCAAGCACATAATTTACAAACACAACACGAAACAGTTGTCAAACGAAAGCTCGACGCGTGCCGCCTATAAATATATTACTTTTGGCCTTATTATTTAAATACGCGATTTACCTAACACATGTAAGGTCAATGTAATAGAGTTTTCCTTTTATTAATTGGACCAGAAATAATTATATGTAATAAATACAATGCGTGCATAATATCGTTGTGACGTAACTTTGAACATCAAAATAATTCGAGCATAATTGTTAATTTAGAAGGTAGAGAACAATATATACGCCTAAATTGGTTGAAGCTTAATGAACGGAAACCCAGATTACAGATTGCTTACGAATCTAATCACGCTTAAACGTAAATGTAAACAGCACACTTGAGCTATTACGTCCTCATGAGAAATGCAGGAATGCAATGGGGGCGCGTGAAAAACGGTGGTAAAGCCGGGACGGTAAACGTTAATATTGTATGAAGGCAGTCGCGAATGCGGGGCTCCAGTCTCGGAGAGGAATTGGCTAGACTTTTGTCGTTTTAAATCTTCCTATGCACTATTGAATCGAAGTGAAATGTTTGCTTGAAATTGACGGTAACTGTTTGCATGTTTGGGATTAGGGTGCAGCTACGAAGTTAGTTGGCGAAGCTCGGTAAGTCAGTCTGGATATACAGAACCGTACTTTGAAGAGGCACAGAAAATTGTTACAATATTTAGTCTTTTCTGCATTACGAAACTGACGAGTGGATAACGTGTTTGCTTTGGCTGAAAATTTTCAAATTTTGTTTATAGGAAAACATAAAATATTTATAAATACATATATACGATGCATTGTTTTATGTTTGACTATCAATAATTTAAAATAATATATAATTAATAAGATTTACTTACGTATTTCGTTGAAGTAGAACGGAAACTCGCCAGGAATGCTACAATTAAGACGCGCTTTCAAATAAGTGGCCCAATTTTGACTGAGAATATTCTTCCCACCAGTATCCCGTTTGCATACTCGCGCCACTCGCGAGTACACCGCCTTGCCGCAGTTTATGTACTCCACCGCCGTCTCACGGAAGAAGAACAGGACGTATTCCCCCACGTCGAATGAGCCGACGAAATTTGGTTCTAAAATTAATATCATATCAGTGTGGTATTTATCCAAGATCATTTTATGAAGCTTAATATAAGTCACACATAAGTTTTATTCCTGGGAAATAAAAATAGACTATCATTACAGTTCCATTGTAACACACATATTCATAGCAGTCATACTCCTGTACTATCCAAAACGAATTCTATTATACCCAGAATGTATATTTCTGCGCTGGTATTATAATTGTTATTTATGTGTGTTATTTGGAATTATTACTAGAAATAAATTTTAATAAATATAACCACGTAACCCGAAAGATTTGTCAGCGCCATTACATTACGTTTAACTGCTAACGCTATATTACGGTTTAATTACAAACATAAATTTTATATATTCGCAGTGGAGCGTAGCACGCGTTCCCATGTTAATACCATAGTATCAAATTGCTGTTATTCTGTGTGATATGCAATAAATATTAGATGAAGCCGTGTGTCAATTATGTCATATACAGGGCGTTTTCAGTTCGTATTAATACGTACTCATTTGTTGCAAGCCAAAATGAAATAGCCGCGTGTTAAGGATTAAAGGCACACGACACCAACGTCGTTCGTATACGTACATGTCTACTCGTGTCACATTGTGCTGTTTCCATAGGTGAGATTATCTCCAGTTTCATAATGTTAAAGGAGCATTAAAATTTAATAAAGGCTCGAGCCTTGAAAATTTATGCTGCAATAAATTATTTGATCGCAATGAATGGCCGATAAACCGGGCTATTTATTGATGAATAGATTTCCAGATATAATTATTTAAGATTGGACAATATGAAATATGCTAATTTATTTAAATATTTCCGTATTTTATATGATAATTTAAGTTTCATAATCAATATAATTAAATAAATCTTTTTATTAAAATTTAATTCTAAAAATATATGTCGACAATTATAACTAACACAATATTACGTGTAGCTCATAGAATAACGCCGAAACAATAGCCGTAAATTAGGCTAGGTGAATTCTATTCGCTTGATCACAGCTCAGAATAGCTTTAATATACAATAGTGCGTTACCACAAATACTGAACTAAAATCGGTCACATGTATTATTTAGCTAGGTGATGTTATGCGAACAATTTGCGATTACACAATTGTTTTTAATACAATATTGGTCATTATGACTTAAATAGATCAATTTTAATTTTTCCTATATAAAAGTTACTCTAAACTCATGTCTGTCTAATAACAACGGGACAAATAGTGAGAAATCAGTAGTAATGTAGTACGGAAAGTTAATTTTACTATTAGTTTTAATATAAAAAACTAATATTACCTAGGATAATACTAAACTATAAAAGTTTAAAATTCAGTGATTTATACAATATAGATTCTTTAGTTAGATTGTATCTATTGTAAAGTGTAAAGTCAGGAAATTTGTCAGGGCATTTCTATTATGGTTACCGGCGCACAAATTAACGGGCAAAGATTGGGGGCACATTACAGCTCGTTAGAGCGAAAACAGTTTAATTTCCATTGTTTAGTTGCAAACAGGGCGATTCCAGTCTAATTCGTATAAGCACCGATAATTTGTAACAATTGTTCTAATCATTACCAACCTACAGCTGATTGCAGATCACTGATGTAGCGATTCACTGATTAACGAATTCATTCATCAAGCTTTCTAGGACAATGATTACGCCTATCATATATTGTTAGTTTAATAATTTCATAAGCAAAGCCGATTTACAGCGGGCAATTTAAACTGCATGGGCAACACAATTCGACGATTTTGCGTAAGCGTTCAGAATAAAATATAATTTACGAATACTCTTTATTAGTGCGGTAAATTTAGTAGATAAATTAATAACTTACTATCCAGCCACTTCGAATCATATTTCAAAGTCCGTTTGAAGGAGAATTCACGACGGCCTGTCGTCAAGTTATGCAGGTCGGTCCTAAAGATCACGGTGTCTGCTTTTGTGAACTCCGCGTTAGTTCCCGAGTACAAAGCGGGTAGGGAGCCGGGGTTGCCTTTCTCCACCCACAGAGCAGTGGAGTTGTCGGCCGGGTCGTAGGGACACTTAGCGACGCCCATGCCGATGCCCGGCACGTACTCGTGACGGGGCAGGTGCGTCAGGTTGGACTGCAACAAAACAATATCATTTATTTTTATTTCAACGCGATACACTTAACTCCAGAAAGAAGGTGCTAAAAAGTGAACGAATACTAAATTTAACTTAACCTAATTATTCTGAAAATAATTTTAGCTCATTTTACTAAAACGACAAATATCATATATTAATTTTTAACATCTGAGATTTCGATTCCACATGCAATTGCAATTAATCAAATGCACAATAAAAAAACACGTTACGAATAGATTTATGCGTCTAGCGCACTGCCCGCCCCGGTTAGCCTGGTCAGTACTCGAAAACACATCTGCAACTAATTTTTTAAAACAACCCTACGTCCGTTTTATATTTAGAGACAGAGAGAGAGAGAGAGAGAGAGCGATTTATCGACTGAAGCTTAATATTAGCAGAGAGCTTGAATATTTTCGGTACAGTATAGGCGTATTCCAGTAAACTCCTCTATTAGTATAATGCGATGGGTGGCAGTACGGTTTTCGAAATTATCATAAAATTACTAAATGTAGCATAAACGTGGGGTGGGCAGCGAGGCCCGCCGCAGTGGATTGAGACTTTATGTAAATTTTAACGACGCTGCGACCATCGAAGGCACCTGTGACCTGCCTTCCCCTCTGCTAGCCCGCGGCACCTGTCGAAAACCTATGTCGTTTTTATTTCAATAAGCCGAGGATTAAATTAAGCGTGCGAGGACGAGTCCGCGACAAATGCCGGAGGCCAAGGGATCTTTACTTTGAAAGAATAAGTCTACTTTTTACGTAAAGGACCAGTGACACCCTGCTAAACATATATGTATTGATATTTCAGTGCTAAAAGTTTTGAAGGCCGATTTTCAATACTTTATTACTAAAACCGAAGCGAAGAACCGATTTATTATTTTATTATTTTTTTTATAAATATATAAATTTTTTCCTAAATTTGTAATAAAAGTATATTAAAATATATCACAGTCCCCTTAAGTGAAATTATAAGGCACCTATTTATAATGATGTATACAACTTATTTGTCATTAAATTATTAATACCATCATAGTAGCAAAGAGTTTTTAAAAAGTACAACTCTTGAAACAAAATGCAAATAAACAACGACCTTAAAAACATAAATAATACAAAATATTGGTGTTCTATTTTATAGCTGGGGTATTATTATTTCTACGGCTAAGTGAATGTCAGTCCAAAGTAAACAACTCAATGAATCGGACGGAAGAGCTCGCGGCCTTCTCTCGCAGAATAAGAAAGTTGTGGACAGACCCGCAACCTTCATTAGGCCCTCGCTTTGTTTGTTTACAAAATTAGCATTTTCAAGCTCTTAGAAAGGAATCGCCCGCTGCGACAATTATTAGACATAAATTGAAACTTTATAAACGAGATTTGCATGTCTTAAAGAGTGCCAATTTTTATACTGAACTTTTCCTTTGCAAATAAGTCAAAGAAAATGCCAGTGGGCTTGTTTACAATACACTTTATATGAATAAAAAGGGAAAAGTGTATTGTAATACTTTATTTACCGTTTCATTAAACGGAATTCTTAATTGGCTAAAAAAAGGTTACTATACTATACTGAATTTTGCTTTTAGCAGTTTAGTATTGTATAGTCAATTACAATTAATTAAACACGTATGAATGTTAGGCTTATATGTTTCTTTATAGTGTTTTCATGTGTCGTGGTGCACCTCTTTACTTACGCCCGACAGCTTGTTGGACTAAATCTCATTTCTAGGATAAGATGTGTGCTAGATTTACGTCCAGTTCTTATTATCTCATGGCTATGAACATAAAATAAAGTCACAACAATGTTTACTAAAATAATATATAAGAGTGAACTTTACGTTTTACTGAAACAACAAGAATCGTAATATTATATAAACTCAAAGTAGATTGTAAAGAGAAAGGTGCTATAAAATTTTTCAAGTAAAAACTTTAGAACGGTCGTATAAAGTAAAACAAGCGAACTCAGGTGTAGTGATCTCGCATTGGATCCTGCACGTCAAGTCGCGCACGTATTCGCAATATATTGATATTGAGGTTTGCAGGAAGGTAGTATGAGGATGAAGGTACGTTTTGAAACACTTATTTGTATTAATGGTTTTATTGTAAGTGAAATTGTTTTCTTTATAATGAAAATCGATGGCGTGCTTTTTCAAATATTTAATAGAATAAAATAATAAAGTAAAATTGAGTATATAATATTTATATATAAAGTAAACTATAAGATTTGTGTTACAAAATTTTCGGGATGTATATAATTATATGCATTCCAAAAGTTGTTATTAAAGCTGTGAATTTAGTATATTCTACCAAAATTTATACAAGTTATCGAAGCTATAATAACGCATGTATTATATCGTCATGACTCATTGTATTACGAAGACTTTCAAGCACAAAGGATCTTTAAATTGCAGGATGCCGCGGGTGAAGTTTCGGCAACTGTGTCACTATCAGATAATGAGATCGAGATAAACTTTGCTGTGATGTATATACACATAAATATATTGGTGAGTAGGTATATATATGAATAAAACAAATATTGAGTAAAACATGTCGAGAATAATAGAATTTTATTTTTATTTTTAGTAATTTTTATTATTGTTTAGAAAGTCCCATTGTAGAAAATGTGCGTTTATGTTATAAAAGTAAAGTTATATAGAAACTGGCCAAAATAATATTATTTTATTGCCCAATAAATTTAATTTTAAGAGCATTACAGCGTTTACAATAGCGCCATGACGCTATCACAAAACAATGCGCAATGAATGTAACAGCACGATATTGGCTTCTAATTCCGAATGGAATAGATACTGCACCTGTGCACTAAGTCGGGTGACATATGAGTTCGAAATGTGCTTGTTAACCATTGATATAAATGTGTGTCTGAAAGTAATTGGAAAATATATTTTTTAACTAATATTTGCCATTAAGGTGGCGGTACCGTTCCATCGATCACATAATTAAGCAGTAACTGAAGTCATTTTATATTTAGTAACATGTCAATTATATGTTGAATATTATATTACTCAGTATAATTTTCTTCATAATGATACCAAACGTATTCTTAAGATATGATGTCAATACTAAAAAAATGTTGAAACTGCAAAGTTTAATAGCAAACATTAGGTTTGTCATAACCGATGTTCACAAAACTTCAATTTCCTGAGCTTCGACAGAAACTTTACCGTGTGTTTCGCATATCAACGTTGCTTTACTGAACGAAGCATTTGCAGCAGTAGAAAACAACTGTACGAGCAGAAGCAAGTTTCCTTCATAAAGTCTTATTTGCTATCCACCTACTAGAATCTTAATGAGAAGCGCGATAAAAATGTTCGAGTCTGAATGCTAGTGTTTTAGACGTAGTTTGTATTAAGTTTAACTACGAACGTAAACCTTGGTACAAAATGTTTATACGAGATCATCCGTGTGAGAGCTGAATATGCTATTCGGCTTATAAAGTGATTTTACCGAGTGCTCTCGACGTGGTGCGGCGGTGCGGCGGTGTCGCGGCCTGCACTCGTTATAATTGCGGTAATGACAGAAACGTATGACACTAAGCTAGCGGATAACGACAGCTAATTGAGAAAAAAATTATACACTTAATTTAAATATAATTTCAAAAGCTGTAACCCGCAATGGATTTCAATAGATGTATAAACATTTTTAATTTTCATTTTTTTATGTACGTTTGTAATAATGTTCAGAAACACACAAATTTAATATTAAAATTCATTGTAGTTGTGTTATTTACAAAAGTATAGAGTAAGTGAATATTTGGGCATATAACAAAACCGCACCTTTTATTTTACTCGTGTGACGAGCTACAGATTTAACGTTTTCAATTTAAATTGCAACAATCAATAAGCGGAGCTTATCGCATTTTATTCGAACAAGATGAATGCGATGTGTTTTAAATCTGCTAGCTATACAAATTCTCGTATTGTTATGCAGGGTAAGAGCGCGTTTACATTTGCTCGATTAGTTTTTCTCCGATAAGCCTATATAAAAAGCAACTAAAATTCTTTCTCATACTGTTTTTCAGCACATACATACTTTCCTGTAGGTTTATTTAATAAAAAAATTATCTAATACTATCATGAACGTAGCATAAATGGAAATATAGATTAAAGGAGATATCATGTTAAAGAAACGTAAATAGGTTTCTTCTGTAGTAAATGATACCTTTCTTTGTTTCGAATAGCCTCATTTTATTGTTCGTACTGACTTATCTTTCAGTATTGAATCTTTCTTTTTATTATTCTTTTATATGCAATTTATTGTTTGAATAATTTAAATGGACAGTTTTAAATAAATATAAATGATATGTCCGTTATTTATAGTTTATATAGAAAAAGCTCAAGTAAATTTATAATATATTTATATTGTATTAATTAAAAGTAATTATACATACATAGGTATGTTATAAATGTGTTATCAGTTTGCACACACAAAGTACCCACAATAAAAATCAAGCGGTTGGAATGCAATCGCTTTCGTCATTTGTTTCCGACGCCCCTCGATCACAAGCCGCCATTTGTAACAGAATAGATATAAATTGATGACTGCAGTAAGGCCCTGCGCACACGTTGCAAGTCCGTCTCGTTTCGTATAATGTTGTTTCGAGAGTGCTTTTAAATGACCGACCGCTTCCTGCATTTTATAGTCAAAAGAAATTTACATACAGTTTATTTAATAAGCAGATTATAATTTAAATTATTTTATGAGAGTGCACGTTTTTAATGTGGGTAGTTAATAGATAATGTAACATATAAACATATTATTTACTAAAAATATTTTTGAAAAAACGTATAGAAGTTTTGAACGCAGCGGGATTCAAACCCGCGCCTCTTAGATACCGTCCAAGCGATCTGACCGCTAAGCCATGCGTTCTACTACCAGCTACGTCGAAATTCTTATACGTTTTGTTACAACTTATTTAAGTTGTTAGCATCACTGTAGAGAGATTTTTACAAATTTCTACTACTTAAAGATTATTAAGAAATAATCGTTTATCAAGAGAGATTGCTATAAAAACGTCTTAAAATTTTTATACGTTTATAAAAAGTGTAAACATTTTTATACGTTTTTTCAAAATTGTTTTCTAATCCTAAGTGTGGAATAACACTTTAAAAATAGTAAATATATTATTTACTATTATTAATTACTAAATTTTTTTTTTATTTTGAAAGATTACAGTTGCCTCTACAAATATTCGAAGCTAGAGCTCTGCACAAATATTTGTTTCATTTAATTAAGACATGCAGGAAAGATTGAACTACTATTTATGATCTTTTTTAAATAATGCGTTAAAATACCAGAATAATATAAGCAATTGCTATGACAACCAGTATTTGACGAGTCAATACGTTACAAGTACTAGTATAATTAAAAAATACATTAAAAAAATATATTTCTGTGGTTACCGGACGTACAAGGCTGTATGCTGCGGCTGCCTATAGTTACAACCACTGCCCTATCAATTGCGTACATGTGATTTCACTCAATTTTTGAAACTGACGCGCCCTTACCCTCTTGAGGGAGTGAACGCATTACTCAAACCATAGATTATACTGCAATATTTTTGTGTTCTTGTTTCTAATATGTCATATAAGCATAAATGAAATATATCATGATTCACTCCCCAGAATAAAAATTAAATCGTCTATGAAATAGAAAATCACAACCCAGTACAAATTTTCAATTTATAAAATATTTTATTTCTTGACTAGTTATATAAATATTAATACGTAAGTATTTATACGTCCATATAACAAATACATATGTATTATTAAGTTTCCAAAATTCATATGGTAAGTTTAAATGCACATTAGAAATATCTCTGTAAACAGGCTAACCTGTACAATGGACCGGCGGATATCAATGTTCGCATTCAAAGATTCTTACTCCGCAAACCTAATATATTTTCAATTTTCAGCCGCCCGCGTGGGGCTTTCGACGTTTAATGGGATTTATCGTTTAAAACAGTTACATTTTAGTTAGGTATATTTTATAAGCCCAATAAACTCTATTTAGTTATTTATATATTTTTGTATTATCCTTTTTAACCTACATTATAATATATATATATATATATATATATATATATATATATATATATATATATATATATATATATATTTTCTAATACGTAAGCATAAATATATCAGTAGAAAATAATAACTATATAGGAGTATGTAGGCATTATTAATGTTCTGCTGGTGTCATTTAGAGTTTTTTGTTGACATTGTGTAGGCGGTAAAGGGGGAGATATAACAAAAAGGATGCATTTTGGTTGATACCATTCTATTATCGTATTCATACTTTAAAAGTGAAAATTTGCAAAATAGTCATAAAAACCGCCATCCATTCGGCCTGAAACGCGATAAAACGTGTGAAGGGTCAAAACGACCGCCGATACATCATAAAATTATATGAAAGTCAAGAGCAGGGAAAGTGAGAAGTGAACAGAGTACAGCAAATTTATTGCGGTCTGCTTTCGATACCTATTGTGGAAGCCTTTTTATGACTTAAAAAATAATTTCATAAAAATATCTAGAGTTATCGCCGCGCCATACTCCAACTCGGCTTAAGTGGTCAAGTGGTGTTAATATATTTGAAACGTAGACATAAATATTATATGGAATGGAAATTTTCAGTTGAAAATGTTTACAGCAGATACGGTTGCACCTAAAATTGTCATTGGATGCCGGCTTTACGAATTCGTTCGGTTAGAAATTTCAACGAGGAAAAATCTCCTCTCATCTTACGGCGTCATTTGAAGTCAGTATCCGTGAAATTTGTCGCGGTTGCCGGTGCGAAGCTACTGCGTTATGCGGATGCATTTGCACGAGAAATGGGAGCTTAAGTATGAGTCGTGTAAAAATGTGCAATAAAAGGAAATGTAGTTTCGTGTTTTATTTATGGAACACATGTGTGGTGATCCTAGGAACTGTTGCGTCGCTGGCACTCGGCCAAGGCTCGTGTTGGAATCTCCTTTAGTGGCTCTAAAGATAATAATATCCTGTTACGGAATTGCCAAGATATCTAGCTAGGAACTATCATATATTATATGTAAAAATGTTTTTAATTAACACCAAAAAATTCCAGGTTCACACGTTCCAATTTCACACGTTCTACCGTACATGTGCAATTAAGTCTGGATTTTTCGCATAAATTAATTTAATTCGTTCGAATAATCAGTTTAATATTGTATAAAAGTATTTACAGAATGTCTTTTATATTAAATTTTAACATAAAATGCATATGAAGATATATTTTTCGTTAATTGGTAATGTAAGGACATCTCTTCGTGTGGATAACGAAATTATGTAACCATTGTAAAAATGAATATTGCCAGCTCTTCATCTTTTTCCGCCAGTGATTTACTGTATTGTATAATAATCCTGTTGTACTGTACGTCGTACTTGTTATAAAAACCATTATACATTATGTAAAAGATAAATCAGGTTTGTTTTTTCTTTAATATTCATATTACGAAATCATATTATTCTAAACATCAAAAATACATAAGTACCAATTAAGTAATTATTATACTCTAATACATATATAATAGGTAGATCGTTTCATATCAACATTAGAATAATCATTGGTAATTTCCATGACAATTAATACTCACGTAAAGCACCCAGTCTTTAGGGCTATGCGCGTTGGTCCCACATACGTAGAGCCTGGATCCATCACCCATCGGCTGGATCACTCTGACATGGTTTCGACAGTCGAAGTGCTGAAACAGTGTATATTGTTAGTATAAACTATAATACAGGTAAACATAATTTAAACTAAATATTAATATCTGATATAAAAGATAGGTAAAATATTTTATAATAACACCAAAAAAAATGCTTTTCTTTATGAAACATTTAGTAATCAAGTAATTACTAGGTAAAAGTTACACGTTTTAATATGTATCTAAGTAGTATTATAATTTTCATGTACGTCGTTCCCATATTCTGCTTTAATGTTTAAAGAAAACGCTATGGATTATTTATTGCGTTTACAGCTTTACCGCAGTCCATTTAGTTGAAGAGTCATTGAAGTTCAATGCATAAATCAGAATCAAGCCTAATTACTACAGTAAATTCACTCATTCTCTTACATTTCAATCAAAATTGGCGCAATACGGATAATTGGTTAGCCGATACGATAAATAAATGAACTGCAGTCTACAATGAAGGAATACATATTGGGTGCATCGAAAATTTTATCGAAATAATAGTAATTCGGGCAAGTGTGGGTGAGTGTCCGCTGGTTGTGATTATGCAAATTTGCGTCCAACATAAATATTGAACGGGACATTAATATTCCGTACGACAGGAATATGCGATGACCGCTTTAGTGAATAAAACGCGGTCCATGAACGATTGCTCCATGTTTGTGTTTATTAGGTTTTGTAATCACTGACTAGCGTTTTTTTACAAAATTTGTAGTATTAAAATACTATATTTGCTATATCAAAACCACAGAGTTGCGTGTTCACTGCTGAATATTAAACGTGTGGTTGCTATCTCTGTGTCAGCAATAAGTAATGAATCTCCTACAAACAATATAATTGTTTAACCTGCGCTAAATGAAATGGAAGTGAATGTATAAAATAAACAAAATATCATCTGCGAATCGTCAGTTGTTTCGTTATATTTTCAAAAGCAATATACCAACTTGTGGGTATAGCCGGGCTTGTGGTAACCGTGGCGGGACGGGAGACTGAAACTAATTTTCTCTACGTCACGACGAGAGCCGTCCGGGAACGACTATTGTGCGGATATTCTGTCAGATTTTGAAATTTGCGAAATACACGACGGAAAGGAATATCACAAATGCTTTTTGTCCGGCGGGGTTGTCACATTGCTTGATTTAAGTGTTATCATTTGGTAGCTATTTTTGGCTTTTTAATTCCTCTATAGGTCTAATAATAATTTATTTTAAATTTCTATAATTATTTAAAGATAATATTTATAAAAATAAGTTTTACAAATTTCTTATTAATATTCTATTTATTATTTGGTTGGGTACATGTTAATCCACATTATGTGGATTGCCGTAGGCGTGTAAAAATAAGTAATTAGTAGAAGTTCTTTCCTCTCAAAAACTTGCGGCACATGCTCACTTGTCTGGGCTCGCATTGGTAACTTTTCTAGAGATTGTTCTAAAGTAATTATCGGATTAATATACTTAGAACATTTTATCCGTTGTACTGACGCGAACAGAAGTGTTTTGCGCTCGGAAACAATCAGAATTAAGCAGGAGAACAATCAAGCTCACGTCTAAGTTTCTTTTAACGGCACTTAGCCGGGCTCTCGCATAACTTCACTCGGAACTAATGCTTTCGATTGGTCCATTTCGTTAATTATTCGCCACTTTGTACGTAAGTAGATTTACGACCAGCTTTGCTTTTCCTCGCATTTTTGAACAAATGGTCTCAGCACGGACACGAATTCGTATTTATTTTTTTTCAATTCCTAATATCTTTTTGGCGTAAATCGACGAAAATTTCTTACTTAAAATCGAATTTTTGTCATCAATATTAAAGAATTGTAAATTTATCAACTTAGTAAGACTCATTGTTTTATTAAGAAGTTAATGTTAAAAGCACTTACTTAGAATAATGAAAACGTTAATTTTTATTCGAGAATTGTAATTGTCTCTCATTTTTATTTTCAGTGTAATTTTTTATTGATATATAGGATGGATGCTAGGGACTGAATTTCATATTTGTTCATACAAATGTAACTTAGAGCGATATTTGATTTAAATATTTTTCAAACCCTGCAGCGGCGTTAAGTTTTTCCATTAATACATTGATATATTCGGATGTTTTAATTCTCATTAAATCTGCTCTTTATATACAAAAGTAAAGATAAAAACGTTTATTCTACGCAAACGATATGAACTTTAAACGGCATGGCTTTTCGACCCTGCGGCTGTCTTATAGAAATAGCTGTAAGAGATTTTCCAGCCTTTTTCGTGTAACGATACCGTGTTTAGACAAAGAAAAACTTGCCTATAGTGAGAAACTTTCATTATAGCTTTCACGAGTACTCGTTCTTCCAGTGATCAGGGTGATAGACGCGGGGATATTTCTTTTTTATGACCTCTTCTAATACTAATAAAACAAATTTATTTTTCTTCACAGTAAGCGCTTTATTATAGCATATGTCAAATAGCCTTTTTGTGTTTGAGTATTTCTTTTACTTTTATGTATTCCAAAAAATACTTTTAATACGTATTCTATTGTGTATATTTTCAATGAGTGGTCGATCTAAAAATCTAATGCGTGAAAATTCGATTTGCTATCGTCCAAACACAATATAAATTGACAAATGGCGATTGAATTCATTTGGGCGTGACCAGGAATAATTAACGACTAATGTGTGAAATTCTAGCCCTATATATTTTTTTAATATAAAAAATGTGAATACTTTTGAGAGGCAAACCGTAGTTAATTGATAAATCACATGTTCATCGTCAATATTGAACATGAAGTATACAGTAACGTCGTATTTTAGTTAAATTTCATTAAAGTTAGAGTTTTCATTGTTTTTTCTCGCTCTCAACACAAATATATGCCACGATAGTGTTCGTGGCATATATTGGCATAAATTTACCGTCTTGGACGGTATCCAAGAGGCGCGGGTTCGAATCCCGCTGCGTTCAAATTTTAATAAGTTTTTTCAAAAATGTTTTCTAATCCTAAGTGTGGAATAACACTTTAAAAATAGTAAATAGTATCTACAGTGTTTCCCAATAGAGATGATAGGATTTTGATAGCTCACAGCCGCCATCTTGGTTGTTTAACATTTGTTGTTTTGTGTTCAGTAATGTTTGCCATTTAATCATGAACAAGTTCACGTTACCTCAACGTTTAGAAATTGCCCAAATTTTCTATCAAAATTCGAGAAGTATTGTCTCTACTCAAAGAGCATTTCGTGCTAAATATGGTCCTTATGGTGTACCGTCTGAGCTCGCTATACGTCGCATAATCCAAAAACTGGAAAGTGAATATTCTTAGTACGATAGTAGACCACCAACACGACAACGGACAGGCCGTAGTGAAGAAAATATTGCCGCCGTATCAGCCAGTGTCGAAGAAAATCAAAATGTTTCTGTTCCACGACGTGCACAAGAATTGCGCTTATCCAGAATGACAACCTGGCGAATTTTACGTCTTCTTCATCTTGGCCTACATCCATACAAGATTGTGTTGGCACAAGAACTTAAGCCAGCAGACCATCGATTACGTCGTGAATTTGCTGATTGGGCGCATGAAATGATGGAAACGGACACCGAATTTCATAGGAAAATCATCTTTTCAGATGAGGCTCACTTTTGGCTCAATGGTTATGTGAACAAACAGAATTGTCGTTACTGGAGTGAGTCAAATCCAAGAGTGGTTCATGAAACACCATTACATCCTAAAAAATTGACTGTTTGGTGCGGATTATGGTACGGTGGAATCATTGGCCCGTACTTTTTCAAAAAACGACGTAGGCCGTACTGTTACTGTCAATAGCGACCGTTATCGTGACATTTTGAACGATTTTTTTTCCTGAAGTTTGTGAAATCGATGCGGACGACATTTATTTTCAACAAGATGGTGCAACATGCCACACTGTGACCGTCACAATGGATTTATTGCGTTATATGTTTGGTGAGTCGGATATTTTTCGCAACGGTCCTCACAATTGGCCACCAAGATCATGCGATTTAACACCCTTAGACTATTTTTTGTGGGGGTATGTTAAATTTCAAGTATATGCCAATAAAACAGCTACGATTCAAGACCTTGAACGCAACATTCGAGCGACTATAGCGGCCATACCAACTGAAATACTGCACTGAGTCATCGAAAATTGGACCGATCGTATTCACCAGTGCAAAAAAAGTCGTGACGGCTATTTGAACAATATTTCGTTTAAATCATAAATAGCATAAAATTTCCTATCAAATAAATTAATAAAAAGCACGAAATTTGATCATATATTACATGTTTTATTTCAATTTCAAAACATATCGTTCTTATTGGGAAACCCCATATAATTCACTGATGATTTGATACTCTTAGGTATTGCAATTTGAAAAGAAAGTAAACATTATTCACAAATATGAAATACATTCCACATTAATAACCTACATAACGAACTCGTTATATCAATTACAATCGCAGCAGGTCCCCAAAATAGAGGACTCACTCAAGTGAAGAAATCGTTCGCGTCTTAGCCATTATCGAATTAGTGGATCGTGCGGCGCGGTAACTCGAAACAATCGCCCAATCTTAGGAGACGGGGAATAAAACAAATATTGCTTTTACGTCGCGATTGTAAATCAAAATTAACGGCCTTAATATACCGAGTGCGACGTAGCTTCGAGCTCCCCGCTACGACGATGAAATATGCCGGCAGCCGCTCGCCATTTAGTTAAAAATGGGATTAATCCCTGATGGAAATAGTGCTAGTTGTGTGCAATTTAGTACGGAACAAAGGAGTTGCAATTGATTTAATGAGGCAATAATGGCAACTCCTCTCGGTTAAGTCCGCTACATTTATCATGAAACTAAATCCGGCTATCTTTTATTCTCCGGCTATGAAATTGTGAGTTATTCGAAATTGAAATTTAATTTTAGCAGTAGTTTCGTGTTGTATCTACATTTTTAAATCATTCAGAATTTTTATAATATTATATATATTTTATTTGTTTGTATACAGATATTTTTATATATCAATTTTGACATTTTTTAATAAATAGAGTGAAAATAACTTTTTATTTAAAAGTGAATTTACATTCATATGAAATGTACGACGATGTTAAAGATAAACCTGACGACATAATTGACCGGGTTGTGGATTCGATTTACATCCTGGGGGAGGACTATATTTAAATTATTTTCATTTGTCTGTTGAGACAGAACGAGATGTTCAGTTCCGCCAGGTAATACGTTATCTTTTGAATACAGGCGAAGAGCAGTGTAAGGAGTGTCTTGACACTATATTCTCTCTGACTGCTCTGTTAGGTGGGATAAAGTGTGAAGTTGATTTTATATTTTTAAATACATGAATACGGACGCCATAGTGTGAAAAAGTATGTTAAAGTTGCTTTAGATATCATAAATTACTTACTTCTGATTTGCCTTTGGAGACACATTGAGCCACGTTGCTCGGCTCTAAATTTATAGAATCTCTCTGTGAACAAAGAAAATATTGGATTAATTTACATGAAAATGAGTTTAAAGTTTCGAAATTGTTTACAAAAATGATAACTTACGTCACAGTGTGATGCGCTTATGTTTTTCATATTAAGCCGGTATAATCGGTCCCTGCAAAAACATGTATATTTTAACAGAACGTAATAAAAATGTATTTTTTATAAAAAATAAATATTCACTGGTATTATTAGAAAAAAACAACACAATATTAAAGTTAACAATAAGTAATTTGAATATTTGAAATTATTTGTAACATCGCACGCAAGAAACGTTATTTAAACTGCTCAAAACACTGCTTTCCTCGAAGAAATTACTAGCATAAACTTACAATCAAACAATTACCTACAATTGTTTCATAGTACAAAATGCGATGGTTTATTATTGCTGATGGCATGTTTAAATATCTAAATATACGATTGGACTAACTTATCACTTTTATTACTTAAGTACAGTAATAGACTATCTCTAAGCAAATAAAATAAATTTACTGGTGTTTTATAGGTGTAAATTTATTCTGAATTTCTCCAGTCATGTTCAAGATTACGGAATTTACTATTTATGTGCAAAAATATGAAGTACAAAACTTACATCGCACCGACATATAGCGCGTCGCGTTTGGAATCCACAAAGAAAGTCCTATAGTAGAGTGTGCCGCAGGAGAATTCTCGCACATGATCTGAAAAGAACGGAATATTGCTATGAAACTGAAATAAATTCCAAATTTAGATCTGTAAATTACAGACACCTTTTTAAAGGTATTTTACACAGTTATTTTACTCAATGTTATTTCAATTTAACTTAATTTATTTTGTACTACTCTATTGCTTTTGCTATTGTTATTTTATTACAAAAGCTTAGTAATGGTAAAAATATGGTAAAAAAATAAATATATATAAATAACTACATAAATAGCTCCATCAACGAATGCATATCGACATATTTGTTGTTCCGTTATTGTAGATCTACAGTTATAAAATTAATTAATTCGTACCACTTAAAATATTACGTATTAAAAGCTCGTTATTGGCGTCAATGAAATGAATATGCTTTATTGCATTAAGTATTGGAAATATATTTTCTTTCATATATTTAAGTAATTATTTCATGCTTATCTATTATTAAGGCAGGATGGGACACGTAAGGGACAGGCAAAGGGGATGAAGTCACGCACCAAACACCCAGTAGTTTTACAACCAATAGTCATTTACGTCGAAAAAAATATCGCTCAAATAGCAAACGAATAAACTACAAATCGTAAAAGCTACGTGATTTCAGCAAATATGAAGAAGTTTAATAAATTGTTTAGTTAATATTATGTTTCATATATATTTATATGATATTTATATATTCTTTTTAAGTTTAGACTAACACAGTGGGTAATTATTAATTCATGAAAATATAAAAGTTTTCTTCTTTTATCTATTTATTGATGTCAAACAAAATTTTCTGTCATCTGACATCTGTTTTTTTATTTTCTAATATTAAAATGAAATTATGATCAGCTACATCTTACAAATAAATTCAATATATTATTGATACTAGTGACTAGAGTTAACATTACTCAATTTCCAGCACCCTGTAAGAGACAAGTTAATTAACACCAAACAGAAACATTTAACTATCGCTTATACTGAACGTTCAATGGTAGCGTACACAAATAAAAAACCCTTAACATCTCGTCTGACGAGTAAGACTAGCTCGCGCGGAAGACTTTTCAATGTGCTCACCTATTCCGCCCGACGCCTCTATATGGAATACATTTTTCACGAAGCCAGCCATCACTGTCTTTTATGCATTTTATGTTGAATAAAGAAATTAAAGTCATGACTCGTTCTTCACATTTTCTATTTTTATCGTTTCTTTTGTGAAGTGTGGTATAAATTTATATGTTCACTAACGATGTTTTGAGTTGGAAAAGCATATGTTTTCCCAATTGTATTTTTATTATTAAAATTTAAAATGCTCGAAAGCACCTTCATTTTCGCAATGAAGTTTATGGCACATTACGTTTACAGTAAAGTTGGGAACTAGCATCCTTAGTCATAAACATAGAATGTTTAGTGCGATTAAATATACTTAGTTTGTAGTTTCTACGAACTTCTGTCAAAAACAATGTTACGCTTTAAAGAAAGTTTAAATGGAAAACACTAGAAATGGAGCAATGGAGGCACGTACAATATCAGCTTCCATTGTTTATTTCAATAACTACTTTTATATCGAATATCTTGTATGAAATTTAACAGCTGCCGCATTTTCTACTTTAATCATATTATACTAAAAATAACATATCACTATATAAGGTATCTAAATTAATCTGATATTTCAGGTTACAGCCGGAGACGTAGATAGAATGGAAATTCGATTAATAGTCTCGATAAAGTGACAATGTTTCATTGTGAATGAAATTAGAATACGAGTACACTGCAGTGGAACAGAGCAGGTGCAAATCAGGCGTCGGTATTGCTTTTCGACGCGCACCGCTGGGACTACAACCTTGTATCACAAATTTGTGTGTGTGTGATGTTCCAAGGTATCAGATTTCCACATTTTGGTGCACAAAGACGTTGAAATTTTAAGAATGTCTAGTGTAGTTTTAGATTTTGTTTGTATATTTTCTTTAGTATTTTATAAGTATTTAGAGCAAAAGCTAGCATATTTAGTTGAACGAACATGATAGACTTAAATTCTATTGAGATTCTTAAATATATTACTGAAATATAAATATTTTAAAATATATTGTACCATCATCCCCTGGTCTCACTTAGTTCAAACAAAAAACAACAATCGATATTAAACTAAATTTAGTTTAAAATTATGTATATTACCATTAGGCAAAATACAAACTTTACAAATTATTGATATAGGCATCCAAAATCATCAGTAAATCAGTTTATCATATAATTAACATTTAATGTACAATTAAAATTCCAATCGCCCTAAATAAATTTGAAATTACAACAATTCATGGCATGTCTTAGTGATAAAGTTCTAGAAATCTTGACAGCGGCCAATTAACTAAGGTTTTATATTTATAATCTCATTAATTTTCTTGTTTATTTAAAATGAGTCGTGTTGTTTCAGCACTTGAATCGTTTCCATCTAATCGGCGGCTTATTAGCATAAACATACCTTATATTATTTTATTTAGGCCTTACATTGGGGTATAATAGGAAGGGGCGGGGTACCACGATCCTTAAGAGACTGTCGACATGCAAACCGTTTAATAATGACAAGCATACACCAGCAATGTGTTTAGTCACCTTGTTCTTCCCAACACTGAAGAAATTGATATCATATTTTGTCTATGTTATTTGAGAAAATTGATATCTATAACAAGTGTATTAACGACTAGAGACTATTCAAAAATAATTATAATATAAATATAAGAAAATTGTTACAAATATATAATATCTTTAAACATAATCGAATAGAATAACAGGCAACATTTACATTTAATTTCCATGAAAGTTCGTATAAAAGAAATTAATCAAGCCAAAATAAATTAATTAGATATTAAGATTTTATCTGTGGTAAGCTGGCTTTTATTGGGCTTTTATGTAGTTTTATTCGATTTGTGAATTCATGTTTCAGATTTGGACGGGTAATTATTTTATCGCATGAGTACGCGGGTCCTAGTCAAGTGGTCAAAGGGGGCAAGGGCCGAGCTCACAGCTGGAGTCGAAGAAAGTTATACAACGCACGTTCTGAGATGCTATCATGCTAAATTATTTTGGTCAAGGGTAGGTTAGGCAAACTGCGCACTCGTACACTGTTAACGGCTTTATTACTTCGCCAGTTTATATGTATGGGTTATGACATTTTAATAAGAAATTATTGAATAATCTTTCGTTAGATAAATGGTTACCTATGTAAATGATTAACACAGAACCTTTTGTTTCTTTTTATTGTGGCAATTATGAACCGTCTTACTTTTTAAGTTGGTAAATATAGGATTTAAGCCAGTTTTCATATTGACACATTAGATTATTCATATTCTAGAAGATGGCATCACTTGTAATGATATAAATAGACATCTTGAAAGAGTTATTTAATACCTAAAAAAGAAATTAACAAGATGAACTAACATAAAATAGTACAGAGTTTAACATAAAGTGTGATTACAAATTGATGGATTACATAGCGATTAAGAATGACAGGAAATCCGCGTATTTTTCATTTGGCAATTGTTACGGTGCCGATATCGCGGTACACGTCAACGATTAGATTAACGGCACACAATTGGCTTACATGAAAACTTTGCCCTATTAGCTTGTAATACCTACTTCGTGGATTGGATTAATTTAGAACGTGCCCCGCGGTGTTTGTGTTCCGTGTTATCGCGTCTGTCTTTAACAAAACACGCCAAAGTCCAAATTAAATATTGTGGTTTAGCTCTCTATATTTTTATACGTATATTTATGTGATTTGACTGATTGAGGCTAGAAATGCTATGTTTTATTTTTTGTAGAAAAGTCTAATTTTATATAAGTCTAGCAAATAAAGTTCAAGATTAAGTATTTTAGTATAAATTCAGAGCGTATCCATATAAATAAAGTGACAGCATTTTTTCAATTTATCCTTTTATATAAAATTTTAGATGTCTCTAATAAAGTCATTATTGTTTTCTGTAAGTGAAATCCTTTTAATTAAGAGACTACTTCAATAGATACTTTTTAAAACCACGTTAAAAAATATTTATTTTAAAATAAATGAAAAGTATGACAGCAATTAGCCAAATAAAGCAGCCAAGTCCCGGCAAGATGTTGAAGAGATGAACAGGGCATTGAACGTGCGCAGACACAGGTACAATATAGGAAGTATCTTTGCTTTCATAATCCGATGGAAGGCTATTCTACCACGAACGGAGCGAGCACATCAATTGTTAGAGTACAACTAAGCAACGTATTTTGTTAATATGTGTTTCGAAAAATATTTCTGCAGTTCAATTATATGAAGCCCGTGTACAAATGTATTTACAAGTGACGGGCTTTTCGATCCATTTTTACGAACACAGTAGACAAGAAAGAAAAAAAGGCATATTTAAATTCATAATAATTACACTACGATGTGTTTAACGTACAACACAATGTATATTTTGAATAACAAAAGTAATATATTAATTTGCAACAGATTCTGTCAAAAGGAAAGATGTCCATGGTCGTTTTAGAAGTAAATTGACTTGTCTATGAGTAATGTGATATGTTAGTCACGATCTCTTGGAATGTCACTTAGTCAAACTGAATTATCTCAAATAACTGATTTAGCGTCTTAAAGAAATAGTTAACTATACTATTACGTGCTAAGACTTGAATTATATTAACGTATAGGATATTGCATAGTCTGGGCAACACGTTTTGGCCGTTTTATAGTAGATTAGTCATAATAATTATAATTTTCATTGATTTACTAGCGACAGCGCTATACATATAATAGTAGCTTTGTCTGCGAGAAATACATTATTATTTTACAATAAATTTAAATTAAATTAAATTTTAAACTAGCCAATCCGAATTTTACAGATTTTCACCTTAATTGGACATATTGATCGTTAGATAATTGAACACTAAATTATAATTTTTGTAAAGGGCAAACTGTATATATTATGAAAATATTTAAGGGTTGAATTTAAAATTTTATCAAACTTTGCGCATTACGGGAAAATACATATTTTCATTTACAAAACGTGTCTGCAGCAACCTCCTTCTAGACTACCGCGAAACTAAATTAACTTGCTTTTAATATGAGATTTTAGTCACGATTTCCTTGAATACACCGTTACTTAGACGGCAAGTCGAAGTGAGTTAAGCGAGTTAATCGTGACACGTGTCGACGACGTTGCTTCTGCATAAATGTAGGAGCGATTTGCATAGATTTTATGATCTTTCTATAGAATAGTATTAAATGACGTTTATTTTTTATGTTAGCCAGTTACAAGGAGCTTCGTTTAGTAGACAGCGTAATGAATTAGTTTAATATAAACAACACTTAAGGCAGTTTAATATAATATCAAGATTTTTTCTAATGCGATTTATAATTATTTTCAAGACCATATATGATTTGTAATGCTATAAATGTACAATATTTTTTTAAACGCTTATAGAACATATGAAGCTTGAATCGTAGTAGATTAAATTATACTTCTTGTTAAATGAGGACGACTATCTATCAGATTCACACAAAATGGTTCACTTTTATCTGGAAAGACAAACATTTTGCAGCTCTATTCTCGGATACAATAGTTAAAATGAGTGTCGCTTTATCCTTTACTCTTAGAACAATCGAGTGTATTCGTACAAGAGAGGCTTAACAAAGGATGGTGTGTAAGTGTTAAGTTAACATGAAACATGGATTCTAATTTATATTTTGCTAAATATTAGAGCTTAGTCTCATACTCAGAATCATCAATTAATAGACAATTGAAAGTTTTAAATTTATATACTTATACGATAACAACCGATTTGACCTATTAACGAAGTTAACATAGTAATAAGCAGCTTTACGCCTCCTAGAGACCCGCTGTATAAAACGTAAAGCGGTTTTTTTTAGTGTCACGCTTTTATCTCTCATAGCAGGGTAGACAGGAAGTACCTATTGTCAAAACACTCCGTACCCCGCTTTATGCTGAATTCAAGACATTACGTGTCGAGTGCCGGATCTCAACGCCGCGTTTTGTTTTAACAGACCAGAGAAACGAAGATAAATTAAATATAATCATTCCCCGAGTGGGAATCGTACCCAGTACCGATCGAGTTTATAGACAGACGTTGTCCCACTGCGCCAGGACGGGTCTTTTTAAAATTGATCTTGATCATTTAGTCAGAGAGAATTTAGTGTAAACATTTGGTTCATTGCTTTCCGCCCGGATTTGAAATATAGTGTTCGCACTACTTGGCGCCTCACTTAGAGGTGACAAATAAAAATAATTCAAATATAACCATTCCCCCGAGTGAGAATGCAATCAATAACGAATCGTACATACATAGTTTTGATTTATTTTCATTATTCTAAGATTTAAATAACTATTAAATACGTTTGGCCTAAATTTTTTATAACTTTTGTTATAGCTACGTGAAATATATAAAATGTACAATTTTAATTTATAAGCAATAGAAGAAACTCATTGCATCTTTCATCTCAGCAATAACTGCGTGTGATCTTTCATAATTTCATGATACTCATAAACCGGGAAGTACCTACTATGTCGTATATCTTGAAAATGTGGCCCTCCAAGTGTACGGAACTAAGGTCAATGAAACTAAATAGCGATTAAAAGTGTCGTAAAACGAAACCAAGTAATCTCATACGAACCGTAATAAAGTATTAAAAGAGACTTAAAACAGGGCGCTACACGACGCATCCTTATGAGCTTATGAACAAAGTAATAAACCACTGAATTTCAACCATTAAAACTCCATATAAATTTCATTTAATTATGTGAATTAACTTAGCTCTATTTCATCGTTAAAAAAGCTTTTACTTTAAAATTGTTAATTAAAAAATAAATATATTTTCAACGTTTACTATTGGATAGTTTTACTTAAACCTACATTTTACATATATATTAAGAACAATTTGTGACTGTGAGTTCATCCATCTGGATCCTTATTTTATATACTCTTATTACATCAGCTATCTGCTAGTGAAAGTCCCATCAAAATCAGTCCAACTATTTTAGAGATTAGCCTCAACAAGCAAACAGTCATACAAAAATGAACTAAAATATTATTTTCGTATAAGTAATGTAGAGACAATGTATTTTATAACTAAAATATACAATATTAATTGACTATCAGTACTTTTTAATATTTTTAAAGTGTTATTTCACACTCAGGATTAGAAAATATTTTTGAAAAAACGTTTAAAATTTTGAATGCAGCGGGATTCGAACCCACGCCTCTTGGATACCGTCCAAGCGCTCTGACTGCTAAGCCATGCGTTCTACTACAAGTTGCGTCGAAATTCTTAAATGTTTATTACAATATTTTTATGTTGTTAGCATCTCTGCAGAGATGCCAACAACATAATTTTTTTATATATTTCTATCACTTAAACGGTAAAGGTATCCAAAAGCGCGGGCTCGAATCCCGCTGCGTTTAAATTTTTAAACGTTTTTTCAAAAACGACTATCAGTACTTTTTTTAGACATTCATTTTTATAAATGTAAATGATGAAATCACAGCAGAGAAGTACACTATTAACATAGTAGTAAAAATAACGCACACTTACTAAATAAAAAAAATGTTACATGTGTATTTAAATTAAGTTATTTAATAAACACGAGCAAATATTAATTACTACACAAGAGGAGTGGCGGTGGATTCTGTTATTTAATATGATGCTGCTTCATAAAGTGCTATGAAACTGACAGATTACTTAAATTCCGCCTCTTGCTGCTTATTAGGTGAGCATTATTAAGTACAACAGTCAGTAAAATGCCTGCCATTATAACGGGTAACAAATAAGTTAAATTATAGAGCTGTTGTGGTATCATTATCATTTTTACGACTATTTATATGTAATGCATATACAGTATTAGTATAAGTAAATCCATATAAATTATAAGACTTCATAAAATTATGAGATTAAAAACTTTTATTTTTTATAATAACTTACTTCATTCTACGTCTCCAAAAGAAAACGTGAGGAACGAATGAAAAAAGTTCACCAGCGATATTAAATTTTCCAGTAACCGATAAAAAAAGTTTGATATTTTAACCATCGAAAACGGATCCAGTCTGTTAGCTATTGTAATCCTTTTACCACGCATCTTCGCAGACACGGAAAGGCTCTCCCGTTTTGCGCGGACTAATTTCGAATGCATTTGCAATCGTAAAAGAAGTCGTAAAGAAGCGAACTCCCCTCCAAGCGATGCACGGGAATCAGGGTACAAATAGTTGATTTCTTATTGGCTTCCGCCCAGAGCCAGATTGAAAATTCGCCATAAAGACATTGGAACACTCCTGGTTGGATTAAAGGGGGGAACTAATAAAGAAAACTTTTGCGACACCGTATTTTTACCAAACGCGCACTTAAAACTTCAGATCCTTTATTAGGAAATCCATGGTAATAGTTTACGAAAACGGAGGGTTTTTTTTTGAAAAGTTAGTGATTGACTTTGAGATTTACAATTTTTCTACAAATGTTTAATGTTTAAGGTTCACATTAAATAAAAATATACAAACTTATAAAATTACTTTGTAACTTTATAAATAAAGTAGTGTTTTCCATAACTAGATCAGGCTTCAGTAGAAGTAACATATAGAGTATGTATTTCACAAAGCTTTTAGAGAGCGATAAAGCCGTCCGTATAGTTGTGCAAGAGTAGCAAAAAATTATGAAATACAGCTACGCCGACAGAGGCTAAAAGTAGTGACAGGAAAGACAAGATAATAAAGACAAAACAGGGCAATAAACGCGCTATGAAAACATGTCAGGACGCGTGCACGGCTTCGAATAGGAAACAGGGTAATGTGAATTTCATTTACATAAAATTATCTCGCAGGAAAAGCGGTGTCTCCGCGTGGAGGTACTTCACCTTTGGGGCGCTTATTTACACAACACGACGTGGCCCGTAGGGGTTAATTGGTTTGTGTTCTAAAAACGTACCTCGTATTATTTTACAAATGGAAACTAGCATCGCATTTATAATTAAATGCACAGAGATATATTACATTAAGTAGAAATAAGAGTTATAAATAAAGTTTACCTTATATAATATAAGGGGCTCGTTGAAATATCTTTTAGTCACATCAACGTCGCCATACAATGAAATCCACTTACAATACTTTCACGCCTCAGGGAGAAGTTGTAAATTTTGACACCGCACTGAAGCTACATAATTTTACACACGCCTCAACTCATCGTTTGGTAAAATATTTAGGTGTATAAAATTTTATTAGACGCATTACCCCCTTGCTGCGCTCCTTTTGTTTCGTCTTCCCCCCGCGAACAGCTTTCACCTTACCTCATTTTTATCTAATGCTACATTTATGTCTTAATAAGGTACCGTATTACGTTTCGAACGCCCGCATTGTTTGATTTTGAGTCCCCTGAGATTGCAGATTTCCTTTGCTTTGCTAATGGTTGTAGAAAAGGGAATTTTTGAAATATTATATCCCCCTTCAAAGTTGTTTGTTATTTGGACAAGTTATTATTTACTTTATTCGTTCCATCTGTGATGAATCATCGTATCAACTATTGCAAAACTTTTAATGGTAAGTTTAAAAAACCATATTGTATTATAAAGTCAAATGAGGTGTTTATTTTTCCTGCACTCGACGCAGAGCATCAGGCAAAATCCAATGAACTCCGACACATATTTGCTTAATCCTTTTTAATGTTATTTACACAACCTATCTTTTATAGCGCAACATTTAAAGCCTGTGCATGTTTATAGCTGATTACATTTGAGTAAAACAAATAAATTTGTGATTTATTTGAATTTTAAAAAGAAATTTACAGTTTCTTTGCTTAGAGTTTGACACACTAAAGTAAAAAAAATCAGGATGAATATGAAGAGAGCACGTGCCTTTCATATTGGTTTGTTACGTTTATTGTTATCAGCATGAGAGCCATATTTTCAATATTGATGCTAGGTTTTTTTATATCCGGTGATCAAGACTTGCAATAGCTAAAGTTATTAAATTGGCTAAGCTATGTTGTAGTATTAAGTAAATATAACTTTTATCAATTAAGTAAGTTCTGTAATTGATAGATAGAAAAAATCTATTTTGCTCACATAAACACTTAAAATTATTGATTTAAATGTCATAAATTAATCAAATTAAATAAATGACTTGGCCTTAGAAAAAAAATTGTACTATGTAGTTTTTCTTCTTCTTAACCACATTAAGAACGGAAGAGCTTTTGTGTGTTACGTCTATAAAATATATATATTAAAATAGATTAAATATTTTTTATTTAATACATTAAAAATGATTTGCATATATGTTTTGCTAAAACATTTTAAGCTTTGCTATAATTTTAAATTTGTTAGATGTATTTTTACAGAAGCGCTCCAAAATAATTTACATAAAATCTTAAGCAAACGCAGTGAATTGAGTAAACTTCAATCACAGGATCGTCTTCCAGTCTAGTAGACACGATGCCTGTATTTTTCTACTTGAATCACGATGTACTTTTACAAAGTGGAAAATAATTTATGAAGAAATTTTATCTAAATACGTTAATTTTAGAAAATCTAATAGATACTTCACACAAGACGCAGTCATAAATAAAGTTTGGATTTTAGCAAACCACGTTCAATTAAAAAGCATTTAATTTATGCAAAATGAATAAATAGTACAGAAAGCCGCTATAAAATTCTTAACTTAGCAAGTGATATAATACCAGACGGTATTATAATAGTGCAAATAGTGTCGTGTTACTAATCCACGTATCACTCAAAGCTACCTGTCCTAAAATTATTATAACACTTTATCGCACATTAAAATTAGCAATTTTTTAAAACACATAAAGTTAACATGCTATGTGTCAAAACGGTCTCATCACTACCAGTGATTTTTATAAGTAACCATTAAATTACTAGACCTATTGTTATAAAATTCAGAAAGGCGTAAAGTATTCGATTCTAACCAAACAATTTTACCATTTAGTACAATAAATATACATATATATGGATATACATACAAACGTACATTCATGAATATACATAGTCGTAAATAGTAAAAGTAACGAAATATATAAGTAATTAATTACATTTCTAAATTTATTTAACATAATTATATTGGTGAAAGAACTTAATACATCAAATGAAATGAACTTAGCTTGATACGGAAAATTCACTCAGTTGAAGTCTTTTTGAAATCCTTATTTGAAAATAAATATTTCGGTAGCATTATTTCTTAAGGTAATGTAGAAGGTAAAGGAACCTATTCTTTATGAAAGTGATATATAAAAACTCAGGTTTGTCTACGGCACGGAATACTATTGCAATTTATGCTCATTGAGCCGGTAAACGTGTGAAGGGAGACTAAGGTCGCTTCAATTCTTTTATGAGCGTATGAAATCAATAATACACGTGACGCAGCTAATGTTTACGAGGCTTTTGTATTTAGATTTTCAGTATTGAATTCGTATATAGATACGCCTACCAAAATTCATAAATTGATTAATTTATTTTATTTCACAGATATTTAAAAAAAAATATTTTGATTTTTTTTAGTTTCACTCTTTTTATCCCGCATAGCACGGTAGACAAAAAGTACCTATGGTCAAGACACACCGTATTTTGCTTTTCACCGAGTTCGAGACATTGCGAGTTGATTGGTGGAACTCATCGCCGTTCGTTTTGTCTACTCCCCCGAATGGAAATCGAACCCATAATTGATGACGTTTACAGTTAGATGCTGCCCTCCTGCGCCTCGACCGGCTACTATCCATTTAGATGTTACTTTTATACCGCTAAAAGTTTTAAATTTTAACTTCCTCAAGTTTTTTATATGTAATGTAGGTATTAAGCGATTTGTAGTGTGTTAATTTAATTTATTTAATACACTACAAATATTTGCTTTAGTCTTATTCGTTAGGTAAGAGCATCCATAACTCAAGGCAGTGTTAGTCGACAAAACGGCCATATAGCATTATACATCAAACGTATTCATTATGCCTCTGGGGGCCAAATTCAATCGGTCTCTGTACTGGGAACAATTATTCAGAATACGTTACCGTCGCCAAACCGGCCACGCAATAAGTCACAGCCTCCTCGAGGGATGTGCGGACTCCAGGACTCATAATTGGAAATTGAAATTTGTTTAGGACTGTGTTGGGTTCCTAATTCTATTATGGCAACGCCTCTCGCGCAATTTACGTGCAATAACAATAAATATAATCTGAAAATCACTGCATACCGCCCTGTTTGAGGGTGTAATCCTATTTTATATTGATATAGGTTTTATTACGATGACCCTTGTTTTGTATTTGGGTTTTAACAAAATCAAAAATTGAAATTTTTGAATTTTTTAAGATAATAATTGTTAATTTTAAATAACGATTTAGAATTACAATAATAATGCAATTTTTTTCGAAGAAATCAATTTTTCACATTCGATAAAAACTCGAATGGCATATATTTTTTTATGCTTCACGCTTTCCCGCACAGCAAGGAAGACAGAAAGAACCTAGTGCCAAGACACTTCGTACTTCGCTTTTCACCGAATTCGAGACATTGCTGTTGAGTGATGCAACTTATCGGCTTCCGTTTTACCAGAACGAGAAGTGAAAATAATTAAATAATTTAAATATAGTCACTCCCCTGAGTGGTGTTCGAAGCCACAACCGATCGCGTTTACAGTCAGACGCTGTCCAACTGCGCTACGACCGGCTTCATGGCATACACATTTTTAAAATATTTGAATAATATTTTAGAGTTATTTAAAATGGCTTAAAGAAGTAAAAGTATCGTTTTGCATTTATTAGTTTTGCAGTTATTACTCGTTCAATATAGGTATCCATTGCGAAATTGATACAAGTTATTACTAAGTAAATCTACGTTAAGTAAATTTTTAAAGTTGGCAAAAATTACGTACAATAAATATTAACATTTTTAGAAAGATAAACGTCAGATTAATATTGTTTATTATATAAAAAAACACTTGAATGCCTCTTCGATTTCATTTCGAATATGAGTGGGAAGTATTAAGCCATGAATATATCATCTTTATTGAGCACATAAGCTCGCACTTTATCAGGATGTGAAAATAATTGTTAAATGTATTTTACACTGTTTTACCAGTTTTAATATATTTACTATTAAAAGAAGGATTTCGTTGGATTGTCACGTAATTTTAATTAGTTATATTCACAACACTTAACAAACTATGAAACATCAGCTTAGATTCGTTCGTTTGTTGACAGTATTGTGGTGCAGTTGTGATCCGTTTGTATATATAAAATGCTGTTAAATTTAAATTAGAGCCTTGTATGATCGATAAAACGCAGGATTATAATTCAACACTAAAGTATAATATCTTTACACTTATTTATTGTAAGTATTGTGAATAACAGGGTAAACAGAGAAAGTCTGGTACAAAGACTATACTTTTCTCCAACAAGTCTACAGAATTCAAATTGTTGTTTGCATTTCTATTATCCTCTTGATTCCTACATCAGAGATTACCTTTAGAGGTTACTTTTATTTTTATGATATTCTACTTAAGGTGGCTAACCATAATTTTTATTTCGTACAAATTCTTACTTACTGTACTATATAATCTTTATCTCATTCTTTTGCGTAAGGACTTAATCTCTAGTAAGAAATATATTCGTTATTCATTAAATATACTCGAATGCTAAACGTATATAGCGTTATAACAGTATACCTACTGCTATACTAATGTTGTCGCGTTGAAATTATTTTTATTTTATAAAGTAAATATGACAAGATTGATTTTTTATACCTATTTGCTCAGTTATCTGGATATTTATCGATATTTTACATAGGTTAAACAAAGTTAAAAATTAATTTTCATATCGTCTGAAAGAACAATACGATGGCGCATTTAATGTATTTAAAATTGTCTACATACCTAACTAGCATTTTATATAAATTAAATATTGATCTTATAAAATTGTCTACATAGACAATTTTATTGTCTACATAGACAATTTTATTGATTTTGAGATCAATATTTAATTTATACAAAATGTTAGTAGCCGCTTACGGTAATTGCTATATAAATTTCCCACAGGTTCCCGCTCATATAAACTGAATATAAAATTAGTCAATTCATTTTTCTTCCAAATGTTGAATTTCTAATTATTGTCCGTCTTTGATTTTGTTACTGTTTTAGATTTATAGTTTATAAATTCGTTATTTAATCGTTATTTGCCAAATTTATAATAATCTTTTTATTAGATTTATAAAATTCAATTTACAAGTAGGTCATAATTTTGTGTAAGAAATTTATTTATAATATTTAATAATAACTTAATCGAGTAAGAATTAATAATAATAATATAATAAACGACAATGCTAATATTGAATTAAGGATATATCCCTCCAATAAAGACAATATTATGAGACGCAGTCGTGCGCGACACGCGCAGTGACAGAAACAAAAGTACGCACACGTGAACATTCTATATTGGCAATATCCAAGAAATTCCACAGATACAATAGAGAGAAACACGTTCCATTATTAGCTAGGGGGTACCTTAGTTCCTTTGCCCCCTTGCTATCACTCACCTAGCCGTATCACTCGCGCCCCCCGTACCTACTAATCACAGAGGATGTGGCATAGACGCTCTATGCATATTTATTATTGCCCTCCTTCCAATTCTCACCGTTCGATCCGAGTGGGACGTGGGTGTTTTTCATTTACCCATGTTATTTATTTAGTGGGCCCCAGGTAAGGGCTTAATGTTTGATGAGCTGAGATTCCTTAATTTCTGTAGGCACATGGTACTCCTGACTTATTTGACGTCAATCACGTTTTTGCGGTTGCTACTTTTGTTTAATTATTTTCAAATATAACAATCATCCATGATGAGAAACTTGAGGCTTGATTTGAACAATACTTAGTGATAAATTATGAATGTGAAATCGTCAAATTTATGAGGCACCGAGCCAACGTGAGGGATAATGTGACCACAACAAACAATTTGTGTTGGACAGGTCCGAGGAGACACGGCTTTATAAAACGCTGTCCACGCATTGCATTAATTAAAACTTTTGTAGCGAAAAGAAAATTCAATAAAAATTGTTTCCGTTCCACCGACGACTATGTATGAAGGGGAATAGAGTAAATGTGAAAAAGTGTAAATAAACATTTTACATTCGCGCGAATTAAATTCCTGACGGATGCTAATGTTGTTTAACAGGGGGATTCTTGAACACTTAAATAGGGGAGTTTCAGTTAATTAAATATACTCTTGTGTTCATTTTCGCGAAAATTATTTGACCTGACCCAACGCGAGCTCAGTTCGGCGCAATTCATTCACCAAGAACGCAAGCTTAATTTTATTTTATTTTTGCCCTGAGATGCTATGACTAATACATCGGTGCGAAGTCATGCACCTATAATACGGTAAAGTTTCTGTACTGAGAAACTACATAAGCATATTAAGTAACTTTATTGTCGTCGCTTTAATGAGCTAAGTATCACGCTACTGTATTTGTATTTTGTTTAGTAAGGATTTGGGGCAACTGTATTTCCACATATTTTTGCTAAATAATTTACTTAAGCAACTTAAATCTATGTAACTTTGTCTGTTATATTGTTGTATTCACTCGTGAATTTTATACTCAGTTTAGATTATATAATAAAGTTCGATACTTTCAAGCCATTATTTCTGAAAGTTCTAACATATTTCCTAAACTGCGCCAACCAAAAGCTATTTAGGTAACCGTATTATAAGACATTAGCTACACCATCTGGGCATGTTAGAGAAGAGTAGTAATCTTATTAGAGTTCCTAGCTAAATTATGGTTAGAGGTATTATCTAAACAAACGTGAGAGATTTATATTCTTCCAGTGCATACGACAGCTTGCATAATTTAATAATTTCCACACGCCCTTGATTAAAATTTTGCTATAACACATTAGTAAGATGCCGAAGGGCGTAGTGGGGCAAGAGAATTAAGCGGTCCATAATAATTTCGTTATGCCAGTACCATGATTAAAATCTTACAATTAATTAGGAAAACTTTGAGTTTCTGACATAGGGGATGCTTCGAAACGTTAAATGCAGATTTATGAATTTGACTAAGTGCCTACTGGTAGTTAAAATGAAATATTTCTCTGAATATGTATAAAAAAAATTGAGCATATTATAATATAAAAAGTATTAAATGGCATGTCCCGGCGAGTTAAATTCTTCTATCAATAGCGATATCGTATAGATTATAATTAAAATGGTTAAACTTGCAACTTGAGAAAACGATAATTGTTAGTGAAGGTTGTAGGTTTTCATTCGAAATCGAACGCATCGATAACTTCTACTCTACGCTGCGGTAATGACTAAAACCTTCATTCAGAGGTGTTAAACTTTGCCGCCGATAATTGTTGAAGTGAGAACGGGTGCCAATTCCGAGAACGTGCTATAGCTCAATTAAGCAATTACTAGTCGTCGCTATGATTCTATCCTGCAATGTAATTACCAAAGACTATATGATGACCAAAATTACGCATGAGATGAAAGTTTACTTCTAAATGTCATAGTATAAAGTTTTTCTAATACATGTACAATATCTCTTAAAACATATCAGTTCTAATATTTTGCAAACATCTAAGAGTAAGTGAATAATCGATTGATTTCACGAACGTACACAATATTGATGCGTCAAGGAGAATAGATCGACGTCGGTTAGAGTCGAGAAAGTATATCCCATTTCGCAAGCCCGCCGCCTGAATTATAAATGCGCGGGCTACGTCGCGTAACTCCGTCACTCGTGTGATTTTGAGACAATCTGATTTTGTGTTTTCCCCGTTTTGCTCGCTGAATCTTTTATAAACCCGAATCGGGGTGCGTCTAATAGCACCGTGGTCGCTTATTATACGAATACTACCTTTGTTTATATTACACATTGACGTCTTTCCTGTTACATTTATTTTTTTACGCCCTTAGGAACGTATCAAGTTGGATTTGGGAATCCCGTTGTGAAAGTTTCGTCACCCGTAATTTTGATGCATCTAAAGTTGAATACTGTAAACGGTTCAAGTACTTCTCGGCCCTACAGGAAAGGGATAACAGGATTTAGTTCAATCAAGTATGAGAAGGGGTCGAAGTTTCCAATAGCTGTTTATTTATGTAGCTCGTTTGATCCGTTCAACTTTGGTTTGATTTTAAAGTTTTCTTTATATGCTGGGTTGAGCTAATGGGGAGGTTATTTGACAATTTTAAACAAACTATGTTTAATGTTATAGATTTTTTTTAAATGCAATGCTTACATTCTTAATACCTTTTTTTTGCTTTTATATTAGAATAACGAAGTACGGAGTGTCTTGACACTAGGCACTTTCTGTCTACTCTGCTATGCAGGATGAGGCGTGAAGCTACAAAAAAATATACCCCTCGTTAATGTTCAACAAACAACATTGGAATTTAGAGTTTACAAATTTTGCTAATAATGGGCGATTTTAATGTTCGAAGGTAGAATCAAATTGCACTTACAATTCCCAGGAGTCGTGGACATTTATTGGCGGGGATAAAACAATAAAGAACGTTTAACTGCGTTTTAATGCGAACAAGAACATGGCCATTGTCCAGTTCCACAAGGGTGCTGCGAATTTGCCACGTTGTCCAATAGGGAAGTGCTAGACTGACCATTAGCTTAAATTACTATCGATAAAAATTATAATGTTTACCTAAAGAAATTGTTAATTTATGTATCATGTAATAAGTATATGAAAGCTTATGATAATAATATTCTTCACAATAGTTGTTTATAACATTTTAATTTTGTAAGATTTGTTTTGAAGTTATTCTAATTCCCTCCTAGTCATTGTTTCTTATAAGTTTTTTGTGGCTATAAAAATTATACAAAACTCAATCCACCGCTTAAGAGTTCTTTAAGCGGTTCTATCACTTCTACCAATATCTTGATATCTTTATTGATAGTGAGGTCAGGCCTATATAAATTTAATAAGCGTAAAGTGAATTAGTCGCATATATTATATATAACATTATTATTATAGTTATACAACATTTAGTGAAGTTTTTAACATACATTTATTCCTTAATTACACTCAATATTAGGCTTATGGAAGCGATTACTTTCCCATGTTTCACATATAAAATATTTTTAACCGTAGCAATTTCCATTCGATGCATAATCGCCTTAAGCACTTAGGCGCAACACAAACGAACGTGTAGGTAAGTAATAAACGTACCCGCATAAACCGTTGAATTGCTGACCGGCATCGAACTATGTGCCCTTTGTCTGTGTCCGGCCGCAAATTGTTTAAGAAATAAAATAAAATCTAATTTACCGCTTTGCTACGTTTATGGGAAACTGTTTTACGAGAGCTGACTCAAGTATGGTTTGTTCTACAATATCCTTTTATTGACTTTGACGACATGTCTGCGGTAGCTTTGAGGAAAAGCAGTAACTTTTTTGGATTTACTGTCTCATATAGTAACATCTGTAGAGTTTAAAATGGTGTAATTTAATGAAAGTCCAATAAATGTACGTCTTTCTTATTATACTATTATTTGGTCACGACTGATTGTTTAAAAATATAAAAATGTTCATCATATATCTTCTTTAGCCTTATATTTAAGTTATTACCTTTTGCCAAATATGTTCAATGCAAACCTTATTATGATAATAACATTTTCTCTGGGTTCCGCCACTCTTGTGCATTACTGGACAATGGAAATTTAGAACATATTCGATGATAATGGAGTTACTCAGTAACAGGGGTCGAAAGAAATGCATTGCTCATACAAACAGAAATATTGCCTTGGGCAAGCTGCAGAATGTCCAAAAATACATTAGGCGCATTAGAAACACCGTTACGTTCAGATAACAATTAGGGTGGTTCGGTCTTAAGGGGAATTAATGTCGCGTAGAATGTTAGCACTGCTTTTAAATTACGACAAAATGCTTTCAATATTGCTTTGGGATTTTTGCATTGACAAAAATTTATTATAGGTATTTACTCTAATCAAATACAATATTATATCATAAAAGACTATATTATCATCAACATATATATAGTTCATCAAAAATATCTCAGTCACTTAACAATCCGTGAAGTATTGTGGCGATATAAAAAACGTCTAACAACCCCATCTGATGTAACAAGATTCATTCATAATAAAGACAGTGCGCAGATAAAAGATATAAAAAATGAAACTCCGAGACCAAGACGAGGTCGAATAAAGGTGACACCGAAATTCTTCTAACCAGAGACGCCGAAGAGTCTTACAATATGCATAACTTGTTGAGAGAGTAATCAAAAGACGATATAAAGTGGAGAGGAGGACACGGTAAAAGGCTAAAAATGTAAACCTTCTCTTAGATTTCCTCGAGCCAAGACTTGCGACCCTCCGGCGAAACTTGCTATAAGATGGGAAAAATTACCGAGCCCGGAAAAGTTTTTTCGATTTGAATTATGAATCCTTATTTTACGCTTCGTCCTAGGGAAGTTTGTTTTACATTGGCCCCGACTCATTCTTTGACGTTACGCGAATATTAATCCTGTACATTGAATAGACACTTTACTTTACTTTACGCGATCCTAACTGGAGCGAATTTCCGAGATTTATTTTATATTTTTTAACTTTAATAACACTTGTAAGTTAGCGAAAACTGATTTTTAAATATCGGTTGAGGGTGTAATTATTTAGATTTGGTTATTTATGTATATATATATATATATATATATATATATATATATATATATATATATATATATATATATATATATATATATATATATATATATTATAGTATATTTGTTTGAATTTGTAGGCCAAGTTGTAATAATACTGCATCTGCAAAGCATTATTCTTGTTGCTTAAACTAGTATTAAGTTTAAAATGAACAAGAACGCCATAACACGCTTAAGCTTATTTCCTTTTGCGTATATTTAAATTAAAATAGCACAAGTTTATAACATAAAGCGAACTGGTTATAAGCGTGTTCTTAGGCCGAGTGCGAGTGTATGCAAACTTTTAAATTGTATTTGCATTTCATATATGCGGGAAAATATTGGTCTCGTGTTTTACTTGCAGTCATGGTCCAAAAGGAAACAGTTTTACTGCAATAAAAAATTAACTCGATACAAAGAGTGCCTTTTATATGGTATACATAATATGATATAATAACAATACTGTTTATATATTGTACAAAAGATTTAAAAATTGTACGACCTATAACGAGTTTGCCGTCAAAGGCTTATACCGAAGTAAAAATAGAATTAAAATCACAAAATAATATTTACAATGGAATTATATGAAATTAATTATCCTGTATTTTTAAATTCTTTTTTATACGTATAAATATTGCCAAAAAATAGTAAAATAGAATATCATTGTAAAAAAATCGTTATATTCTATTTGCGCTCCATATTTACAAAGAAATTTATAAAAGTTTATTTGAAACGATTCAACGCCGAGGTGTTGCTAAACAATAAAAACGAAACTAGTCCATAACGCTCTTTGTCACCTCTATACATTTTTAATCAACGTTGAAAATACCTATATTGTATGGGAATTCTAAAAGTTATAGAAAATCGATTTCACTTATTAGATAAGTGAATTTCATGGAGCCTAAACCTTTTCTGTTATATTAATTAGTGCAAAATTACCTTTTGAGGCAAGTCCCGACCTTTGTTTGTGCCCTTTTGGTGACCATAAACGTCAAGGAACAATAAACGAGGACCCCGGGATAGTGACCCCAGGTACCTTTTGCCAAGTTCTTACCCTGAACCGCCCTTCTGTCCAGACACACCCCTGTCAAAGGCCAGAGAAATCTCCCCAGGGAAATTATTGTCGGGCTTTAAAGGGCATTGCTTACGTCAAAGTATAAAAAACAGTAAAGTTATAATCGAAGAACCAAAATTATATCAAATATTTGCCACGTGACCGTAGTTTTATCACAAAATGACTTTAATTTACTTTTACATTAATAATCTTACAACTAAACTTGATGAGGACGTTTAAATGTTTATTTATCATTGCTGTATTACAGTTACGAATGTGTATTGCAAAGTTATCACAGTACATTGTGCGTTTTTATTTACAAGCTTTGAATGTAATAGATTCACCCTTAGTCCTCCGCATTTGCTTAGAGGCTTAAGTACCTCTAGGTAAACATCACATTGAATGTTATTTACTTGGGAGGGATAAATTTGTCAATCAGGATCAAACATCCTGCAAAAAAAATAACTCCACAATAACACTCCATTGACATTTTATCAGTTTTTTCTAAGCTATAGTCGATGCTAGTAAAGTAAGCAAAATTAAATAAACCACTCTCAAAGAGATAAAAGGCCTAGACGGTGACGAAAACCGGACATTTGATGTGTTGTGTTTTAAAAAGTTAGGGGAAAGTTGACACTTGGATGAATTTAACCTACCATTGTATTAATTATTCAGGGTGGTGCTTTTTGAGGTGCGCTCGTTGAGGGTAATTTGTTTTAGAAAAAAAATAAGGATGGAATTTGATGAAGGGTGTTGCACTGAACCTCGCCCGCTCCTATAATAGCCAAGGCTGGAAAAAGTTTAATAAAATTGTTTTAGAATGTAGCGTGGAACGGGATAAGTTTCAAGTTGAGTATCCTATTGATTTTAAGGGTTTGCAAGTGTGGTAAAGTTATTCTTAATGCTGGCGGTTTTATTATTTTTTTTTAATTTTTTTAATAATATTATTTTTTGACGACTACATTTAATCTTAAGATGACGCCAACGAAGCGTAATTACGAAATTATAGTAAGTTCAATTCTTCCATAAAACTACGTTATTATTACCCTAGTTTGATTACACAAAGCACAGTGTACATATCATATGACTGAACGTGCGAAGTACCTCATAATTTTACATAAACACTGACTCTTAAATATTACTTTTAATAAAAAGAGAGACTTCAATTTTCTAAACAAAATGGGAAAAATATAATAAAAAATATAGAATAACTAGTACTTATTTTATAAGTAGTACTTATTTCGGAAACAAATATAGCTAAGCCTTATAGTTATTTTTAAAACACATCCTATTTTTGCACGTCACTGATTAAGTACACATTACGGGAGTGAAATGGTGGTTCAGCACACAAAAGAATATTTCTACAGCAATCTCATTTGTAGATACTGAGGGCGGCTTAGCGTCCCGCCCGGAATACTTTAACTTTTCAATTGTAACTTTTGATGGGTTTTCGAACGAAATAATAATCGCTAGTATCGCAATGGGGTGCGTGAATCAACAAACGGCACAAAAGAATGCCAATTTTTATGCAGAAAATTAAGTTATGTCTCGGGTGCATTATTTACTGCTGGGTTGCATGTATTGCATGCATTTTAGATGAGACAATTTATATTTGAAAAGACATTTGTATTATTTTTTATTATAAGTATAAGTTAGATTTATTATAAGTATAATAAGACTTAAAAAAATATATTGTATTGTAAATATTAAAAAGGTGTTATTTTTTTAGGTATTACTTTGTTTTTTTGGAGTATATATATTTTAAAATTGTAAATATGGTCATACTTAAAAAGCTCATTATAATATAGTACAGGAAATAAATCTAAATCATTTTATTTTTTAATATGTAGTATACCCTTTACCATTAATTCTACCCAGAGACAAGTCTGCAACATTCAATAAATTCACAAGCTCACATTTCATGGCTGATAAAACTCATGAATCAGTACGTACATGAAAACGAAAGTAGGTGGGTTCGTATCCTTAAAAAATCCACTAAGTTAAGACGGGACGCGAGTCGAATTTCCTGTTTGATATGAATCTTCCCCACTCGGTTTAAGGTGATGTATTTTCCTATTCCTACCCTCGGTTACTAAGAGGTCTGTTTCTTCTTGACGTTGCCTGCCTTCTCCATGAAGACCCCTTCGTTAAATTGATTTTCAATTTGTTCGAAATGTGGTCCACAGTACAGCCGGCAATAAGGAGGCGGAATAGCGTAAAATTATTTGACTGAACTTGCGTTTGATGAGATTTAAACTGAATTAGGAATATTTGGGTGGATAGAAATTGATAACAAGTGTACAACATACCTCTATTTGCAAATTACATTAATTCATTAGGTAATCTAGTTAGTGGCTAGTTACTTAATTTTTTGTTTATGTAAGTAGAAGTAAATCATCTATATATAACTGGAAAATATTTTAAATAAACACTCCACTCGGACAGTTTCTAAGACGTTTTTTTTAATATTTTCTATACGCTAAGTCTGGAAAACACCTGAAAATAATATAATACATATAACGTTAATATTTTTATTGATTCGTTAATACAATTCAATGTTAATTGACAAATGAACTTGTGAGTATCGCGTGGTCAAATATGAATGCATCTCTAATCCGCCGCAAAAGTGCTTTCAAAACTATAACAAATTTCATTCGTTCTATAATCGGACAGCGATGTTTTTATTATTTGTGTTGTTTTTGTCATTAAGATGAAATATTCATAATGCTAACGCTAAACAATAAGTAAAAAAGCTTTTACCGAAAACAAAGTTTAGATACGTATATAAAAGTATACTATATTTATACTTACGTACTCGTATGTATAATAAAATGTGTACAATATTTTTGTAACCAAATCCTTGGGATAAATGTTATTTATGAATATACAACATTTTTAGATAAAAACATTGTTACTGGATTTGACATAAAAATTCATCACGTGCCTGTCTCCCTCGACAGTAATAAATTTCTATTAACTTCTTGAGATGTTACTTTCATTTTATTGTCAAGTGATAGGGATTAATTCGGCTGACTTATAACTGCCATACATTCGCAGATCTTTGGGGGTTTGGGGAGTATAAAATAAAGCTTCCTTGCGATTATATTAATACGTTGTGGGGGCCCTGTAGCAAGTGATCCGGGTAGATGAGGTAAGCCGTCTAAGTGGCGGACTGAGTCGCTTGCCCGTCGGCCGCGGCATTTGATAAGTCTTGGAGACAAGTAAAAGTATTAAACTTGTGAACTTATACCTAAGGTTTAAGAACTATCCGATTAGTTTATGTCAGGTAAGATGAGCATTTATCTAGTATATAAGTTCTAATTTTTCTAATAATATATAGACTCTGATTGTACGGTCATTTTCGAAATTTATTATACGTAATTAACATTCCTTTGATATACATGTTATACTAATACATTTTCGCAGATAATGAAATATTTAAAGCACATAGAGAACGTATCTTTATTTAATTTTATTAATTATTTAATTTTAATAATTACACATATTATTGAAAATATGTTATTGGGAAAAGGTAAATAAGTAAAAGTGAAATTTAATTCTTTCAATTTCTATAAAGTATGTATAGACATAGTTTTATATATATACCATACGAAATTGGTATTCTATTATTGTTATGGCGCTAAGCGTTAAAAGCTATATTTAGTTGCGGAAATCTAAGTTAATCATATTAATTTCATGTGATATTTGATATGTTCATCTGACAGAGTCAGATTATGGGGAGACCTGACAAATGAGTAGATTTTCATGTCGCTAGCTTGTTGAGGGAGGGAGGGAACAGCGTCGACATAACAAAACATTTTGATTAGAATTACATTATACACTATAGACTTGCAATAGATACTAAATGAATATGGTATATAAAAGTAATATCTAATATCTATTACAGATCTATCCCTAAGTGTTTCTTTGAAAAATATAAAGTCAAGTTTTCTTTAACTTTATTATTTTGCAGGGATCAGCCCGTCAAGGGGCAATCCGTTTTCTCCTTCTATTTTAAATACGCTACATATTGAAAAGTTAAATTAAAGCCGTGTCTTACTCGCGCTTGTCTTACCAGGCAATAGAAACACTTATAAATAAAAAAATATGATTAAAATGATACTTTAAAGTTCATGATTTCAAAATCATAAGAAGACAAACACGTTCAAGCATATCCTAATAGAGCAAAATGGATGGTATCAATTTCTACAGTATAGATATAATAAATATTATAGATATGATGAGATGACACTGACACTTTGAATTCCTCAAAAATTATTGTAAAGAATATTCCTTATTTATATGTTGTGGTAGTATGAATGGAGCTTGTTATTAATGTTCTCGTAAGCATTTTGTTTGTAGTACATTCGTAGTAACTTCTCATGGCTTTGACGTCAAGGATTCCATTGTTGTCTCGTTCGTTGAGAAGTTGTCCAGGTTTTTGTAATTTAACATTTAGTTTCTTCTTCTTTCACCGTTTTACACGAATATCTTTATGAATATCTTATTATGAACCTAAATTGAGAAGAAGCTTACCTAGTCCCTATTTGCGTTGTAACAATTTTTGCTCCGTTTACTCAGCCATTCGCAAACAAATTTTAATTGGGTTTTTCGTGTCTCCGTAAACTTGTACTGTCCGTGGAGTGGAAGTAAATTTTGTAGAATTTTTACACAAATTCCACGAAGTATTCAACTGTGTTTATTACTTTACTTTAATAATTCTATTCTGTGAACTCATTGTTCGTTTCTTTTATATTTTGGAATAAGTATACAATTTTAGTTACTATGCACAGTAACCTCATATTAAAATGGTGTACCCGAATACATTTAATTTAAAGTAAGCTCGAATTCATTTCGTATTTGAAGTAGAACTAAGCAGTTGTCATTATCATAATGCTGTGACAAAAACAATTTTTAATAAAATTATCCAAACGTAATATTACTAAAGGGATGGTACAATTTTTTTTACAAAGAGTGCTCATTATCATTTGCAAATCTCATTTCAGGGCGCATCGTGTAGTCATGGTGACTTTTTTAATGGCGTGCTCTGAGACGGTATGAAATGATGCCATTACGTAGAGACGCGTATATTGCGACATTATTCGCAAGATGCTGGCAACTTCAGCAATCTGAGATGTTGCTAATAGGACCACATGAGTTTTAATAATACGCCCTCGCGTTTCAGCCTTAAAAGACGCGATTTGTCGTGTGACGGCGCGTTAGACAGGATTGAGTGGAAATGAGGCGTCCCGATAAGGATTTGTAGAGCGTGTATCACCGACAACAAAAAAATCAAATTAAGAGCTGTTCTTAGAAAAGTAAATAAGATGTAAATATTTTAAAATATAAATCTTTAATAATATTATATTGATTGCTTATAATATATTTATTGGTTTATCTAATCAATAACTTAAAATAATAACAACTTTATTCCTGAAACGATTAACCATAATTGTTCTATTTAAAACAGTTCATTTTCAGCTTACGACGACAGTTGGAGTTAATTTTCTGTCAAGTTCGTGTTTTGTATAAGTCAAAGTGCGCCGAGGTTTGTTTACCTTGGGTGCAACTGCAACATTTGGTATACTAAAACACCCCATGTATTCCTCTGGGCATTTCGCCCCACTCATTATCCCTGTAGTTATTACTGTCATTTTTCAACTCGTTATTTACTCTGAGTAGCTCTGATATCGCGACATTTGCTAGCAAAGACCTTTGTAGATTGGGGGTGAAGGATTTTCGGGATAAAGTAAGATTTTCGCAGTCTCACGAGAAAATTGAAAATAGCCTTTTAAAAAATCCACCGTGTTTTCCCGGAGATGTTATTAGCAGGATTAGGACAAAAACATACATAAGCAAAAAATATTCATTTACTCATAGGAATATAAATTGTAAATTACTATTATTTTCATTATATAGCGAGGAATCTGCAAATCATTGCTGTAGTAATTTGACTTGTAGAACTTTTAGAACACGAAATAAACCTATTTTATTTTTAAAATATGTAAGTATTACATTAAAGTATGTAAAATGAAAAAACTTTCGTTCGAAGTGTAGTAGATACGAGGGTCTATAACAACGCTTTTAAAATAATGCTGTCTAGAAGACGATTGTAACAATACATCTATGTAATATGAATAGTTCGTGCCTAGATTCAATATAGTAGATAGCTTTTATCATTATCTATTGACATTTTTCATTTCTTAATTTAACTCGCTGCAGGGGATTCGTATTGAAAGCTGTCGTTATGTGCCATCTTTTCAATTTGACGTTTCAACGTATGTGTAACATAAAATATGTTCTTTTATGAACAGTATTAGCTTTTTTTAATTCTATTTTAATCTAGATTTTAGTTTTAATAGAAAATGTTGAACATAGATTTACATTTGAATTTGAAATGAAAACTGAATAAGCGTGAAGTTCACATATTCTTATAGTATTTTATATATAAAATTAGTCGTCATTTAGCCAGTTAACAAAAAATAATATCAGATAATGTTTCATAATTGTTTGACAAATTTAAATCTCACAAAGTTCATTGGTACATTAATTATTCTTAAAAGCTTCTCCAGTTACCCAAGTAAGCGTTGACATCACTTTGTCAAACATCAATTAAGTTTTGACAATGATCAATGATGGAGTGGTCGGGTGCTTGGTTCACCAGCTGGCAGGGATGTCTTGATTTTGATTGTGACGTTGCACAATTTTACATTTTTCCTGATTTTTATTAATGGGTTATTTTACGCTCGCTAATTTCTTGTGAAAGTTTTTAAAGGGCCAAAAAGATTTTTTTGGTTAAATTTCATTTTTTAAATACTTTTAAATATTACAACTAATCACTGATTATTATAATAATCTTTTCCTTATTAATAAATATTAAATTAATATTGCAAGTATCTATATAAAAATTAAAATTTTAATACCATTTATTTTTCTGTTGCACTTATAATAATTTGACAATATCGTCGTTGACGTTTTACTCATCGTACACGCGATTCCATTTAAGGAGGTAATAATTTATTGGTTCGTGACGAGAAATACGGGAAAGAAAAGTCAACGCGTCTAGACCGTGGCCCATTAATTTCTAACGATTCAAGTTAACACTGCTTGTTGAGGGCAGAGTAGACGGTAGTATTGTTCACAAAGTAAAATTATCAAAAGATCCATGGAGTATAGTGTATTTTGATTGCCTACCAAGCAATTTTATAACGATTTCTGTTATAGCGACGTTTTAAAAGCGACGATCGTTTTGTTCCGACTACAGTCTGTACTGGGCTTTAAATCACCCTACCGCAATATGATAGGGCGAGCATTTATAAAAGGCCACATAATGGATTCGCGGCCACTCAGAATTACGCTTGTAAATAATTTATGCTATCTATGAACGAGTGATTGACAGACGAGCGCTCCCTGGCGTAATGCATTGAGAAAATGACTTCTGCGTTACCATTTGCCTGTGCATTTATTTCAACCTGCCACTCTTTATCAGGCATGCATTTCTATTTAACGTATTTTATAATGCATATACAATATCAATTTATAAGCATTTTTTAATGTACCTATATGGGACCAAGATGACACAGTGAAGTATATTGACAAATATAATAAGGTCTTTACGAACTTATAATATGAAGTGAAATCATCATAAACTTTTTTGACTTAAAAGTATTAAACATAAGTATAAGGATACATACCTACATATCGCTTCCAGTACCTATAGTACAAAATGGGAATATTATATTCCATTTTGTCTATTCAGTTAATTTAATTTCGATAATAATACCATTCTTGAAAACAAAACCTTGTGAAATAGTGTTTAATAAAAATGTAACTATTATTACTATACCGAAGTGACATTATCAAAATTACGTTAGGATATATAATTATGTATAACCATGTTCATATTGCATTTAATTTATTTTAATCTAGAGTTTGTAATTATTTTTAATTTAAATTTGATAAGTATTTCTATCTTACAACGTCAATTTGGACTATTTATTCTAAATGATTTAATATATTATAAAAGTATAATAAAAAGTATTTTTAATACGATTATTAAACATATTTAGCTTAAATATAAATCAGATTTGATTTGTCTATAACTGTTTCCAACTAATTTTATTGTGATATATTCCTTAAATATATCATAAGTATTAAAAGATAAATCTATTAAAATACAATATTAATAAATCGATTGATTTGTAATTAAATAACACGAACATTCAAGTCAATAATTTTTTAAAATAATTTATAATTACTGCCCAATAATTTGGTATTCAAAATTAAATTAGGTTGATATGGGCCTGATTTATGCGTTAACATTGTATTAATACCATTTAATCGTTGTGGATCCCAACAATTAATTACGTAGCCTCTATAGGCTTCTATTGGCATTAAATTTTAATTTATGATATGTTTATGCTATCTTAGTTTAGTCGCATGTAACCGTTAACTAGTTTGTAGATGCAAAGCAGGTCTGGATTGGACACCTGAATCGGATCGCCGGAACGAACCTTAGATGTTGGGAATTAATAAGCATTTAATTCTATATTGAGACCGTAAGAGACTAAATGTATGAGCGTTTTGGGACTAGAAAATTAACCGCGCTAAAACTCGACCCATGTTGCAAAATATGTAAATGAAGAGGCGACTCATTTGACGAATTTTAATGGATATTTAACTGTGTTAATTACAAAGTTTCTACTTGATTCGATTTGGCAGAAACGGTCAGTCTCGTTGCTAGCAAAGATATATGTTAAAAAGAAATATGTAAAAAAAATCCGCTCTAATATCCGCTAATGCTGCAAATACTATGTTTTTAGTGTAAATACTAAAATATTATGATTATATATTTAAAATAAAACAAATGTGCAGATTTTATAAATGATACAAAGAGGCGCAAGTACAAACTTGTCACTACGTTCTTATTTTATTTCATACGAATAATTTTTAATTCAATAAAGTCTAAATAAATAAATATATTAAAAAATAAAATAAAAAAATATATATTTATAAAATGTATAATATAGATATCTCTTTATGATTATTCTTATAAAATATTATTTTAGTTTCAATTATGTTAATGTAGTATTGAATTTAAAACTAAAAATTTTTAATATTCAAATTTCTTACGTTTGATAGATTACATATTTTTCGTTTTAGTCTTGTAAAGAAAGCAGTAAAGTAAGTACCTGTAAAGAAATAAATTAAATTCGTTAATAACAAATTTAAAAAAAACATGCTGAGTAGTTCTTCTTATTATGATATTAAATCTTGTCAACAATAAAAACTTACAAATATAATTAAATTATTTTTTTAATTAAAGTTAAAGTAACACACCTCTCTTAATTACTAGTAAGGGTTTGATAATTTATAACGTCAGACGGACGTACCAACTCGAAGACCAGGAAGAGGATAACATCGAAACTCCCTTAAGATTAATTTGGCGAGGTACTCGTGAACTTTAACTCGTTTGCTTCTGACCGAATTCCCAGCTGGCCCTCAGTGTTTAGAATTAAATTTAATGAAATAAATTGAGGGAATCAGTAGTCGGAACTTGCGTCCAGAGACTTCCCGGCACGAACGGACAAGCCGGATAGTTGCGGCCCGTGCATGGACGAACACCATGGACGTATTAACTCTCTAATTTGGTAAGGTTTGGTTAGGTTGTTCAATAATAGCTTTTACATATTATATTATATTTGAACATCTGTTTTATAAATGATATAGAATATAGATGATGACATAAAAAAGCTCCGATATTATTAGAGACCTTCTTGTATCGAATATAACAGTGACTATTTTTCACTATAGAAATTAGGTCATAAAATGTTATTAAAAACTTACTTATATTCTCAGTACTAACTTACATAATTTATAGTGATTATGTACAAAGTATATATTGCATCATCTGAACAATAATCGTTAACTGTCATCAAAATTGTTGCTGTTAAGGACGTGACTTTAATGACACTCCCAAAGTTTTCGGACTAATCTTGCGCTATATATAAAGGTTTGTCGATGGCAGAAGTTATATTTATTTAGGAAATGACAGTTTATCTCTAATATCATTATAAGATACTTAAATTAGATACGCCAGCCATTTTGTATCCGCCTACGAAGTCTTATAAAAGTTTGGGGCAGTATTAGGGAGTAAACGTAAAGCCATACAGTCCCATATAAGGTTTAGTATATCGTGATGACGAATCGCAACGTTATTGAACACGTACCTGTGGTGTTGTCCTCGTTTCGTATAACAGGCAAGAATCAGCAACGGTGGAGGGAAACTGTTCGTGGAAATTTAATTAAGCAATTATGTGTAAAAGGATCGTTTAATCTGACGAGCAGGACGACGGAGTGAGTTACAAGCTTGAGTGTCAATTCTGGCTATTCGTAAAGTGAAGCTGTTGTGGCGTAAGAGGGAAATTAAAAATTGAAAAACGCCGCCATGATGGCTGTGGCGTTAATGGCTGTACATAATAAATAAAGCGGGCCGCGTAGGCTTATGTGCGAGTCGAGTGGGGGGTGTGGTCGGGCCCGCGAAAGGCCCCTCTTAGTGACATCTGAGACGGGCCCTTTGGAGTGCGACTCTCGCGTCGGCCTGTTTCGTATCACCCAGTCTGCTGCTCGAGAGCTCCTTCACTTTGACTTAACAGAAAAAGGTCGTTTCGATGATACACTTCTTGGATGATTTTGCGATTTGAAAGGAGAACTTCAATCGTTGTAAATCTTAAGAAATTAGTATGTGAACATGTATAAAATTCTTTTATTTTCATTTACATTGGTAGGTTTGAAATTTATATCTTTATTACTGTACTTTATTTACATATCTTTTCAAAATTACTTAATTAGAGAAATTAAAAGGTGTTCCTTTTTGTTCACTGAGTCTTCTTTTAATGTTAAATTTTTAAAAGTAACAATTTATGGCACAACAATTTATAATATTTGAAATTGTATAAAAAATATTCTTTTCATTCATAAAAAAATTACAATTTAATATTTATACAATAATATAGTCACAATAATCAATTAATTATGATTGTTTAAGTCAAAGCGGCCATCTTGTTATTTTAACAAGTCAGTCTGACATTTGACAAGCAGCCATTTTGAAAAAAGCTCGAGAGCGGCTTCCTTCCGCATCGGTGGGCCGTCATGAGAACTATCGTGTGGCGACACCCCCTTCGCTTTACATACATTGCATTCATTGTTTTAGAAGTGAGTGTACATACGGGAAACTTTTGTTGTTTGACGCACCCCGACACGAAATTCGACCGGGATGTCAGCCGGAAGAACGACTGTAAGTGGTTCAAATATAAGAAATTATTTTAAAAAGTTCTCTGTAAAAGTTTAGTCTGTGGCTTTTAACAAGAACTATTTACAGATCTGGTTCTGTTTGTTTGCATAGAAATGGCTACAGAACGTACATATTCTTCTTTTTTAGTTTTTGTATAGTCTACATGTATCAACGCTAAGAAAAAAGACTCCACCTTTGTATAGTAAAAAGAGAACTTGTATAGCAGACTACTAACAACCAAGGGAAAGGTAAGGATAACGTCAATGACTTTAACGATCTACTTAATGAGCGGAGGCACTATTTTAACTCACACATCTTCATAGACTCATTAATGTTGAAACCTTTTTATTCATTTTTTATAATCAAAAGGGGTAAATTTCCTTTTACGGACGTTAAATTGATATTGTTGTTTATTATTTATAAATCCCTCGTATTGCTGTTTTATTTATTTTGCCAAAATTATTTAAATTCATTGAAAATAACATTTTTTTTGAATATTGAAACACACCGTGCCGTTACATAATTTACGTATACAACTTTATTTTCTGAAGTACGAAAACGACGGCGCTAGAGACATCATTTGCTTCCACTTACTAGTTAGTCTGTGGGTTCAAGCACTTTTTTATGTGTTAATATTGAAATATAAACCTTATTCTCATCTGAGTAGAGTTCTTAAGAATAAAGAAACGGGGCACTGTATGATCCCTTGCCACTTATTGTTTTAATTGTTGCCTCTGAGCGATGGGAGGATCTAAGCCTCTTACGATTTTTGTACATCGAGTTCAAGTATAAATATATGTGTGTGAACGAACAATCCCCAAAACAATTGGCGGCCATCTTAAACCGGGAGCAATGCTTAAATTGTATGTTATCGATTTTTTAATACATATCTTTATACTTAACAGCAAAGACTTTTTATAAATACCAATTTGATAAAGCAATGATTTTATCAAAATCTCATATCAAACTGCATCATCACCTCTGTTATATTTTGAGTTATAGTGGTTTTCGATATAAAACCACAAAATATGTTGATATAACAGACCAATGATAATAAAATTACCTCCTTCTTTATGTTTAAAATTAAGTACATTGAAAATGAACCTAATAAAAATTGCTAAAAAGTATTTAAAAATTAAAATTGAACTGTTTAGTTTCATAAATCAACTATAGCCGTTCGAATAAATAATGGATTGTAAATAATTGTAATTACGAGGATAAAGGTACAATGGTGATGACGGGTAACAAAATGGTGCCGGCGGGTAGAAAAACATGAGGGTTCCCTTGTAAAAACAATTAAACTATGGGTCAAGATTTATCATACACATAATTGTATAATACCTGATTTTTTTTGGGTGTCCTTTTATGTATTTATATTTAATAACTCTATAAAATTCATATTCTTATAGAGCTTTCAGACAAAACATATTAAACATTAAAAAATGTTACTTAACTTTCAGCTTATTTTATGACGATGTAATAGAGAGAAAAAAACCTAGAAATAAAACACCCGTCCAAATTCGAGATATTGTGTGGTAAATACCAATATAATAATTTGAATATAATCATTTCTCCGTATGGAAGTCGTACCCATAATCAGTCGCGTTAACAGTCAGTCGTTTTAATACTGCGTGTCGATGGCCTCACATTACTATAATATTATATAACTACTTATTTCTATTATAGTTTAACAATATTGTTTTTTAATAGTAAAGTGTAATAAAACACTTTTGAAGTTAAGAAAAAAAAGATGTATTTCAAATTTTATTTTATATATCTTTGTAAATCTAAAACAGGAGATAAACAACAAAGGCGAAGATACCAAATATTGACTCTACGTCGTGCAATCATAGAGTCGCTCTGTTTTATTATTTGCCTAGTTCTTTTAGTAAGGATTGCTTGTCAACGAAACATAAAAGGGCATTGTGTTATGAACGATTTGATTATGAGGAATATATTTAGGTGATAATATTTTGTACAAGTATATAAAATTAAATCTTTGAATAAATTTTACACACATTAAAACTTTTATTATTAATCAATTAAATTATTTTAGAAATTTCTTTCTTTTACGCTAATTTTTAACTTTTCAAATAAAAAAATATATGTATTTATTGAAAATACAGTAAATAAATAATACAAAAGAAAATACAGTATTTACGTTTTCTTTTTCTCCAAAGTAATCTAGTTTTCAAATTTAATCAAAATCACAATTTTCTCTGACTTAATTTAAATCTGAAGCTGGCTCTAATGAGAGATACGGATGCTTTTATTTGGTATACTTATTTCTTTAGAGATCTCAGTGAACCTTTTCCCCTAGTTGTTGACTTTTCTAATAAGCTTTATACATAGAGTTTGGAGATAGTGTGTATATGAAAGACGACATGTCTTAGTGATGGAACAACTATAATAATAAAAAACCTGACCAAGAATTAACTTAATTTTGGAACACTGTGCACCGACCATTTATTTATTCATTCATTTATTCCTATAAATACCTGTAGATTATGTCACAATTATTTAATTAATAATAATCACTTACATTCTATTGAAAAAAAATATATTGTTGATTTTAAACAAAATAAATCTGTAAGAAACCAAAGGAAATAAAATAAATCAATCCAAATCTAATAAAAGTATCAATAAAATGAAAAGAGATGTAGCAACGTGCTAAGCCGCCGAACGTACTACTATCGCATCGAAGCTGTTAAAAAAACACGAGCTCAATACACGCAAGAGGATTATTTCCTGAGTAAGTAAGTGGGAACAAACAAAAAACGTTTTCTGTCGCTGCACCCGCACAACTTTCAGCTCTAACTCTACCTCCATAAATAAACCTTCGGTTTTGCCAGGATCCCCGTCGATTGCAAATTTTGCACTGAAACTCTAAAGTCACATAAATTACTGTTCCCGAGTAAGAGAAAAACAAGTGGAAAGTAGCACTTAACAGCTTGACTAATCGCCGCCAATGACAGTTGGTAGGAATTTCGCATGACTCTCACCACAAGCAGATCGGCTAAAGCACTAAAATTCTTTAGTCTCGTTTTGATTTACGCAAATGTATTTGAAGATATACTGTAATTTTTACATAACCACATCGAAAACGTATTTTAAAAATCTTTTATATTTTCTTCTGTGCCAAAAACGTTATTCCACTAATCAAACTCCTCAATAACGCTTCTCTTTAAACTGAAAACGAATCTAGCTAATTTTAAAAGTTTTTATATGGTATTGCTGATAAATTTATTTAAAAACTCAATCACATCACAATTTTCATTATAATTGCATCTAACATCCAAACGTTCTTGTTCTCCCCCTATTTATAATATGTATATATACCTATCTGAGTACATGTATTCAAAATTTACTGCCCATTTATTTACTTCACGTCTCTTGGCCGCAAATAAATCGCAGCCCTACTGAAAATTTTAATTGCATAATGCTTATATATGTTTTGGTTCAATCTTATAAAAATGTTGAACCTTAGGTCTCTCGTACGAATAATCACATTAGAGTTACCTTAAAACTACTTACCTATCCTTGTACCTACGGTTCTAGCATTCTTGATTCTCCCCAGTTGGTAACGCTCGTATATCTCAGAACAGGGTACTTCATTTGTTTCACGCCTCATAGCCGCAAATAAATCACCAGCCCCATCGACTGAAGTAAAAACTCTAATGGCATTTTGTGCAAACATACGTTCTGGTTTTGTCTTATTAGAATTGTGCGAATATAAATTGAACATATGATCTATTGTGTACGTTTCTTTTTAAAAATGATACCTACTATAGGTATGGATATAGATAATGAAGGCTGTACTGTTACAAAGTCGACCTGCTGTATTATAATTATCGTATTCAACCGATTCTTTAACAATAATTAATTATATGTCCGCACATCAATTAACTTATATAACTAAAAACAAACAAACAGACTGTCGATTCACACACGCTAGGACCGCAGTCTAACTTTCTTTGTTCCTTTAACCATTGTTTGGAGTTAAACTTACTCCGGATACCGAATGGACGATCCTGACTTCGAGAAATTGTTTTGTGTAAGTTCTGCAAAGGAAAACATTTTGTAAGCAGCTTAAGCAAATTGCTTAGCGCCTCGTGCTATGACCGATTCATATTTTATGGGCTAATGTGAGTTTAATTGCTGTTCCTGTTAATCTCAACGAAAGAGCTTCTATATTCTTTGTTTACTTAAGCATGGTTTACACGCCTTTGCGTGTTGACAAGAATGTTTGCTTGTTTGGACTAATGCAGAGTATAAAGTATGAAATTTATTAGTAACAATATAATTTATAGCGATTCTAATTCCAATTAGGATTTTTTTTTGAAATCTGGAAAATGATTATACCGGTTCACAAATTTTAAAAAACTATAAAATTGATTATGATATATAATTTAGAACACACAATTTTTGAATAGTAGTAGAATACTATCATATAAAGACCACCAATGGAATGAATTTATATGGCCACCAAAATGAATTTATATGAGTATATGTATTAGAGAACAACAAAAGTAAAAAGAACGCTATCTGATATTTAATATTCTAGAAATTATCATTATACGTGATCAATATTAAACTGATGTTAATATACGCCTCGTGTATTCAAAACATCTTTATTATTAGAATGAAGGAACAATCGGCATGAAATGGATCCATCTATATATGTGATCTGATAGTCATCCGAGAAGAATGGATGTGAATGATTAAAAATATAAATAAAGTGGAAGTAAATATATAATCCTGTTTATAATATTTTAATAAATGATTTTTCTGGGAGTCAAGACAGTAAAAATATAAAACAAATATCCAAGAATAAAATGTTTCATTTTTATATAATTTTTTTGTTTTATTTTTTCTAATATTATATAGCAAGCCAGTGACAGCCTAGTCAAGACACTCAGTTGACCCCTTTCCTTCCGAAATCGAGACATTATGTATTGAGTACCTTGTTTGCGTGTGGTTTGTCTTAATAAAGCGGAGAAATGGAAATAAAACTTAAATCTAATAATTCTTCCACGTGAGAATCGAATATACAACCAGCCACATTTATAGTCAGAAGTTGGCCCACTGCGTCACGATTGCCTTAGTATCTATTATTTTTCTCATTTAAGTTTATTTCTATTGTACTTTGCTAATACTTGTTTAACAAACTTTATTTGTAATAAACATTAAAATTCCGACAAAATAAGTAAAATAAGCAATATATTACAATGGTATTAGAGGGAAATTAAAACTTTGTTCGCTAATAACAACCATATATTACGAACAGCCGCAGCTGAGGCAATTGCAGCGCAACTTTTTACATTGTTCCCGGATTTTGGCAGCGCCATCTTGTAAAACTGTTCTAATTTTACAACTGTAGCATCTATTGTATAAAATTATTTAAATTTTAAGAGGGGAGCTTTTATCTTTTAATATATTTTTATAGCCTTTTTTCTTTGACGTTCAATAACAATAGAAACTTATTACTAATTTCAATAAAAATGGTTTCCGAAGCTTAAAATGTATATTAAAATATGCAAGCTTTGAAAGGAACTGCAAGCGTTATAAGACGCTTTGTTAAAGTTGAGAATGACGATGCTACAAATTTGGGAAAGCTACTCGACAGAACGCAGGCGAATTAAAATGTTTTGTTTTTCCTAATTGCTCAGAGTGGTTCCTAACTATATTCTGACGAGTCATTATTTTCAAGGAGTTAGTGATGAAGGTAGTGCGAGCATTTTTGAGAAAGTCAACATTGTAAAAATATAGCTTAGACACTCTTATACGATTTTGATGATATTAGATTTTTAAATTACCTGCCATTCTACAAAATATTAACGAATTCTAAGTATAACTGGAGATTAAGTAATATTGGCTACCTTTCATTACATTAACGGAAATCAAGTTGAAAGAACCAATATTAATCTAAAATTTAATATTAATATTTTATTAGAATCGGAACGCTTATTTCTCCAATTGGAAAGTGCTAGCAAACAAAGCCGATCTCGATCTCTATAGCCGGCACCAGAAACAATCACTCAAATAGGCTGTTCATATTGAATATTAATCGCTATTTTCACTGAAGAATGGGAATAATCTGAAAGGCGAGCCTTGAGGCTTGGGGAAATAAATTTGTAATGCAAAGTTAGAAATTCCATTCCTGTGTTACTGATAAGTAAACGCTCTTATGTAGATCGCCGCACAAAGGCAAGAATACACTTAGCATTTTACTTTCAGACGACATTTATTTAAAGAAACGAGTTGGGGACTTGACGAAAATAATCCAGTGCCGCCCGAATGGTTTCGCGTTGAGCCAATAAGGCCTAGATATTCCGCAATTTATTAGCCTTGCAAATTTGAAGCCGTCACACCCTCTATGAAATATAACGGTGGTCGCTACAACCTTGCGACGGCCGCCCGCGCCGGTATTACACCCCTGTTTTAGCTCTAATTAAAAAGCCATCAAAGAGTTTTCAGTCATTAATCATGAAACTGTTAACGGTGGATGCCGACTTGCCTTAAGTCCAAGGCGAGTTAAAAAGGAGAATTGGGATATTAACAAAATACCTAAAATATTCAGGGTTAGCAGAGTGGCAATCCGCTCGCAAAAAATACAGATTTAGCGAATTTAATGCGAAGGAGTCTTCGAGTTGTTTTTAGCGGTTTAAAGGATTGGAAACCCTTCGTTTTTAAATACAAGGAATAATGCCAGCGATATTTTTAAGCTTCGTAATTGACTACAGCGGTTGCTTTGTTTTTCTTCCTTTTTGCTGGTATTAAGAAATTATATTTAAATTGCGATATTTAAAATGGTAGATGAAATTGGGGAGTTCTTAGAAATGGATTCAAATGGATTTGTTTAAAAACAAGTTTATTGATAACGTGTTATATTATATTACTCGGATTGAAACAGTAATGGAATAATGATTTACTAAACTAAATGATTATGGAATTTGATTCCAATTTTTTCATAAAAATAATCTAGACCTTAGTTTTTGCTAAATTTCAGCCTAATACTCCTAATAAAGACTTTTTCCAAATTATTTTTTGTCTTTACAATGAATATCAATAATAATTCACACGTTAGAGCGCCTTAATCTAAATGATTTTAAATTTCATGTTCAGCTAGCAACTTTCTTAACTTTTCAATACAAATATATTTTCAGCTGAAAAAATCTCATGACTGCATAAATATTAATAAATAATGTAAAGCATTTTTGAAAAAAAAGTAATATAAGTACATTATATATTTTTTCATAACTGTTTTCTAATCCTAATTGGAATAACACTTTAAACATTATTAACAGTATAGTGATATTGCAGTTAAGTGACCCCGACTGTATTTAGATCACCAAAAAAAAGAAATGTATAATTAAATGATTTGACACTGGGATTTCTTATTTACCTGTAAATATATATATTTAAATAAGTACCTCGGAATTTGATACATAAATACTACTTTACTCCTTAATATGACGACATACTAGTAACTCATACAATCCATAAAAACATATAAATTATAAACTAAAGAGTATGTTTAATATGTGTTTCACATATTTTATTTATTTTTATTATAAACTTATTACTATTAAAAATATAGATGTATTGCAGTTCTCCTTTATTACTCTTGTTATCGACATCATTTTCGCCAAATGCAATCAGTGATGTTTTTCACGTAATAATATAAAAATACTTAAGTAAATATAAAGCAAAACAATATAATGTAGTTTTCAATGAGAGTGAGTATCTTGTCTGTTTGTAACAAATAAAAAAATGTCACCAACACATATATTTTTATTTTTGAATGTAAAATGATTTTGCTACGTTGGTTTCAAACTTTCGTGTATCTGAACTCCACGTGGAGCTGCGGGCGCATTCTGATTATGTCGCTTTGACAAATAGTATTATGTAACAGAGTCAGTATAAACGACACTGCCTCCGTGTCAATTGGATATCAAAATGGACGTTGTTTTTCCTATCATGAGCCAAGTACAACATTATTTAAAAAATAATAATTGTATGCTTATCGCATTTATTTCATGTAGAATATAAATTCAAGTGTTTGTTTAGGCTGTCATTTGAGAATAGAGATACTTTCTTACTCCTGCTAGTACAAATATTGAAATGGTTAAATTAAAAAAGAAAGCAAAGCTTGTGTTAATTATAAGCATTAAGTACGAAAGTCACTTACTTTGTGGCAAAAGTGTAAAACACGCATGTTAACTTAAAAAGTGAGCTACTTTAGTTGGCTTTGCGAAAGATACGATAAAATGCTATGCACATTACAAAGTAGATTTTTTTAAACGAGTTACTGCTTCAAACGAAATGCTTTTAATGCTAAGGTTCCTTGCAGGTCGTTTGTTCTACTTGAGATTATTCTGAACTAGGGTTTTAATGATTCAAAAGAGCTTGTTTAAGCCTACTAAGTTATTACCATTTTTTCTATAAGACTTGATGCGCCGTTTTTACGATTTAAAAGCGCTTATAAAAGGCTGCTTAATATTGTATTCAGATTTTTAAGGATAAATCGTAGGATTTAAAAGAAATAACTCAAAAATAATTTAAAAGCATTTGAAGCGTTCACAAAATTTATCCGACGAATACATAATTCAGTCCAACGTCAATACCTAAAACGTATTAACCGAATCTGGTTTCTATAGGGTGATAGGTTCTGGCGTGAAGCGTGAGTCCACTAATCCGCAGTCAACAGCGGCGTGATAAAGGGGTCATTGTTTCAGTGGCCCTCAACAACCGATATCAATCGCGATTCGTATCGAGTACGATCAAAGTGTTCTCGATCGGTCTGCATGTACGCCCTAAGTGCCTACGTGATATTGGCTTCCAAAACAGACGTCTAGTCACGATTTTATTCTAAAATGTACATACATTCATGATGTATGTACATTTTAGAATAAAATTTGATTGCATTATTTATCTACATTTTAGAATAAAATTTGATTGCATTATTTAGCGCTGATATTTTTGCCGTCAAGACACTGCTCTCCATGCTCCGTTTATTATTAGTATAATATGCGAAATATTTTACCATTTACATTTTTTTACCCTATACATGCATTTATGTTATTACTAAATGTTACGTGTAAATAATGATTATTTTACAACGTTAATATGTTACTCAATGCACAAAGTCTCAAATTCCTAACACTATGATCTCTTTGACTATCCTGCTACACAGAAAAAAGTAAAGCTTCTGCTATAAAAACAACAATTATTTGTTTATATATATATACAATAAACATCAATCAAATTAACAACTTTCCCATATGTTCACGTTAAACGCATAAGCAAAAGTTAATAGAAGAACATATAGAGCCCTAAAACACAATACAAAATAGTCTTACAAAGCCAAACCAATAACGCAGTTTATAGTTATAGTAGCGTGATCCCAAGCCAATTACGTTAGTTCGGGGGAAAGTAAAAAAAGTATAACAATAAAGTAATATAATTTAGACGCAGCGGCGGGTGAAGTCGTTACCTATTTGTATCGGGGGACGGCCTAATTTAATAAAGGATTGGGATTCATTTCCATCATTATTTCATTGAAATATTAAGGATACGTTTTATATAAACGAAAAATATCTATTACAGTGTAAAATACTAGATTTAATATCGAAAGCCTTCATATTTTATTTTGTAAATATTGTTCATTTTATTTCATTAAGATAAATAAATATAAAATTCCGCTAGTAATAACTAAAATATAAAATAAAGTGAAATTTCTCTAGTTTAGCAAATTCCGAGAGCTCGGGCGATACCGTTTGCATAGTAATAGCAGATTCGGTTTTGAAACAGACAATGTTAACAAATCGTTAATATAATCGTTGAAGTTCAATAAGGGCCTGAGGCGGACACCTGATAAATGCGTTGTATAATTAATTTCAAGACGCCGCGCCGCCTTATTTGGCGGATGTAATTTGATGGGTTGAATTTCCTACGATGTTACAATTAACGGCTTGTAAAGGCTATTGAATAAACGTACACGATTGTTAATAGCATTGCTGTAGATGTATTGAACTATTTGGAGTTAATGAAATAAGGAAAAATAAAAAGATATTATATATTTTTGTAAAGAAAATAAGAAAATTATATTTTTGTTACTCTGGCTCTCGTAAGTATAAACTTACATATTGAGTTGAGAAATATTTATATTTTTTGTAAATTTTAAATACTTGAACTTTGAAAACTGCGCGTTTTATGCGAGAACTCTGTAATTAAATTTAACTTCAGGAGTTTCACCCTTCATTTCTCATTGTATTTCGTGAAGTCGAAGATGATCCAGAGTATTTCTTATGTATAACTAATCATATTTATACTAGTATATACTTTAAATGGCTCCTATAAATAGAAATACTTCCAAACAAGTCGCTCTAAGACTAATTAAATGTGTCGACAGTGCGTATAGGGCTGGAACGAAAGCAACAAAGATACAATATACAACTATACATTAATCGTAAACTTTCCTTTTACAATGTCATTAGGGAAATTGGCATCGTTAATTTATAAAGGCCCCTTTAACTGCTTTGCTATCGACGAATTTAAATCCGTAATCCTGCGGTTTGTTTTATAGCGGTGATATCAGGCAATTTATATCATGATCGTAAATGTACGCTTAATGTTGTGGATCAATTTTGTTTCGCGGATTGAATAAAATACACGGTTGACGATAACCATTTAGAAGACGAATCCCTGAGTGCACGAAATAGGCTATTATATACATGATCAATATTCGAGCCACGTTTCGTTACAAGGTTATTAATAATTTCTGTTTGCTTTATGGAACATTTTTGATCGTAAATCACCTGATGTTTGTTAAATTGATATTGTTATTAATATAATAGACCTACATAAAGATAATTATAAGAGAATATATAGTTTTATTTTTGGTTTATAGAAGTGAGTATCCAAAACGCGCAAATTTAAGCAGACTGATTACACATTATTAACTTCTTAAATATTAACCTTGTCGGTAGGATTAGAACCTACGGCCATTGCGTGCAGATAAACGTACAGTACAAGTCTCATCACTGACACGAAACCGTAAATGTCAAATTATTAGCGACCACACGTTTTGATGAATATCGGAAACCTCCCCGATAAGTTGTCCCCGTAAGGTATTTTTTATATTTATAAGAGTATATTATAAAACAGGCTGAGAAGAGGGTAGTGAAATTTTAATATGCTTTATATAAAGAATTCTTTTCTATAGGCATTTTACGTTTTCGACAACCACAGAAAATTTTATAAAAGAAAGGTATTTCGAATATATTTGCGATCGCTTGCAATAGACATATATGTATGCGCTTGTATGTTTTAATAGTTTAATACTTATTCTTTAGAACAAAAGATAATGAGACCAAACCTCAATTAAATGCATTACGTTAAAAAATTGTTGAAGTTCTTCTAAAGTACTTCGTACTTTGTGGGTTAAATTAAAACTGGAAAAAGTAATAAAGGAGGAGGAGAGAAAACATGTTTTGGGTAACAGACATTATTTTCTTAATGAACTGCAAAGGATTGTGATTTTTTTTGTACTTTAAAAAGATTGTAAAAGTTTACATAGAATAAAATCTTTTAAGGAAAAATCTCCGTGCTAAGTTTGTTGTGGAAAAACGGTTTTTGGGACAGTACAATTATTTCGATTCTGAATAATGCAATAATAAATATGAAACCTTGATCTTAAAACAAATGAAGTAACTAAATGTATTTGTTACTTTAAATGTTATTTTAAAATTCATAATATATTACTACAATAATTGGCCTCTAACATAAATTAGTGACACTAAATACTTTTCGCTATTTAGTCAATATCATATTGATAACAATAATGGGATAATCTTAAAAATAGGATAATTATGTAATTTGATAAATATAAAATATTATTAAATAATAAAAGTTTTAGCTTTCTATGTATTTTAAATATATATTTTATTATTACGTTATAAAAAGCTTCAAGTTTTCTTTAGGGCAATAACAAACTAAATGTTTAATTAATTTTATTTGAATAATTAATGATTTATGGAAAATTAATAAGATATTTTGTGATAATTGGTCCAATTATCTGGCAACATTGTTACAGCATTTATACTTTTTATTTGACGGACATACAGGTATGGATGTCATACTAATGTCCTTATCATCTAAATTATAAATATAATGAACATCAATTCATCTTACTTATACTGATTAAATCCGCAGCGTTATAGATCGTTTTACAAATACTCACGAACAATATGCTCTCGAATACAACGATTTTTTTATCAATTTTATGTTTTGGGTTGAAGTGTCAATAGTAACACGAACGTCTGAGTGTTGAATTACGGCAAAAACAAACTAAAGGCGTATAAGTGCCAAAACAAAAGGACGTCGATTCGGATCGAATTACCTTTGACGAAATGCATTCGAACAAACCAAATGTACGTATTGATTCTACACGCTATTCTTGTGGGAGAGTTCGAGACACACGCCAGTTTATAAAGGATTATGAATTTTATAAAATGATGACAGCTGCAGTTGAATTATTATGAAAGGCAGATTTTAATTTAACGTCGCTTTAACGTTCTGTGAATTTAAAGTAACCAACTATTATACTTCCAATAAGAGAATAGATTTAAAGAGCAAAAAAGGTTTTAATTTTTTATATTTCAACCTAACACTTTTTAAATGAAAGTTTTAAAATCATTGAGACAAAATTATTATTATTATTCTTTTCACTTCCTCGCTCTGGTAAGACAAAGTGCGGCGTTGAGTTCCACCACTCAACAATCAATGTCTCAAATTATGTGGAAAGTGAACTGTGTAGCGTCTTGACACTAGGTACTTTGTAGGTACCCTGCTATGCGGGATAAAAAGCATGATTAACAGAAATACGATGAAATTTTAAATATCTTGTCATGTTCTCACTAATGTTGGAATATTTCGGAATCGTTAGTAGCTGCTATAACTAAAACCTTACAACTAAAGTGGTTGACATTACTAAAAAACCATTAAAATTATCAACTACATTAACTGGTGGGAGTATTTATTCTTACATACAAACACCGTTGTAGATTCCAATGCTTAATTACGACTAGACACTAAGACAAACTAATTAAACTTATTCCATTATTTTCTTGGATGAAGTTTAAAAAGAATGAGAAGTTATATAAGAGGTGCATTTTTAAAAGATATATATATATATATATATATATATATATATATATATATATATACACACATATATATATATATATATATATATATATATATATATATATATATAATGAAAATGTATAGAAAAATTATGAAAATTATCATGATCATTGTGAAAACAAATGACGATCAGAGGTACGAAAATTTACCTGTGTGACTTAAATAGTTCAATCTATAGCATATAAACTTGCATTTACATTACATTTGTTAAGTCGTGTTGTCTCTTATTACAGAAGTCATGAGTACAGAGTAATAGTCTAATTTTAAGAAAATGTATGTAGAAAGTCATTAACCGAATTACCAGGCTAACAAAAATATATAAGGCAAGAAGCATCGTGGCGCAGTGGGATACAGCTGACTGTTAACGCGATTGATTGTGGGTTCAATCTCACTTGGGGAAATAATTATAATTAAAAAATATATTTTCATTTCTCACCTCTGCTAAAATAAAGTGCGGAGCGCTGAGTTAGTCACTCAACAATTGTATTCAATGGAGTGTCTTGACACTAGGTTAACTCTCCTGTTATGCGGGACAAAGCAAATTATAGAATGGCAGTTATCAAACATTAAGTGAAATATATAATGACAGTTATCTCAAGAGATTAAGTTAAATAAATCATAAATAAAGAATATTATTAATATTTAGTTTTTTTCATATCATTTCTCTTTTGTAAGATCTCGTTATTTGTAAACCACACTTTAAATATTAAGCGGTAGCACTTACACTTAACTAGTTATTTTAAAAACGTTGCAGAGTCTAAAATGGAATAAAATTAACATTGCAAATGCTACTTAGGCAACGTTCTGTAAGCTGCCGAGTACATTGTTCATTTCCACAAAGATCTCCACAAACTTTATTCTTTTGCTAAATTTTAGACTAAGAATAAATTTTATATGTAAATTTGTTAAAAATAATGCATGCACGTATCATCTCAAGTAAATTCTAAAATAAAGTAAATTACCATACATGCTTATGGCATTCTCATTATTTCGTTTGATATATTGTGACATTTTTTTTAAGTTTCATAAGGGATTATGTAGTGTAAAGTATAATAATTATAATCCGTAAAGTCAAGATGACAGCGCTTGGCATGTCAGTTGGTCGCGAAATTAGCTCGAGGTGCAATTTCAAAAAGTATTGATGAACGAAACATAAAGGGATGGAGCAGAGATTAAGTAACTTGTTCGGCTTCGGCGTTCGGGCATTCTGGGTACAAAGGCTGAAATTTTCCAGACGGGAAGAATTTTGATGCCTTTCACCAACAATACTTGAAGTAGACGTCAGCGCTCGTGATGAGTATTTTACGAGTGGAATTTGTGGATCTCTTTGCAACCACAATTGTTTTAAAGTGAACAAAGCAACGCGTTATAAAGTTAATGTGGACGGCTCAAGGTCTAAAGGGGATAGAGTGCTGAACAAAATTTAATTTATATGCCGCGGCAACATAACTAAGGATGCGAGGATTAATTTCATAAAAGATGACTTTAATCTAATACTGTGAAGCCTATTTATGGATAAAACTCGAAGCGCTTTTACATTTATATTTCAAAGAAAACTTACCATATTATATTTTGTAATAGGCTGCTTTTGTTTTGGTTGAAACAGAGGTGTTTTATATATTTTTCATTACAATTATATAAACTTAATTAGTATCGATTGATGGAGATAAGAGATATTTTTGTTTTAATAATTTCTAAAAAATAAAATAAAAATAATTTTAACAATTAATAAACTACTAATAAAAAAATACAAAGAACCAGATACATCTACTACAATGAAATTTTAAAAGTAGCATTACTATTTACGTATTAAAATATTTTCATATCAAAGTTGTTCATAACCTTCGAATGTTATGAAAGAAAAAGGTTTATATCCACTTCGAATAAGAGCATTTGTTCGAGAACTTGGAAAACTGAAAATATTACGGCTAACTATTATTTGTAGAACTGACCCAACTATTCTATCCTCGAACTAAATTATAAATTGAATACCATCATTTTAAAAACATTTAATAAAATATTAAGTAGCAGTTTCTGGATAAGGAATATATGATATATATTATGATATATATTAACAGGTAACTGGAAACTTGAACTTGAATCCATGTGTGTGTCAATTAATTTTAAGAGAACAGTCATAAATAATACCACTATTATCTAACTATACTTCCTATTGCTAATATTTGTAGTGATCTGAATGATTAAGCAAATTTGTCGAAGCGTGAACATAGCTAAGATAAGTGAGTTGATCAGTCGCGAATGCCTTAACGTTTGAATCCAAAAAGCGGTTTGACGAAGGTAACCTTCCTTCTCGTCCTCAACCCTTTGTCTCGTGAGAATACAATGGACAATCGCAATACCTATAAGATACGATATGGGATACCCTTCTTCCGTACATACGTGACCAAATTTCGAACAAAATGTTTTGTGGTACAAATGTCTAAAATAAGTAATGTCATCTCTCCCTGGGATCGAATGTCGTGTTTCTCCTATAGAGGTACTTACTTTTAGGAAAGAGTTATTTTAGAAATATATTTAAGTTCATTATGCTTAATTTTTTCCTTTATGACTAAAGAACGTATAATATGGTCGGACGTGTTTTGTACTTAAGATCTTCGATATCTAGTGAAATTCATTTCTCAACAGAATTCAATTATTATTCCATACATAATAAGTTAAATAGTTTGAATGAGTCGTGGTCAGCGGTCAAAGCAAGTTTTGCTTTAAGTTATGACTACGCCGGATGTTATGTGCCGTCCGCTCCTTTACTTATTGTGTTTTTCCCTTTCCACTCTCCCAGCTGAGTGCGTTCTTTCTTTCAAATCTTTGTATATTTTTTATTAACTTAGTACTAGCTGGAGTTGAAGCAAATGTCCATATCATTTACTTTAATTTTAACCGAATTTATTTCATGATAAAGGTTAAACTATTTCATAAAATACTGTGACATGGTTTATACTTCTTCGAAATGTAATAGTTACAAAATATTCTTAAGATATCTCCTTTAAAATGTTTTCCTTTGTGACTGGCAACAGCCTGTAATTAACGTCCATTATTTTGGATAACCTCTTACTCAGGATAGCCACGAATCATCATAAACCTATTCATCCCTTTTAAAAACCCATGGTCCATGGCATGGAAACCCTTGTAATTAGCGATATGGCACTATCATCATTGTTGTTTAACTTTGAATTTTAAAGACACATTTCGCTTTTAATTAGCATATACAACAAATGTAGGTCGTATATTTAGAAAATTCTACATTTTTAAAATGACTTAAATTAAGTAGACGGAGGCATGCATGCGACGTGTGCAGCTGACGCTAAAAATATGGCATTATATGATGTCCCTAATCTACTTCACGGTTGGATGGACGGAGCTCCGCTGTCGATAACAATAATCGACTTAATATGCCCGATAATCGTTTTTGCTATTCGGAAATCTCAGTGATTGACACTTTTGATGACATTTGAATTAAACAGCCCGCTTTTGCACTGCTGATGGTTTTCCCATAATACTTTGAGACGAGGGGAAATATTTTGATTGTACAAATTAGCTGTCTATAAAAATAAATTATTAATCAATAATTGTATACATATGTATAGATATATTAAATCACTTCTAAACAAAATGCTATGTATGTGGCCTTGCAAATTTTCATTAAGTGTGAAGAGACTTAATGATTCAAGTTACCGCATTCATTAAGCTCTAAGCGAACTGTTTTAAGCCACAGTTTAATGGAGATGCTAAATTGCACATTAATATTGCGGCTTAGATGACCACATTCTGGACCCAGAAAACTGAATTTATAATAAAGCGTAAATAAGGCAAAACACGGCGTTACCTTAAGACATTGTATAATAGAAATCATGTAAAAAGATACTTGATTTCTTATTATTATTTTACATAAAAAGTTTACCTACAACAACTTTATTATAATTCAATTGTATTCAAAAAGGACATGGTATTGTTATAGTATAATCCAGAAATATATTTTATTCAAACGCTGTGGATATACCATTATAATAAGTCATTGGAAATTTTAACCCTTTATTGCAAATATTATATACTTAATTAAGGAATTTCAAAAATAATACATATATTATTTATTTTCAATGTTTAATGTTGTCAAATAAAATCAGGTGATGAAGAATGGAATCAACAAAACAAATTAGGCACTAGTCTTCTAGAAAATCGACTTAAAGAGAGAAACATTAACTATCAACTGTATTAAAATCTCCCGACATCATCAGGGAGGGCAATGAAACAAAAGCAATGTGTTGTCTCACTTTTCTTATACAAAAACATATATCTATCTCTCTTTATATCACGTACCCTTAAAAGCGTCGCGGTTTTGCATGTGTAAATGTGAAGAACGTGTATGGGAAACGCGTACATGTAAAGTGTTTTGTTTGATATTTTCTATGATATAATCATTATACGTACAGAAGTGAATTTCTTTAAAACGGAATAAAGTGAATTATTCTTACGGCAAAACTTAAGACTAATTAAAAAAAAATCTACTAAAGAAAACAATAAACTCACCTTTTCTATGTCTCACGTGATATTTATTTTTAATCACTGGTCCTGTACAACACGGTTGTTCATAATAAAAATTGTATGAACTGTCCACTTCAGAACTTTGTTGCACAGCCTGCGAGTTAACCTGCCACTCAACACTTACTAGTAGGCAAGCAAACCAACGTATAGCTAAGCTTGAGAAACTCATCGTCCTCATTTTTATACCACAGTCACTTTATAACGTACAACACTATCACAAAGTATTTGAACAGTTTCTTAATTCAATGAGATCATTATCTCTTACAATGATAACAAGACAATAAAATTAATTCCTATTATAAAAAAACACGAATCAAATTTTAGCTCCAGCATTAATAACTTAAAAAAAGTCATAAACAAAAATATTATGAAAGCAAAACGCGGCTAACGATAGGCCTAAAACTCCATACATAAATGTCATGATTACGATTTTAAAAAGTAAAATATATATTTTTTTAATTATATAAAAACCGCACACCGAAAAATATTTAGTTTCCACAGTTAAAATATTGTTTTCAAAAAATGTACATTATGATTGCACATGTTGTTTGATTAAACAAAACAAAATGAATATTGGAAAACATGTTACCAAACCAACAAACGAAACGTTAGGGCAATTACATTTTAAATACAAACACAATGGAAGCAATAATGGAATGCTGGGATAAAAAACTATAACAATATAATACTATAAAAAATGTCAATTTTGCCTTTGAGTTTATATTGAAAAATAGTTGTGGGGTACGTTAATGGTCTCTGCGAACATTACGATCGTCGATAGCATTAAACACACCTCATGTAATGGAAACCACGATATGCACCATGGCTGGATCGCCAAACAAAATTACCCATTATAATTTACATATTTGACGTTTCAAAGGCTCACAATCTATCTAATCCATTATGATATTAAAATATAATCATTCATCGTTAACCAGTTATCCAAAGAGATGGTAATCGTGGGTATCAGTGAATAAATAAATGTCTTCTGGTAAATTTAACCCGAATCTTTAGGCCCTTCGTCATGTGGCCGATATCGTGAATGCGGTCAGGGTCTGAAAGAGTCCTGTGATGAATTAAATAGATAAGCCTCAAAAAAGGGACTACGGAAAGGGTGAAATAGGCTATCTTTATAAGACATACGGCTAGGTAATAAACACGTCTTATTATGACATTCAAAGAAATATTATTACAAATAGCAAATAAAATAATAATTAAGCTACAAAATATTTAAATAAAGATTGAATATCAACTTGAAGCTTCAATATTTATTAAGTAGGTATATGGCTTTAAATTGAATATTTATAAAATCAATGAAGTCTCCATTAACAATGATAATGGAACTATAAATAATTCATAATATGAATTTCATATAGTTGAAGAAGTAAAAGTATTTTATTTCATTTCATTTTAAGATTATATATGAGGGGTTTCAAAATTTGATAGTAGATGATTAATGGCATGAGATTGGCTCATGGATGATTTTGGAAGTACTTATGGGTGTAATATTTTTTATATTTTGTTTATCCAACAGTTTTAAAATTGAATATAATATGTATTTTATTATATTACATTAAAAGGTTCCTCACAAGGGAGCAATCTAAATATCTATAGTGTAATAAAATCTGTTACGTGTTACTTATATATTTATATATAATGATATAAAATTCATATGAAAAGTTTTATTTGAATATAACGTATATAAATTAATCTTTAATGTCGATAAGTAAATTCTGCCAAATATATTATCTTTGTTATTTTTATACCATAAATTTCTGAGAAATACGTCCGTGACAAGTGTCCACTGCATGTTGTTCCGACATTTTAAGTATTGAAACCGGTTTGGTAATGATGTCTTCATTATAAATCCTTTATAGGTATCCCTTTTATTTAATTTGATTATTTTTTCACAGATTAAATACGATTATATTCATATAATATTTTGAAAAGAACCTTTATTAAAATTTCTACTTTTGCTTTGTTTATTTCAACTGAGTTGTCTTAATAAGTCTGCAAGTAAAATTTTAAAGTTTTTAATAAAATCTAATACGATTTTACTTACAAAAATTTAAATAGTATCATTAGTTTATACGAGTTCATAAAACGCATTTTAATCTTCTTTTATATCTGTCGATCTCATTTCGTTCGACAATTACACCGTTACTGCTGTCCATTGCACGACAGCCTTCGCTCATTATGAGAAGATTCTTAAGAAATTTCATCCGACAACCCATTGAGGCAGCCCTCCCAATTGTACGAAGGTGTTCAATTGAATGGTAGGTGGAACAGGGGTATGGGTATAATAAAATTATAAAGACCACTGAGCCCGTGAGTTGAACACAATACTTGATGTTTCCTCCGCAGTACGTATCCATGTCACATCATTAAACCGCATAAAAATATCTGGCGACACATCTTCGTATCGTAAATAATACTTGTTCGGGTCTTAATTTATTAATGAATCATTGCTTTGATGATGATCTTTTGATAATGTGAGCTATTCGATCGTAGTAGTAGCATGCTCGCTTTAGTCACTTAGACCGATTTATTTTAAGTAAATATATATATATATATATATATATATATATATATATATATATATATATATATATATATATATATATATATAAAGAAAACTTTACCTCTATCAGTTTATTTCGGCAAGTAACAAGTAGGTAATTTGATATTATGATCCTGACGTTGTAATATATTTATATAAACTTGTTTTCTATTTATATTTTTGTTGTTTGCATGTGGATTCTACATATAGCAATATTTTAGGGTTCCGTAATTAAAGGGTAAAACGGGACCATATTAATATAAGACCTTGCTATCTGTCCGTCTGTCACCAGGCTATACCGTGATGGTTAGATAGTTGAATTATTCACGCCGCTATAACAAAAAATACTAAAAACTCCATTATAAAAATATTTAAAGTGGGTCCAACACAAAAACGTAGTCATTTTGCCATATTAATAAACAATGGCACGGATTCCGGTAGTTGTTACTAGTTAAATATCTTTGTGGAAATAAAAAAGACGTAAAAAACCTATATTGACTCAGCTCTCTAGCTAATAATGAAAAACTTACGCTAGTTAAAAAATCAACTTAATGAATTATAAACTAGCTTTACTTAATTATTTTATATGTTTGTAATAAACTTATAATAGAGATTATTCTTTTAATTGTACGGAAAATTTTACTTTACCATAAGTATTTAAAATTTAAACATTATAAGAACTGCAAATGGAATAAAATCTTTATAAAAGTAATGAATACTGAGAACTATTCAAAAATATACTATCTTGATATTATTATAAGTCTATCATGATCAATATAGATGGTAAATAACCAAATAAATTCGATATTCTTTAAAGTTTTAAAAATTGTAAAAATAACTTTTTTATGGATTATGTGAACACACAATTGCCTTCGATACCTTAAAAATTATGGATGTATTCGTAAATAATCTGCACAATACACTAAATACATGTGTTAAATTTTAAATTAAAATCGTAATAGAAAATTCCTAGATTATTTTTTTTATCTTCACGCTTTATCCCGCATAGCAGGAAAACGGAGAGAATCTAATGTAAAGAATTTAAGACTTTCGGGTCGAAAGTATAACTCAACAGTTTTAATAAGTTCAAGTATCGCGTTTACAATCAGACTTTAACCCGCTGCGCCACGATGGCCTCAAACCTACATAACATAGAGAGAGCGAATCTAGGTAAAATATTTTTAAAGGTTATTTCGTAATAAGTATTGTGTTATCTGACTACTCAGCTAGGCATAAAGCTCGTTAAGCTATGAATGAATAAGAATATGCTATCAATAACAATTTTTGTAATAACATTATATTAAGTGGTATGAGAGAAAATATTGAAATCCAGGAAAGCTAATTGACTGTCCGGAGGAGATACGGCTCGGAGCGGATACTCTCTTTGGATTATTAATACAATACTGTTAGCGTCGAATTATAAGCTCCTTACTGAGGTACTGAATAAATATCGCTTCGTCGATAGTGGTTGACAGCAACCCATGTTGAATTGCACGTATGCACAAAATTATTTATATAGAAAAAATTAAAACGATAAGTGCCCTTGTTATCTTTTGTATTTGAATATTTTAAAATAAAATACAGGTTACTTTCTTATGATTAAAATAAAATTTCAGTAATTAAAAATATATGAAAACCTAGCATTAATATCATTTACCATTAAGTTGTTGCCATCTGTTGAGTGTAATGTTTGGAATTTGAGTTTTTAATTATTGTTCGTTAAATAATTGTAATCAACGTTACATTCTTTTGAATTTTTCTTGATTAGTTGATTGCGATTGTTTATACATAATAAAATTGCATAATTCTGGTGCAACTCATAAATATTTGCTTATTAATATCGTTCGGTTACGTAGACCTCAATTCTAATTAGTTTCCGGATATAAATCAATTAAATGCTAACAACGAGGCTCTTCGACCGCAGCCTCAAGAAACGTTTGGGATACAAAGGCGAGATTATAATATATATAAACAAAATAGCAAGCAACTCCTAATATTATTACATTAAACAAGTATTTTAAGAATATTTTCAAAATAATAAACACGCAATATTATCATATAGGTATAAACAACTTTATTCAAAATACTTTTTATTAAATGCAAAATTTTAAATTTATTAATGTTACAATTTTATGTCTTTCAAATCTTTAATATCATAGTTAGCACTAAAATGATTTTTTGTTAAAAATAGTGTTATGTTGAGCTAAGATATAATTTTTATTAGTTCTGTCAAGGCATACCGTCTAACAAATAAGCGATATACCATTAGCTATATTCTTTTTTGAGTAGAGAATGTAACAGGTTTCAACGTATACTTTAAAGGAAATCTTGGGACAGTTTTTATGAAAATTATGCAGACAGACAAAAATTTGATATAGCTAAAATTGACATAGAAAAAAAATACAATGAGAACGTCTTTCAATATTGATTTATTTTATAATTTACACTTTGTACAATGTATACTTTTACCTAAAATAACATACACTTTAATATGGCAACATGTATTATATGTTTCAACGGGTCCACTTTACTAATAAAAAGAAAATCTTTAATATTTAAATAACCATTAATAATATAATATTTTCTTATGCGTATTTTTTATATCTATTAAAAATCCAAAATCAAATTAAACATGTATCCTAAAATATAGGAAAACTTGCGTATTACCTTACAAGAAGAGCTCATCCAGACAAAGCATTTCGAATTGTTACAGTAAATGTGATGTCCGCAGTATAGTTAGGGGGCCGCTGGATTCTGACCACGTACAGAATACACGTAAGCGTCTCCGCATTATTGATACAAATATAGATATCAATTGTTTCGGACAGAGATACAACGTGGCAATGGATAATAGTTTGAAATGGGGTTGTTTCTGAGTTATGGAACAAGTTGGCCGAGTTATTATAAGAGATTTTTTTTCTAACGCTTTACGACTTTTCTGATTAGCTATATGTAATATTATTGTAAGTTTACTTTTAGTTATATTTTATGTCTTGTTAGTTTATACTTGAGTATTTTAGGTTAAACTATTTTAATAATTAATAGAATAGTTAATTATTATATTGATGATTTATTTTGCTTATTAAGTACTTATCACTAAACAGTTTATTTAAAAACGGGATATTTTGTCAATAAACTGTTATAAAATTATATTTATCTCTTTGATATTTTCATTTAAAATACATAATAGTAATTATATGTACTGTATAACTTTCAAATAAACAGTTTATATGCAAACAATTATAGTTTCATATGTGAAATAATTAAAAAAAAAACTGTTTTAGATTATAGTTAGAATAATAGTTTTACTACTAGGAATGAAAGTTTATATATTTTTTTAAGATATTTAAGTGAAAATTTAAATATTATACGTCGAAAATTATTATATTAACTATTATTATTATATTAACAAATTCGGTTTTTAAACCATAAATATGATGATAGAAAATTATAAGATGGTATCTAATTACTTAATAAAAATTTAATAGGTTAAGTACAACGACCTCAACGACCGACGAAGTACAATAAAAAAAATATTAATCGTTAATACGGTAATTACGGGATTAATGATGGGAATTTACCTGAAAGCGAGGTATAGAAAATCACTTTAACTTAAAGAAAATTAATTTCACAAAATCAAAGGTCATTTAAAATAGAATATGTAGAGTTGAGTATACATAGACTTGCCAGGTAAATTATAAAAAACTTTTTGCTTATAGATATTACATAATTAACTAATTACTTTAATATTGATAAAGATTATAAAGAACATATGTATATATCTGATTTTATTTTTCATATGAATTTTTAAACTATACCTAAAATTTCTTAATATTTCCTAATATCTAACATAAAAATTATTACATTATTACATAACATAAAAAAACGCAAAAAAAGTTGTCTATATGTGTTTATGATTATCTAAAACATAAAGAACTAAATGCTTTGCTTACAAACACAATAACATACGGAATTCGCTGATTCATTTATTACTTATGTTTTTTGAACGTCATCATTACCCTCAACTTACGTTTTTCTTTGACTCCAAAAGACTGCGATGAGTCAAGTTGAATATAAATAACAACTTTTGAGAATTAATTTGACAATTATTATAGTTACTTTTGTTGATTGCTTTTTTATACAGTGTGTTAAGAAATACCTATTAAATACTTTTTATGTGTATCCTCTTTTGTCAACGTGACACATGTTTACGTCGTGTTAATTGAAAGGTTATAATACAATACATTTTTTTATTTAATTAGCGTCTAGCATAAAATATTCATTAAAATTAATTGTGATAATGAAATTTTTGAATATCAGATTAGAGAAGTAAATTGGGTTACAGACAACAACGTAAAAAAAAACAATAAAAATAAAAACGAGATCATTTAAGTCTTGTTTTTTTTAAATAAATATATCTTAGGCAGATTGTACATTGTTTTTTTTATTTTTTAGTAAATATAACTATCTCAGGGCCAATTTATGTAGGGGAGTTGCATGTTTACCCATGTTTTCTGCCTGCTTCATGCTGCTATTTTTACCGAAAGGTTGTTCAACCCGTCGGTGCTAGTCAAAGAAGATTTTTTAATAATTTTAGCGACTAACTAATCTTCATTGTATAAAATCCAATAATTTGTTTGAGTTTGCGTAAACAAACGTATTTGAGACTCTACAGGTAACTTAAATCTTGTTTTTAAGGTTGTGTCGAATTCTAATATCATAAGGAAATAATTGTACAGTGAAAGAATAAATTAACTCGTAAAAACTTTTAAAAGTACTTGAAGTAAGAAGTGTTTCAAGTACTTTGAGAAACTGAATCTAATTCTGTGTAATGCTGGAGCTTCATTTTGATTTGTAACAGTATATTCAAGAATTTCGTGACGACCAACCTCCACAGTCCGTTGAACCAAACACGTTGCAGTTACACAAAAAAATAAACATCACTGTGTCTCAAGAAACGTGACGTCACTCTATTAAATATTCCGACTACTCTAATCACAAAATGATTTGCATTAAGGTATCGTTTACTAAAACATTGTATATTACAAGTTTATTGTATCGATGAGTTACGAAGAAGTTTCGAAGAAGCACAGACACACGACCGTCGAGCGTGCCGGCCGGCGCACAACTAGCTCATTGGTTTCATTCCATACAAAACTTTTAAGTCATGGAGACGGCAAAGCTATGTCGCGCCTCTACAACTCACACACACGCGCGCGCGACACCCCGCGCACAAACACTCCTGAGAGCTTCCAAGTTCACTAAATAAACGGACACCAACACTAATGCACGCGTACACTGTCTACCCCCTGTTCATGAAAATAGACCGAGAGAGCAATATCAACAATCTATTTCGGCGGGAAAGAGTAAAAGGGATGGCGATAGCGAACAGATGTATATCGTTTCACGCAGGTAAGTATTGAAAACGTTGGTGCGTACAAGGGAGATGGCATATAAATTTAGCTTATGACACGCCGGTCGGGTGCGAGAGGGATGGGAACTGTTCAAGTCACCCACTGTACATTCCTTCCTGATACCGGCGCGCCGTCGTACCTTTCGATCGTTCAAGTGGCAGATGAAGCTCTTAGGGCTGTTACTTGATCCTTATGCTAATTATTATCTTTACTAATAGAAATGTCAGAAAGTATACCTGAGATTTAAAAAATGAAGTAACTTTTTTAAAGATGTACCACATTTTAACCACATAATTAAGTTAATTAAATTAATTTTAAGTATTGAGGCATGTTTATTCAATTATAATATAATTTTGGTTATTATTTCAGCTACTTTTTATTCATTAAATACTAATAAATTAAATATAAATACTAAAAAAAATATGAATAAAAATGTATAAAAATTAGACCTTAATTAACATTACAAAATAACACTGTAATTTAAAAGTACCAAAATATTTTTTTTAATTAAAAAATAATATTAATAGATCAAATTAAACTTTAACATAAGTTACTTCAGAAATGGTAACCAACAGCCCTAAATCAAGATGTCACAAAGTAGCAGGTAGCGGTGCAAGGTCTGTGTAACACGCGCTGCAAATTTTGGACGGTTACAATCTGCATGTGGATGTGCCTTAGCAACTACTTTTTGTGAAGTGCTCCTTTGCTCATGAAGATGTCTGCTTCTGTGTTAGCTTTTTTGCTTCTTTTTTTGGTAATTAGGACTCGTTCTGTTTCGTACTTGAGGTGTGTATGAAATAGAACGAGCACGTTGAAATTTTTGATGAGCTACTTTGTGGCTTTATTTGCTTTAGCATATATTAACACGGTTTCATTCTTTGAACATGATTTTGTGAAACCATAAAATATAATGTTAAAAAATATAAAAAAACCACCTCGTGAAAATAATACCTTGCAGTATAATTCTCTTGTGTAACATGTTTTTTGTCGAAAAAACTCTGGTGCGGGTATTAGAGAGCGTTAAGCGAAACACTTCTGCGAAACCGGAGCCCCGGCGGTCTGATGTTAACGCATCACGACACCGTATCACAACATACAATATGTTTCCACGTAACAAACCGGTGAATTAGTATTATGTTTACACCTCCTTCTACCTTTTTCATTCTTTGGAAGAAGTGACAGCAAAGTAGGGTTCTATTCTAAAATCTACGCGTGAAGTTATCAAGTTGCTTTAGACTTATCGAAGCCGACGTAGCGTTTAAAATACACATGTGAAATATGACGTGTTCCCGACAGTTTGACACGGGTAAAGTATTTGCAGTACACTTCATTAACTTTTCGGACTGAGACGTTTGATTTGTACAAAAATCTAAATAAATTTGTTCATTATTGGCAATAGATATTAAAGAATAAATACTGTTTATTTATAACAAAATCGGGCTCGATGGTTTAGACTTAAAGTGAATAATATTATACAGTACTCTATAATATGTATATACAAAGGAGACCGATTGATTACTCATAAATTATTGTTTGAATAAAGTTTCATTATTTTTGTTGTGTGTCTACCGCTAAATACGTTTTAAAGAGGACTGACATTTCCCACAAGCGCGAAATAATGACGACGCGTTGTCGTATCTCAAGATCAACTAAGTCGCTATTATATTTCTTAGAAGAAGAAGCTCACAATAGCACACCACGGCTTTACTGTCAGCGATACAATAAGCAGCTCTGCGTTTATTTTATAGTTCTATAGTAAGATGTACGAAGGATGACGTAATACTACCTGTCTTTGAGATCGGTTAGAAAAATATGCTAGCGACGTCATGTCTAAACTTTCTCAATCCTTTGTAAAGAGCCATTGTGCATACTTTCTGGATAATCCTTTATTTCTTGTTTCTAATAATATGTTACTACACATAATAATGTTGTTAGTGTTTAACTTTCAATTTTTCTGCCTTATTGAGAAATATATTTCAATATCAAAAATAAAATCATTATTTTTTTTTTCATTTATATATTTGAATGATAATAATGATCTACAAAATTATAAAGATTTAGTTTTTTTAATACTATAACATCCTACACACAAAATTAAAAATGGAACCACGAATTGTAGTGACCATGTAAGGGTGGCAATAATAAAAGTGAGTGGAGCTAACCATTGATTTAGATTTTACGTTGGCCAGGCAAAAAGATGAGTGCCTTTGTGCTATATCCGCAAGTCCGCGTGTATGTCGCCGAATGCACGTCCCGCTGTGGAGAGTGCGCTCGAATTATTGCGGCGACAGGTGAATACTAAAATATATTTCCATTGTAGTTTCAGTATAACAAGTGACACCGCATATTTACAACATTGTTCGTAAAGAAAACATATTTTGTACCTTCATAATGAAAGCTATCAATGTGATCGACGTTCAACCATTAATAGAGGCATTGTAAGACAACTTCAATTTCTGTTGTGCGGTTTGAAATTCGTATTTCCTCTTTAATAAACGTCCAAGCGGTTAGAGCGCCACCTGGCCGCGGCTTGACGCTAACTCGACATTTACCTGACGGCGACGTTTAGCTAAAAATGATACGGACGTTTCAGTTACTGACGTCATAAAGTTTTAAGATGTTCTACGAAGTATTGAATTTTAGTTTATATAATTAATTATACTTATATCCATTTTGATGTTTTTAAAATTTCAAAATTATGTCTGTTATAGCATTTAAATAAATGTGGTTAAATTTTATCCTTTTCTAAAAAGTACTTAGCAGTAAAAAGTATATTTACCATTTATTTTAAAATATTTTTCTATTTGTGTGCCTATACAATTTAACTTTTAATTATCTACGTGAACTTTCCTTTGACATACAGTTCTTCTTGATAGCCTACTTTTTATTACGTTCATTGTCACTTAAGAGATCAACCGTTCAATGAAGTGTGTCCCTTTAAATAGTGAGTTATGTTGAGTAGTACCTACTAAGTAGGGACTTACTGAAATATTAGTGTCAGTAACTATTTATAAAAATAAGGATTATTAAATAAGGATATATAGTTTACGTTTTTATTCAATAATTCAAAAAGTAAAATAACATTAAAATATCTCATTATAAAAATAAAAACCGTATTTATTCATTTTAATAATATAGGTATTCTAAATTAAATTTGAAAGCAGGATATGAACCTGTTTAAGTTATTTAATATAGATAATTAAGTATACACTTCCTTGACGAGCCACGTAAAAGTTTTGTGTATTGGGTGTATCAACTAAGTTTGTTATATAATCAATCAGGTGTCATTGTTATTGTTGTGATTAGTTGCGGCGTTGGTTCTCCGACTCAGTTCGGCCCTCCCGCGGCCATTACTTTGATTAGCTCGTTCGGTCCACGCACGCTGATTGTGCACAGTCTTTGATTGATTCCTCAAATAGTAACATTTTGCTTAAATATTTTTACTCTCTCTTGTGTGATTTCATTTATGTCTTGTAAGATATAATGTTGTGTTGAGACGCTATTCAACCAACAATGTCGGTAGCTCGAGCGGAGAGCGGAGAAGAGAACTGACTACTATGACACTGGGATAAATGTGAAGCTACGAAAAAAAGTATATTTGTACATACGATATGTATGAATGCCCTTATAAATTAATTATATACTGTAAAGAAAAACTGACTAAAATGCTCGTGAGTAACATAAATTATCAATAATAAAATTCATCATCAATCCCGTAAAAATTCTAACATATAGGTAAATATATTAATTAATAATAAGTTATTAGTCAGTTAGCATTTTTTTTATACACGCTTTCCGTATCATAGCGGATAATCTGAAATACATGAGAGAGATTAATTGTACAGCTCCATTTTTTGGTAACTAAAAACGTTTAAGATATAAATATTTGATCTATCAAATATCTGAACATTAAAATGTCTGACTATTAAAAACACTTGTCTTATAAATATGTAAGTTGAAGATATTTATACTGTATTAATATATACTTTTAAATAATTTAAATTAATATTCAGCTTATTTTGTAATTCGTAGTAACAAAACAAAATGCATTGGTTGAAATTGGTGAAAAGTAAATGTGTTCGGACCGACATTCTGTACAAATGTAGGTGTAGGGTGAATAGAGAAGTGACAAAAACTTGACAGATAAAGGAGAGGTCGAGGCGACAGACCTTAAGACCCTCGCACACGGTGTCCGTTTGAATGACGACGTCATGTTTATTTGGCTAAAAAGGGAGGCGTAGTACTTTAACTCTACAACTTGCTATCCCTGAAAAGAACATGACGTTGAAGTGGATGAACAACATGAATCTTTAAGTATATTCTGATAGGATGACTCAGGTAAATAGTTGAGAATCTACGTACTACTAACTTTATTTAATGTGAATGCATTTTTACTTTACATTCCGTTTTATTTTTGTTTACGATGTCACTGGGTCTAAGTGTGGCACGGTATATTATTTTGTGATATTACTTTTCAATAACAGATTTGACAGAAGTACAAGGTAGGAAGCACTGGTACAGAATTGGAAAGAACATTGATGCCAAATTAGTTTTCGTTCAATGGTACGTGATCGGTTTAAATAATTATTTTTCCTTTTTATTCACAGGTCACGGTAGAGATGCGTATCGTTTCGATTGAGGGAGTTTCGTTAAATCGAAGTCGAGCTACAACTCACGAAGTGGACCATCAAACAGTAGGAAAAGGACAAAACAAAATGTATAAAGGAAATTGCTTCCACAAATCCACTCCTATCTTGGACAATAAACGTGGGACGGCTCGGACGCCCTAATAGCAATGAAATCACGAAACCAAAACTGTCGTATGTCAGATTCCGGTCGATATCAGAAATTTAATACACTACTGCTACTAGTTATTTTAAGTATTTAAGAAATTTTAAAATATTGAAAGAGTTTACAATATACTATGACCCATATTTCTTACTGGTTAAGAATCATTAAATGAATATATAAATGTAACATCATAAATATATATTCCTGTATAATTTTATTAAATAAATACATTTTCTACTAAATAACCGTTTTGAAAATTTTAAACTAGTTTCTGGTAGATACACCAATTGCATATTATTATTAGATTCTTTTTTAATAAGTTTTTCTTTATAAATTAAGAAATAAATAACAAGCAAGCAAGTTTTTTTACATCTTACAAACAGAGTCGCTTCCGTTTCTTACTTGCCTCAAAAATGTACTATTATTGTTGCTTATAATATTTAATGTAACTGGCATCGTATATGATATTTGTATAGTTTATAAAGATGAATATTTTGTATTTAATATCATATGATTGTATTGAATTAAAATACACATAAATTGAATTTTATCGGTTTAGCTCCCTTAACTTTTTTGTACATGTTTAGCATATCAATTGCTATAAAAATGTTAATTATAATTAGTTTTTAATTACCAAGTCTTTACTTTTATGTTGTAAATTATAACTTTTGTAAATGGATTCCCAAAATGACTTTGCTGTGGGTTCATTTCGAGTATATATTTTTATAGCCATTAAAACAATATTCATTATACAAAAGCGGTGTAAAAAAGTTTTCATATTTAGCGTTATGAGTCTTAAAGGAAATTGCTGGGTTTTAGAATCAAAGTACCGTTTTCGTCCTTGTAGCGGTCAACATTATTCTTTATCTCAAATCTTAATTAAATCTATTAACCTTATTTATTGAAAATAAACTAAATTTTATAAAACTATTATAGGATTTGTTGTGGTTCAAAATAATAGTTAAGACATATTACAATATTGTTTCAAAGAAGTAAAATTTGCTAATCTTCGCTTGTTTTTTTTTAACATTCATATTAAAATAGAAAATAAGATCTAAAAATTATATCATATGATATAAATTAGTAAGCCCTTACGTAAAATAAAATTACACCGGATAAGTTTTTTATATTTTACTAAGACCGGGCACTCTTCATACTCTTTCATCTGACAGTGAGTACAATATTTACTCTTGACGTCTGTTTTAAATGTTTCTTTTTATAATAAAGAATTATTCAGAATATTATGTAGAAAATTGCCTGTCAGACACACTAGAGTCTGGTCAAAGGGTAGAAAGGAGGTTAAAAATATAAACTGCTCTTTTGCATGCTCAGTTAATTCCAGTGCTTTATCATAAGCGTCCAATGCTCATATTTACATTTTCCTTTTGTTTTAAGTATCATATTCTTTTAACTCTAAAGTCTCTAGAGACGTTAGCAGTGTTTCCATATTTATAATTCATTAAAGTTAAGCGAATGTAATGTATACATCAAAACTAAATATAATATACCTATAGATATATCTATTATGATTTTTTTTATCTTTAAAAATTAATGTAATACGGTCAGCTAGATCGTTTACCAATAACCAGTAACAAAGTTTAGTATAGGAATATCAACACGACATGACTAAGACTGTGAAAGTGAAAATATATAATTATTTATTAAACAATTCACAATAGAGTAACTCTCAATAGAAATTTGCTCAAGTACTAATTTCAATACTCCCATGAATTGCTCAGATGATCAAAGAATATAGTGCAAAGCCTTGTTACAGTTTAGAAATTGCTAGTTAAGAGTTAGTATTAGACGTCTGCACAAGCTTATGGTAATTCTTGAAGAAGTTAGAAACGTGAGGCGAGAATTTATTGAATATGTCTATTCTATTTAAACTTTAAGAAACGACTGTTGTGAACTTCAATCGCATAACAAAGTATATATATTTTATGTGAAATCACGAAGAACTTAAATGTTAAGTTCTTTTATTTAAAGATGATTTATTCTTTATGATTTGGTTTTAAGTTTATAACTCGGATCATAGCTTTTGCACTAACATACATATTACATTCGTTTACTTCTTTGTACATATATGTCGTTGCGCAATGCTATCTAACTTCTATGTTGAAAAATAAATATATTAAAAATCTGTATATAATTGAATAAAATAAGAAAAATCAATTGACCTATATTTTAGGCTGTCATTTAAACGAAAAAGAAACTTAGTAAGAATATTTGTCAATTACGATTTCTGACGAAAAAAACAGCCAAAGGTTTTGTTGAGTAAGCGAAGTGTCAAAGTTAAATTGAATATTAGAGTGAAATGATATCGTCGGCGGAGTTTCGCCGGTTCGCACTGAGTAGTTAATCCTATGCCACAATTGACTTCAAGTTGAATGTACTAGAACAATCGTCTGTTAGTCACATCGCTTATTCATCGAAAATTTTCAGACTGTTTATATTTTAGAAATAATACCTCTCTTTTGTGATATACGTATGATACGATTGTGAAAATTATGAGATATTCAAGCACTTCATTTGAAATATGAATTTCAAGCTTAATTAAGTCTTATCATATTCCGTAGACGTTAAAACTTTGTAGCGTTTTTAATTAATTTAAATTTTCGTAACTTACGTTTTAGTTTTATACCTCCTGCGCTAATCAAATTAATATATTTATTAGAAAACATTTTTAAACAACTGAACCTGCGCCTCTTGGAAACCGACCAAGCGCTCTGACTGCTAGGCCATGCGTTTTACTATCGGCTGCGTCGAAATTTTTGTACGTTTTGTTACTAATTATTTACGTATTTCTTTTTAGCTTCACGCTTTTATCCCGCATAGCAGAGTAGACAGAAAGTACCTAGTGTCAACACACTCCGTACTTCACTTTCCACGTAATTCGAATCGAGACATTGCGTGTCGGGACGTGGAACGCCGCTCTTTGTCTTTACCAGAGCGAGGAAGTGAAAATAATTTAAATAATATCACTCCCTCGAGTGGGGATCAAACCCACAACCGATCGCGCTTACAGTCAGTATTTACGTATTTATTTTTTAAAAAACCGTTTTCTAATCCTAAGGGTGGAATAACAATTTTCAAATGGTAAAATATTGACATATTTTTACCTTAATTTCAGACTTTTACCTTACTTAGGGAAGTATTTTTTTGTTTAAATTAATATTATATTTCTATTTCTTTAAACATGCTACAGAAATAGCTTCGTAGATTTTATGATTCGAATTGAATTGGACCATCGCTTGCAGGCAGACACGTCCAAACTACGTCACGACCGCTTTGGTATATATACAATTGTAATAAACTGAAATTTTGAAGAAAAAAATGTATTTAAAATGAAATATTGGACAATATGAATGAAGGAATTTATGAACTGACGACCACAGTTCACTGTTAAAGAACGAGTAACCTTATTTTATATTAAAACATTTTTTTAGCTTCACGCTTTTTATACGTATAGCACGGTAGACAGAAAGTACCTAGTGTCAAGACACTCCGTACCTCGCTTTTCACCAACCCTTTTCAAATATATTCAAACCCCCCACGAGTGTGAATCGAACCCACAACTGCTTGGAAATCAGTATTTTAGCTAAAAAATGAATCTTTAACTAAAGGTAATCCACTAATTTTCACAAAATTATTCCTATCACATACTTTTCGACATGTCTTTAATAAATTTCAATAGCCTTACCAAATGTGTCACTAAATTTGCTAATATTATTTGTCACGTTCCATATTGCCGTACCTTTCTGTCTTGGAAACGGTTAATAATGTAGGCCGCCATACTACTACTAGTGGAGATATGAAAACTCATTTGTCGCGACAATTGACTGGGACAGACGGTTGACGGGAGGCTAATAGTCGTGATGTGAGATTAGCAACCCACAAACAAATGGTCTTACTCATTGCTTGTAATCCTGTGACAGTTGGTCAAAGTACACAATATGGTTACCTAAGTTAGATATGGAATACGGAACATTTTTTTATTAATCTGATGGAAAATAATTAAATTTACTATCAACCGGTATTTTTTACACATATCTGTTTACATATATGTACAAGTAATGTATTTTCTGCTTAAATATGTACGAGTATATTATACTTGATTATTTTCTATATACCATATATGATATTTAATTGAAAAATTTGAATTCATTGTATTTTTGCTTCACGATTTTATCCCGCATAGCAGGGTATACAGAAAGTAACTAGTGTCAAGACACTCCGTACTTCGCTTTCCGTCGAATTCGAGATATTGCGTTTGTGAGACAACGCCGCACTTAGTCTTACCAGACGAGGAAGTGAAAATATTTTTTAAATATAATCACTCCCCCGTGTGCAATCGAACCCACAACCGATTGCGTTTGTCTGTCAGACTGCGCCACGATCGGCTTAAAGTTATATAAATGATATTTATATACATAGTTCATTATAAGTAAATACTGTGAAATATTTAAATAACACTACGTAAAGTGCTTCTATTAGTATTAATACCGCAACTACTCTCGTACATATTTTATTCAATCATAGAAAAATAAACCTTTTTACATTATTATATTCCTTTACCATCAGCTTTGCAAGTTAAGTACTACTTCATATATTAATAAATATACATTTAATACTTGTATTTTGAGTTTAAAATATAGGATTTAGGTCACATTTGGACAAAAAGTGACATACAAAGACCAGACTATACATTATTTTACTTACCCTAGTTTCTACTGTCATAGAAAGAGTAAAAACGGCCCAGAAAATGTTAAAAATAACGCTTGGAATGCTTTCTAAGCACTGTTTCAAAAGCGACAGAGATGAGCGTTTACCGACACCTTGACTGTTTGCATTTCTTTTGAAATAATGTGTCATGCCGTCTTACTTTATAGCACATATAATACTTTGAAATGCGGCTCTATAAGGTTTCAGTTTTAGATCTGAAATCGCACTTAAACGTAAAAACAGTTTTCTATTTTTAATGTCAAAGGTTCTGAATGAAAAGAAATTATACGAGTGTCCAGTGTTGACTCTGTTTTGTCGTTTTAATACAAACTTACATTTTTGAACCGTGCTATTTATTAAATAAGGCCTTAATGAGTTTGTATTTAATAAGATCTTTGATTTTAGCGATTTTACATGCAACATTTACACATTTTAAATGAAAATATTTTAAACGGATTAACGGCGTATATTTTGGTAGTGGTATGATGTTCTGTATGTGGCCATGGACTACTGTAAAGTGTTCGAAATGTCATAATACCAAAATATAAGCGATAAATCTATTTAAAATAGTTACATTTAAAAGCTTATTGTTACTTAATGCCATATTTTAAGTTATAAATGATTTATAAAGAACATTTCTTCCACAACAATAACTTACAAGAACTGTATACAGAGTACATTCTCAGAAGTCCCACGTTTGTATAAGCGGTATTTAGTAAATATTCGTAGCATACAGAATTTTCGTTGTGCCTCCTCTACTGTATGTATGTATATTTATATTTCATATTCCGTTATCTTTATATTTCATACTTCTTTAAAATATTTGTTGATATAGTACTTGAATTAAGATAATGATACGTATATTATTAAATTATAAGACCCTCCGACTTAAAGTTCATTTCTATAATAATTATTAAAAAACTATAATGAGCCGTGAACAATAACCGGATATCCGAAACGTATTCATAAATAAATATTATCCGGAAACATTCAACTTTTTTTGATTTATTACTACATTTTACAATTGGGGTCGAAGTGAAAATATTTCGTACGACTTTAAGCTTTTTAAATTAATTAATTATATATCAAATATGTTATAATTTTAAATAATTTAAGAATAATATTTATTTATTGAATATATAGAGGCCGGCACAGTGGGACAGCGTATGATTGTAAGAGTGATCGGTTGTGGGTTCGACTCTCACTGAGGCCATTTGGCGGAAAGCGGGGTGTCTTGATACTAGGTTAAGTGTGAAGCTAAAAAAGAATTAATTCTTTTAAGAAGATAATTGAAAGTTACGTTTTCATATTATCTAAAATCGCTTTTATAAAATCTAAAATCTGAAAACTCACATCCAATTAGGATCCATATCCCTTGAGACCGAGAATCCCAACGGGTACCTCGGACAATGAAACGTGTTCTTACTATATATTGATAGTAGCTTAAATTTTCACATACTTCATTTCTTTTTACAAGTTTTCATATATATAAAAATGTGCACTTGTTCGGATGAAATCGCGAAGTTCAACTCAATAATTTCAACTCAATTAAATTGAGTACAAATTTTGTATTGTTGTTTGTAATATACGTTTAGTTTTGATGACAATGCTTAGTTATATCAACAACAACAACATCCAGGAAAATCTAAGATGTCGGAGGAGTTATTTATAATGCACTCCTACAATGTGGATATCAAAGGAAAGCACTTGCTGATAATAACTTGTAAAATTAATTGACGTCTCTCTAAATCTAATATGGCACCTTACAAAGGTAAAGACTAAGTACTTGTAAGGATTGATATTAAATGAAACAGCTTGATAAGAAAATAAATGCAGTTTTGACTTAATGGCTCCAATCCTTAAGATTTTTTATGTATACGGTGGTTTTAAGAGAGAGAGAGAGAGACAGAGATCTTCAACTGAGGTGAAATTGTATGAATCATCGCTTGGTCAACAGAATTAGAATCAAAATCATTGATGACACGATTGACAATGGTGCATTGATGTACAGACTAGGAACCAGTGATAACTAAAAAAGTATATACGTAAAAAACATTTTTGAAAACAAGCTTTTACTGAAAAGTGCTAAAAATAATAAAATAAATTTGTCATTACTAACATTTATCATCGAATATATTTATGTATATTATATATATATAAATATATATATATTTATAAAAGCTTGTCCTAAAATTTAAGTAGTACATTATTTAAACAAAACTAAAATTAAAACTATCAAGTCATTTAATTTACCTGTTATCTACATAAATAAATTTTGCGGCAAGCTTTTATATCTATACATTTACGCTATTACTCGATAATAAAAGTTTTAAATGAAAAGAATATTTTATTCTTTTGACCATATTACAATAAAAGCTTGTTTTTATGAAGGTTATTATATTGTGGGGGCAGTGTTTAAGTAAAAGAGATTTACGATTTACTATTTATCATAGGATAGCGTGATACATATCTTTGTTGAATGCAGCTTCACTAAGCTACACATATATATATATATATATATATATATATATATATATATATATATATATATATATATATATATATATATAATAAGTATAAGTATATATTAATAATGTATATTATTAAAACCTAGTTCAAATTCTTTTTTTTTCACTTTCCTCCTATATTTGACATATTATATATATATATATATATATATATATATATATATAATAAGTATAAGTATATATTAATAATGTATATTATTAAAACCTAGTTCAAATTCTTTTTTTTTCACTTTCCTCCTATATTTGACATATTGCAAATTAAATAGCGCAACTCAACACAGTGCTTTATCTTATCAGAGTGGAGAAATGAAAATAATTAGAATATGATTAATTTCTCTAGTGATAATCAAACCCACAACCAAATGTTCTTATATTCGCACGACCAGGTTGCGATAGCAATCTATTAATATTACGCCTAAATTAAAACAAATATTTCGGAATGATGTAAAGCCTTCGTTTTAGTAAACTATGATCTGACGTTGCTTAGAAATCCTATACATAAAACGCCTTATTTATTCTACGAACATACAAAATAAAAACATTTGAGTAGAAAGGTTTCTTTCGGTTTTACCGCATGTCGTAAAATAGCCGAAACATAGTCTACGTAAAAGAAGGTAACAAGGATCAAGTCTTACCAAATTCAAAGTGACAAGATTGCTTTAGGCTACCTGGGAATACTATTATTTAACATTTTCATTACGTCCCATCCTCTTTTGCTCTGTATTTTTATGAAAATTATAACGTTTATAAATTAGAACATTATATGCTTATTGCAGCTTCACCTTTTTTTCGCAGAGCAGGGTTAGTCAGAGATAATGTAGTGTCATAACATTTTTTTCTTCCATTCTCACCTAAAATTATTATCAATTAAAATTTAATTATTTTTAAATTATTTTCATTTCTTTACTCTGGTTAAGTAAAGCGCAGCGTAGTTCGCTACTCAACTATGTCTCAATTTTTTGGAGGAAAATAGTCAACGGGCTGGGTTGACCACAACCTAGGTCTCTGCAGCCTCTGACCTGCTTTGCGAGATAAGTCGTGAAGCTAATAAATAAAAGTTATTGATACTAGAAAACAAATAATAGGCTTATATTTTATGTTAACTTCACTAATTCTCACTTACTATGATTTTGATAGTTGTACTTGAAATAGTAAAAAATAAACATTTTTATGAAGTATATGTTGCTTATTTTAAATATTTTATACATGTAAATCATTTTTCTTTATAGAAAAAATAGATCCAATAACAACATGAATATATTTTTATTACACTGCTATTACTACGTAAAGAGTTCTCTGTAACATTTCATAAAATTTCTGCATATTAGATAATATTCTGTAAGCTAAGTAGTTTAAGCCAAATTAAGATATAATATACCATTTAAATTTCTCGTATATTTCAGAAGTCTAAGTAACTAACTAAAAAACTATAAAAGAATATTAGGAATCTTAAGAATAGCCCATGGTACAAGTACATTAAAATTAAAAGACTATAAACAGAAGAATACATTTTATAAAATAAATATTATTTTATACGCTTTAAAAAAATAAAAATGGGAAGTTTAATTTTCCAAACATATTTACATGTGCCACGATTGTCAATTTACCTTAATATATTTGAAAATCGACGAAAGAACTCGCGTTCCACCTTTAACGCGGAACAAATCACATTTTCTACAACATTACCATCACAAGCTGAAACGCGTTAACTTCAAAGCGATGTTGCGAGACCCTTCACGTTACAAAACTCATTACAAGACGCCAAATAAGAAGTCGTAAAGCAACCTCCTGCGAGTCCATTACGCTATGCTAAATGATATTTTTGTATTCGTACTTAGGATCGTTTACATGGGGAGGTCCGTGCAAACACAACCCGAATTTAATCTATGTCCCGCTTTATCTCGGAGCCAATGAGAAGAAAACTTTATTTTGTGCGTAAACAAGGGTAATCGACTTCTTTTCGCAGACGCTATCGGTTAGAATGATATTGAAAGGTCAGGATGAGCTGACCAGAATACATTACTAGTAAGGGAGTTACGTGTCGCGGTGAAGGCAAGCTCATATAATATATTATACTCTAAATCACCGTCTGGACTTAGGTAATAAATTTTGCTGTGGTAGCAATTTTTAGTAATTTCTGCATTTTTGATTTATTTAATAAATTTTTGCTGATACTTTTTCTGGTTAATTTTATATTTTGCTTAAAATTTAAAAATCTTTAACTGTCATTTTTGTACATCAATGGGGATTTTCTAACTACAACGGTTTATTCCATTGAACACTAATGAAATAAGGTTTTTGCATTTTTGAGAAAGGTAATATAATTACAAGTTTTTGTTATATAAGGTAATAATCTTTACAATACGCCCACTTATTTTTTAAACATAATCATTCTTCAGACAGTACACTTAGAGTGTTGCGTTAATCGGAGACAACATTACTGAGGCGAAATTTATGTTAATATTATTAATACAATTAATGTTATTTAATTTATATATATATATATATATATATATATATATATATATATATATATATATTATTTATATATTATATATTAATATTTCACTCCCTCGCTCTGATAAAATAAAGTGCGGTGTTGAGTTCTACCACTCAACATGGAAAGTATCGAATTTGGTGGAAAATGAAGTACGGAATGTTTTGACACTAGGTAATTTCTGTTTACCATGCTAAGTGGCATAAAAAATGTGAAGCTAAAAAAATAAAAAAAATAAGCAAAGTAATTATTCTTATTTACTTTCAAATGTCATGGGATCATGGAAACATGCCATATACTGTACTTAATGGATATAAGTTCTTTTTTTCTGTTATCGCTATACTTATGCTTTTTTGTACCTTTGTTTACATTTTTTTAAATGATCCATTAATTTGTATTAGTTTTGTTTATAAACAATAGAAGATATGTACATGACATACCACTTTTAGGACTTCCACGAAATATAACACCGCTATCAGCTATGTGATTTCACGTAACGACGGCTTTGAGAGAAAAATTCAATCTAAAAATATATTTTAATAAAATGTTTTTTCATTATCCTTAATGCTAAGAAATCGTAAGGAGCTTATTTGCTAATATAATATCCAGTTTCTGAAGCTACTCGAACACTTAAATAAATTATTACGTAGTAGGCAGTTTCATAAGTCTTCTCTACAGCTGATAATATTTCATGGTGCGAGGTAAAATATTGAATTTAAGAAAATACCCGCGTTCCAACGAAATATATGTACATATGATATCGTATGTATTCCATACTTCTTTAACATTTGTATTTATATTTTATGCTAAGATATTTAAAGGAAAATAATAACCAAAAATAGTGATGAAAATCTTATAAATTAATTATTTGATTGATTCAAACTGATACAGTAGGCATAACTTGAATCCCAGATCAATGAAAGCAACGAATTAATGAATATTTAAGAAATATTCTCATATTTTTCCAGTGCAAAATTTTGCTTTAATTTATAAAATATAAGTGAAATATAGAAAGCATATGGTTAAACTAAACTAAAAAGCATATGGTTAAACATATGGGTATGCTAAACTAATAAAATTAATATTACACACAACGAGTTAGACATGTATATATTTTTTTCTACATAAATAATATATACATATACATATTGCTAAGACATCACGCTTCAATATATCTAACTCTGATTGTAAATCAATATCTACACAAATAGTATAATTTAGGCGCAATACAGTTATTCAATATCAAATAATTGTAAAAATATCAAGTTATTGCTAATATAATATAAAAAAAGCGTTTGTTTACCTCTTGGCACATTTTAAATGCGTCTTTCTTTATACCTATCATATATTACAATATCGATACTTTCATGTGATCCTATTTGAACCGTATATTGAATATCGGAAACGTATTTGGGGTTGAAATGAGATCTGTTCCTATTGTTTTCGAGGCACCACTTGATCTCTCGCGTTAGAACTTTGACGGCTAATTTCCTCTTTTTTATGATGCAAATCGATATGTTTTGAAGTCTTTTTATATTTACCTTATTTATATGATATTTTTGTTTTCTTATAGCTTTAACCTTGTTTGTAAAGTTGTTTATTTATGTTGAGAATTTCTTCGAATATGAATTTATATTTCTTGGAAATATTCTGTGATATTATTGTTAAGCAATGAAGTTTAAACATATATAATTTGTAGTCTGCAATTATAAAATATATGGAGGAATTATACGACAATTACACGTCAACTCAATTAAAATAAAAGTTTCAATAGAAAGTTCATAACAAAGTGTGATACCGTAAATAAATAACCTGTGTTAATAAAAAATATAACCTGGAACAATGTAAAACTTATCTCATTACTAACTACTTTCTTTGGAACAAGTATTCCGACCAGCTATTAGCTAAATGCCACAATAAATAATGGACGTATGACATTATTTCGTGTATTGTTTGGGTAAAAGAATAACAGTTATTCGTGTAAAAGACGTTAATCATCGCTGTTCGTGGCGTCCCGCGAGACGGGACTTTCTGCCGCAAAGTGGATTTTTCCTTCATTTCCTCGCGGACATTTTTGTTTCCGACTCTTGAATAAAACTCAAATGTTATCAAGCAACACCATTCTCACAAAAATGGAATTCTATCAGAATCGGCGCGTATTTTTCGCTATATTAGATATGTTACTTACTGTTACGTTGCTACTGTAGATTTTGAAATAAAATTCTAAGAAATAAACTGATATTTCAAATTTAATACTTTTTTATTTGGCATACTTTCATGTGTCATTCAGAGATTTTAAGAAAGTCATATACTGTAACACAATTTAAAAGTAAACATGCAATACATACAATTTATATAGTTTATAATGAATATTCAATATACCATTAATCGATAGAAACCAAAGAAAAACTAAGCGTTCACGTGTATATAATTTGTAATAATCGTGAAAACCAAGGTACTAATTAACGTTAAATTTACTAGACCGAGAAAACACTGCCTTGAAGCTTTAAAAATGTTACATTTAAGATTTTTAGCTTGTTCCAGGATTTTTTTCTTCTAAAGCAACATATATATATATCTTGCAGTAAGTATAAAAAAAAAAACCAGTATTAATATTATTTTTGATTAAATTTTAGACACGAAGGCGGTCAAAAATCGAATTTTACATAGACCTACTAGAACAGTAAAATTACTGATTAACTCTCAAAGTGAAATATACTTAATTATTTAAATTTCTCATACTGCAATATTGTAACATAAGTACAATTATAAATGAGAACTTGGTAATTTCTATCTTTGTGACCAAATTAGTTTGGGCAAACGTCAAGTGGTTGTATCTTTTATGAGAGGACGCAATATAAATTTGAAACAATGTAACCAAAATGTCAACGCGAAACTTCCAGAATGTCCGACGCAATTAAACTGTTAAAATCAAACCCTATCGTAAAAGTTAAGTAGGACCTTTTGTGCTATTCCAAGCTCAATTTTAAATATTACATTAATTTAATTATTTATTAAGTAATTACTTTGGTTATTAATGGAATATATATTTATATTGACACTTAAATTACTCGTATTACATTTTACAATTTAAAAGATTTGCAAGTCTTTGCGAGTTCACTGTCATTTTTAGTACCGATAATAGATTTCAAGTTATGATTTTTTATTTGTTGAAATGGAACTTTTAACCAATTTTGTGTTTTTAACAGTTTAAATTATTTTTATTATACCAGTCCAGATATTATAGAAATTTGAGATTTCAGAGAGATTTTTGTTTCATTTTAAAGGCATTGTGGCTAAGTGGGACAGCGTCTGATTCTAAACGAGATTATTTTCGGGTTCGATTTCTGTTCGTTTTATTACTCTAGCGCTTGAGATTGCCCTTGAACACGAAACATCTCGACGTCAAGCGGAAAGTAGTCTCTCTGTCTGAGTGTCTACAAACTAGATTATGTGTAATCTCTCCTTGCTGTGAAGGATAAAAACTTCTTGTTTTTTTTCCGATCTCTCCGGGTTTAACTTTGTGACAGTAACATTATTTTGTCAATTATAAAAAAATATAGTTGATTTGTCATTTGACTGTCCAATACTAATATAAAAATTGAAACTTTTTTGATGTAGGATAGTTGTATTGTGCCATGGGACATCTGGATCATGTTAAATATTTTTTCAATACAAATATTATTACTTCAAATAACAATTTTCGTGATTCGTTCGTTGGTATAAATATACAATTGTGGTAACAAATAGCAAATGGACGAATGCATCTAGTTTTAACGTATCAAACACACAAGCGAGCTTAGAGAAGTAATTTCAAAGTTACAAATTGAAATCTGAATATACTGATCGCTTACATTGTATCGGTCCAGTTGTGGTACAGAAAGCGCTCGCTGAAATCGACCGAAACGGCCAAATCCAACGAGCTCAGTATATGAGTGTATACCATTTGTCGCCAACATGTTACCATCTATACGATAAATTGGCACCCGCAGATCTACTATCCTATTCAGTAGACATGTTGATGTGTGGAACAAGTTCATGAGGCAATTCCTGCCATTCGTTTTGGTGATATATTTGCTTTTGAATGTGAAAGCGATGCTATTTGTCACTAAACGAGAGCATCTAGTTTTTTTAAATGTTTTGGGAATTTGGTTTGTATATATCAATGTTTTGTAGTGAAGTCATTGCGTGTTGCGTGAGCAGCGAAAGTTCATATCGCATTACTAGTGGTGGGTTCAAATATCACTTGGCAAGAGAAGTTTATATTATGAATATAAATGTAATATTGCTCTGGTTTAATGGTTACCACACACATGAAGCCAATCCAATGGTATTTTCTAAATATTGTTTTATTATTTAAAAAAAGAGACGATTCAGTGAAAAGTCTAGATTTTTCTATTTCAAAAGGAATTTCTTGATCTTCTTTTCTAAGTGACCCCATGACAAATTTTAGCCCTTGTCAAGTAAATCGATTTGACAGAGTTACTTACTACCTTCTAGGATTAAATACAATCTAGTTGTTTTCTTTTGTAACTAAATCCATAAATGTATTCCATTAATAACGTTAAAAATAACATTGGCTTAACGTGGCGTTAAATACATTTAAGCCTAGTAAGCTATTCGTAAACCTAAAACAAACTACTTTTAAAATAAGGGTATGTAAGTTGTAATGCGATTACATACCTTAGATTAAGAATATATAGAAGAAGTAATGAATAACTATATGTTTTTTAATTAATCTTTGTTATTATTAGTATATTTCTTTCGCCTCGCCCGCTCGTCGTTTAACCTCTTCATACATGTTCTCCGAGGCGTCCTCATGTTCTTTACGTTACCTTCATCCACTATCATTGATACTCTGTGAGTATTTATAATACAAGTAATAATATATTATTCCTTTAAAATATTAAATAATAAGCGAATAAAATATATACGAACTTCTAATTACATTTATCAACTTTAAATAAAGATTTATTTTTATCCATCATAACTGTACTAACAATAGTATGAACTTATAAAAGCAATAGTTTTAAACTTATAAAAGCAATAGGTTTGTACCATTTCTACCTTTTTTTATTCTTGGAGGACCTGCTATAGCTTACCACGTGAGCTGAAGCCATACATCATGCATTAACAGAAAGGTCATGACCAGTTACATGTGAATTTTGACAGAGAAGACACGCCCACTACCATTTAACGAGCAAACTTGCGATATTAGTTTCTATTTACTTAATAGTAAATCGCATGTTTAATGCTTATGTTATTATGGCCCTTAATGATTCATATTGTTTTTGACCATATTTTTTATGGTGGTCTAGCCCATATTTCTAAGTTTTAATTTATGAGTAATAAATCATGCACTTAGTTGTATTGGTTACATTTAACGCAATTTATGTGAAATTTACTATATATTTTGTAGTAATAACATTTTTTTACACTTTGCACCTTCACCGTTATTTATTGAAAGTAAAGGAAAAGTTGACAAAAAACTGTTTTGAAGAGCTATTAAATAATGAACTCAAACCCATTTTCCTCTCAAGTTTTAATTATTGCCGCGAATCACTCCCAGAGAAACCCAACAACGGGAACAATTCCGAATCCATTCAATTATTCAAACTTTTAATTAATATTAATAGGAGCTCTCACTTTCAAAAGAAAGAACACTGGAAGCAGATAAAAACTCCTTAGAAATCTGCGTAACTTGCAGCTGCGAACTGCGAAATTAATGCGAATACAATAAAGCGTACAAAAATAGATGAGGAGCCGCGAATAAAAATTATTTAGGTATGATTATCAGTGGCGGTGTTTCTAGAACAAAGGCCGGTCTGTGTGAGTGCGTCCATAGTAAACGTCATGACAGTAGATAGGAAATTAAACGAAACTAAAACGAAGTCCTGCATCAGGGGGGGAAAGTTTGGGGGACCGTGCCGGTGCTTCCACTTGAAAAAAGTAAATTAAGAACGCACGGCCCGATTTGTTTACCTAGCTGTGAGCGACAGGTCGAAAAGTTACTTTTTTGAGAAAAACTTACCATTTCTTTTTTCAGGCTCAACATTAATGAACTATATTTTACGTATTTGTATTACTAACAGTTTCAATCTTACCTTTAGGAAGTGGTTCAATAACAATTTTGACTGCGTCGACTGCAACGAGTCCGGAGAAGATCCATAACAAAGCCATGCCTCGCATGGATTGCGTTACTTCGTCCATCTTTATTTAGCTACGTTGTGTACATTGCAAAACCTGAAAAGAATAAAACTTTTGAAATCACAAAATATATTTTTAATTTTTTATGTAAGTTTTCATATATTTTAATGAATTCCACTTTAAATTTTAAAAGTTATAATCAAGAAAACATTTTATGAAATGAAATTACAATTTCACTAAACAGGTTTTTTAATTAAATTCTTAATATTAGTCCAATCCTACATTTTGAAATAAACTCTATATAAAAAATTTCAGATTTGCATTTATGAATAATAACTGAAAAAGTTTAACTCCGCTAATCCGTTCGCTCTTATTCAATATAAGGAATAAAAATTTGGTAAATACAACGCAAAAAGTCCTAAACTGAATTTGTCTGTTAGAAAGTTTAAGGTGAAATGGTTTATTCAGATCAAAAAATGTTCGAAAGATTTATTTTTTCATTTTGAATATGTTTCTTTAAAAAAAGAATATAATTTGATTTTATTTTGTTTAGTAAATTTATGCTAACGTAGTAGCTCATTTCTTTGGATTTTTGTGCAGTTTGAGACCATAGATAACATAATTTTGCATACATCTCTCCTTCATCGTATACATTTAGAAGTTCATCAACATGATAGCGTATCGTAGGAATGTAATAATGCTCATTGTTTTTTTCCTCCAGTACATGTCGCTTAGACGACTATAATTGCGCCGAAACCTTTGAGCTGATCTTTCTCGCAACCAGTGTGATGGAGAAATCTGCATTTTAGTCTTTCATAGAAAAAAGTAGCCCCTATTGAATCACTCGTTTGTCCGACGGTCCAATTTTACGTTACCATTTTATCCTTATTGTCTTGTGCCCCCTTAGCTTTGAGAGCGTTTGGAAAACCTTAGTCCAAGTATGATAATATTACAATGTGAAATCAACAGACCTCGTGAATAGAAAGATTGGTTTATTATTCGTGACTTCGTACTTTTGTACGTTTTCGATTTTGTGTGTTGTCTCGATTTTGTGAAAAAATTTCCCGCAAAATCGTTAAAGTTTATTGTTTTCACTTGATCTGAATTAGATTTAAAACAATTTTTAGTTAGGTATATTCTGCGAAATAAATATTACAATTAAAACATTATTCTAATTTTAAAAAAACTACTTCAAAATTTGATGCTAATCAAAATTAATTAAGTGCCAAGAGATTATACTGCAATTTTATTAAAGGTATTATGTACCTGAATTTTGTCGCCCGTCGCAATTTTCAAATCCTATGCAATAATGAGACAGGCTCCCGCCTCTTTGAAGAAAATTTTTAATGAAAAGCTCTAAATATTATAAAAGCTGCCGTCTTTTAAAAACGTAATTGATCCTAGCGAAGCTTCTTTATTTAAATTTCACTATTTGTTGGCTTACCTTAATAGACTCCTCGCTATGACTTCAAGCCTACTATTTTTGTACTTTTTTGCGACATTCTATACAGTCGTTCGCAAAATAAATATTCCTTTGCGTCGTCTTTAACACATTTTGCCTTAAATTTGTTGAGCCTACCGTAAATATAATTTTATTTTTATTTATTCTACACTGACAGCTAAACATTCATAACGTAGACAATATCGTTTTGCCTTTGTATTTAATAAATAACTAATATAATAGTGCTAATTTAAATCTAAAATTACACGCTTTACACTTCAAATAGAATTTTAACCACCTTAATCTTAAATCTAGACGAATTCTTAGTGTTCCATTTTTACCCAAAAATGATTTTAGTGATTGTAATTTCAATTTGCGAGCAATATCCAGCTCCAAGCTTATTGCAGCATAGCAAGGTAGACAACCATTTAAGCTGTATCCATGGTTTTGGGAAGACAAGAATCAATATTATATTTTAATATAATTAAATAACCATATTATAATAATAATATAATTAAAAATAAGTTTAAAAAATGAATGAATTAATAATAGTATCATAAAATATGTTCTAGTCTACTTTCCTCTTATATTTAAGAGAACTTTTTCGACAATACTCGTACGTTATGAAAGATTTGTTAAAAGTAAATACAACAATTTCTCTTTATAATATTTTCAGTCACTTACAATGAGAGCAAGTTGTCCACATTTTCTTTGAATTTATTTGTTCAGTAGCTTCTTCTGAGACTTGGTCAAGATTAGTTTGAACTTCAAAAGTTGCCTTTTGCTGTTAGGATTCACGCAATAGACAACACAAAAACAGTTTTTGTTCGTTATGGTTATCGAAAAAGTTAGGAATGGGAAGGAACATAATAGAGGTTTATAGGGAACAGACGGAACCGCAATCGTAACTTTTAAAAGTTAAAGATTTTTTTACATGATTTTATTTGTTCTAACAGTAAAGCTTTAAATATCAAGTAAAATTACAAATTTTCTTTTTTGATTTTCGAATTAAAAGAATGTATTTCTAGTTCTCTTAATCAAAGCCAATAGAGTGAAAAAATCTGAATTCATCACAAAATTTTAGATTATGACCCTTCTATTTTATTTAATCGCTGTCAGCATTATTTATTTATATTAAATTTAGACATAAATATATAATATAATAATTAAGGAAACGTCATTTGATCATTAGTTATTTTTAAAAGAAACCTACGGAATGGAGGTTTTTTTTAATAATATTATGTGTATGTGTATTTTTAGTTATGATTTGCTTTTCTTTGTACGGTGCCCGTATTAAGTTAATTATATTTAAGATACAGGTTATGATTGAATGGTACTATTTATTTTTCTAACATAATTTTTATGACACAATTTTACATTACATCATAATAATTCTAAAATTTAATTCATTCAAAAAAAATTAAATTTATTTTCTAGAAACTATGCTACAAGTTCTGGATACCGGTGCAGGAAATTAATAGTTTTATCGTAGTAGTAACTATACAATTTTATATACACCTATCATCTAAATTAAAGAGGTAGATATCACTCGCAGTAATTATCGACAGACAACCTTGAAAAGTCTTTCAATCGACTTACAAGTTGTTGACGAAAAGGCAAATTAGTTTAATTAATATTTGAGATATTTAGAATACCTATCTTATTGATATAACCTGAGATTAGATATCAAATTAAATATTTACTGAATAACATAGTTTATACAATATTGTGTAATTAATATTCACTTTGAAGTCGTTCAATATTGCAAGTAATCGGTTTGAGTTATTATGATTTTATAACTTACTAAATGTTAGTATAAAAACTTGCTCCGTTTATTTTACATAGAAAACTATCCTAGCGTGATTTTATTTTTAAATTAATTCCCAAGCACAACTTGGAAAATTAGTGAAATGGCTATTAGTGGGTGTGAAAAAAACTCAAATTATGCCCTCAGCGGGTCATTAACAATAGTTTAAGAGCACCGTGCTCCTGTAACGCATTACGACGTAACTACCTGCAAATTATTGCTAAAACCCTAATGTAATTTTCTCGTGGACGAGAATAATTAAAGCTAATTATAAATAAGTAAACGTCTTTAGTTGAAAGGGACGAATTTACAAAATATTCGTGAAAGTAACGACATGCTTTTAGAAACAGATATTTACTTATTGCCGTAATAAAAGTAAAAGATAACTGGTGATAGCAAAAAGCGGAGTCCTTGGAATATAATCGAACAGAGGCCTACAGCGGATAGACGTTTGAGACAAAGGAATATTTTCTATTTATTATCAAAATTATAGACGGTCGGGAATAAGGCGGAGCACAATACTGTCTTGTCTGTTTCTTATTTTAATAGCGAACTCCCAAGAGCCTATATAGCATTTTATGAACAGGATATTGTCTTAGACGTTTTATTCCAAAGACAAATAAGGAGATAATCATTGTGACACTTAAAATCTTGCCTTTGATTACAAGTTGTTTTTTTTACACAAGTTCTGTATTAATTTTGTTTCAAAATAACTTATAATTTATACAATATTAAGTCTGTTATAATCTCTTTAATTTACTGGTAATTAAGTACGTTTCTAAAACATAAACGTTAAATTTTTTTTTGTTACCCTGTTCTGACATTTGTAATTTTTTTTGATAGACAAGCGATATGCTTCAGGCATTTTTTAAATTTTCTAATTATTTTACCCAAATTCAATTATATGGATAGATTAATTTTATTCTTATTTTTTTCTCGTACGCCCATATTTATTATTTTGATATTGAAGTAGTAGTTGATTTTTATATATTTGTAAAAAATGTTTATCATTCCGATAAAATTTTGCTATACTTTATTTTTTATTTCTTTGTTTAAAATGAGGCTTACTTAACTTAAAAAAACAATTACTTCAAAATCAACGCTGCCCTTTGTTACGTCTACACTAAGCAGTTACATATACAGGAAAGGTATAATTCTAATCCATCTAATAATTTACGAGATAAATTTCACAGACGCACAGATAAAGAAACAGACAGACAATTTTTAATAATATACATTCATATTTACATGAGGAATCTGTTTTATCCAAATTTAAAAAAGTTTAAAAAACGTAAACCAAATTTCAACCAAAAATGACACTTTAAATTAATAAACAAAAGAAAATCTGTGTTCATAAATGTAAAGAGAGTCGAATTTACAAAGGTTTCATGTATAGGCGTGAAGCAAGTGTTTTCGACATGCCTTATTGTACAAAGAAACCCACTAAGCTTGGTACCGACGTCAAAGTCACTTTACAGCATATAAAACTATAGTAAGATCTGGTATACGTTTTGTACATTATAATATACCGTAGCAGGTAATACAAGTGATATGTTATGTGTTTACTTTTAATAATCTTATATCAGAAAATAATATGATAATATACCTATAATATGATAGATATTGATAAGCTAACTGTAAATTTGTTTAGCGCACAAAAATTGCTAAATGGCAGCACCCAGAACTACGCTTTGTTTGAATAGGCTGCTAATACCTTTGTTTCTGTTAGATTTAGATAAAAAGTCTTCAAGTGCTACATCATAAAATTGTTTTACATCGTATTCATACAAATAAAAATGTGTGTATGTGTTTGTGTTTTAGTGAACATACGTGAGAAGTGAAACTTCTTTATGACATCATTTTTCGAAAAATGAAAATTGATGTCATAAAGAAATTTACAACTTTATAGGAATTGGTTCTTCTTCTTTCCTTGTATTGTTGAATACTGAAGGTCGTACCCACTCTGGTTGGCTGGTGAATGAGTTAACGGGCTGCTTCCATGCTGTCTACAGTTTGTCTTAGCACTTCAGTAACAGATAATCCTGTTATCTCTCTGACTGCAACAGATCCTCGGCTAGGAGTTCGGCCTCTAAGTCTTCTGCCATCTTCTTGTATAAATTGGTAAAACAAAGCTAAAGTAGCTAAAGTTTAAGTAAAATAAATATGGCACACAACAGAAAAATGTGACTTAAAAATAAAGATGGCGCGATACAGGAAACGTTTATTTTCTACATTGCTATAATACTAGTAAATATCTCCCATACTTCAATAAAATTCTTTTATGATTATTTATTACTCTACTTTTTACTTAATCATATGTATACTCGTATATAGTCAGACATCAACTAAACTTTCCTTACAGATATGCAGAAAGCTGTAACTAATATGTGGAAATAAGCAACAAATTCACTCGCACTCAGTGAGGGCGTGATACCTGTACTCTGTACAGTTGACAAAAGATACAACTTGTATTTCTCAATATTTAATGTATAACATTATTTCTCATACTAATGTAAATAGGTGTTTTAAAGTATATATTTAAATAATTACCCACACGCTGCGTGATGACGATAACTTATGTATATTTTTCTTATATATTTGGGCCTTTTATAATGAATTTTGGTCAAAAGTTGTCAATGAACTGAATAAAAAAATTAACAAATGTCAACCTTAGGGCTTTGTTTATTATTATATGACAAACCTCGGTAGATTTGTTATGTCACATGTTAAGTTTTTAACTTAGAAACAAATAAACAAATTTTATCCTTTTTTTTGTATATGAGTAAAATATTTCTTGTAAATAAATATTTAAAGGGATTTTGTTTATAAAGTAAACAAAGAAAATCTACTTGAACAGTCTGTTCATTACTTCTCTTTTGTTTATTCACAATTTAAAACTAAAAAATAATATAAGAACAAAAAACACGTTATTTTCATGGCATCAGTACATTTAATTTAGCGAACTGTCTCGTCAGGTGGTATTTCTCCGATTCAGAGTGGCGAAAGTGCCGCGAAGTGCTCACAGCCCGCAGCCATTGTTATCTTTGATTTAGCCTACGTACTGCATTCCGCATTAATCCACCACCTGCCTAGATTAACCCCGCATGCTGTATACACGAATATCGACTGACGCTACTAAAATATGGATGTGCACAGATATAAGCTAAGAATATGAGTATTTTTGTTTTATGTGGCTAATTAATTATTAACTATAATATATATTCAATTTGTTTTTATGTATATATATATATATATATATATATATATATATATATATATATATATATATAGTCTTTTATATATTATATTTTTATGAATTTCATAGTAAAAAATATTTATTTTTTACTTTTTTCTTCCAGGAGGTTGAGCTATTCGAATACGGTCAGTCACTCGGTGACGCAAAGATGTTTCAGATTTTTAATATTTTTTCTAAAATAACTAAATAAATAAATAAATTTTAATTACAATATTTGTAACATTTATTCCTTACTTAATAAAATAGTTCCTACGAAGATTATTCAAACTCGTAACCATAAATATATTCATATAAATGCCATATCATAAAAAATATACCATAAACAAAGTATTAAACTTTAATATTTATAAATGACATTTATAAAACATGTAAACGAGAGGCTCAAAAACATTTATAAAGAATATTGTAATAATATTATAAAAATGACAAGAATACAATCACTAAAGATCGTTATAACGAAAACCTTCTGCGATTTTCATTTTAACCTGTCATTCATATTAACTTAGAGATGTAAATATGCACGCAATTTTCATCCATTCCATTCGTAATGACTTTTACTGACACGACGCAAAGCCCTCATTTTACACTTTGACGCGTTCACTTACGCCTATTCCTGTAGCGTTGACATTTTCAAATGAACCTTGAAGATCTATCTTCTTACTTCACAATAGAGTCTAATCTTAAATGAATCTAGTTGTAAGGATGACTCTTGCCTTTATTGGGTCTTCGAGTGGCAACAAGGTGTTTGAAAGTGATGCAAACGATCTTGTGTTCTTTGAAAAAGAGAAATTGTTAGTGTAATGAATTCGAACTGGTTGAAGTATAAACTTGAATAGAAGAAGAATTTTGAAATCAATATTGAGGAATATTTATTGTTTTATAATTTTATTAACATTTATTTTTCATTATATTGTGTTACTTTAATATTAGTTTTAGTAAGTTATTTATTACAATGATACCCTACTTATTAGCCCTTTTGACTCATAAACTACGCAATAATTACATATTTAGCATTGTAAGCAAAAGTATAAAGTGTATCTAAAGCATTATTAAAAAAACTAACTCTTACTAGTGCAAGATTCTATTCTATCTTATCCATATTAACTTCTGTTTTTTTTTAGCTTCACGCTCTATCCCTGGCGGGCTAGTCAGAGATTATATTCTCTGACTACCCCATATTAACTTAAACAACGATAAAACACTTCGTCCACAAAACTTTATTAAAATATTATTGATTTTAAAATTTATAACATATTCACTTCTTAAAACCAAACCGATATTTTCTTAATTATTATTGTAAACAAAAAAAAAATCGAATTTGCAATGTTTATCTCTGCCGTTATCAAAGACAACGCGATCATCAAAACCTAATAGCCAGTTTATAACATTAATTCTAGTGTCCCTTCACAATTAAATTACGTAAACATACAATTACACGGTAGCGTGTTTTAAAAGCATTTAACTTTGTGCCAGGACTGATATTTCCTTTGGGCTGACAAATTGTGTTATAGTATTTAATATTCGTTTTGACGGTCTAATATAGTATGTAGACGTTTGGTCGATTAGTCATATGTTCAGCCATCAATTCGTTCAGGTGTGCATGTTGAAATAATAATGAAGCTAGTCAGAAATACCTAGCTGACCATAACTTAACGTGCAGCCGTCGCATGCCAGACATTCTCCGTTCAAGTATGAAATATAGAGACACCCGCTATGTGACCTGAACGATAGACTGCCGCCATATTATTAGAAAATTCTGAAACTAAGCCATCCTCGTACCAAGAATTTAAATTATGAATAATTCAAGCGGAAATTAAAATTTTAATACACTGTTAATGAGATGAATTCGAATATAAATTTTCCTTTTTTTAAAAAAAAATGACAGGTAAAATAAGAAAACTACTATTTTCTCAAGCTATATATAGATCTTAATAATGATATTCAACTAGTAACTCTTGTTAAGAGTAAGTGGTTATTATTTTTTTATTATTATATGCAATAGTACAGATCTTTATATTTTGTATAGAATATTATTTTTACTAACGAACAATTTTAAAGAAGAGGTCGGTCGTGGGACAGCGTCTGTAAATGCAATCGGTCATGGGTTCAATTCTCTCTTGGGGAAATGATTTCGCGTATATTTTGTTACTCGATAACACATTTGTGGAAACCTGACATTTCGAACATTACATTAATCCGTGGTCACAAGTAGACTCTATTCTAGGTGAGTCTATCTGTGATCACGGACTACTAATATATGCACGATTAATCCCTTTAAGATAGTTTATTTAATATGCTTGCTCCGGAATGGTCGAGTTCCCTCACTTAACATGGAATGTCTTGAATTTGGCGGAAAGTGAAGCTTGGAGTGTCTTGACACTAAGTACTCTCTGCCCTACTATATAAATTAGTATGCGGGATAAAAGCGTGAAGTTTATAGAAGTTTTAGCTTCTCGAAATGTTCCTATAGCCTATTGTGTTTACAATTAAGAAAAAAAAAACAATGTTTAAAAGAGTAGCTAAGTGATGGATTTATTTATAAACAGACACAAACTTGTGTAGGGGATTATTTTTCTTCGACCATTTTAGGATCCAAATTGAAAATAAACGTATAATAATATTGTAATAGAAATATGAAAATGTAGAAAACTTAGGATTTCTTTAATACAAAGAAGTTAAGTAAACAAGTCTGTTACGATTTATTCACCTTCTTATAAAAACAAATCCATTTTTCCTTATGAAAATGATATTCGCTTAAAGCTCATTGTTTGCGAGAATATTTGCTGTGTTAAGAAATCTGATGAGATACACTGCCATGTGCGTATAGTGTGAAATAAGGTTGGCGAAAATGCCTAAGCCACGTCCTCCATACATCATTATATATTTGTTATAAGTAAGCTGTATACAAAGTTGCTAATACTATGTTAAATAGAAAAAAATATCTATGTTATTTAATAATATTGATATATTGATACTTTATAATAAAATTGCTTTATAGTGTTTCATAAGTTTATTTTCTAATTGAAATGTCTTGATTTTCTAATTGAAAAGAGTAAGCTTGTAGCATAGTTTTCTTTGCTTATTCTATCAAAATACTATGACACGTGGGTACAAATAAATAATAATATCAATTAGCTTAAATTATTTTTAACTTTTATAAATACAGTACCCGGTGGATAGGCACAAATAACAGTTCCTACTCATCTGAATGCCTGAGCGTTGTTATTCCAATAATTCTCGCTCATGTCTATAGAAATTGAAACATCATAAAATCCATGGTATTCCGTAATGGCCGCCCGCGTGTCGATGTATTGAATTTCAAAGATGATTAATGACATTACTGGGATTTTTGGGTATAGAACTGTACTTATGTTATGGAAGCTAGAATAATGCTTTCCATTCATAATTTATTAGTATTATGTCAAACAAATAGCTTGGACTAACTTCTGAGCATTTAATGTTTAGTGGATTACATTCATAGTATTTATTATTTGCTATCGCAATCGCAATTGACCTGATTACTAATCAGTCAATGTGTATGTCATTTTGAAGCTAATCGTATACTTACGTTTAAATTTTCTATATTATTAATTAATTATACATATAGCAAAAGTCTATGCATGCATGGTTATTTTTTTGTAAAAAAAAAACGCAATTAAATGTGGAGATATATAGTTTTTTGTATTAACAACGTACGTTGCATTATATATTGAAATTAAAATAATTAAATAATATATTATTATATATAGCTTTTTAGTTTCCTCTTGAACTTATTAATTTTTAAATCTAAATTCGTCTGGCAATGCAGAATAAATCATTTCTAATATGCATTGTAGAGTACATTTATTGACATCAATGCTATTATACTAATGGCTTCAGATGCATTTAGTCTTCATCCATTCTTCGGGTCTCTAGGGCTTGTCATACGGTTTTTTCAGACCACTGTCTAATGAATTAGTGCTCATAATAAGGGAATACCGTTACATGAAATATGTACTTTTATTTTCTTAACAAGAAAATATTATTATGAGTTTCGTTTGTTCGTTCATATTAAAGGTCTAATTACAATGAGTAATAAATTATATCAGAGTCATGTATCTAAGTCGTCGTTTGCTAATGTCACATACTAAGTAAGGAAATCCAAAGGTTTTAATGTATAACTTAAATGTCGCCTAAAAATGTCTTTTTTTTTAAATTTATAATCCTATAATTAAAGTATCGCGTGTTTGCCTCACAGGCTATCATGATTCATTTTTGCACTTTGCAACTTGATTCGTTATAAAAATATTTTTTTTTAAAGTTCACTAGTTATCTATATATTTTTTAATTAAGAGTTGTATACGTGAAGAAGTTGGAAAGTAATTAATTGTGAAATTTACACTCCGTGATGGTAGATTTAAAAGAATTAAATAATATGTATAAAATAACGTAATTATATGACAAGAAATGCTTGATCTGAAAAAATGATTATTTGCAATAATTCCACATAAAAAGTCTTTGCTTTGCGTTTTGTTGGCTCTTTTAGTTTATCCTTGAAAATTGAAAAATGGGTGAATTTAAAAAAAAACATAAACACCAATAGTTTTAGCATTTCTTGGAGGTTGTACTAGTATTTATAGATAATCAACGTAAACTATTATTTTTGAGAATAATTTGCAAAATTATCCAAGCGTAAGTCGACTACTATCAAGAACTAGTAATAAACAAAAAGAGTTGCCACTGTGAAGTTTAGACGCAGACTCATATTTGTCTACCTGTCAATTTTTTTAAATATTGAAATCAATCTAGATCAAGAACTATTAAAAGTAAGATAGAGTTGATAAGAGGTTTTTATATAAAATTATATTATTATATTTTGAACTTAGTTTCATAACTTTTAAAGATTATTAGAAATTAATGTAACGATACGTACTATACATAAATGTACAAATAATTTAAGAATAACGTTAAATATTATTTTATATAGTATTTTTAGGTAGTAATAACATAATTAATAATTTTATTTTTATTAAATATAATTTTGGCTAAATGAATTACTGAGAACTGACTAGAAAGATGCAATGGATTTTTAAAAAAAGAATGGGGATTGGCGTCAGCGTCATGAGCGTAAAAGGACGCTTTAGAAGATTGTTAGTATTTAATTTAGAATAATAGAAATGTAATACATTGGAAGTGAATGTAATAACAATATTTAACATCGGAATTATATACGAATATGATTATGATTGCTTTTGTTGTATCCGTGGTCGGTAAGATTTACATTTCCATAATAAGAAATTGTTGGTAATTTCTTTTTCCATTATTAATATAAAAGTGCCATTAAATGAATATAATATTATTATTAATAAAGTAAAAATAATTATATTAAAGATATTAAATGTTTAGAATGTACATTCTAAGAGATATTTGAAATTTGTAATATAAGTATACCAAAGCCGCATCTTTGAATAGTGTTGTATGAACATATTATTATATGCATTTACTGAGTGTTATAAAATATTTTAATATTATACTAAGCTCTACAAACAATAACTAATAAATCACAATTAATATAATATCATGTATTGAACGAATAAAACATTTTGTGGTTATATTTATATAATATTCTTAAACATATAGGAGATCCGTCATGTACTCGCGTTACGCGGCTGTCGGGGTTCGGTGAGCGTTACAGCTTACAGATAACTGATGTCGGTGACGCAACCCAACGTTGTTTGGCGTCAATCAGGCTGCTGTAGTTGACTTTGGTGAGTTGCTATGGCGATGTTGATTGGTGGCATCGAGTTTACTGCTGTCTCGCGTTGTGTAAGTGATGCGTGTATGGCGTTGGATGTTGATATTACTTGTGACATGCGATTGTTGGGGTTTGGTGAGCTTTATAGCTTACTGATAACTGATGTCGATGGCGCGACTTGTAGCTTCTCTGATGCTGTCTTGCGTTGCTCTTGCGATACATGTACGGCAACGGACATAGATTCAACTATTTCTATGTTGTTTATACCCTGGTGTGGGATGAATATTTATGTGACATTGTTATGTCTCGTGCGTTTCAAAGTATGTTTTGGTTGCCTCCTTATGAGGAGAGCTATACTATTATGTCACGAAATGCTGTAGTACGTAATGGTGTTCGACTGTTTGTCTAGTGCCTTGTTTTGTGATAGAAAACATAACCGAGTTTAATTGTTGTTTATGACAAACAACTGCTACGAATGTGCTGTGCGTTAATATAAAATAATCGGCCGTCTAGCGGTTGGTCTGTTAGTCTAATCGACGTATCTTCAATTTATATTGGTCTGACAAACCTATAGACGAAATATATTGGTCTCACAAACCAATCTACGACATATAATGGTCTCACAAACCAATCTATGACATACGATGGTTTGAAGAACCAATCTACGACGTACCTTGGTCTAACGAACCAATATACGATATATAATGGTCTCTCAAACCAATCAACGACATATAATTGTCTAAAGAACCAATCTATGATATACAATGGTCTAAACAACCAATTTACGATATATAATGGTCTCATAAACCAATATACGACTTATGAATGGTCTACCGAACCAAACTATAATATACAGTGTTTTCCAAGGGATGATAGGATTTTGAAAGCTCACAGCCGCCATCTTGGTTGTTTAACATTTGACATTTGTATTGTTTTGTATTTAGTAATGTTTGCCATTTAATCATGAATAAGTTCATGTTACCTCAACGTTTGGAAATTGTCCAAATTTTCTATCAAAATTCGAGAAGTGTTGTCTCTACTCAAAGAGCATTTCGTGCTTAATATGATCGTTATGGTGCACCGTCTGAGCTCCCTATACGTCGCATAATCCAAAAACTGGAAAGTGAATACTCTTTGCACGATAGTAGACCACCAACACGATAACGGACAGGCCGTAGTGAAGAAAATGTTGCCGCCGTATCAGCCAGTGTCGAAGAAAATCAAAATTTTTCCGTTCCACGACGTGCACAAGAATTGGGCTTATCCAGAATGACAACCTCGCGAATTTTACGTATGGATCTTGGCCTACATCCATACAAGATTATGTTGGCACAAGAACTCAAGCCAGCAAACCATCGATAACGTCGTGAATTTGCTGATTGGGCGCTTGAAATGATGGAAACGGACACCGAATTTCATAGGAAAATCATCTTTTCAGATGAGGCTCACTTTTGGCTCAATGGTTATGTGAACAAACAGAATTGTCGTTACTGGAGTGAGTCAAATCCAAGAGTGGTTCATGAAACACGATTACATCCTGAAAAATTGACTGTTTGGTGCGGATTATGGTACGGTGGAATCATTGGCCCGTACTTTTTCAAAAACGACGAAGGCCGTACTGTTACTGTCAATGGCGACCGTTATCGTGACATGTTGAACGATTTTTTCCTGAAGTGTATGAAATCGATGCGGACGACATTTATTTTCAACAAGATGGTGCAACATGCCATACTGCGACCGTCGCAATGGATTTTTCCTCACAATTGGCCACCATGATTATGCGATTTAAAACCCTTGGACTATTTTTTGTGGGGGTATGTTAAATCTCAAGTGTATGCCAATAAACCAGCTACGATTCAAGACCTTGAACGCAACATTCGAGCGACTATAGCGGCCATACCAGCCAAAATGCTGCACCGAGTCATCGAAAATTGGACCGATCGAATTCACCAGTGCAAAAAAAAGTCGTGGCGGTCATTTGAATCATTTTATTTAAATCATAAATAACATAAAATTTCCTGTCAAATAAAGCCATTGAACACGAAATTCGAACATATATTACATGTTTTATTTTAAATTTTAATTTCAAAACATATCGTTCTTATTGGGAAACCCCATATCATGGTCATACAAACCAATTGACGGCATAATATATTGGTCTCACAAACTAATTCAAATATATAATTATAATATATTCTTAATATATTTTTAACGTAAAAAGTACATAAAGAAATATTGTAAATAATATTAAGTATCGAGATAAGTATTTAAAAGTGTATTAAGCGTATTAGCCTCATTGAGAGATCCTTACACGGACGGAACAAATAAGTAATAATCGTTCGTTTGCAAATGCATTGTAAGCAACATAGACGTTCAGTGTTCCGTGGTGTCTTGGAGGGTTCACTCTGAGGTCGGTCGGGTCCGCCGATCAGTCGGAATTCACGGCATATGGCGGGAAGGGGCCATTAAGCTATTTTCCTTTCTGTTCATGTTTTTATAAATATAGTATTCATACATACTATAGAGGGAGGGAGATAAACGTTACATTAAGATTCAGAGCTGTTATACACAATTAAAAAAATATTTCGAGAGTAGAGTATCGCAATGTTTGGGACTTGCCTAACTACACTTTCGATATGGTTGTAGATTCTGTTTCTTTTTGTTAATGGAAAAAGTAGGCAACCGAGCAGAAAGGCCTCCTGATGGTAAGTGGTCACCATGGGCATCTACAAAATTAGAATTGTAAATGCGTGAAAGGAGATGAGGAAAAGGATGGGTGGAAATAAGAAAAGCTTGCTTGCATGATATGAAACCAAATATTATCTGATGATGTATTCCACATCATCAGATATTTGGCGGATCGCTTTTGTCATGATAGTGGCCGTGACCCAGTCGGAGGACTAACCTCCTACCACCCAATTACCCGCCTCTTACGGAATGCTACCCAGTAGGGGATGGGAATTGTATTCTACTTACAGGGAAAAGTTCTGTTTGAATGCAGAGAAGAAAAAGTTAAATTTAATTGTGTACTAGTGTTTTAAAGTTTACTCCAAAAACCATAGATAATTATTGTTTCACTAATACTAATATACTAATGTATGAGATTTTTTAGCTTAGTTTAGTTTATAGTTTTATTTTGGTCAGAGAGAAATAATATTTCAATTAAAGGAAGGATAATTTTGGATTATATTTTAATGACTTTTTTTAGCTTTACGCTTTTATCCCGCATAGCAGGGTAGACAGAAAGTAAATAATGTCAACACATTCCGTGCTTCGATTTCCACCGAATAACTTATATTATAAAAAAAATATTTATAAAAAAAGATGGTGGCTTATATAAGGTATATCAAGGTCAACAATTGTAAATGAACAATGAAAAATTTCAAACAAAAAACAAATAATATGTTTGATTTTTGCAATTTTGATACATTTTAAATCAAACTATATTAAGCGATTAGTCGCGAATATTTTGATATTTGAAAATACATTTTTGAAAACCCGACGTTTCGAACATTTTACAGTAGTCCCTGGTGGTAGGAAACAAAGGCGGTACATTGATATAGTTAATTTTTGTATCAAACAACAGAAAAATACAACCTCAGTCTATCTGTACCAAGGACTATTGTAAAATGTTCAAAACGTCGGGTTTTCAAAAATGTATTTTAGAAATAACAAAATGTAAGTGGTTATTCCGTTTAAAATAGATTAAAATAGAGAATTTACTAAGTTCATCAAGTTATTGAAACTTATGGATATTGAGCATAGGAAAAAATCTAATATTATAATATTGTGTCGTTCAAAGGAAGTGCTAAGAAGGAATAGTAATACTTGGGGTACTTTATGGATTTAAGCGTCGTATTTTTAAGGCGACAAAACGTGACCGGCATTGTCGAAGAGCCATTGTTCGGTTTCAACCAATTTCAAAGTTTCCTAAGTTTTTCCTATATAAAAGCGAATTCACTTATTTGAGTTACGACTTAGTAATAAATTCAAATGCAACTACAGAACCATATAGAAAAGTTTATACTAATTTTTGTATAAGTAAATTAAAAAACATATTCCTCATAATATATCTTATTTTATATATATATTTTATATATATTTATGTCAGTAATAATACATATCGATGAGTAATCTTAAATAATATATATAAATAATTAATTTATATTGATAAATTCGTACCAGAAATACAACAATTACTTCTTAAACTAAAAAAATAGTTACCCCGATGTTTATACTTTAGTAAATAACACAAAAGTAATCATCTCTATAAAAGATAACAAAATAAAATGTCCGAGTGTTGCGAAACCCGCAGTAACTTATGGAGAAAATGAAATTTATTTTATTTTAATTCCGCTTAATGACCGGAGTACACGTACCGATATTAAATTTTAGCCTGAAACGAATCTAAAGTATCGTAAAGGGACGAAAATGGCTGGAAATATTGTAAGGGTACCTAGTAATTGGTTATGTTTACTTCATTTATATCATTTACGCTCGGTCATCAAATGTTTGTTGTTTTTAAAGTTTCTATACAGTGCTTGTGGCGAACATTTTTTTACAATTAAGTTGATATTAAAAAAATACTACATTGAAATTCGTCGTTTTTGAATAATTGAGACATTGTGTATTAAGTAACAAACTCAACACAGCACTTTGTCTACCAGAGTAGAAAAATTAAAATCAATTTTGAACTTGTATAATCAATCCTCCGTGTCGGAATAGAACCCGTAACCAATAGCGTTTATAGCCACGGACACGACGGACTCTAACTACTTTTTAAATTAGTTTATCAATTTGATTTAAACAATGTTTTAATTTAATGTACAACGTACGTGTTTTTGTTTATAGTCTTCAAAATAAAAAAGTAGTTTATAGCTATTAATCTAATGATGAGACACTAGACACAACGAAGACAGAATAGAACGTATGTTTAATATGAAGACTTTTTTAAGCAATAACTTGTCTTACTACTTAAAAAAAATAAAATATATAGTTTTTTAATCCTAAGTATAGAATAACTCTTAGATAATAATAAAATATTTCATAAGAGAGCATTTTCTCTTGCATGTAAAAATCTCTCGAGAAAGATGCTAATTACTAAAATGAATTGTAGCAAACTTAACAATTTGGACGTAACCGGATATAAAATAGCTTAGCGGTCAGAGTTTGATTCGGGTTTCGGAGACACGGTTCGATTTCACTACGCGTTCAAATTTTCATACGTTTTTTTACAACACTTAAGCAACAGCTGTTTTTAAACATAAACAAATGCCAATAAACTTTTTCCAAAATATTATTTTATAATTAATTAAATAAATAAAACAGTTTATTATATCTAATATAGGTTAGTGCAGGATATTAGGTATAAGATTTATTGAACATTGTCAAGTGTACCATCAAGTTGTAGAACATAAGTTCCCTGATGCGCTATCAACCGACGGGTAATATCTATTTGATTTCAATTAACGCGCGCTTTGCAGCATTAGCTGTGTATACTTAAAATATGTTGATTTTTTTTCGGCTTCACGCTGTTATCTCGCATTGCAGGGTTGATAGGAAATTCCTTGTGTCAAAACATATACATACCCTTGTGTCAAACACATATATATATATATATATATATATATATATATATATATATATATATATATATATATATATATATATATATATATATATCGTATTTGTCCTTTATTGTGACGCGCTTTTTAAGGCATAGCAAATTCTAAATATTGTTTAAGTACATATATATCGATATAAGTATTATTATATGGTAAAAAATGTAAGCATTAAAATCTGACAAACATCCTCTATTATTTCTAAAACATCATCTATTATCTCTAACACAAAAATTATTTATACAATGTATCTTCTATGAAACTGTGGTCTAAACTAGGTAATTTTTAATTTAACTAGAATATTTCAGTGTAAACAAGCTTCACTATAAAATTAGATAAGTTCGCCGAAGAATAATGCAAACGCTATCACATCTAATCTTTGTTTGAATTTAATTATAGTTCCATTCCTTTTTAATCCTTATAAATGCTGTAGTATGTTATTTTATTATATTCATAGTAGTTCTGCTCTTATGTACTATAACGAATATTGCTAATAATAGTTGAATGTAACAAATTCATATTCATTCATTAATTTAATTTGCTTATGGACAAGCGGCTTTGTGATTGCCCTGTTGTGGCAGTGGTACAGAATGTGATTGTAAAGGTTGAGGGTTTGATTATCGCTCTGAATGATTATATTTAATTTATTCGGTCTGGAAAGACAAAGCGCGGCGTTGAGTTCCGCCACTTAAGCCGCAAGTCTCATATTCGGCGGAAAGTGACTTATAGAGTGTCTTGACACTAGGTACGTCGTGTCTACCTTGTTATGTGGGATAAAAGCGTAAATCTACTGTTACAGGCTTTTCTTATTTTTGGACTGAAGGCTTAAGATATTTAAAACATACGAAGATTCAAAGATTTAACAATATTTCAGTAAAACATTACATTATAAAAGAACAGTCAACAATGTTGTCAATAGCAATGAATTTTATATGGACTGTAAACATTTCATATCATTCGTATAATTACGTACATTTTACACAATAGGTATGTAAATGATAAAAAATAAAAAAGCCATTATATGCTTTAAAAATTCTCTTTCCTCATTAGATAAAAGATATCGGAGTAAAAAATGAAAATAAAATATATCCGTTCGCGTATAAGTGCTATTCAGTGTAATGTGACCGCAAGGACGTCTAATCTCACTTCTGTTTGAGTTTAATTAACGCTTCTCCAGGCGGTGTCAACTGTACTTGATTTCCTCAGAATCTCTCGTTGCACTTTTATCCATTTATATTATATTAGCAATGCAGAGTATTTCATAGTAAATTTTATTTAATTTTTCAGAGAAAGATTCGAGAGAACGGAAATGATAACCTTGATACCCGCCTAATATAGAAGAAAGTTTATGAAAGTTTATTTTATCGAGTTGCTTTAAGAGCAGTTGAGTAAAAATGTGTGCTTGCACATCGTCAAGTCACTATAAATATGAACCGTGATGTATTTATCACCTACAGTTTCTTTTGGCTACTTGTATTTAAATAAATTAAAAAAAAAATTAGACTTGGCACAATCATCACGTATAATTACAGGGACTATATGTCCCCTTGATGCAGTGACAACGTGTTGCCTTGCCAACTTTTATGTCACATGTTATATAAACGTGTATGTCAAACACATATGTGTGTTGTGTATCAAAATAAGTAATATACATTTATGCATTAACTTCACGTTTTTTATCTCGCATAGCAAGGTAGACAGAAAGTACCTAGTGGCAAGCACTCCGTATTTCGCTTTCCACCAAATTCAAAACACTGCGTGTTGAGTGGTGGAACTCAACGCCGCACTTTGTCTTACCAGAGCGAGAAAGTGAAAATAATTTAAATTTAATCACTCACCCCGAGTGGGGATCACAATCGATCGCGTTTTCAGCCAAACGCTGTCCCACTGTGTCACAACCGGTCTCTTATAATATCATATTTATATTATCTTAAAATAACATTCAAAGGACTGCCTTACTTGCATGCATTTTTTTTAAATATTAATATTCTGCGCTCCTTCCCTATATAAACTAGAACTGTGTCAGATTTCACATTCCAAGTTCGTGTAATTATCTTAAAACTGGGTACATGTTAGTTGTGAACATATTTTATTTATATAACATAAATAAAATAATCTCGAATATAAATACAGATTATTGTATGTAAATAAATGGGCGTAAGGTCGAATCCATTAAGACCACATAATTAAATATCAGTGGATAATAATTTAATCACGATACATGTAAAATTGATTAAAAACGAAAACTCATATGTCGATTTATCACATTAATTTAGCACAATGGTTTTCCGTAATGTTTGGATTTGTTATTCATTATGAAGTAAACAAAATTTTCAAAGTGGTGTTTTCGGAAGCGCAAAGTAAAACGTAGTCTTAATTGAGATAATGCAAACAAGAATTTCCATCATCGGGTGGAGCTGATAACCGAGTTGCAATACTGGGTCGTGTTACTTATTTACATAAATGGGTTTATTTTGTTGACTGTACCAATAAATGTGAATTGAGTATAATGAAAAATTATGAGTGTAAGCTTTTTTTGAAAGAAAAAATAGCGAGTACTTATGTATTATTTGTATTTATTTGCGTTTGCTAAATTTTGATCTTCATATATAAATATATTTCAAGTAGAGTGTATGTTAATGATACGATTTATAAGTATAAAACACTGAATAATTAATATTCACTAAGCAGTTGTAACATTTAAAAAAAAAACTAATTTATTTTACTTTTAGCTTCACGCTTTATCCCGTATAGCAGGGTAGACAAGAATTATTTAGTGTCAAGACTCTTTGTGCTCCACTTTTCGCCGAACTTGAGACATTGCGTATAGAGTGGCGGAACTCAGCACTGCACTTGTTTTACCAGCGCAAGGAAATGAAAGAAAATAATTTAAATATAAACAATCCCCGAAGTGGAAATCGAATCCACAACTAATCGCGTTTAAAGTCAGAGGCTACGCCACCATCGGTCTTAATTTTACTTACTATAATACGGATTATAGTATAATATTTTAAATAGGACCTTTTAATACAATTGATTGTGTACCTGTAATGTAAAGTAATTTAAAAATACAATACGTAATTGTAACGTAAAATAAATGTTAACAAAGTTATTTCACTATCAAAAATAGATGGTTCATACCGTAAACTAAGAGCGTGCGTATTATTACCAAGTACTTTAACTACATTAGTAAGATATCGTTCTCGAACTGACTTCAAACGTTCTATTACAAGTTTTCTTATTAGAAGTTGCGCCATTACAACGTGGGTGAATACGTACCCTATCTTGATGGGAAAAAAATCAAACTTAATATATAAAGCTATCAAGGTGCAGTGTCAAGCACATGACTGTCAATGCTATAAGGTTGAGGGTTTGATTCCCCACTCAGAGAAATTTTATAACTAGATTATTTTTATTTCTCAAATTATAGTTTTGAATTCTGCCATTTATACGTAATATCTACGGCCAATTTTGCTATGAAGGAAAAAGCGGGAACCTTTTTATTAAAAAAACATCAGCCAGTGGCACGTTTCAGAATAACAAGTTTGATTTGTAATCCGAATCTCCAATCATAGGAATGCTATTTAAATATATTTAATTTTTCTTTAGTTGAACTATAGTGTAACAATGGTGATTTAAAAATATAAAAATAATATAAAACCTTTTAATTGTAATTTCATATTACATTATTTCGTGTAAGGTAAAAGAATTAAAATATTTTTTTAAGCTTCAAGATATGAAAAGTGTGGGTGCTCAGTTACTATAAAAGTGACGAACGAAATTTATTTTAAATTTCGCTACTTAAATGTAAGACAATATACAAATATTTAAATATATATTGTTTGTCAATATTTAGTTTTCATGTGAGTACAATACTAATTATTGAGTATTTTAGCTATTATATTAAATATATGTGTCATATCCACGTCTCCAATAACATGCTTCATAATTAAAAATTGTAAATTTTGTCCCTTCTACGTCATTTGAAATACAGCCATTGATGCCATTTTGAAACATTGTTTAATCTGAGATTCCGTTCAACTGTCCGGTGTCTGGACGGTTAATTGAAATCAAACATGATTTAGATAGCTGAACTAAAAATCCTCTGTGCTTCGCTGCTATTTCCATTGAAACGAAAAGAAATTTCTAATATATTTTCTATGAGTTTATGTGTGATTTACAGGTAATCTACCCTACAAGCTAACAGGTGTCTTCTTTGTAAACAGTATATAATATTAAGAACATCTAATGTACATACTTGACAATAAAAAATTATGGGCTCAGTGTGCTGATTGAATTGCTGGTGTCTGACTTTAAAAGATTGGCTGTAAGTTCGATTTCGTCAAACAGGAACCATGATAATTAAAAAAATATAATTCAATCCCGTTCTGATAATACAAAGCACGTAAAAGTTTCTTAACCCTAGGTTGTTTCTGACTGCCGGATAAAACAAGAAGCTGTAAATAAAAACCATTTTTATTTAGTTACATAACAATTATTTTACGTATATATCTTATTACTTGATAATAACCATAAGTAATATCTCCTGAATACAAAAAAAATATACATCATAAAATTTTTCATTTAGTCTATATTAAAATTGTTTTACATTACCGTCTGGGCCAACTCAAACATGCAACCTCCAATACACCACTGGCCATCAAACCCCCCTGTGTGTTTATCAAAACACTTAGAGATTTAATATTGTGTTCATAGTACTCTACCCTTCTATTCCTACACGCGCACTCGTTAATTTAGATTCTGCAAATTAATTAAAATTTTGTATATACCTATAATATGTATGTTACTTTATTTACTTATGTATTTAGAATATGGAATTAATTCCATACATTATAAATATATTCTATAATTTAAAATATAATAATTTTAGTTAAATAAATATAAAAAAACTTAAAAGGTACTTTTTGATATATAGGGGATATAGAAGTGATAACGTCTTATAACTTAAATTTAAGCATATAAATGTTTACATATATTATATTATTAAAAAAAATACGTATAAATAACATTTATTGGTGGTGCTCGTATATATAGAATTATTTTCGCAATATCATAAAAACGTCTATAATAAGTAGAGGTTATTTCAATAGATATTATCTAATATTACTTTCAAAATTGAAACATTCGTTAGTGAACATTGTTAAACAAATACCATTATAGATTTAATTAAACATATGAAAGCCCAGATAGCCGAACAAGAGGACGAGATAACGTACCTCGCTATAAACAAGGAGATATTCTAATGACAAATTAAAAGTGGCCATTGAGAGGTCCCGAACGAAGCCATGTCGTCGAATTAGCCATCAGTGTAGACGGCGACAAAGAGCCCGGGGCTTATCTGGTGGATTTAGATGAACTGAACCCTCGACGATACAAAATAATAGCCGGCTCGATAGCGTCATTGTTTGAGCATGAAATTAAAATTGAACGGGATTCACACGTGCGCACCGCCGAGATAAGGGGTTGTGATTCGTTCTCGCGATATTAGTGATCCTCGTACTCGTTCCTACATTGATTCACTTAAGGGGCTTGCGCTTTTCTTTGTTTCACAGTTTGCAACATGTTGACGTTATGTTTGCGTATAACGATTTAAGTTGTAAATATACTAGCATATGTGACTTACCCTCTTATTTTATTTATGCTAAATTATGTTTTCAATACAAATACGAATATTTCTACATATTATTAATTCAAGTCTCTTCATGCTTTGGTTCTGTTTGTTTTTACAACTAATTTATAAACTAGTATTCAATTTTATATTTAATTTCACCATTAATTAGAAAAGTATTCTCTGAAATTACTTATAATATGAAATGATACTTCAATGATATAGTTTAAATAATCAGAGTTTTAGTAAAACTGCTGAAACATGTGTGGTTGCCGCCGTCTAAGGTCGTCTTAGGTTTGAATAGGTATCTAAATTGTAAATATTTAGTTATATTTTGCTTTTATAAAAAGATTAACGATTTCTTTTATTAGTTCTTGTAATATTTTCAAACATCAACGGTTGCTATTATTAGATGTTTTACTATAAATTGAATAATTTATGTAATATTTAGACGATAAACATTTAAGCTAATGACATTAGTGGTTTTTAACAGTTTGCTAAGAAATTATCACATACAGAAGTGCACTGAAATCTATTAAAAGCTTTCAGCTGATACATGTCCCCATAAATTAGGACTATTAACATCCACGTCTGTCCCTAAAGCTGCTAAGCTGTTAGGCGCGTTGTCGATTATTTAGCGATTAACAAAATAGGAGCTTGCGGTGGGTGCAATTTAATTTATCGATGCCAGTGGTATATCGCTATGTCGAATATTCCACTATTGACTAGATACAACGCAAACTGATAGTCTATTCCGCATATTCGCTATATTTGCAATACCCTCTCAATATTAGATACTAGTAACGTTTTAATTAAGTGATTGCATCCGATCATAAACAAATTCAACGGTATTTACTTTGTGCTAAATTATATTTTGGTGTTTGTGGTCATCATTTCATTAATCAATGGTGAATGTGGGGAATTGGAAATACATGGGCAATAAATATTTTTGGAGGTTTGTAATAGTATTTAATCAATGTATTATATATTGTTTACCATTTTCATCAAACACGATGGCGTAATGTGCTTATATACCTTCACAATATTAGCCCGTTACACTATCATGTCGCGTTTCGATACGCCTGATTAAATCGGTGGTTGTAGATAGAAATTAATTTAGGGGAATATCTATACTAAAATATTTTATTTGTCCAGTTTTGGTTAGACAAATTTAACACTGTAATTGACTTTAGGTTTACCTACTGTATGATTTATTTAGTTTAGAAACACAAATATAAGGAGTACAAAATTCTTTGTGAGGTAATATCACTATAAAATTTCATGGAAGTCTATACATATTTTTACCTACGAAGGAAGCTCTTTTGATAACAAAAAATTGGCTGGATAAACGTGTGCGATCAAGCGATAAAAATTCGATAGAACCCATTGCATATCGATAGAAGTACTTACCTATAAAGCATTTGTTATAACACTTATTTTTTACTATATCCTATGGTAAGGCGGATTATAAACAAGGAACTATTCAAGTATGTTTGACTATGAAGACTAAAGTCTGTTAGACATGAATCTCAGCACAGTACACACATATATAAACTAAACAAATGCAAAGCCCAAAAATGACAATATAAAATTTTTTGAATTCAGTATAAGTTAAAGCTAACAGAATGGACCTTTAATAAAGTAAGCTAGCAATTTCCATTCAATGGAATGTTACCTTAAAGTGCATCAACATAATGAAAGTGAGTTACCGTGCATGATACGCGGCTGAAATGTTCACGCAACCAACCCCTGCGATTGTGGGTGATGATATGAAAAACAGTTATTGGTTTCGATTCGTGAAGCACGAAGCTATACACGAGTAGGTATAATGCTTTTTTTATTAATATTTTGAAATTATCGTAAATATTAGGGAACCGTTTAAATATTCCTCACGTATCTTTCTTTTACCATATTTGTCCTTTTAAAATTCATACGTTTTGTCTGTATTTGTGGGGTAGATAAGAAGAACCTAGGGATCCATTGATAAAATATTTTTGTAAACCTACAATTAAGTCATTCAGAGACTCGTCTTATTCACTAATATGGTCATACTTCAATTTAAAATAAAACAACACTATTATTTTCACGTTAACTAAATAAAAATGACATAAAAAAATAAAAATAGGTGGCCACTATCGGATGTTTTTTCAGCACTCACCAAAACTGCATTCAAAACAAGGGTCCCTGAAGCGGTAAATCACAGTGAAGCCCCATAATTTACAATCCACTACTCTAAAAATATTATCAAAAGCAATCCAATTTTATATAGAATGTGATTAAGTTTATGATAAAATAGCAATATGCGGCGTAATATATTGCAACGGTAATTTTTCCAGCAATATACGTTGCTTATGTGAATATTGTGCTCTTTGTATGTTTTGTATATAATAGAAAATCCACTTGTTTTCATATTGAACGAACGATCTTTTGTCGAAGACTGCATTGTTGGGATATCACTGAAGACTGACAAATGCTTAGATGTCATTATTAAATGGATTCGTGAAGTATAATCTTGAAACTCGATTTTTTTTACTGTTTACTGTTTTAGTTGGACTGTTTGAGGCTGATTGTGGCGCCGTAGGAAATCGTCTGACTGTAAACGCGATGAGTTATGAATTCGATCCATCGCGGGGACCTGATTATATTTGAATTATTTTCATTCCTTTGCTCTAGTAAGACAAAGCGGGACATTGAGTTCCACCACTCAACACGCATTGTTTCGAATTCAGCGGAAAGCGGAGTATGTAATGTCTAGATACTAGGTACTTCCTGTCTACTCTGTATATAAAATGGCTTTTTACATTTATTCTGCACATTCTTTTAAACATTTCTCTTTTATAAGCCGACATGTACGAGTATTTTTGCACACACATTGCTAAGGCCACACGTGTTTTATACACGAACAGGTCTGCTATAACTTCTAAATACCTAGTAAAATGCCGATCGAACAAAGTAAAAATAGGCTTCAATATTATAATTGTTCATTCTTATAAAGCATTGAACTAATATCTTCCATTTCACCACGCTAATAATTTCACAGGCCAGTTTCGACTGTACAGTAGTAGTTTATTATTAAAATAAAGGTATTTAGATATTTTTATTCATTTTAAATTATAAAAAAAGTAAATCATTAATGTCATGTTAACAATGTAAGAGTATTGTATCTCAGGACAGTTTAGAACGTTGGTGCTAACTTCCAAAGTTTAAACCACAGTATGGTATGATAGTCGACAGTCGCATGCAAACGACCCATAAACACAACAGCTAATACGAAAACTTGTCCATTACAAACAATATATTAAACGAAATGTAGTTTTGTTTAACTTCCAAACTTCTTTCATTTACCACTTTTAATCATAATTTTATATTAACTTTGTAATGATAAATGATACGTAGTGTCCGTTACCATATTTATCTTAAAATTTTAAATAGATCGTAATTTATGAAAAAGCCGTTGCGTGACGTGAGTTTACTGACTTCGTCAGTCTGAAGTACTAGCTAGAAAATCTTGTGTATTTGCTGGAAATACAGATATATAAGTATTTACTAATGCAAATACTATATGGACATGATGGATTCTTGTTTGTGATAAATACACAATTTATATAATATAAAAAAAAACGTATAAAATTTTGAACAGAGCGGGATTCGAACCCACGCGTCTTGGACACCGTCCAAACGCTCTGACCGCTAAGCCATTCTTATACGTTTTATCACAACTTATTTTTATTTTTAGGCTATTAGCATCTCTGTAGAGAGATTAATAAAAATTTCTGCTACCTAAAGATTAATGAGATTAATCTTATAGCAATATCAATTAATACGTGTCCTAACTATAAGCTCTTCCGATTTACCCTGTTATATGTAAGTACCTACAAATTGCGTGAAGCTGAAATAAAAACAAAACGATAACATACAAACGTAATAAATTGTGAATTTTTCTTTAAATGGATATTCTGTTTTCGAATGGTTAAACATGCATCAACGAGTGCAATAAAGAAGGTACAAGGTACGATCCTTTGTGTTCGTCATTAGTCACACGCTATTTAGCAGTTAGCGGACCAATTCCGATTCGACGTATATTTCTATTTTAATCGAGTTTGGATATTGAGCCAATTATTATGATAGGCTTCCAGGTATAATGCCATTATTGTTATTGATACGTGTCTGTGGGACTGATTTTTAATTGTAAATGTCCGCTATTATAATATACGAAAAAAAATACTCACCTTTTCTTGTAACTACTGTAATGTTACGTATGATAGATACCTCGTAATTTTTACATTACAAAATAAAATTTTGTCAACATTAGAACTAAGTATATAAAGTCCAACGATTCCCCATATTTAACCGTTATCAGCAGTTCTCATCCTTTGCGCATTCATCGTCCGATGATTTACTTACGGCTTATCCGACCTAACTGACTTATGGACTATAGAACGGACGCTCCAAATGTTCACAATTTAAGTGCAAATTGCTGCAAGCAATATACATAGGTAGCTTATTTTATGGTATTTTAATAAAATGTGCAAGTAAAAGAACACATATATATATATATATATATATATATATATATATATATATATATATATATATATATATACATATATATATATATATATATATATATATATATATATATATATATATTACCATCGTACTATTTATTTTGCATATCCTTCAAATAACATCAAAAACAATATTAAAATATCATGGAGTATTTCAAAATTTTCGACTACTTATTTGACGAACTAATTTTGAACGAATTTTAAAAAGACATCGTCATTAGAAAACATCTTTGAAAAAACGTATAAAAATTTGAACGCAGCGATACCGTCCAAGCGCTCTGACCGCTAAGCCATGCGTTCTACTACCAGCTGCGTTGAAATTCTTATACGTTTTGTTACAACTTATTTATGTTGTTAGTATCTCTGTAGAGAGATTTTTACAAATTTCTACTACTTAAAGGCTATTAAGATATAATCGTTTAACAAGAGATATTGCTATTTTATTTTAATATTTACTATTTTTAAAGTGTTATTCCATACTTAGGATTAGAAAACATCTTTGAAAAAACGTATAATTTTTTTTTGGTAGTAGAACGCATGGCTTAGCGGTCAGAGCGCTTGGACGGTATCCAAGAGGCGCGGGTTCGAATCCCGCTGCGTTCAAATTTTTATACGTTTTTTCAAAGATGTTTTCTAATCCTAAGTGTGGAATAACACTTTAAAAATAGTAAATATTAGACATCTTCATTACTTAAACTAATATAAATAAATTTAATTTCCTTACTTTAAGCAAAGATATTTATGCTATAGTTGAAAAAAATAACAAAAAACATGGGTTGTTTCTATCTAATGACAATACAATGTTAACGTAGAATGAATCTAATTTTCTTTCCAGAACGACCAGAACGACAATTAAATTTCAGTTTATTTCTTTTTCAAAAATTTTATTTAAGAAAATTAGAAAGTTATTTAGAGATCAACTACTGTCAAGTTTCTCCGTATGCCCCTTTTTCTAATTGAATTGCGGAACTTAACGCTGCGTTCTATTTCATAAAGGCGGAAAATTAAATCCCAAAATTGATTGTTCACAGCTAATCATAGCCACCTAATTATAAATTACTCCTAACAATTTATTTTTATAGGACATTATTTACTTAAAGCAACTGCAAATAGATTTAAAGTAGAATCTGTTATCGTTTGCTGCATTACTTCACATGTAATTGAATGGAATAAGCTACTTTAATTGCACACGCATAAAGGAACATCTGCATTTGTTTTTTTTTTGACGGGTGCATTCAGCCGTTCCTGCGATAATGCGCATACGTAAGCAGCAAGCGGCTACCGAAAGTGATAAGGAAATTGTCATATATTTTTGCTTTTCCATAACAAATGTTTTGTTGACATTTTGTTGAGTAAATAAAATTGCCAGAGTATAAGAACTCAGTTCAATATACTTATATGTTTATATATTCTTACTATATTTATTTCAAGTTTTTTATAATTCCATTACAAACCAACGTAGCTCAATGGAACAGAATCTGACTATAATTGCAATTGGTTTTGGATCTCGATGCCCACTCGGGGACATGACTATATTTAAACATTTAATTTCATTTCTTTGCTCTGGTTAGATAAAACGCAGCGTAGAGTTCGCCCCTCATGTCTCGATTGTGGGCGGAAAGTAGTCATCAGAGTATCTTGATACTACATTGTCTGATCACCCTATCATGTGGAACAAAGCGTGAAACAGTAAAAAAAGTATAATAACGAGTTGTTATTATTTATTATTTAATTAATGTAGCTACACTGAATTAAAAAATGTACCAACGGATTGCCTCAATCTCTATTGGACGTCTCGATGTGTATTGAGAGTCTGAAGTCAATAGTTTGTGTACTTGGTATTTTCGTTCATTTCACTCTGCTAACCTTCAATTTTGTCATTAAGCCCAGGTGTATATGCAACATTTCAGTATAACCATTTGGGAGCTATTAAATTCATTCGCTATATGATTCACACATACTAAACGTTTGAGTAATATATTATAACGTAACTAAAATAAAAGCTTCCCATACCCTCAAAGTACAGTACATGCTATAATCAGGATTAAATATAGTTTAACACATGAAGAAGAGTCGTTCGATCTTAATTTACGAAGCGAACTTTTGCCACAATTAAATTTTAGGTAGATATATGCAGCAGAAGTGCAGAGAGTCGATATTTTTAAATGAAATACGCTGATAATTATTAAAAAAATAAATATATTGAATCTTCTTTTACAAAATTTTTATAAAACAATTAATAAAACAATATAATTTCAATTTTTAAAATTGATGACATTTGACATGTTAACAACAAAAAAAAAAAACGTTTAACAACGTTTTTTTGCTCTAATTAATTGAAACATAATTTTAAATTCTCCTATCTTTCTTTTAGTCTTACAACGAAAGAAAATTCTAGAAAAAATGATAAATTCAAACTGTATTAACGAAAAAACATTCTTTACGGTTAAACCACACCACTAATCACTTACATTAAGATATAGCAAAGTAAACGCCTAACGTTAATGAAACTGTAGTCGGATCGCCACATACACTTTAGTTCGGCATTGATTCCGATGATTCAGTCAGGGCGGTCATTATCATTACCGTGCGCTCGGCATCCATTAATCACGTTGGTATTCGTGAACTGCGGAGGCTTCATCGTTCCCCTATCCTTTATAGGGATGAGTTGAATTTGAAGTCGAATTTTGCAAACATTCAGAGATTGCTAAAGATCAGCACAGGAATTATCGGTTTAACTATTCTACAATAGATTTACTATAGGTTTTTATATGTGTAAAAATATAAAAAGTAGCTTCATGCTTTATATAGCAAATAAAATTTAGTGTTAAGGTAACGCGTTTTTGTAGGGCGACTCCTTGTACGGGAAAATCTGGGTGTCAAAATGAAAATAGATTTAATCATCGCTCCAAGTGCAGATCAAACTTACAATCGTCACGTTTACAGCAATACACCGTCTCACAGTACCTTGATGACCTCGATTTAAAAAACTATATATCATGATTTAAAAAATCTAAATAAAAGTAAGCAGGAAAAATGTTTTAATGTATTTTACTATCCAGAAGCTAGTGTAGATTTTCTAAATTGAAAATATGACATATTTTTGTAACGTTAAAATTTTACTTAGATATTACTAAACGTATTTTGTTTATGCTTTTATTTATTCTCGCATCACTTACTTTACTTTCTTTTCGTTTGCATAGTTAAAAATGTATTTTTTTAACTAGACGTCAGTCTAATTTATTTCAAGAAATCGTCATATAAGAATTAAATATTATTTTAACCTTACTTAAGATTGTACACTCGGTGTCATTACATTTTTTCTATAGAGTTTTTTTTATAAAGAACAGGTAATAACACATATTTGTTGAAGTCATGTTTATATAGATACTTTCATTTAATTTATATCAATTATAAATAAAAAAAAAAATATCAAAATATATGGGACATTTCAGTTAATCGACTCGTCTCGTCACTACCGCCAGTACCTGGGCGCACTCGTGCATTCACCCTTCCCTTATCAGTTTTGATGTAGCGAGTTGCGAAAACGGCAGAATGAGATAGGCGCGGAAATGACACGTATATTTCTAAGTTTATGTTTTCCTATTTAAAGTGAGTACAATTTGTTCTAAGTACATATTGTTATGTTTGGTCCATTTTAGGTAAAAAAGTGTTTTGCTCTGTTTTGAGCAAATGTCACATCAAAAATCTTCTAGAAATTTCGGTTTTAGTATTTTCCATAATAAACGAGTAAACACACAATATTGATAATTATTCATACTACATTTTCGTACAATTTCCACTTCATTTGCAAGGCATATTAGAGAACCTAGTGTACGCTCTGTCCTCTATATTTTGCATACAGAAACATAAGAGTGATTAATAACAAAATTCAGTCAATTAAAAATTTTATTTGCACAGGAGAGAAAACAAAAATGTCCAATAATTAAAAATACTTAAGTCACGAAGAATTTAAAATTATTCTAAGCACAACTCGAGTTCTCCCCCTGTTTGCAATCCGTCTACTGCACTAATGCGTTGTAGGCTATTGATATTCCGCATACGTTGATTCGATCCACGATGAGCCCAGTTATTAAATCAGTTGGATAAACAGACACCTGTGCGAGATTTCCATATACGCATACGAAAATCATCATTTGCATATTATAATGCAATAATTTTATATCATGTCATGCAGTGTCACAGTTCAAATTAACTTCGGTTTATTGAATTTAATTTTTATTAAAATTTGCGACGTAACTTTAAATGACTATCGAATTTCACAGAAGCTTTTGGCTTGAATAATGTTTACTTGTTTCTTTAATATTAATAATACTGAGCAAATAAGCCGCTGAATTAATTTGCTTTAGGTATTTATTTTATACACATTACGTAATAAAGGAGGAAAGGAATACATTGAAAGCATGTGCCTATTTGAAATTAATTAATTCTTTTAATGATATGTTACATGAAAATAATAGCTGTAGAAACAATATCATTTTATATTTTATAATATTTTTTTTAGCTTCACGTTTTTATCCCTTCTAGACATAATGTACCTAGTGTCAAGACACTCCGTACTTCGCTTTACGCTGAATTCGAGACAATGCGTCTTGAGCGTCATGACTCTAGGCATTTCTTGTCTACCCTGCTATGTAGGACAAAAAATATATTCGACATATTATTATTTTATTCTATAGCCAGAACCCTAACAAAGTGAATTGTAATGTTTCCTCTTATTATACAAGTGGTGGCAGAGGTCGACAGTGATACCATTCCATTACGCGAGCAATCAGCACGTGTATTCCTTAAGCCATAAACTGCAGGTAAAAAGTAGATTGTGATTTTTTGTAAGATTTTAAAACTCTGTATATACATTTACTTACTCATATTTTCTTGAAAATATGAGGATTTATTTTCTTTCTATAACAAGATTTCTGTATTATAAAAACCTATCAAAACTGCATGCATTAAATTGTGTTGTTTTACCACTTCAAGCGAAAAGATTACTTCTAATAATACTCGCGTACAAATTTTTTTTCACCTGTGATGTATTTTAAGTAAAATAAATAATATAACAGATCTTCTAGAATGAAGAATCAGCAGTACTAGCAATGAGGCAGTTACTAATATTCATTAAGCCATATAATACGTACATACATATAATTCACGCGCAATCAGTAAATTATCTTAACTAGAATCTGATAAAGACAATCAAGTAATCGGGCATAAATGGCACTGGCTTTGTATATCCTACGTTAATAGGTCGGCTGGTGTAATCGAGTCCATCCAATATGCCTTACGTTTGCATATATCTATATATGCAAGTATATTATATGGTAACGATATAACTATAATTTATTATTTGTAAAACTATATTATTTATTACGTCTAGACGTTTAGGTAAGTATATTACTCGTATATTAATTATAATTTCAGTTTTAATAATGTTTGAAGGTCGTTGAAAATTGAAAAAATATTAAGTAATGTTGACCTCTGAGAACATGTGATGGATGTTAGTCAAATTTTACTCCAGGGTAACTTAAATTAAAAATATGACTGTATATTCTTGTACTCTATCTTGTACTGATATGATTTAAATCTTTCTACCAAAGATTTAAATCTTTATAAAAGATTGTCATAACAAAATAATATAGTGTTTTATGGCCTAGTAGTTAAAGTTAGTTTTTTCAGCGCGTTTCCCCGTAGCTATTATAAAGATTTCGATTCAAAATCGCATAATATTTTTAATTAATATACAATAAATACATTTCAAAATCAATTTCAATTGAGGACCTATATATGATAAGTTATTAATATTTTCACATAAATTCGTCCGTATATAAAACTTTACGAACACAAAGTGCCAGCACCTATACAAACACACAAAATATTGATAAAACACGCTAAAATCGTTTCAGTAGTCGTAAAACCAAAGCACAGTCCAAAGATCAACATAATAATGGTGTTTGCTCTTAGGACACGCATACATGGTATCATCGCCTGTAATAATATGGGTGTGGAGACTGATAGCATCTTTCAGTAGGGTGTACGACACGGACGATTGTAGGGTTGACATCTTTATACGAGTATATTTGATATTTATTAACTTATTTATGACTGTGTGTGAGAAATAAAAAAAAGTTTTATAGTAAATTGTACACAAAATATAATTAATTGTATATTTTCTAAGAACAGAGAATGAAGTAAGTAATTTATTAGCAATACTAGACTTTACTTTACGAAATTAGCTTCTTACACATTTTTTCATATTAAGCGAAATATAGTAAGTTAAAATGGAACTTATTCTTTACAAATCGTAAATAAAACTAATTAATACTAAACCAAACCAACAACGTCATTGATTACCACGCCATAAATAGGTAGAAAAACAGTATATATACACACACATATATATTTATATGTTATTATAGATATTAAATAAGGATTTTATTTGGAAAGTACACGAAATTCGATATTTATGAGGTTCTTAAATTCACACTGTCAACCCTACAGATATAGTGAAATCGATAACCGCATGCTATGAATATTTGAACACTTTGTTATGTACTTGGAGGCGTACACTCGGCTAATTGAAATACTTCTGTTGATCCACCACCCTTAATAACAGATAATGATTGCTATTCGACCTCCACTTCATACTTCAATTTTATGAAAGCATGTCATTTCAATATTTAGCACAACTTTTGTTTGGGAGTTACTAAGAGTTTTATGATTGTTCTTTTCTATTCTGGAGTTCCGTGTTATAATACTTTTGATTTGTTCTTTATAATTTGGATGTATGTAATTGTTTTTATACATATAATTGTGAAACTTTTCGATATTTTGACTAAATAAAAAATGTATATCAGTACGTATGTATATTTTTTGAACATAGTATGATATATAAAATTACTTAACTCGTTTGTGGTCCTATGCAAAAGGATACGAAGTAAAGCCTATTAGAATATCATGCCTCCAATATAATTATCTCATTATTTAATTAATTTAAGCTTAGTTAAGTAAATGACATACGCTCTTCAAACTTAATATGCTAGTGGATTAATTTGTTAGTAAATACTCGTACGGAGACGTTCCTCTTAATTTATTTCAGGGTATACTGTATATGAGACTTAAGGCTTAACAAACAAAAGCGCGCATCGTTTACGCGCACGAAGCTCTAAATTACATGACAATTCGAATGGAAAATGAAATGCCTGCTTGCGAACCATTAAGCAATTTGAATTTAACACTCGTCCCTTCATTTTCCTGTTACCGCAAAATTACGCGATTTTTTTAAAAAATTGTTACTCTTTACTTACTGTAAAAATTGCTAATCAATTTTGGTAGTTTATGTATTTTAATGTATATATGTATACACATTAATTTCAATAAAAAACACATTTAAGCCTAATTAAAAGCTGAGCCAATGCTTGTGATCAGCGAATAGTAATATCCTTGGCTTGTATTCAAATTATATTGTGACTGTTGCTTATTTTACATTGGTCAAACATCAGAGAAACATCGGAGTTATGGTGAAGGAACATATCTCCGATGTTCAGAATGTTGTGTGTGTTGGGTGTGTTAAAGTCAGCTGTTTATGAGCGTACTGTGAATAAACCCAATCACTACATTAGATATCCGTCAATGGGATGCGCTACTGACTAAAACAAAGCCATATCCTCGCCAAGGCAATCCAATATTGTGAGAGTTGTTTCTAACTCTGTGCATATTAGGATCCACTTCTAAAAACCTTGAAGCCTCTAATCCATCACACCAAAGATCTGACTGTAGCTCATTATACGAGTACAAGCATTCAGGGAAGTACGCGAGGCAATTTAGAAATAAGTGGCGGTGGTTTCATATAATTAGTTTTTGTATCAACTGACAGACGAATGCCATCTCAATCTACATTTGACCATGGACTACTGTAAAATGATCGAACCGTGAGATTTACAAATGTATGTGTGTACAAGCATTTTTAAACCTCACAAAAATGTATTTTCAAAAACCGAAATATATGCCGTTATTTCGTTGACAATAGTTTTATTCAAAACAAGTGGCTCGCGGCTTTACCGAATTATAAAACTAACAAAAAATTATGAATTATAATCAAAAAATTTGGAGATACTTATTTTTTATACTACTTACTTAAATAAATGTTTATAAATAAAATAGCTAATATATTAATGTATTCCATGTAAATAGAGAAGTTTTTGTGGAATATTGTGAATACGAAATTAACGCCAGAACAAAAAGCGGGTAGGGCAATCCGCTTGTAAATTATAAGTCGTAAAATGTGCTGTTCCGACTCAATGCTTTTATGTATTAATTGTTTTTGGAATTAAAGATTGTATAGATAAATTAATTAAATATTATATTGAATATTTACGATAGTTGGACTCGATAAGGCTAAAATTTTACTCCAATTGTTGGTACATATATCATTATATGTGTAAATTTTAGCAAAATTGTGTTCAGTTCCATCCCTTAAAACGTAATATAGCCTAAAGGGGGGGGGGGGGAATAAATAATATTCCTTATCTTCTTAATTAGAGCTTTAGTAGTCTTGATTTATTTCTAGAATATTCTTTAATTAATTAATTAATCAATATTCTTTAATTCTATATCGTAGTAGTAAAGGTACGTATTAAATCCTTACAGAATAACAAAGTACCCGGAACATACAATACTCGCCTAAGTCGAGGAACACCTTTGTCACCGACTAATGATTGAAAAAGCTAACCTTTTTTAATCAAACACATCGCAATCCGTCAATGGGATGCGCTACTGACTAAAACAAAGCGATAAATTAAGGCAGGAAACGGGAGGCGAACGGCAGCGCTCGTATTGAAAGATTTACTTCCTCTGTTTAATTGCAATAACGGCTAGGCACGTTGGTATCGTATTTTTCTTTTTACACTCCACCTCTTATTGCCTTCGGGTCGTTAAATAAATTTATGATGCCCGACAAAGTTCAGCCCACCTCGACAGCCTTTGCGGCTAAAATTAGGTGGGAATCTGAAAGAGAAATAAAAATGCCGTCTCAGGTGCGTCGTTGTTGTAGCCGGTAGTAAGATTAGCTCTTGACTCACGGTTAAACGGCTCGGCCGCTCATAAAAGTTTCTTAACGCTTATACTATAGTGGTACCTTCCCGCTGAACATCCCTTCACAAAGTTGGCCACTCTAGTTTTGTTTCGCATTACGCAAACGTATCTAGTCGTACGTAGGGGATTTTGTCGTTACCCGCCGAGTTGATGGACTGGACCCGAAACTTTATCCTTCTACACTGCATGGATGTATGAATCTAACTTTTCATATTAAGTCAGCGCGATGGAAATGAGGATTTTCAATTATATTTTCTTTACATAAATAAGGAAATTTTCCAAAACTCACATTAGCGCCCGGCTGGTTTCAAACCGGCGATCTAATCTGAAACAAGGAACAAACACGCCTAAATAACAATAAAATTCTAATAAAAACTTTGAACACGCAACCAAAAATTGTATGGGGAACATTGACCAAATTATTATTTACGGTTTGAAATTAAAACAAGGCATTATAAGATATTACTTCCCCTCTCTTCTATAGAACTTTTGTTAAATGGTTAAACGTATATCTATATCTTACGTCAAACTTATATTTATTTCGACAAGTTATGTTTTCACAGTAAAAATTGAGTTTATGAGGAAAAATTGAAACTAGCTTCTAAGTAATATGTATTAATTTGAGTTGAAGCCCGAAAGATACAAACTAACATGTAATAAAAAAAAATTGAAAATAAATATGGATCGGATTCACCATGACCATCTTAGTAACTAATAAATTAAAAAAAAAAACATATTACGTAAATCCTATACTCTCAAAACAATGTTTTATTCAATATCGAAAAAGACTACGAAACAATAACCGAGTTACAGATTTAAAAGATTTCTGAACTCTCATCTTGAGCCGGGAGATATGAAAGAATTAAGGGAATCCTGAACACTCGTTAACTCAGTTGTCCCATGTCTCTGTGAACGTGGCCAAACAAAATGTAATTTTCCTCCGAAGCGTCTTCTTACGTGACCCGGCAAAGATATAGCACTTTTATAGAATTATTTCAGCTTTCATAACAAACTGTTGTAGTATACGCATTAAATGACATAAGATAGACAATTCTATAATCACAATTCTATAATTGTATATAAGGCCAGCGAAATAGGCGCAGTTGAATATTTATACACGTTATAGTCGTGAATTTGATTCTCATTATATTAATTTCTAAATCTGTTTGTTGTTAAGACAAAACGACCTAAATATTATTTTTTTATATTCAGTAAAAAAAAGTATCCACCTTACCTTACCGTAAAGATATAGGAGTTAAATGTAATATCTGAACTTAAAATAAACATTACTACTTAAAATAAAATATATATTTATATTATTTATACAGCAGCATGCACTTAATATTTTTATAGGTACAAAGGCATCTCTAGTCTTATCAACCTTCCGTACCGAAATAAACGTCGACGATTATTTATGTGCGGAAGAGGGAGAATCGCGATTGTGACGCCCCAATTGAAACAGATATTTCACATAATTATCATTTGACTGCGATTTGTTTACTATGCCCGATTGCTCTCACCTCGTCCCGCGATTTTATCACTGTTGGTATTAAGTGAAAAATATTAAAGAGAATTGAACATTTTTAGGGTGAATGAAGAAATGTGTTTCAATGAATGGTGATTTAATAACGATTGCAGCCTTTTCTCTCTTAAGTATAGTGATTTAACTGTCCCATATACCTATTAATGAGAGTCAAATCACTATTCTTCTCATTCTCACTGAACTGAATTCAGTTCTTAGATTATAGCGCTTCCAACGTGTCAATAGAGCACAAATCATTTCGCACATACACATTTCTACTTGTGGAATAGCAGATGAACTAAAAAAGATGTAAGTTAATCTTACACGATGCAAAATATTAAAAGTTCTACTAACAGATTAACTTCATTTTGAAAGATGTTAAGCATTTTTTCTGATAAAAGATAAAATAAATGGACTTTTTAAATTAATGTTTAATTTTATTTTATACTATAAAAGATATTGGACTCAAAATATTCTTTTGATTTATTTTTCTTAATAAATAATCATTAGTTCAAACATTAAAAAAAAGTTCTACAAGTATAAAAAATACCAATAAATTGTATAGAAATTAAACTTGGGCCTAGTAATAAATACATAGGGATGACAAGATTTTTTCGATTGTGTAGTATGCTGTTGGATTATGTGAAAATTGGCCAGATAAACGTCGCAAACAGGCAGATCGTGTTTTTGAGAGACATTTTACTTTTGGTGCAGATCAACGGACAGAGTTTACTGAAGACGAAAGTCGCTTTACGATAGACGTAATCTATGTGGGATTTGAAGGAAATTTTATGTTTCTGTCTAAAACTACTCCTAATTGATTTGACTTGTTTGTAAAACTACTTCTAATTGATTTGACTTTGGACTGGAGACGTTTTGCTATGTTGACCATATAGGACCGAATAGGGCTAGTTGCGTACTTGGGGCTTTTGGTATGTCATGAGTGTACAATATGTACAGAAGCGGAGATAGAATGAAGCCTTGAAGGACTTTCGTTTAGTGGAAAGGGTACCTTCGACCCCATAGCGAAATAAGCGGTTTGTGAGATGATCTCATAGGATGTGGATTTATCGATTAGGCCGTTGTGCCAGTTTTGATCGAAGGCCTTGGATATATCTAAAAATATCGCCATTGATTACATCCATTTGAATTTGTATAACAAGTTCTTCGTGAAGTAGTGCACTTGATGGATGCTCGAGTGCTGGGCTCGAAAGCCAAACTGTTCGAGGGGAATGATGTTTTTGGCCTTGACGATGGCCTGAAGACGCGTAAATATGATATGCTCATACATTTTGTCCATGGTGCTTAAAAGGCTGTTGAAGATTGGTACGAGTAGGGAAATAATCTCAATTTTAAGGATATTGTTTGTAACATGATCAGATTCTGGGGCTTTTCTAGGCTTAAGCCCTTTAATTATCAATTTGAACTTTTTCACTGAGATTAGTGTGATGGGTTTTCTTACTGGTGGTAACGGCTCCCTGATTTCAACCCGTGTGTCCACAGCGGTAACGTGATCTGGATCATACGGTTGATTGGAAAGGAAACATTGTGATTCTATATTATCTGCTAAACATTCGGCTTTTGCTAGGGCGTCTGAGACTATCGTTCCGTCCGGAAGTGGGAGGAGGGAGGCGATTGACCTATTTTTAAAGTTAGGCCACTGAGCAGAACGCCAGGTGCTAAGGCAAGATCGTTGCTAAGCGGTGATCCCAGTTTATCTCTCGGTTCTTCTCGTATCTCTTCACGCTTTTAAATGCGTCAAGCGCGTCTGGGAATTGAAGAGCCAGGAACGCGAGTAATTGTTAAACGCTTGGGAGAAGATCAATGAGTCACTCGCTTAAAGGCTCCGGGTGAATGCCTACTATGGCCTAATGTTTCGGACGTAAAGCGGTAGGGGTGTGTACTTACGTACATAAGGATATATGGCGGTTTCTCGTCCACTAAACTGCACAACACTAACAGTCTAAAGTCCAGAGTCTTTTCACTAGCACAAAGATGCCGCTCTTCTGAGTGACAGCAGCTTCCTCATCCTAGCGTATTTCTTCTTTATTAAGTCCCCAGTACTGAACAGTATCATGTCACACAGTGCCACGACACTTACTATTTAAAATCTGACTTGCAATTTTAATGAGTTCCCGGTTGGACATCAAGACGCCCGGTTCAAGGACGTATCAGTTCGGCGATCGGGGATAACAAGAGGTCAATAAGTTATTAAGTACTTAACACGCATTTTCAAAAAAACAATATAACTTGATACGCTGCCAGTGACTTATTTTCTTTATACTCGTAAATCTATTTGAATAGGACAACGTAGGATATAAATTCATTAGACAAATCTAAGCCAAAAAGTGTTATTTTAAGCGCCAAAGATGTTTAGCGCCTGGAGGGATCTCTGTTAACTATTAATCCCATTTTCTTTTGCCGGAGATAACGAAACTCATTTAAGATATCTTGCGAACGCCTTTCAGCCGTTTTAGGGTGCAGCCGCTGGCCGGACAACGACGGTAATGGACTCGACCTATATTATGTCACGTCTTCATTTAATTATTTTTAACAGTGCAATTTGTAAGATTTTACGCTTATTGCCCTTAAAAAGATTTTTTGTATTATAATTTATTTTGTGGGTATATTCTTATGTATTCTTAATTTTTACACGTAAGAATGTAATCCGAAAATATAACAATGTTTAGTACGTTATGGTTATGGTTTAAAAAATATATTTTAAAGTAAATTTATAATTATAAGCTCAGGCCACAGCTTTCTGTAACATTTAATACCTTCGTATTTCGTCTCCGAGACCAAAGGTTTCTCTTTATATCTAATAAAATTTTCTTCAAAGTATCCTTAATTGAAAATTCAAATTTATGCATAAGCTCTGATTGTAGCATTGTGAGGTGCCGGCTACAGGCGTTTATGAGAGCTGCGAAATAGATTCTTCGCAAATTATACGAGATTAGCTTAAAGATGGAAATAACTTAATTTTTGTATAACGGATATTTTGTATGCAGATTTTTTAATCTAAAAATTTATTGTTTCAGTTATGAGTTTTATAATTTTATTTTAAATGGAGATAGTCTTGTTATCACGGTGCTTAATACAAATTGGATTTATAAGTACGAGTTGAATTTATTTAGATGTTTTATCTGTATCACATATAGTTAAAAATATATAAATGTTTACATTAGTAAATATAAGATACTATTTTTCTCCATACTTTACGTTTTATATAACATTTAGGGTGCATTCTAATCATAGGCAACAAAGATCACCGAAAATAGACAGGTAGTTACTATTAAAGTACGAGCTGCTTTGACAGGGTCTTCGTAAGTTTATGCGAAAGAGGGTCTAAATAGTTTTCAATAATGAAGGACACTAAAATGAAAGCAACAAAAATAATCCAGTTCTCGTTGAGTCTATACATAGAGATCCACAGATCTGAGGCTTTATGCAAAGGACTTGAGTCCATAAAGCGACCGTAAAGGGCCGTTGTACAAAGAATGCAAAGTGAGTCATGCCGTAAACTGCGCTGGCCTCTCCTTGGTGTCTTTACGATAGATTTATATTCATGACACTATCTCCAGCGCGTAAAATTTCGGGCGATGGCGATCCAGAAGCTGGCATATGTAATTTTGTTTGAATAAGTAAATAGGGAAGGACAAAGGCTATTTGATCTTCCATTCTGTTCTAGGGAAATAAATAAAGTCGTCGTTGTACTATTTATGTATATTTTATAAATGGATTCCCTAGGACAGCTCACGAGATTATTGATTTTTCATAAAATATATTTTACGATACACATCATACGCTACATTCTAAAATTAGGAAGAAAATAATTAAAAAAAATAATTTAAGCATGGCCATGACTTCCGCCACTAACACGTAAAGGCTTGAAAATAGTCAGGAATTGGATAGCAAAATGTATTGACAGCAGAGATTTTCTTTTTGAACTGATTACTAAAAAATAATAAATGTACAATAATAACAAAAAATATTGAAAGGTAAAATATTTATCTTAATAAAATATTAAAAGTAAATTATTTTACAATCATCAATGTACATATTATTTCGGCAACGCACTGCAGTGAAACAATCGTACGTAAATCGGCATATTATCTTTGTGTTCAGTATAAATTTACATGAGAAAGTAACCATCTATAATCGTGCAAATATCTTTCTGAATATTGCCTTTTAAGCATTTTTTAAGGTTTTACGAGTGGTCAGGTTTTTTTACCTTTACCATCGTTAATCGTGATCTCTTCAAGTTAGATATTTGAAGGAAGGAAATTAATATCGAGGAGTACCTTCATAAAACTCCAAGCTCATGTGTAACAGTCAAATATTTGCTCTTATTGGAATTGTCATATAAATTCGAACGTGACAGATTTTTTTATGATAACATATGTATTTGAGTACTACATATACGAGTATATTTACTACATTTACACTCGTACAGATGTGATGATGATATGATGTTCGTAAGGCGTAAATGTCTTACAAAAAGCAGAACCTTTATATTTAAACTTAACACTACTAAAACTTAAAAAAATCTGCATTTATGGACTTTGGAAAATAAAGTGATTTACTATGAGAGCAAACGTACCTCACACTCAGGACAAGAAACACACTTTTGTCTATATAGTTTCAAAGAGGCACGGTTTCGAGTACCGTCACTTGTAAAAGTTTTTGTACATATTCTAAAAAATTTAAATCTTTTATAATTTTATTCTACTGTAAACTGAAATAAAACAACTTTAAAGAAATAATACCTTTTAACAAATATATAACTTACAACAATTTAAATATTTTAAAATAATTATAATGAAGCTTGTTCGAGGAATAATATATATTTTGAAATGAAAATATATTTTAATATGCATGTATCATGTCAGAAAGAAAATAAGAGCAACTCCAATTAAACCGCGCTGTTCGTACAATGTTAAGTGTATTTAATTTTATTTTACTTCGTATGTTATCTGAATATATAACATAGTATTTTAAGAACTTAAGCACTTTATTTGTAAATAAGCTACTATATTAGAGAATTTATGTAGATTAGTATACACTTAGCTCATTACGTTTTCATATAATTAGGTTTTCATATAATTGGGTACATAAAATCACGAATGTAACATTAGATTCTCTCTGGCTACCCTGCAATGTGGGTTGAAACGGGAAGCTAGAAAAATATATCATTAGGTTTTCTCTACTGTTTCATCGGGAGTATAGGAGAGGCTTGACCAGGGCACACCTATTGTTTTCTGTCTGTTTATCTGAATAATATTATCCAGTATAATGATCATTACATGAATAATCATATAACTGAATCAATAAGCATTATCCTCCATAACATACACAAAATAACAAAATGAATAAATTAGTGTGTAATATTTGTATGACGATTGAACACCGTTAAGTTAACCCCTTGTGTTAATTATTTGCTTCATAATTCTGTAACTGTCTAGCGCACTGGTGCATGTTAGGCCAAAGACGTTTACTTTGATTTATACAGCTATTGGTTCTGGATCATAAAAAACCTAGTTATTTATAGTCTTAATGTTTTTCAGTTTCCGTTTATTTCGGGGGTGTTAGGTTATTTAAGCAGAAATGCTTTGCTGACTGCTAAGCGGACATAGAACTCATAGCTACTGAGTTATTATTATTTATTATGTAATTAAAATATGTAAATACCTTTAAATTCTAGGGAAGTAACATAAAATATATATGTGTGGCAGGAAAAGCTGATTAAATAATCAGATTTCGTTTCCTTTTTACTGAGCTTTTTTTACCTCTACTAGTTATTATAGTGAAGTAAATGTTTTCATAACTACATACGGTTTTGGTTCTGGGTTCAATTTGCATTTTTTTATTATTTCAGTATTAAAAAAGACCTCCCTTTTATATTAAAAAAAATATATAATTTATCATATTATAAGTGTTTAAAATAGTCAAACAACAATATTTAATAATTATCCTTTTAATAACTAAATAAAAATGTACTACTACCAACGGTAATGAATAATCCAAACCACAAATCTACACTGCAAATGAAATCTTCACTAAAATGGTTAACCGTTAATTTGCCAAATTGTTTATATATCTTTGACATTTTATGAAATATAAATTATAATTAACAAAACAGACGAAAGTCTGAATATATTTTAATATAAGTAACAAGGTTACAATGACTTTGTTTTACATATGTATATATGAACTAATGAAGAGCTAAATGTTTTTAAAATAAAATAGCTTGTGCCTATTAAACACGGTTGCTTTTTTTTACCTTCACGCTTTTATCCCACGTAGCAGGGTGGCCAGGAAATATCCAGTATTAAGACAATCCGTACTCCGCTTTCCGCTGAATTCAAGACATGGCTTGTTAAGTGGCGGAATTAAACTAGTAGTAGGTATTTAAAAATAAAAATATATAATTTGTAACGTACATTTCAATTTCAATTAATATTTTTGAGGCCAGCGTTGTACAGTGGGATAGCGTCTGAAAGTAAGAGTGATTGGTTCTGGGTTCGTGGAAGACAAGGGCAACGTTAAACTCCGACATTTAACAAGCAAAAGTCTAGTGTATGGGTGAAAAGTGTTGAACGGAATGCCTTACTTTAACTACTCCTGTAATCAGAAAAGGTGCTAATGTTTTTTTTCCTTTATAAATACTCATGTATCACTTTAAGGACTTAATAGTTACTTTAATTAATTACTTTTCTTTAAGATTTTTTATCTTTGCAACTCAAGGTACTTATAGTGCATTATAATATCGGACTACTTATAAGAAGAGTACTTCTTATACCTACTTTACTAGTCATGACTAAGTAGGTTCGTAAGACTCTTACTAATAGACCCGTCTTACTACGAACTTACACGTTGCTGAAGCAATATGACATATATAACCCTTTATACAAAAGTGTTTTAAAAAAGCTATCGAATTTATAGTAACGCGATTGTATTGGCGGCTTTTTTAAATGTTATTAGTAAGATTTTTATATTTTTACTTTCAATTTTCGCTTTAGTCATCGCTTTTTCTTTACAATCTTATACCTTTACAAAAATATTTTTTTTTTAAATTATTTTTTAGTCATCCAAATAGATGGTAAACATCTGTTATAATGGTGTATATTCACTCTGATTTGAACTGTTTTACGATGTACCCCTAACAGTATTACATAATTTTTATTTTTTTCATTCTAATTCGAATATCAGACATTGAATCTTAAGTGACGTAACTTAACACCGCGGTTTGTCACATCATAACGAGTAAATAAAAATAATTGAAATGTATTCGATTCCCCACTTTCCAAACGTTATCCCATTGTTTCACAATAATCTCTAAATCTATTAAAATGTTAATACATATGGTATATTTCATTACACATTCTATTTGCTAATATAATAATTAAAACATGATAAAACGATTATATTACGAGAACACGAAACCAAGCAGTACAAGAACGTGCGAGCCGTGTTCTTCTAATATATAAGACGTGGATGTAAAAGGAAAGGCTCATAATTAGAGTAAAAGCGTCAGATCTGCGACAGAGTAGGCACCTCAAAGAACACTTACAATAGGTAATGTACTTAACGTAGCCTAGTACGCGTCATTACTTTGAGGCGTATAGAGAACAGGGGACCGCTAGAGTACCCTTTATAATTAAATTCTGGTTAGTGTAACAAATTGTATTGCTAGTGATAATTATTTTATAAGAAGTAGCTACCCACTACACGGAATCAGAGGTCCATCCTGGGGACCCTGTTTAATATATTGAATTATGTTATAGTTACTCGATCCCTTTGAAAAGTAGTAACTTAAAAGCAGAATTCTAAAATATAACATTTTTTACTTATCAACGTTTAATACGATATCAATTCCGTAGTTACAGAAATATAAATCTTACAACCTCAGAGACAGCTCTCTCGATCTCTTTAAGGCTATAATATAAGTAACACAATTTTATCCCGCGGGAACAATTTGATGGACTGGGATAAAAATAACCAATCTTCCTTTTTACTGCATGTCCTACGTGTATGGAATTTTATATTTTAAACACTAGAGCCAAACAGACATCCAAACATTTTTGATTTCTAGATTTTTGTAAAGAGAAAGTGATAATACACTACGGTGTTTTCCGCTTATTCAAAGCAACGCTTGTTTTTTAAATAATTTATTCTAATAAATTAAATTCGTACCAATGTAGTCTCAAAAGATTTCTACGAAGATTATAAAGATATCTCTTTCACGACGCGTAAATACACCATTTTGAAATCCAATGAAGTATGTCAACAGAATAACACACTATTCCAATTTGAGCACCTTGAAGATGTAAGGAAGTGATCTTATCACAGTATCACATTTCGATTCCGCTAAAGGGCGACTAAAGTACATACGACAACTCCATGGAACGTAGCGCCCCTGGTGAGATAAAATACATTTAGATAAATGGATGGCACAACCTTCACTTGGGCACTCTGCGCTAAACGACAGTCTTAATTTCCCAAAGTAATAATTAAGAGTGAAGCCTTGTAGGGCGATGCGAAGCGAGCACTAAATTTTTAAACACCCGCTAAGTACCAAGTCCGATACGTTGAAACTTAATTGTATTTATTAAACAAATTTCTTCTGTTGCAGAGGAAAGTATTTTAAATGTTTATTATTTTGATTTGTTTTTAATTCATAATATTTTTTTGCCATTTAATATTGATTAAAGATGTTTAATTGTTCTGGTTTTAAATTGATGCTTATATCTTAAGATAAACAACAAACAATAAAATAAGCATATTAAATTAGAAACACAGTTTATTCTGGCATGGATTGATGAGCTGATTTGTAATCTACGTACAACACAGACGAATAATGCAATAATAATACAGATAAAATACTAAATGTATAAGAAAAAAAATATATAATTTAAAATTTATTGTATCAGGTGTGTTAAAATTGTAAACAGATGACAGTGGAATCTCAAAACGATTACAAACTTTAATGAAAGTTTAAAATATTTAAAGCTGATGTAAAACTAAGGTGTTTAGAAGTTGACGGACGCTTTATGTGAAATTGTCCTACCGATTCCTACGGACGTAATTAATAATTCAAAGACGTCGTAAACTTTTCCAAACAACTGTTTCGGTTTTTAAATATTAATTGCTACCTTCGTTCTATAAAAGTGTTCAATTTAGTTCTGTTGTTTATTATTCATCTATTTTTTTAATTTGATTAACAAATGTACCATAACTTTTGTATTAATGTCAAGATACTTCGTTGCCTGCATTCCGCCTGATATCGAGAAATTGTGTCTTCAGTGGCGAACTAAGCGCCGCGCTCTGTTTTACCAGAGTGGAAAAATGAAAAATTTGTTATAATTATAGTCATTTTTCCGAATGGTAATTGAAACAAAAACCTATAGCGTTCCTATATCTCTGCTGTATTACACTACGATAGCCTCATATCTATTAATTATTTTATGTTTGAAGGGAACGTTTTAGGTCTATATTCTATACAAATATTTTTGTTAAGCGAAATAAAAAAAAAAGAATATCCATAAATTAGTATATTTTTAACCGAATTACAAAATTATAAATATAAATAATAATACGTTTCTTCATCAATAATATTTTTTTTCTCCTCTAGTCAGGTACTTACTTAATATAAGATAATATATAATAGACATACACTTACAGAATCAAAAAAATATTGATGATTGTGTTGATTTATTTAACAAAATTTATTGTTACTTTTTACAATTGTATAAATAAGAAAGTTACTAATTTTATAAAGTATGTAATATTTCAAATAAGATTAGGTCAATTTCCTTGAATGCTTTTTTCTGCTGGCTTTACCCTAATTAACTCGAAGATTGTGAGATAGATGGTCACTCTCTCAGCAAAAATCTCGTGACTTGTGATCATAATCATTTTACTTAATATTTCTGAATACACCGACAGAGTGCTCGTAAAATTTAATGTCCAACGTTTAATTTAGTAATTACATTTATTAGTGAACGGGACTTCGTCTAATATTTATTGCCACGGATAAAAGCTCGGTGCTAAGATTTTTCTTAAGCTGCAATAAGCTTTAAAGTTTAATGCTTTTGATTAACGTTTTAGTAGGTTAAGCATAGTAGTAGTATATAGTAGTTAAGTATAGCGTGACAATTTCCATTTCATTTTAATATGTTTGTATAGATTAATAACACATGTTTTTAGTTATTGCCTGTCCTTAATCATACAAAATAATTCGACAAATCTACGAGTAGATACTTAAACTGTATTAACAAAATCCAATAGTTTAATAACATTTTCGCTTATTAATATTCTGCTCTGCCTTTAAACTAATTCTGTACATTTTATCACCCACGCATAGACCAAATAAAGTAAAGTGATAGAACAAAATTATTCACAAAAAGCAGGCAATTTACAAAAGAACCTTAATATATCTTAAGAAGTTACGATCAGACGAAATTAAGCGTTTTAATTAAAAAATCTCCGTCCCATAGGAGCCACTTAGACGAGAGCTCGATATTGCGTACTAGTTTACGCCTGCATTTTCGTTGCTCACTGACTGTAATGAAGCGGTCTATACAAGTGCCTTGGCTAAATTAAATGGTAACAGAAATATAAGCTCGTATTCGTGCACTAAATTTGTAGCCTAAAGTTTTATTCTAAACATTAAGTACATATATATTGTTAGTATGATTAATTTTATTATATTAAATTTATTATTAGCAATTAGAATATAAATTTTTGTATTGTATTAAATTACAGTTAGTGATTCAAACTTAAATTTTAAGACATTAACATATGAAAATAAAAAAAAATATTAAATTAAATAACAATGAAGAGTTCTTAGCTTTTATATTTCCACGCATTTACAGTACCTAATCTTACATCTTTTTAGATGGAACGAATATGTAAGAGATTACATATGTCTTCACGATTTTTATGTCGGGGGAACGTCTAATGAAGTTAATTATTCCTGAACACTATGAGTAGGTTATGTTAGTTGACGTATTTCCTGTGGCCGCAGCTAGTGCTATTGAAGAAGAGCACCGTGAGGTCTTGTTGGGACGTCCCAACTGATCGGTCGACTGCGGCCCGCCACCATTTCCCACCGTTTCGAGTCCCCATGTGGGTGCCCGTTGGGTAAGTGAGAACCTTTATAAAATAATTGTAATAGTAGTACAAAATATTAAGTTACACGCTTGATACTTTGCATGAATTCTCTATATTTTTTAAATTTAAATTATTAAAGCTTTTGCCTTAGTAGTGTATAACTTTTTAGATATCAAAATTTATAATAAATACGGTTATATATTTCGTTAATATGAGATAGTTATTCCTGAAACGGCACAAACAAAAATAAAATATAATGTACGCATATAAAAGTTAGTTACTTTATTATTTTTTCTTCGATTAGTGTTTAGTTCTTTAACTAGGTCAATATGGGAGTATTGTCCACTGGCTCATCCATGTTTGATAGAAAATATTTATTATTAAATAAAATATTAGTTCCGTACAAAGCAAAGAAATGGATCGCTTAACTTTAAATTAAATACAAAGAGATTTTTTATCGTCCCTTATTGAAGAACTGCAATAACGTTTCTTTATTAAATATATGGAAATATTAAATATGTAATTAGAATGCTGCCACATTCAGGTTGGCTTATTTACCTAATACATACTTCTAAATCGAATAAACAAACGAAATTGCATATATATATACTCTCATAGCGTGGTAGACAGAAAGTACTTAGTATCAAGACACTTCCTGTTTCACTTTCTACCAAATTCGAGATGAGTGCGTGTTCAGTGGTGGAATTCAACGCCGCACTTTGTCTGAAGTGAAAATAATTTAAATATAAGCACTTCCCCGAGTGGCGATCAAACCCACACCGATCGCGTTTACGGTCAGACGCTATCCCACTGCGCCACAACCGGCCTTTTATATTATCATATTTATATTATCTTCAAATATCATTCAAAGGACTCCTTTTATATTCCATTTACAACGTTCATTCAGCTTTGCTCCCCTAACTGGATGCATTACACCAAGAGCGGGATCGTATAACGGCTTTTACTATACTAGACTAAGAAGTAATTTGTAGATTGGTAAGTGCGATAGAAAGAAAGGTCTGCAGTAAATTGTCTTCTCCTAATACGTGTTGTTCGTTCTCGGGACATTTGTAAAGGAAACTAACTACTTACCCCCTATTGACGGTGAACTATTTGTTGGTATCACTTTATAGAGGTGTATGTATACATAAATATAAATATTACCATGAGGTTACTGTTTGTTTTTGCTATTGTTATATACTGAACTGAATAAGGATACCCTAATAATTGATAAGGATACCCTAATAATTAATATGAAATAATTGTATCAAATCGAGAGTGAACAAACATTATCTAGGATAACGTGTGCCATCGTAAACCAGGCTTACTGTAGTCAAACATAAGTCTACCTCATATTATAAAGAAGGTGTTCTTGTTGAAGATTGTGGCAACAGTTATTTATTTATTATTTTTTAATACATGACTACGATCTACTATTAGCTGAACAAAACTTTACGTTTTAGTTGTTCTTTGTTCTTAACAGATCAAGGTATATTAATATCCCATATGACATGTAAAATAGAAACCTTAACAATACTTAACTTAATATGTTACGTACAAATGTGTATTTAACACTTAGCAGTGATAGTGGTAGGGTAGTGTTTGAACAATATTTTTTTTACAATTTTAATATATTTCTAACATATTACATTTGTTAATGTTAACGCACTTTTTGTGCAAGTATTATTCCTATAAACTTTAACTATGACATATTTCATACTTTAAAAAATTTTAATATAATAAAAGTTCTGACAAGGGTCAATACATTTTTTACCTTCACGTTTTTATTCCGTAGGATGCAGGGTAGGAGGTACCTAGTGTCAAGACACTCTATAACCAGCTTTTTGCCGAATTCGAGACATTGCGAAACTCAAAAAGCTTATAAGGTTTCTACTACTATAATATATATATATATATATATATATATATATATATATATATATATATATATATATATATATATATATTATAATAAAATATGTTATATTTATGTAAGACTTTTGTATTGTTGATATAGATTGATTATAATATTACAAATATATTATCAAGGCGACAATAAAATTTATCTAAAGTATTTAAAACACAGAAGACAAGTTCGCCAAAGTTAATTTCTCGTGATTATAAAGTGTAAGTAATTGTCATTTAAACTTTTCCGGGACACCTGGTTCTTCCTTAAACAAGAAGACTCTATAGCTTTACGTTTGAGGAAGGGTTTTGACTTTTAAGGTTATTTTTAATAACAAAACTTAGCAAATTGCTCATTGTTAAAAGACATATTTTGCGCCTAATTAACAGGATTATTATATATAGACACACACGACACACGATGTAGCAAAGTCATATGTATATAGAGAATTTCATATATTTATATATTTTTTTAAATTTTTTTTCTTTAAATTTTCTTTCATAAAAGTGAGGCTTGTTACTCTCTTTCAAAATGATCGGGCAGATTCAGTACCTGTTCTCATTACAAAATTTAATATCACGAAAACAATATCTACCTTCACTCACAAGCGAATATTATGACAAGTGAACAAACCAAAACAATACGTAACGTAAATTTTGTTTCCAGGTTTAAATGAAATCTAGTTGGCGAACAGTTTTTGAACTTCTATACATAAGTTGTTACAATATATTTACTTGCATTGTCCCTACACTATGAATAGAAAAGAAGTGCAAACTAGTTTCAAACACTAATATTATAAAGCTTATTCCCATATAAATAAGTAGTAAGTTACCAGACTTTATTAAGAGTCTCTAAAATGAATTAGTTACGCACACATGCACTAGTTTAATGAGCATTGTTGGTATAGTAACACCGGCCGAGTGCATTGAGGTCTTCATTTAAATTTTCTACATGTTTTGTGTCGAATTGGAAATTTATTTTTATTATTAATAGGAATTAGATATTAATTGCCAGTTCGAAGCGAAGCGAATTCGTAATTTATCGTTAATTTACAAGTTATGCCCTTTTTTTTAGTTTCAGAGAGAACATAGTGTCAAGACACTTTGTTTACAGTTTTCCATCTGAATTTGAGACTGCCCAGAGCAGTAGAAGAATTAAAAACAACCGTTTTTCCGATGATCACGATGATGAAGCCGCCGATATAAGAAAGCCGAAATTTATCAAATAACTATATTATATGATGGTATAAATGTCTTGGCGCAGTGGGACAGCGTCTGATTGTAAACACGATCGGTTGTGGGTTCGATTCTTACTCGGGGGAGTGATTATATTAAAATTATTTTCACTTCCTCGCTCTGGCAAAAAATCAAAGTGCGGCGTTAAGTTCCACCACTCAATGCACAATGTCTCGAATTCGGTGGAAAGCGAAGTACGGAGTGTCTTGACACTAGGTAATTTCTGTCTACCCTGTCATGCGGGATAAAAGTGTGAAGCTAATATAACACATAAATGTAAAGGCATTAAAACTAATACTATTAGAACTTACCTATTGTGAAACACGGTCGTTTCAGTTATCGTAAACGTTATTTACGCCCAGGTGAATCATGAATGAATTATCAGAACCACGTGCATTTGTATTTGTTGTTAAAAAATCAGTTAATTTCAATATTTAAATTCTATTGAATATATTAATTCGTACAATTTATCAATGAGGCCGGTTGTGGTGCAGTAGAGTTGATTGTGAGGCCAATTCCTACTCCGGGACTAATTATATTTAAATTTATTTTTATTTCCTTGCTGTGGTAAAACAAAGCCAGCGCTGAGTTTGACATCTCAACACGTAATGTCTTAAATTCGGCAGAAAGTGAATTGCGGAGTGTCCTAACACTATGTATTTCTTATCTACCCTGCTAGGCGAGATGAAAAATGTAATGCTAATATAACAACATTTCACATTATAAATACATAAAATATAAATACAGAATTCTAAAAGAAGAAAAATCGAAATGAAACTGTTGGTAAGTGAATTTATAAAGCAGATCTCAACATTTTTTAATTCTAAACAAGATCGCGTAAATCTAAATAACCTATTAATTTTCTTCCCTTCAACGCATTTAGAACTGTTTATCTTGCCAATTTAATCACTAGAATCACCCTATAATTAAATTCTGAAGAACCCTTTCATCTAAAAGGTCACATTAGAACGCGTTCAAAGTACTACAGATGTAATAGCTAGTCGACATAGACGGAGTGCAGTCATCAATACGTGTTTCAGTCCAAATGCGGGCAACATATTAGTAGCAGATTAATACTTGTATTGGCCCGTCCCTTTAAGGCTATTGCTGTAACAAATACTATTATATATCGATATTAAACGTAAATTTCAAATATGCGTACAGTACATTTGTTATATTTATATGTTTTAAATTAATTTTCAAAATGTAAGGATCAAAATGTAAGGAAAAACATAGATTCTTTTATTGTGAAAATTATGAGGGCAAAGGAGTTTGAAATTTGGCACACCTAAAAGAGAAGAATAAAAAAGCCATTTCTTCATAATAGAGCATACGTAACAGAATAAATTTTGCGTATACTTGCGTATACATTTTTTATACAGTGGAATGACTTGACAATTCATATGTTTCGCTTCATTGGTGCTATTGGGAAAGAAGAAATATGTTAAAACTGTTTATTTATTCAAGAGTAATGCGAAATAGTTATTCTGAGTAATTATGCTTAAAATATTTAAGGCTCAGCAATGGTAAACTACTGGTAGGGAATGAGAGAAGGGGAGTTAGCTATTTATAAATCACTAATTATAAACACACAAGTGTGCATGTGGAAAATCTCAAATTCGATGTTCAACAGGACAGTTACTTGTAAAATTAATGAAAAGTATACAGACTATATTTAATAAAATTGATATCTCACTTTTGTTCAGTTCAAAATAAATAATTTAAGTTTGTATGAATAGCTCGGACATTCTAGGTACTTTGTTACCATAAAATAAACGATTTCTTTTTTTAACTTCTTCCACGCCTCACGCTCTTATTTAGCAAAGCAGGGTAGACAGGAATTACTTAGTGTCAAGACACTCTGTACTCTGCATTCCGTTGAATTCATGTTGAATTCATGATAATGCGTGTTGAGTGATTTCAACGCCCGGCTTTGTCTTACCAGAGTGAGGTAATGAAAATAATTTAAATATAATCATTCCTCCGAGTGGGAATCGAACTCACTATAGGTCGTGTTTGCAGTCCTGTTTGATTCGATGATTTTTATAGCTTTATTATTTATATATAAATATTTTATAGAGAAATAAACAATAATTTTATCCGGATATGTATGTGTATTCACAAAAACTACTTTCGACTATTTCCGGCACATCACTTCCCTTTTAAATCTCTGGGTGTACGGACATTTTCTGACTCTACCGCTGTAGTGCACAACAGTGGTCTGATTTTGGCAGATTAATGTCTTGTACGAAGTGTTATTTTATTGGGTAATGTTGCTTGAATACAATCGCCAAAAATACGAAACTAAAGGAATATAACGTATTGTACTGGTTTGCTACATGTTTAACAGAAATAATATTTGAAGCGTCGTGTCTCAGTTAGGTAAGTCTTAGGTTCAAATCTTACATAAGAATATTTATCAAAATATTCATAAATGAAAGGAAATTTTCGTCTCTCTTCGTTTTATAAAATAATATCGCTAAAGTTTATATGAAAAAATGCAACAATCTTTTTTTTTCATAAATTGCTTAAAAAATAAAATAAATATACATACTAGCATGAGCTAGTGTAATATTTATTTAATTTACACATTTATATATTTATGAAATGAGATATACAATTATATGGCGTGTGTTTACGGGAACATTATCATTTTATAATCTCTTTAATTAAATTATAAAATACCACTTAACTAACAATGATATTTAAAACTAACAGAAAGCAAAATATTTAAATAGTAAAATAAAACATTACAAATTACACTAAATGCCATATAAAGTATACATAATTTAATACACTGACGATCATTAGCACGGCCTTGTTTTAGTTACATGTTTGAAAGTTATACTAAAGTTAATATTAATAAAAATAAAAAAAATAAATACTTTAATACAAATTTATATGCAAATTGTCTAGTTATGTAAGAAAAAACATTTTCATTCGAATGTAAATTTACCTCACAATGCTCATTATAATAGTTTAAATGTTCCTTTCAAGCGTAGTTGGATCCTAAAGCTGCATATGTTTACATTGTTTATACCTTTTTATCTCAGCAAAGCCGTCGATAATGACGCTTACTACATACACTTTCATTAAGTTTTGTGCTCCACAACCGTGCTATTAAATCCGCCACACTATAGAACGTGATAAACTAGAAGTGTCATCAAACATATTCAATATAGGAATTGATGCAGATTAATTCACATAACACGCTTGGCATACCCTTTCTGCAGTAGCTTTTATGCTAAGTACAACCCTAAATAGAGAGAAAAAGAAGGCTAGTAAAGTTTCTAATAAGAGAAAAAAGGAGGAAGATAGTTATATGAGTACTTGATCCGATTTATCATGCGCGGCACTTATTAAAGCGACCAACACGCGTGTTACTTTTGAAAACTTTAAACTTGATGTGTTTAAAAATAGCGAATGAATGGAGAGGATAGCAATTTTTTATATACTTTTTTATGTTTCTTTAATTGTATTTATTTTGTCCTAATCCATATACAAATCTATTTAAAAATAATGCTTATGTAAATTTTAAAACCGATGAAAACATAAAAACTACATCATGACTTTAATGTCAATTTTAAGCAATCTTGAATATTAATTATTAAAACAGAAATAGTAATTTAAAATATATCATTTTTAAAGCAAAATACCAATATAACTGTATCATAAACATATTCGACTCAATGCATGCTACCGTCGAGCAGATTGTACATCTATTCATATGGAGATGCAGCAAAAAATCCAATAAACAAGACAGAGCAGATCTCCCCTACTCATTATTGGAAGAATGTTAACATTGCAAGCTTAACCAGGGGTCGTGTTACCAAAAGAGTTAGACTAACGAATGGCCGCCCCACAGCGTAGTTGCAACGGGTGCGTTCAGACGGATCAGTTTTTGCAAATCATTACTAGGGTATTTATTTACTACAACTATTGCACTTTACGTTAAAACGAGTTTCATGTTATAGAAAATTTTCAAATAACAACTATTTTTTGTTTGCAAATTAAAATAAAAAGACTTATGATAAATTGTTGAGTTTACGAATATAATTAATAATAATTTAGAATACACAGATTTTTATTTAATAGTAATGATACATTTTTTTCGCAGCTAGCACCTAAGTATGTGGTTGTGAAAGAACCTTAATTTCAGGTCGAGCGACTCTAGTTACTCTTGACACTTCAATTCGGCGCAAATGAAGTCAGCTCAAATTGTATAGTTTGTGATTTCCAATTAAGCCGTGTCTTAATCGTTTTCATATCGCAGTTAATTAACATGTCCAACCAGCGGACATTGATATGAACTTTTGATTTCTTTACTAGCAACGCTATATTTTAGCTTTTATTAGGCTTAAGTTAAGTTACGTAATATGTTGAACTTTAATTGTGAATTACGTCAATACAAACGCCACGCTTAATGTTTGTAATAGTTGTAATTCATTTGATTCGTACAACAAATATTATATCGATGAATGGATCAATGGCAGCTTAATTGTTTTACTGAATGTCTTAAAAAATAAACCTTATAAAAACAGTCTCGTTTCATGACGCATTTAATGTTTAAGAAAATACGTCAACGTGTTAATTTGTGTAATTAAATTTTTCAAAGCGCTTTGTATATTTTCTCTTTTGATCTTTCATTTACATCATCGGATATTAATTGAACGATATTAATTCTTTAATCGTAGCTCGATCTCGTTGAACCTTCATAAAAACTAATTTACGTGCGAATCGCAGCGAATAATATCACGTCGGTATCGAGAATGGGTTAAAAATGTAATATAACCGATAACGAAATGCGGGTTGGATGGCGACAAGCTCATCAGCAGGTATGCAGAGCATCCTCATATTAGCTCATGCCTGCTCCCATTTTTCCACTTCCATGCCGCTTAGCACAACTTCAGAGAGGATTCATATTGCCGCAACGAATGCGTTTGTTTTGTTCAAATTTATTTTATCAAGTAAACGTTGGCCTTCCGCTCAGTGAACTGCACGTAATACGCAGTAATGCGGGCGGACCGCGCTTTATCTACAATTCTACACCTATTATTGTTATAGATTTGCCGACTAATGAGAGAGAGAGATGTATTTACTTATTTTCCGAGCTTAGTACTTAGCGAGCACGGTCCGAGTTAATTGAATATTCCCTTGAAATGAAACAAATTATAACCAAATAACGCTCGCTGTGACAGATAAATACATCGTTAACGCCCTTTCATCGACGTGCTTTTTGCGGGAGGTAATTGAGTAAACAAAAAATATTGACTTCGGAGCAACGCTCCACTATGCATGAAAATTCTTTGTGAATTTTTCACGCAACTCAATTTAAAATGGTTGTTTTTATTTAAAATCGTTTCGCAACTATTGTGTTTCAAATATTTTTGTGAGGGAATATATAATAAGTGAGAAACTGTGTATATATATATATATATATATATATATATATATATCTATACGCAGCTTCACGGTGTACCCAGCAGGGTAGGCAGAGATAATCTTATGTCATGTCAAATTTAATTGCGCATTGCATCATGATTCCCTCTATAGTACTTTTAATAATCATATCAACGAAAACAACTTTCCAAGTCGTAGTAAATTAATATGGAAAATCAGCCACTAAATATAACGAAATGTAGACATAAATATATCCTGTATCGATACAAAGTAGTGCCCTATGTGAATAAAGTATAGAATCACGCGTCGGGTGCCATTCACTAAAAGCGTTGATGAGATATGGGCGATGATTAATCGCGTTTTCATTAACGTCGCATCCAAAATGACATAGTTATGAAACGCCAGTTCAATCAACTCGGTTTCAATAACAATTTTTCATTCTCGACACACTAATTAAGTGCTTTTTATAAATGCTTGGGGAAATTATTCATATGTCCAGCGGATTTGCAGCCTTAAGCCGCTGTGGTTAAGATTACATTTGCGTACAGATTATGTTCGCGTAAAACAGACTTGAAAGCGACATCCTTAGTAACAAGTGTAAAATATTTTCCCCAATCGTCGTACCTGGCGCCCCTAGGGATATTTCAAGGGTGAATAAGCTCGCATAATGGCAAAGGGTACAATATTTTAAATTTCAATCGCTGCGAGCGGTCCAGCATCTCCCCGGGGTGGCAAAGAACAAAGATTTTATTCGGTGACTTTCACTAAGTGTTATAATAACTTATTACTATATCTGGAAATAATTTCATAGTTCAAATTTCTACAGTTTCACGTACCATATTAAATACTTAGTATTATAAATATTAATTATCCTGCCTGTATCAGTATGTTGATACAGTCAGCTCATTCTGCAAGAATCCAGGGCAGTACGCGAGGCAATCAAGAAACAGATGGCGGTAGTTTGATATAATTTTTTTTTCTATCAACTGACAGACGAATGCCATCTCAGGCTACCGGTGACCACGGACTACTGTAAAGTGTTCGAAACGTCAGGTATCCAAAATCTATTTTTGAATACCAAAATATACGCGATTAAATCGGTTAAAATAAATTCATTTAAAATGTATAAAAATCGCGAAAATCAAAAATCTTATAATGTTTTTAAACTTTGCTAACAATAAGGGTAGTAACTTAATACTCACATAACACAAAAATATACAAGCGTCGCAGTGGAAAATAAAGGAATAAACATTTTTAAATTCATGGTAAATTCTTTTTTACATACATATTATAATACATTTTTTGTAAGTCATTGACTTACTTTATAATGTTTAATTTCTGCAGGTGCAATTTTACCATTATTCACAATATTTTTAGCTTACACCTCCCCTCAATTCATTTTTTATTCTGAGATTAATTTTCCAAATCGTTATCGCCACCTTACGAATGCCCAAAATTTGTTACGTTCGAATACACCTTTTCAGTGAAATCGTAAATTTTAAGCGGCACTCAGATTATATTCCTATAATCATTATAATAAGTCATAAATTTGATTGAAATTCGATCACATTTTCATAGGCCCTTATCGCGCTACTGCAGTCGGCTTGAAAAATATTGCTCACCAACTTGACAATTTACCAGTGTCAAATCTATACTTCCAATCGATTTAAGTTTATTACTCGTGACAGTTAATCTGATAATTTATATTATAAAAATAATTTTAATAATTATTTCTTGACTCTTATTAATTGAGTTGGTATAAGGAATACATACAATAAGCATAGAAAACGATATCAAAACATTGTTACAAATAATATAATTCACATTTAACCTAACAAAGCATTCGTAATTCTCTTTGGAGGATCTCGTTAAGAGTCCTAATTAATCTATTGAAAGTTCACAGAGCGAAGTCGGACGCTAAAGAAAGGGAGACTAAAGTTTCTTTAATAATTTGCATTGGGTACTGTTTTCATTCATTGCTCGATTTCAAGTTCAAGCATATTATAGATAAAAGTAAACTATTGTATAATCTGTACAAATATTAATATATTTTCTGTTTTCTTATATTTTCTGAATATTGAAATATGCAATGTAAGTTGACATATCTGAATCAAATATGTTATTCAAGATTTAGAATATATATATATTTTTTTCTACTAAATTAACTATTCTTATTTCTCCTGCATTCTAATTTCTTTTTAGCATTAGTTTTATTAGTAGAAGTAAGCAATACTACTTAGCTATAACGATAACATGTAATGAAAAAGAGACATTTTAAAAAGAATGTGAGAGAACAGTTTGGAAGTAGTAAAAACAATCTAATTTTTAATAGACGTTAAATCCATGGTGGCTTACTAACAGTCATAAATCGCGTTTTACCCTTTCTTAGATGTTCATTCTTACTTGAACGATATTGCTGGTGTTAATAGCATAAAATAAAATAAAACAAGACTTATATGTTTTAATACAACAGGTTTTTGTCTCTCTCGAATCCTCATTCACTATACCAGCGACCATTTTCGTTCCAAATATTATTCCAGAGTTTTACACTTTTTTTTAATACGCTATTATGCAATTTAAATAGTTCAATAAAAGTGTAATTTAAAATCAATGTAAGTGCGAAAGTCCTGCGATATCAGAGCATTGCGAATCATTGAGCCGACGCAAATACTAATACCATTTTGCTCGCTCGAACTTAAGAGAAGCGTCTAAGTTACTTTTAGAGTCCCTTGTCGAATTCAACGTCAAAAGTATCTTATTTAATTTAATAACGAAAGGCTTAAGGGCGAAAAGGTTTACAACAAATATTTTATATAATATAATTGCAATACTATAAATTTAATTTAGAAGCACAATCTTAAAACTTTAATAAGTTTGCAGTTCAAGAATCATTTAGTAAGTTAATGTTTTTGCAACGACTATGCAATGCAGGAAATGCGAGAAAGTGAATTTAATTTAAATATAATCACACCCCCGAGTGGGGTTCGAATCCACAACCTATCGCGTTTACAGTCAAACGTCGTCCCACTGCGCCACGACCGGCCTCAATATTTGAGTTCTAATTAAAATTAAAACATATTTATGATATTTTATGAAATGAATGGATTTTAAAATATTTTTTCCGAATACGGGCATCAGTGTCGCAACTAATTGCGTTTGCGATAGACGCCAAGCGAGCGATGCTAATGGACGGTATTAATTAACGTGGCGTCTCATCAAATCTGTAAAATATATATTTTCTTAAGCGCAATACCACGATTTTAGCTTCGCTGTTGCTTTTTGGTTTATTTTTTTACTATTGTTTATATTTTCAAAGCGTGATAGTTTGCTTCTAGGCTTCACAAGTATATATTGTATTACAAAAAATATAACATAATAACATAAAAGTAATAACACACCTTTTGCCAATATATGTTAGAGTTACATTTCATGTTCTAGACGACAATAAAAGATTTGAAAAAAGACTTAAGTTGAAATGTAAAAATGACTGATTTGTAGAATAAATACAGTTTAGTTTTCATTGTAACCAAATATATTATAATATTTTAATAATTATGTATATTATAATTATTTTATTTTATTTTATTTAAACATATATATATATATATATATATATATATACACATATATATATATATATATATATATATATATATATATATGTATGTATAATTAACCACATAAAAAATATAAATGTGAAATCAGAGCCAAGGTCAATATTATGATACATGTTGCAGTCAGTGACTTTAAGGACAAAACAAGTGGAAAGTAAAAAGGTGCCATTTTTAATGGTGCTGAGTTTTTTTTAGCTTCACGCTGTTTCTCTGTCGGAATAGTCAGAGAGTTTATAATTCTTTCTTACCATTCTCTCATCATTCTTAACCTGCACAAACCACCTGATCACGTTCTTCTTCATTCTTACTATGAAATTCATTCATGCATATACGGTCAGCTAAACTGACTCCATATATCAAACGCATCTCCACTGCATTCACCTTTCTTTCATTTTTCTTTTGATACACCCACGTTTCGCTGCCGTATAACAACGTCGGTATTAGTACTACAATGTGAACGGTAAGACGTGCAGGTACGCTGATGTTTTGCCGTCGCATCAATCCAGCCAGAGCACCGTTGACCCTGTTTCCGACAGCAACACGCCTTTCCACATCATTCGTATCTTCCATTTCTATTTTATTTATTATATTATATTCCATATATATACCACCTCATTCACTTGTTCTATATTTATTTGTACTTATTATTTACTTTAAAATGAGTAAATATTAAAATAAAATAGCAAGTTCTCTTGTTAAACGTTTATTTATTAATAATCTTTAAGTAGTAGAAATTTGTAAAAATTTCTCTACAGAGATGCTCACAACATAAATAAGGTATAACAAAACGTATAAGAATTTTGACGCACTTGGTTCAAATTTTTATAGATTTTTTGAAAAAAAGAAAATATGTTATTTAAACTAAAATTGAAATTTGTAGAGATAAAAATAATCATAAAGAAGTAACGTGGTGTCTGAGTACATTTGTAATAGCGTCAAATGGTCCATAAATGTCTGGATGTTAAACTTGCGAGTTGTGCCTCGCGCATGTTGACTGTGATGGCTTTTATTTATATGATAGTACATAATCGTAAAAGTCTCTAATAGAATTATAAGTTAAGTTAGATTATAAGTTGCTTATAGTTTTGCGTTAGTTTAAAAGTTAAATACTTTTTTTTTCTTTTTATTTTAGGAAAAATAGATTTAGGTACTCTTACGTATATGACATGGGACAAATTGAAAAGTGTAGTCGTTCATATAATGCATATACAATGGGTAAAATATTTAATATAAATTAGTAATAAATATTTAGCTAAATTAATCACCATTTTACGTCCAAGCCCAACTGTTATTGTTATGTACATACGCCTAAGCAGTGTAACACTTATTATAGTCTTATTATGATAGATTGATAGGATCTATAAACACGTACATTTATACGTGTATAGATCACTTCACCGTATACTTTCCACCTATCAAAGTTCTATAGTGATTAATACTTAAAAAAATGAATAAACGTATAAAATTAGCAAGAGCGTATAAGAATTTTGACGTAGAAACATATAGAATGTTTAACTTAGTTCATTCGTTTTGTAAATCCTGAATGGTTTTCAAAAGAACCGAGTTCTAGTCCTGCTCCGTTCAAATTACTTCAATATTTTTCTACTCTTAACTATGTGAATATCACTTTAAGCGTATTAAAATATTTACTAATATTATTATTATTTTTTTAGTTTCACGCTTTTCTTCTACATAGCAGGGTAGACAGGAACTAGTGTCAAGACATTACGTAATCCGCTTCCTAATCCTAGACATGCCTAATTCTAGACATTTCATGTAGAGTGGCAGAATTCAACACCGCACTCTATTTTACCAGAGCGGGAAAATAAAAATAATCTAAATATAATCATTTCCACGAGTGGGAATTGCCCCAACAATTATTATTATTTATAAAGTTTGAAAACGAAATAAAATAATATCATTCACACAGGTCCTATGGAAAAAAATGAAAGAGAAGCACCTGTCTAACAATTAAGCCTTTAATTGCAGATAATTCTCTTGTAATTATTTTAAACGCTTAATCAATACGGAAAATTACACGTTGCAATGTTTTATAAGATATCAGTATAATTACTGATGATGAATTAGAATATTTATTATAGTTAGGTAAAATTTAGTACGCACTGCTATGAAATGAAGCCTCTCCTGATTTTGTAAGCTCAATCAACTCAATAATTTTTGGCTCTATTGGCAGGTACCATAATGTTATAATGGATTCAAAGTATAAATTTCATATAAATGGCCAATTTTTAAAAAAATATTTGACCGCTTTTTCAAAAATACGGACGTTTTACAGATGTTTTACAGTAATGAATTGAAAATTCACAGGGCCATTCAGATTCATCAGGCTCTTCAATGACAATTTCCAAAATGTTTTGTAAGAATAAATATATTATCGACAGCAAAAAAACATTTTGAATATTTCAACAAATAAATATTAATGGGGATTTGAATCCAGTAACATCTAAATTTTTATACGGTATATATTTCAATACCAACCTATACAAAGCTTTTATCAAATAATGGTATAATTGAATTGTAAAGTCATCCAGCACCAGATTAAATTCTAACAATCGCGAGTTAATTAATCTTTAATTGAGTCGTGCTTGTAAAGTGATTTACTGGATACATTGTGTTACATAATTATGTTTGGGTAATTTAATACGCGTTTGTCTAATTAAATATTACTGTATTGCAATGTGTACCGGAATATTTACAAATATTATAAAGATGCAATATATATTGCTTAAGAGACAAATAAAGTTATGTGTAAAGTTTTGTTTAAGTTAATATATACTTGTTTTTTTATTTTTAAGCTAAAAAAACGTTTAAAAGAATTAAAAGATTTTTAGAGAATTTAAAACAATTGTCCTAGTAAACTTGTATTCACTTACATTCAAGCAGTACGTGATGCGTGTATATAATTGAATAAATGCTGTTTAAATATTACTTCTTGTCAAAATAATTATCTTAATAAAAAATGAAGATAATAAATAAATTTAAAAAAAATACAAAAAATTAACAAATCTTGTGTTTTATGATAAATACGAAAATACAATAGTATAACGATTAATATAATAATAAGTATAACAATTAATTAATAATAAGTATATTCTCACAAGTATCGGTTTTACACTAACTTTTTATATATAAAAATATTATATGAAACGATTGCTTTATAAATAGTCCGTATAAATTGATATCGATTTACTACTTTTGTTGAAAAATAACCTTATATTTCAGGTTCTAATTGACAGATACTAACAGGTTGAACCGACGTGTGACTGACACACTTAATATGGGATCGAGATATTTGAATAATATCTAATATCCGTATGTGGCGCAATAGGGCGTATAAATGTTGAACTTTCGTAGGGTCGATTCCACAGTGAATCTTATTTTCTATTACAAGTACTGAAAAAAGTGTCTAACCGTAAACGCGATTGGTTATGGTATTGATTCCCACTTGGAGGAATAATTATATTTAAAATTTATTTTTAGTTTTTGCTCTAGTATACAAAATGAGACGTTTAGATTGCCTCTCAACAGGCAATGTCTCGATTTCGAGAGAAAACCAGTCAACTGAGGTCTTGACACTAGGTTGTCTTTAACTTCCCTGCTATATGGGACAAAGTGTGAAGCTGTTATAAGTATTGATCATAATATATACACGTCATTATAAATGTACTATAAACTGAGCGAAGTACAATCTTTTTTAAGTAATAACAAAGCTTTTTAATATAAATAAATGATTTATGTGCACTTTCGTTATATAATCTACCCAACTCATCAAAACTGGCTATGCCATCATAAATAAATGAATGAAGCATTGGCATTATTATAAAAATATTTTATAATACTATACAATGATGCATTATATTTAATGTAAAAAAATATTTTGTATTTATTTTAAATGTAACAATCCAAATCTACGAAATAAAATAAAAGCAACTATTTTTTATTCAATATTTTTTATTTCGTTTCTAGTTCTAAATATGAAGAGGAAGCAAATCAATTATAGTACAGTAACATTGAAACAGTAATTAATATATGGCATGGGAACGGTTACATAGCGTGTTGAAGGTGCGTTATTAGATGTCAGTTACACAACACAATGCAAGGTATATCTAAATGATAATATCTAGCTGTATTAAGTATAGAAATATAATCTTAATTGACTTGTCATATGATAACTACAATTAGTAATTTTGTTGGTCTGATACCAGAACATAAGCGAAAGTGAAAACAAAAATTGAGTTTTAATAGTTATAAAATAATTGTAAACGCGATTGGCTGCGGAACTTTTCTATACAGGCGAAGCGAGGTGTTAAGTTCACCACTCAACGGACAATTTTTAGATATCTGGAGGATACCAGCCGTCGGAGCAGTCAACGGATAATTATTAGTGGTTATTTTCACAGTTCGGCGTTCAAAAGAAATCATTTAAAGTCGTTTAAATATCTTACAATAGCATGAGTTGAACGTGTGACTTTACAGTATTATCATTAAATAAATATTTTAAGCAATAATATTTTACTGTTTATAAAGAAAATTATTTTTTTAAATAATTGTTTTAAATGTTTTACTTAGAATTTGAATCCAAAGCGTTTTATTCAACTGAGTCAATATATGCGCATCCTCTTTGAAGTAGTAGTAGTAGTTGTAATTCATGCACCAATTAATAAAATTTAAAAGTGAGATTAACAGTGTCATCTAAGAGATGCGGGTACATATTTTATGTCTGTATTGTATATATGTATGTTAAAATGTTCTTTAAGGTTATGAAATATTACAAAATTAAACGACTTTAATATAAAATATATACTTATATAAAATATATTTGGATATTTGGTTTTCGAATCCAAATGTGTAGAAGTCGTGAAAATCAAAGATCCTATAAAAATAAAAATATTAGTCGAAAATAGTATGGTATGCATTTTAGTCTAGACTATATACTATCTGTTTATTTATGTATATTTCGAGACATGTACTAAAATAATATTATTTGTGTATAAATTTATAACACGAAATAATATTTTTTCAGTTCTTTAGATTCTATATAGCATAATACACAAAGCAGCCAATCCCCTTACAATAATTTCCTATTTAGAGTTAACGACGATATATAGTTCTAACACGCCCCAATTTCACTTTCAAGAATTTAATAACATTTCAAATTGGTGAAATAATAAACAGGTACGTCGGCTACAGGAAATGCAATCACGTCGTTTGTGGGGGCGTAATTAAACATAAAGCTAGGCTTATTCGTACGTCGTCGTGTTTGGGCAATTTTCGTTTTTTTTCTGACACTGTATCCGACAGAATTAAAACAAATTTTAAACTTAGCAACTCTCATAATTACATTACATTAATAGTTATTTACACACATTATCGTCTTTGTCTTATCAGGGCAGAGGAATGAAAATATATTTTAAATGTAATCATTGCCTCGATTGGAAATCGAACCGGTAAACCAATCGCGTCTACAATCAGACGCTGTCCCATTTTGTCACAATGGCCGAAAGTTAATAATTTCCTTTTTAGATAGTTTAAAGCACCTGACAGATACAGTATATTTAAATACAGAGTGAAATTTGACTTTGACTACTTAAGTCAAAGTCAAATTTCAAAGTGGGGATATTTTTGTTAGCGGCTCTATTAAGTGAACTAGATTAAGTCTGGGAGAGTGTAAGAGAAGTTCTAGGTAGTGTATGAGAGAATCATTGAAACACGAAAAACTAATAGTATGTGGTGATTTGAACGGATGCGTCGGTACCAAAAGACATAGTTACGAACGTGTGTTAGGCAAGTGTGGCGATAAGAGAGTAAATAAGGCTGGTAAGCTTATATTCGAATTATGTAAGGATAAGGATTTGTTTGTGGCAAACACGATGTTAGACCACAAACAAATTCATATGTATACGTGGAATGAATGAAAGTCAAAAATATGATTATAGCCTAGTGGATCAGCGTATTCCCAATCAAGTATGGACACGTGTGTGTTTAGGAGTGCCGACTTAGAAACAGACCATTGTCTAGGGGTTGCTAGAATAAGGGGTCTGTTTGCAGGTTGGTGCAGCCGCGCGAGGTGTCCAAGCTCTTGGAGGCTGTAACGTTCATCTCCCCCCCCCATATATCATATATATAAATACTATAATTATAAAACATACCCTGGCTCATGATACGTCTCGCGGTTAGGACCCAATATCGTCATGTTCGCAATAACTCAAGAACTTTTAGAGATTCAGAGGCAACAGTGTCAAGAAATATTAATAACTACCTATTATCTTAAAAAGGATATAAAACTTTCAGAAAACATTATAGTAAGAGATTTTAGTACGTTAGATATTCCGTTGTAACCACCTCCAGCTTTTCCAAGAAAAGCCGAAGGTGCGTCTTATTTAACCCTCTGTTATAAGTATCCTTTGCTGATAGTCATAGCAGAAGGGAAAATAGCTTAATGGCCCCACCCCGCCATATGCCGTGAATTCCGACCGATCGGCGGACCCGACCGACCTCAGAGTGAACCCTCCGAGACGCAACGGAACTTCGAACGTATATGTTACTTACAATGCCTTTGCAAACGAACAATTATTAGTTATTTGTTCCGTCCGTGTAAGGATCCCTCAATGAGGTTAATACGCTTAATACACTTTTAAATACATATCTCGATACTTAAAATTACTTATGGTATTTCTTTACGTACTTTTTACGTTAAAAATATATTAAAAATATGTTATAATTATATATTTGAATTGGTTTGTGAGACCATTATATATTGTAGATTGGTTCTTTAGACCGATGTATGTCGTTGATTGGTTTGTGAGACCATTATATGTCGTAGATTGGTTCTTTAGACCATTATATGTCGTAGGTTGGTTCCTTAGACCATTATGAGTCGTAGATTGGTTCTTTAGACCATTATATATCGTAGATTGGTTCTTTAGACCATTGTATATCGTAGATTGGTTCTTTAGACCATTGTATGTCGTTGATTGGTTTGTGAGACCATTATATGTCGTAGATTGGTTCTTTAGACCATTATATGTCGTAGATTGGTTCTTAATACCATTATATGTCGTAGATTGGTACTTTAGACCATTATATGTCGTAGATTGGTTCTTTAGACCATTATATATCGTTGATTGGTTTGTGAGACCATTATATGTCGTAGATTGGTTTGTGAGACCAATATAAGCCGTGGATTGGTTTGTGAGACCAATACAAGATGATGATACGTCGATTGGCCTGCCAGACCAATATTACTTTCCGGTTCGCATATCAGTTTAGACGCACAACCGCTAGACGGCCGTTTGTTTTATATTAACGCACAGCACATACGTAGCAGTCGTTTGTTATAACCAACAATTGAACTCGGTTATGCGTTCTACGACCAAACAAGGCGCTAGACAAACAGACGAACACCATTACGTACTATAGCATTTCGTGACATAATAGTATAGCTCTCCTCGTAAGGAGGCAACTAAAACATACTTCGAAACACACGAGACATAATAGCGTCACATAACCATTCATCCTACACCAGGGGTGTAAAACAACATAGAAACAGTTGAATCTATGTCCGTCGCCGTACAGGTATCGCATGTACAACGCAAGACAGCATCAGAGAAGATACAAGTCGCGCCACCGACATCAGTTATCAGCAAGCTATAAAGCTCACCAAACCCCGACAGTCGCATGTCACAAGTAGTATCAACATCCAACGCCATACAAGCATCGCTTACGCAACGCGAGACAGCAACAGATTCGAAACAACCAACCAACATCGCTATAGCGGATCACCTAAGCCGACTATAGCAGCCTCAGTGGCATCAAGCAACATTGGATTGCTCCACCGACATCAGTTATCAATAAGCTGTAACACTCACCGAACCCCGACGGTCGCGTGTCGCAAGTTATATCAACGTCCGACGCCGTACAAGCATCGCTCGCGCAACGCGAGACAGCAGCAGACTCGATACCACCAACCAACATCGCCATAGAAGTTCACCAAAGTCAACCATAGCAGCCTCAGTTACGCCCGGCAACGTTGGGTTGCGCCACTGACGTCAGTTATCAGTAAGCTGTAACGCTCACCGAACCCCGACGATCGCGTGACGCGAGTACATGATGGATCTCCTATATGTTTAAGAATATTATATAAATATAACCATAAAATGCTTAATTCGTTCAATACATGATATTATATTAATTATGATTTATTATTTATTGTTTGCAGAGCTTAGTATAATATTAAAAATATTGTATAATACTCAGTAAATGCATATAATAATATGTTCATACAACACTATTCAAAGATGGCGGCAGACGCTTTGGTATATTTATATTACAAAATTTATATATGTCTTAGAATGTACATTCTAAATGTCTAATATCTATAATATAATTATTTTACTTTATTAATAATAATATTATATTCATTTAAGGGCACTTTTATATTAATAATGCAAAAAGAACTTACCAACAAATTCTTCATATTACACAAAAGCAAATCTCACCGACCACGGATACCACAAACACTATAATAATCATATTCCTATGTATTTCCGATATTAAATATTGTTATTATATTCACTTTCAATGTGTTATATTTCTATTGTTCCAAATTAAATATTAATAATATTCTCAAGCGTCCTTTTCCGTACATGACGCTCCCGCCAATCCCTCCATCTTTTTTTTTTCAAAATTTTTTTTTTCAAAATAATATTAATTGTTATTATTAAATTATTTGTACATTTATATATAGTAGGTATCGTTACAAGGCGAATAACCGAATAAGACGCTAGAAGCTTCAGGATCCACCGATTTGAGAGAACAATGAAGAAAGGGTTTTCAAAGGCTAGACAGCTGTGAAATAGGAAATGAAAGTGTTGAAGTATGTTGGCAGAATCTTAGGAATTGTATGATCGAAGCTGGAACAGAGGTGTAGGTGGTGTCGGGAAAAGAAACTTTAGTAAAAAGTGTGTTGAATGGTGGGATAATGAAGTGAAAGATGCAATAGACAGAAAGAGTATGAGAGAGATTAAGAAGAAAGAATTTAAGTTGCAGAAGGAGCTAAAGAAGACACTGATAAAGATAAGGGTAAAAAGTCAGAACCTGAAAGAGATGAAAGATTGACAAACAATTTCCGGGAAAACATGATGCTTTTCTGGCGAGAAGTTAGTGATTCTTTACTAGCTGATCAAATATGGTTGGCCATGCATCTTTTACCTGTTCTTTTTTCTATGCAATTTATGCTGGAAACGGAAGAGATCCCAGATGATTAGCGAGGCGCAGTTATCGTGACTTTGTATAATGGCAAAAGTTAACAGATAGACTGTGCAAGATATAGAGTTATCAGTTTGATTAGCTTGAGCAGTAAAATTTATGCTGAAACCCAAACGAGAAGAATGCAAAGGAGATCCGAAAGGCTTTTATGGGAGGCCCAAGGAGGATTTTGACCTGGAAGTGGATGCATGGATCAGGTCTATTATCTCCTCATGATCACGAAAAAGTTTTTGGCTGTAAACCAGAAAATCTTCTGTGCTTTTGTGGATTTAGAAAAGGCATTTGACAGGATTGTAAGAAAGAAATTATGGGAGATGCTGCCCCGATACAATGTGAACGGACCCTTGCTGTAGGCTGTAAAATTTCTATGTCGACATGACCCAGCCTGTGAACGAATAGGAGCTGGCATGTCACTTCAGTTTGATATTAGTGAAAGAAAGTGACATAGGGCTGGAAGTTGATGATTTGACAGTAAACTGTTTGTTGTATGCAGATGATGCAGTCCTAATTGCATCATCAGAATGCGAGTTGCAGAATTTGGTCACCAATATGAAAGAAGGGTGTGAAAGTAGTGATCTAAGCCTGAATATGAGGTAGACTAAGATTCTGATATTTGAGAGAGACGAAAAAAGAATGGAATTAAGATTAGGGCAGATAGAAAGATTTTAGAACAAGTGAGTGAGGTGGTATATCTGGAAGGTATGTTTAGTAGGGATGGAAAATACGAAATGGATATGGAAAAGCGTGTTGTTGTCGTTAACAGGGTTAACAGTGCTCTGGCTGAATTGATGGGACGGCAAAACGTCAGCGAACCTGCTCGTCTTGCCGTTCACAATGCAATACTGATACTCACGTTGTTATACGGCAGCGACAAGTGGGTGTGTCAAAAGAAGAATGAAAGAAAGATGAATGCAGTAGAGATGCGATGTTTTCATCGGATATGCGGAGTTAGTTTAGCTGACTGTATATGCAGCAAGAAAAAACGCAGAATGGCAGGTGTAAGCGCGAAAGTCATAGTAAGAATGAAGAAGAATGTGCTCAGGTGTTTGGGTACGTTGAGAGGATGAGTGATGAAAGAATGATAAGAAAGATTTATGAGGCGAAGGGGTAAATGGTACGAGAGGTCGGAGGAGACTTCAGTTGAGCTTCGAAAACACAGTATCGAAGATACTGGAGAAAGATTATGTAAAAAGCATGAGGACCTCCCGAAAGGTATGTATGAAGAGGCTAATGATTGTGGAGGAGGTGAAAGAGGTATGCTCGGACTGTAGCGTTTAACGCTCCGGCCCTTCTCCTATCCCGCAAGGGATAAAGCGTGAAGCTGAAGAAAGCTACTCACCTAACTTGAAATGATAATTTAATGAAATAATAATTTTAATTTCATCGGTTACTACGTACAATATCCTGTATGTAGTAAAGTTAAATAAGTTAAAACGCATACTGTTTCGTAGCAATGAAAGCGTATCGAATTAGAGCTAATTATTTTTAAAAATTATCTCAAATTATGTATCTCATTTATTTTTAAAGAATAAAGGTCAAAGACTATATTTATCCTTGTCCATTAAATCATTTTCTTAAAGTAATATTAAGAAATGAAATAGAATTAAGGGTAAATCTCTCTACCTAAAAGCAGTTTAAAATCGATATCGTCATTGATTCGTTTTACGCTTAGGTCGGCCTACCAGCGTTCCTTTGAAGCCTTGTTACAAAGACTGTCACGTACAAGTCGTGGAAAATAAGCTTCATAACATATCGTAGACAATAATTGTAATCGGCATGAATATGAATGCTTATGAAATATATAGCTTATGTTGTACACGTTGAGTACATTAATATTTATCATTTTATTTATAAATCTTTAATAAGATATTGTAATACCATACTTATTTTTTGTAGTAACACTGAGGTAATATGATAATATTACGATCAATGGATTATATTTATATTTCAATCTATAGTATGGTAAAATTAAAAAATACATAAAAAATACAAGTAAAGCATTAAGAACGTGTCAAGGCACTCCGTAGTCCAGTTCCCGCAAAATTAAAGACATTGCGTATTGAGAGGCGGAACTCAACACCGCGGAACACAACTCTTTTACCAGAGCGAGGGAATGAAAATAATTTAAGCATATTTGTTTATTATATAAATTGTAATGTAACAAGAACTACTTTGTAATTTCTTGTATAAATATATTTTTATTTCATACATTTATTTTAAATACGTAAATAAGTAGGCTTAAAGGCCCTACCTTTAACTCTATTGTAACTATGCCTTCCAACTTACCTCTATTGTAACTATGCCTTCCAAGTAATTAACAACAATACAATAAAGTTTTATAATAGAAACTATGCCACCCACTACTACAGTTTTATACAAACTTTGAAATAAAGAGTACTATGAGGGAACAAACACGAACTCGTTGAATTATAAATACTACATAATTATTGCTTAAGGATATTTCTTTAAGTGCTAAGAAAATATACACAATGTACGATATACAAAAAGTATAACAAGAATAACAGTTATTTTAACTGTAGAGACGAAAATTAATCAACATCTGAATAATCGAAATCACTTGTCATCGAATATCCAAAATTATGGTGACCAATTAAGCAAAGTTAAATTACTGTATACACAACGTTGCGGCTTAATTAGGAGACTGAGTCTGACTGCGAGATTAAATCTTACTCATTAGAGTGTTTATGTTTAATATCAAAATGGTATTTTGTTTTTAACCTGGTCGTATTGAAAAGGTCTGTATCAGGTTCGTACTATGAAGAATATTATCATAAGATTCGGACACGTGTGCAACATTTCATAGTAAACAGACGTTAGGAAGTTGAAAAAGTACATATTCTTTGTTGAAAAAGTTTGAAAAATTACGTATTTATTTTTAATTCTGCTGCAATATTCAATGTCCTTATAGTGCAGTATCATTCATGTTTGTTGAAAACGTGCTACTACTAAAATTGATATCAGACTTAATTTTCACTTACCTATCTTGAAACTTCAAAGGCTCTCCATAACATCTGAAAAAAATGCTTCTTTTAGAGTCTAGAATGACTGAGCATAGAAAAAACATAAGAATAAAAATATAGAAAAAGAAACTATACAATAATCATTTTCCTAAGTCGAAATCGATCTAACAACCAAATGCGGTCATGATCAGACAATGTATCAATGTGTAATTAATTTTCAAATTTCTAACTTAATTTTAATAAAGGTTAATAAGAATAACAGTTGTTCTCTCCGTACTAATTTCTATACTACCTACATGCACTGCATTAAAGAACTTAATAATACAAATATCCTTTACTTTACAAATACAAACGCTATATACCTACATATAGTTCGACTAAAAGGGATATTCCCTACACGTAGAAATTGTATTACTACCTAAATAGTCTATTTTTACATATTGTTACTTTGTCGTACAAGCAATTAAACATAACAAAGAAATAATTTATAAAAATTTTTACAAAAGATATTACCTTATGGATAGTATTGAAATGACACGGAATAACAAAAATTATTTGATGACAATCAGAAAATTGTTCACTTTTGTGGCGTCGTCCCGCCGCGTCGGTGCAATGCATGCTCGTGACGGTAATAGAGCATTGGGACTACATGTTTAGGTTTGTTAGAACATGCAAGAAACTATATTGTAACTGTTGTATATTGAATTAATTAAGGCCATCGTGGCGCAGTGAGATTGTGACTGTAAAAGTCATGGTTGTGGGTTCAATTTTTATTAGGGCAAATGATTATGTATATTTTAATTATTTTCATTTATCAACTTTGGTAAAACATAACGCGGCATTTAGTTACGTTATTTAACATATAACGTCTTTAATTAGGGCGGAAAGAGGATAACGGAGTGACTTAACACTATTTCTTTCCACGTTTTAATTCAATTCGATAATTAACGTCAGCCTTAAATAATATTGTTTAGTAATGAAAAAAAATACTACAGCTACTAGCATGCATTATGTAATCATAATTACAATAACTGGGTTCAAATAGCTAAAAAAACAACATAAGAAACTTTCTGATCAGAACGTACAGCCTTAACCGCTATTTTTATAAATAGGAGCAAAAAAATATAAGATTTTTTTTTCTACACAGCTATGCGGGATAACGTGAGAAGCTAAAATAAAATTATATATATTGAATTATAAAATAACTTGCTTTAATCTAGAGTTTCTCTCGAACGTTTCTTGCAACTGTTGTAGTTTAGTTTTAAGATTTTAAATATGAAATTTCTGTAATGAAAAAGCTAGCTGCTTTATCCCTAGTAGCAGGGTAGGTTGAGACAAGCTAATGTCAAGACATTTCGTTGACTAAGTTCCATCCGAAATCGAGACATTGTGTGTTGAGTGGAGAATTGAACGCCGCGTTTTGTCTTTCCAGATGATAATTTATATTATATCTATGTTTTTATGTAAGATATATATTTCTTGATTTCAAACGTAATATATTTTGAATAATTTTAGTACGAATTGCACAGTTAAGTAAGATTTTTTTATACTACGATGAGTTTATGGGTTAATTGAGAATAGCTGGGGTTGGAATATCCATAAAATGATTTTTAGCGGTAGCTTAAAATGTAAAAGTTATCTGAATTTCAAATTTGAACTGCATCCATGCAACAATTAAAGCAATGCTTTGATGGATCAATCAGCTTTTACATTTTTTATGTTATATTAGGATTTTTGTTTGTACTTTAATATAGGTATTTTACGCCTGAAAGCTGAACATATTACACCTGAATAAATAGACATTCGACACATTGTTTGAACCCCGTCGTGGTGCAGTGGGACAGCTTTTGACTGTTAACGCTGTGGTCGTTGTGGTCGGTTGTGGGTTCGGTCCTCACTCGGGGAGTGAGTATATTTAAGTTATTTTAACTTTTTCGCTCTGGTAAGACAAAATGCGGCGTTGAGTTCCACCACTCAACACGCAATGCATCGAATTCGGAGGAAAGTGAAGTACGGAGTGTCTTGACACTAGATACTTTCTGTCTACCCTGCTATGTAGAACAACATATTGTCTATTTATCTTTAACTAGAAAAAGACACTACTTGAAACGTCAAAATGGAATTGTGAATTGTTAACTATTTTATAGATAGACACAGACTAACGCATGGGAAGGATAATTTTATGTAACGAATCGAAAAGTGTAATAAATTGTGAAATGCAATAAACGCATGCGATTAATTTTCAAGTTGTTAAATGTTTAAAATAACAAGTAAATATTTATGACGCGTACAAAAAGGGGTCCATGTGGTGTTGTACAACTCGGCTATTTCGAACACGCTTTAATAAATGGAGGACCCGTTTGGCGCGAATTAACACAAAATAACCGTTAAACAAAAACACTTGAAACGATTTAATTATGCCTAAATCATAAGAGAACCTTGCAATTAATTGCTCCAGCGTTATCATTACGGCGTTAAACCCTAAAATGTTTGCAAGCATGTAACACAATAAATAACAGACACTAAGCTTATTAGCATAAATCGAGTCGACGTTTCCTGAATTACCTAAAATCTGTTAACAAATGGTGGCTTTGCATAATTGAATTACGAAGAGTTCAGAGGAAGTGAAACGTGTGGTTTGGTAGCTTTTTAATCTGTTTTGATCTCTGGATTCCAACTACACTCGGAAAAATTCAAAGTTTCTAGAGCTTTTTTTGATAATTTGTAAGTGAAAAATGTATATAAATTGTAAGTATATATATAATATTATATTTTTAGCTTCACGTTTTTATCCCGCATAACACGGTAGACAGGAAGGATCAAGATAGTGTCAAGGGAATCGCACCCACGACTTTTCGCACGTCTACCATCTTGACCATCGCGTTTGCAGTCACACGCTGTACCACTGCGCCACGATCGGCTTCAACTCAAATATATATTTTTTTATTCAATAGCTATTTATCGAATATAATTACCATTTGTTAATAATTTAAATGTGATATAACATAAAAAAATAATGGTGGTATATTTCTTTAATTTTCGCTAACATTTGTGTAATAAAATTACAAATAGTAGTACTGTATATTTAAATGAACGTTACAAGGAATGTTTTATACTTAATTTTAGCAAATTATATGCTTCTACATATAATCCTTACCCTGAAAAAAGTATTTCTGTAATTCCGTCTAAAATCGGAAACGTGATTCACACATTTTATTCTTGTTTACACATTGGCAAATCTAAAATGTTCTATTTATTCAATGAAAGCTTTCCGTCGCGTTTAGTTTAAACTTTTGGATGTTAATGGAATTAAGAACGAAAAGAGAAAATGAAAAAACATATTACTGGCTTCTGTTCCAAACTGAAATTATAACTGTTAGAGATGATATAAAATTAAATACTAAATATTTAAAGATGATTTTGTTTTATTATATAGAAGATACGTAATATTCATATTGATTTGCATATTGATTTGATTAATCTTATCTAACTCAGCGATATGTACTATATGGATTACCTATTATATAATTTGATTTATAAGCTTTGTGTGATATGCTTTGTAATTCTAAATTAATTAACACCCCTTACATATTGTGCATGGTGCATAATACATAGGTAACTATATATTTATATAAACATTATTAATTTACTTTTTAATATCTCATTATCTCTTGCGGATTAAGCTTGGGAATGGCTTAATCATTATTGACCTTTTACTTAAATAAATAACATTTTTTACAGATATTTTTTAATACTCACAAACAGAAAATAAGCAAAGGCAGAGAAGGCCGTGAATTAAAGAACGTAAATAACACACATAAATAACGTTTAAGGCGTTACCGATGAATGGCATAGGGTAGAGACATATACTGACAAAAAATATCACATTTATAAATGATACCCAATTTTAAATAGGTGTATTGTGTGTGTTACTAAGAGTGCCAGCTATAAAATAATAATTGAAAATGTACATCAACTTGATTAACAATTAAAATAATTGTCTATCTCTACAGTACTGAAACTAAAAACGGTTAGTTATTCATTTAAATGGAATATGCTGAGAATAACTTGAAATAAGCAAGCATTAGGTGGGTAAAATAGCAATCGCAGGATTGCTAAGTTTTGTAGACCGTATCCGACAAAACTTTCAGTAGTCTGGACTGCGGTCATTCGTTTTAGATAGCATTTAGATATAAATACATATGTACGTAGTACGTCGGTATATTATAAATGTATGAGTTAATAAATGCATAATTCTTGTTTATTTTATGTACCTAATTATATTAATTGTCCGCGTATTTATTTTTGATATACCTATAGAAAATGATGAACAAGGACTTTTCGATGAAGGAAGAAAAAACATTAATTTCAAAGAAAATTGTACACAACTAAAGTAAGCCATTCGTTGTTTTCGATATAATTAGAGTTACTACGTGAATGCTTGACTTTCTTTTTATAGAGACACCACTTGTACTATAAGATATCAACTTCACACTATCTTCTGTATTTATAAAAATAATATTCCAAGGTGAAATCAAAAACCAATTGTATGCTTTCTTAAATGGTTTAATGTTATCGTATATTTGTATATTAGTATGTATGCCTATAACAAGAAAAGGTCTACGGTTTAGAACGAACGGCTGTGATCAGAAAGCCAAAAGCAATAACGTTAGTCCCTAATTGCTAAGTCGGAGGAATGCAAACGGTACCATCAAATAAATGCCTAAACGCCTAAGCGCCTAGACGCACTGCGAAGAACGTTCAAGGCATTTTGGGAATTGATTGTGGAATCAAATTTCGGTATCTGGTATTAATATCTTACACAGCGATCTTTATGGAGTAATTTCTATCGAAATAGTAAGTACTTACAAGTTTTATTTATTTGTTAACGCTTAGTAATTATTATTTACATAAGAGCTTGCCCCGTCATGTATGTAAATAACAAGTGTTGGTTTCAAGTATTTAGTTCGAGTAGTAGTAGTAGTAAGCTACAGGCATAACAGAGTAGTGTCTAAACATTCCGTAGAGCGGAGAAATAAAAATATATTTCAAACATAATCATTTCCCCGAGCGTGAATCGACCCACAACCATTCGTTTTTACAGTTAGGCGTTGCCCCAATGCGCCACGATAAAGCACCTATTGTTTTTTACTCTCAAAATGAACAATATGAACTAATCAAGCTCTATGAAGTTTAGACATCTAATTAAAATATTTCCAACTAATACTATTTCAGCTTGAATATTTAATCAATTTTCGTTTAACAGTTTCATTTTCTAGTTTCGGAAGTATGTATTAATATTTTGATTTTTCACTTAAAGGCATCAAATAACTTATGACTCGTAGAGTTAATTCAAGGTGGATTTTATGATAATAAACTAGTAGATAGACGTGTAAAATATATGCTGCCTTAGCAAACTTTTCTATCACTTTATATAAAAGGATATATATTTACGCTAATAATGTATTCCTAATACATTATTATAAAACTATCGGCTTCTTTGTCTTGTGAACTTGAACTGTGCCAAAATTAAAAATACAATCTAAAAATAATAAAATTTTATAGATTATGTATAAAAAAAATAAACAGAAAATCGGCGTTATGCAAACTCAAAGCTACTTTCTAATAAATAAGTGTATATTTCGAAATTAAATTTAGTTATGAAGCTAATTTTAAATCTCGTTTCGGGAAGCCCAAAATATAATAAACGGAGGATAAAACTGTCCCAAAGTAATTTTAAACTCTCAGACTCCTTGAATTGCAAATATAAGGAAGCAGAGTAAAACGACGTTTGCTTTTCTGTTTTCTGACAAATTGTTGAAAAACTGTGATTGTTTAATTACCATTTGATTGAAGAAAATTACTTCTAAATTTATTTTGTACCAAGTTATATATAACAAAAAAAGTACTTCTAATCACAACTGGTTGTAGAGGCTTGCACTCGGAGAAATAGTTATATTAGTACTATTTTCATTTCTAAGATGTTGTAAGATTTAAGTATGTTGGGTTCCGGCTCACATTTCCCCGATTTCTGACAGAACGACAGAATGTGAAGACAGAGTATCTTGACACTGTATTTTCTCAGATTATCCTGCATTTTACCAAGAAAGAGGGTACTGTTTTTTTTAACTCTATAAAAAGAAATAAAATGAAATTTTGAACCACTTGTTGCCGCCTGATTTGCTTAATTTGCTCTAGTGCCCAGATTTAATGATATTACAATTCTTTACAGGGTGCATCCGATGTCGATATATTAATATATTAGCATACGTTTCTTTTTTATTTTATTATTTTTTATCATACTGCATAGCAGGGTATTCATAGACAATCAAGTGTCATGATATCGGTTGACTATTTTTCGCTCGAAATCGAAATATTGCGCGTTATTATTTTTTCATAAAGACGTGTCAATATGTATATTATTTAAGACGTAGTGTTTTTACTCTTGGTTCTCGTCACTTGATTAAGAATTTAATAATGAAAACCTATACAAATATATAGTGAAATATGCAATGCACAATGTAATAATTAAGCTTAAAATAAAATGACATCAGCGCAATTGGACAGGTCCGGAGTTAACTTGTACCGAGTCACTAAACTCATTTGATTTATTATAACCAGTCCGCTAAATTGCATGCAAAGCATTCAAAAAGCGCTTTTTCGAAATCAACCCACTGAAGCGAACTTATCTTCTTAATTGCCGTTTTCACAAAAGTGGCTTCGTTGTTCGTTTTTTATTACGTAGCTTTTGTTTTAAAGTTTATTATCTAGAAACAATAAAGTTTACTCATGCAGAGAAATGTGACAAATTGTTCAGATTATACACGTAATTATAAGTATAAAAAATTATTATATTAAATTCAACGTGTATAATAAAGTCTTACTCAGGGAGTTATTAAATTTATTTTATTTTCATTTTCACTCTCTTTTAACGCATTATCTAAAATTCGGACAGAGAGTGGAATATTAACTATCATGACACTGGATACTTTCTGTTTACGCAGTAATGTATTATGTACAACATAGTACATAATTTTTGTTTTATAGTATACTAATATGTACCTTATGTACAACATTATTCGTACATGATTTGCGTTAATTTAAACAGGTTAAATACCGATTTTGGAAACAAACTTCTCCATGCTCCATAACAATCTCCAAGATTATCTTTTGTATATAAACTATGACTGTGCCAATGTTTACGTATACTCACTGTTCACGTTATATGTATGGGATATAGAGGGTTATAGAATCTTCGTAGATTTTGCTTCATGTATTTATATATAGGTTTATTAATGATAACGCTTCATAATGCGTCTCAGCCGATTATATCTTAATGTGATACTAGTAAGGTGTAGATTACTTTCTCGCTCTGGTTAGACAAAGTGCGGGGTTGAGTTCCACCACTCAACACGCGTGTCTCGAATTTGTTAGCAAGCTAAGTATGGAGAGTCTTGAGACAAGATAATTTCTGTCTACCCTGCTAAGCGGGATAAAAGCGTAAAGCTAACAAAAAGGTGTGATCGTACATCATATATTTAGAGAAATATTATTAGTTTATATAAATATTCATTGTAATGTTATTTTCTAAATAATTCTTTAAACAATATAAGTGTAATTAAAACGGTTTTAACTAAAAACCGAGATAAATAAAAAAGTAATCAACCGCCATCTATTGATAAATTACTAAACTACTTATTGAACAATAAAGTTCATTGTAGTAGTGACATCTAGCGTAAACGCTCTAAGCTACGTTGTAACGAAGGTAGCTTGTATAGATGGCGCTGTTGCTTTTTCGCAACGTTACGCTCTTAATATTGCTATTGATTATTTTAGCAGTGTTTGCGTTTGCAATTCAAAGACGGATATAGAAAAGCTTATTAACTTACTCAGCTTTGAAGTCTTAAGACAATGTATTATAATATTTATAAAATATATTTTAGAGAAATATTAAGAAAGTGGCACATTTTTTATACAACATTTATTTTTTTATATTTTTGATCTTAAGAACTTCAATAACATTATATATATTTCAAATAAAATTGAATTACATTATTAATAAATAATGGCACAAAAACAACATATCGTGTACACTTTATTATTTACCTTGGCTTCCTTTTGAAAGTACTGGAATGCAGAATGAATCTATAGGTGATGTACATTTGCAATCCTTCAATTTAACTCAGAAATATTTTTGTAAAATGTAATAGAAGGTATACAATATCACTAACATATTTAAATAAAAATAATTGATTGCATTTTCTTCGTTTTTATTTTGTAATTATTTTTTATATAAACATTGTATTAATAAAACACTTGGACCAGTCGGTATTTTTTTCTTATTTTCTTTAAATTAATCTTATATATATTTTATATATGGTTACTGGGAAGCTTGAGGGAGCTTGCATTGAATCGACATTTCTTAAATCGATTACAATTTTATGTTCATTAAAATTGTATGAAGTGAAAATTATATAATGGGTAGTGTTTTACTAAAAGACATCTAGATTTTGCAAATAATGACTCTTCAACTTTATAGGATCATCTAACCTTAATTGCATGACAAAGGTTTGTGTTATAATAAAGATATACCTAGTTAAAATATTCAAACAAGCAAAATTATTATTTTCTACAAACTAATATCCTGGACGTACTTATATATTTATTGTACCATAATGTTATTTTACAAAGAAACTTACATAAACTTAAAACAAAATCAAAATAAATAAATTTTCTAACTTTCGGTTTGGATAATACCACACCAAACAAGCTTATCGTGCCGGTGATTTCTGACAACTTCTATTGTATATTATACCAGTAAATAGAACTTAAAAATATTTTTTCTTATCAATTTCTTTTTAGACAATTACTAAGGTGTCATTTCATCATTGTTGTTTCTCCTGACATAACTGTTCATGTTCATGAATTAATGTAGTTCTTTGACATTACGTACCGTATGCAAACCAGAATGTTTCGTATAAAATTATTATAATAGATAATTTCATTTGTGACATAAATAAATTATTATAATTACTTATATAATTAAAGTAATTATAATAAAATGTTTATTTTATAATTATGTCGCTTATCAAAATATCTTGAAAAATTATTCAAATATAAAATGAAGTCGAATTTTTGGAAAAGTTTATTACAATGCATAACATTAATTATATATTTCATTAATTATAAATTTCGCTATTAGGCTGACTTTTCTACCTGTGACCACGGACTTCTCGTCGGTTTTTCAAATATGTGTTTACGAATATCAAAATATACTCGACTAATCCGTCTTAAATAGTTTCATTTATATAAAAGAACGATAAACCTTATTATATTAGTTTATTTGTTGAATTCTCTATATCATTGAGGTAGTAATGAGCTAGTAATAGTTTCACTCCATCCTTCAAGACATAAATCCTGTGTGAAAATAAAAGTTAACCACAAATGTTAAAAAGTACATATAGACGAATCTATAAAAATACATATATTTCACTCATAAGAATGCATATATATATTTGAATTAACATATAAATAACTATTTAAAAACTAAATTCTTTTTTCTTTACGAAAACAAAGACAATAACCATGAATAGAAAGTAAATAAGATAATTCACATACTAATTATTTTCTACGAAATACACTGAAACACATTTCTACGAAATACACATTTTATTTAAAAATAATAAACACTACAAACATAATGAAATTAAGGATACTACACTTTATTTCCAAGTAGTAATTCACTCAACTAAATGGTTGAAATCAGGTTACAGCACTTATGTTTTGAAACACTAATCTACGTCATATTCACCATACGAGATGAACATGTGCTTTAAATATACATGGCTTTTACCTCGCTCGCGGTACACAATTTTCATTTAACTACACTTTCATGCGTTGTATAATATATTCATATATATGTACGTATAATAGGACTGCTACCTATTTAGTGTAAAAGGTCTGCTAACATTCGCACTTTACAAGCAATTGACTATGTCCATACATAAATTATGGAAAGAGGCGAGTAAATAAATTGAAAAAATTGTTGATAGATCAATCAATGGTGTAACCAAACAAATCATTGCGGACTGAGTGAATTATGGTTATTGTAGAGTGTGTTTCGTTGATATATGTTATTGTTTTCTTATAATAATGAATAAATATAAACATATTTTCTTTTTGTCATGTTTAATGAAGCCGTATTACATTTTTTTTATATATTAATTGATTTTTCCATCGTGATATTCATCTCGGTTTTAATACTTCGATTAATAACGCAAGCTTTATGAACACACAAAAGGTAAAATCTAATTATTTTTACTTAAATAGTACATACTAAACCCTATTCATATCGTGAGTAAAGCTTTAAGTCTCTACACAATACACCAAGGCACATAAGAACAACATTAAATGTGCCATAAATAGACAAGCTCCAGCAAATTCAGCTATTTACGTACAGTAATTAAAAGGAATAATAAAAGTTAAGTATGTTCATTTTCGTATAAATATGGAGAAACCCTTGGAATAATCTGGTCTAAGCATCCTCGCAGTCTGTAATCCCGGTCTCCCGAATAGGTAAGCTTAAATTTGTCTTCGTTACGCATGATGAAGGTAAAACGTCGTACACTCATTTAGGATTACGTAGTTTATCAGAACTGTCTCCATTAAGCAGAATGGGAGACCTGATTTCACTCATTTCAAGTACTTTTTCATACAATAATGTGATGAGGCTTGAAATGGAATATCATGTAACCATAAGATGATGTACCTAGGATATGTGTAAGGATATATGTCACTAAACGGTTTAGAGGTATTCCAATATTACTCAGGTATGAAACCATGAACAGTGTAAGTGGTAAAAGGTTAAGTTGATTTTGTCATCTAATTGAGAGTATTTCTGAATGTGTTATTGAATTATTAAAGTTATCATAACGATATCTTTCTTGATATTTTAGGCAGGTCGGGGCCACAAGCGTTTAGCCACAAGTGAATTTGTGGTCCAGTTAGTTATTGGTAATTAATTATAATAGACAACAATGCATTGTCATAACAACTACTTATAAATGATAATATGGAAAAATGTTTTATTGGTGTTCAGTACAATATTTTTTGAGGTATCATATTATTATCAATAATTACCGACAAGAAGTAAAATCTTTATTGAAATTTATGAACCTAATATTTACGGTTTTTAAGAGACTAATACTCAATTTATTCTTTATATAATAGCTATATAAATTTCCGTAGAAAAATAATGCTATACTCAAACGGATGTTACACATTTGAAAAATGGTGATAGTCGATTCGAGTTCACAAAGTTATTTGTCATGGAGTAAAGAATATTTTAAGATTGCATCTTATCATATCCTAGAAATTGTAAAATATAACGAATTTAAAATAGCATATAATTTAAAATTCCAAAACATTTTTTTAATTTGTCCCAATACTTTGCATCATTAAAAATCTAAATTATGATTCTAAAGGCAACTATGAAGGGAAAAAAAAAAAAAATAATTACTCTAAAATCGAATCAAATGGTAGAGTTTTTTCTATAGAACGTAATATTTTTCACGAATAATAAAATAGCAAGCTAGCAAAAGATTCTTTCGTATAGAATTAAAGCTTCTAGAAAATTTCTAGTAAGCTTTTTAAAATTAACAATTTTACTAATTGTTAACGTTTCTCTATATTCTGAAATGTATCTTTTATTATAATAACAGAATTGTATTTTTTTCTGGAGGAAATAGAAATATTTTTTAGATTATTAATAATAATAATAGAAGATTTTAGATATTATATATAAATTAAGATCCAAGTAAGATTTAGATACAAAGGGAATTGCAATTTTTTCTTGTAGTACAGTTGTCAGGTGCACACAACTCGTAGTTCTAAACGTTCACGTTTAATAAGTTAAATGTTTAAAATATAAATATTTCTTAAATTAATCAATCAAAAATCTATAAGAAAGCTAGAAGTAAAAACGAAATAATTTTATTCACGAATTATTTTATATATACTTTTAGCAAGAAGAGTAAAACCGAATATATATATATATAATAGCTTCACTATTTCATGTCTTAAGGAAAATCCCTTTCCGGATTGATTTAGTCTGAGTCCACTCTATATATATGTCGGCTCACTTTAGTCTCCATAAAACATGTTTACTAAAGCAACAATGCTGAGATCAAAACCTAAGCGATAGGAATAGAGCGAATACTTTGTTTCTACTCTACACATTTTACCGTATGGAGGAATTATGTAATTACTATGCGTAGTGGGGGTGAATGGAATAATTGAAAATAAATACAAAAAACATTATAACTTTTTTATATATATTTTTATCGTATAATTTAACTAATATCATGTAAGATAAAGCGCGTCAGTGGGTTTCGCCACTGGCCGCAACACGAAACTTTTCAATTTCAAATTAACGTAGTCTTGACAATAGGTTGTATCTGGCTACCCTGCTGTGCGGGATAAATCATTAAGGTGATTTTACTTATAAATTTATACTATTTTTAAAAGGATCTTTACAAACTTATTCATTTTTTTTTAGCTTTACGCTTTTTCGCATTCCGCATAGCAGGGTAGACAGAAAATACAGTTAACTTATTCATTTGATATTAAAACTAATCAATTGTGATTTAAATACGCTAATGTATGTGAATATTATTTTAAGCCGAATAATTATATTTTTATTTGCAACTTTACACCTTTTTCTATATAGCAGAGTAGTTAGAGAGAGTCTAGTGCACAGTGCGTAGACTGCTTTCCGCCTATATTCGAAACATTGTGTGGTGAACTCAACGACAAGATAAAGCGCGTCGTCCCAGAGTGAAGAAATAAAAAATAATTTTGAATATATTCGTTCCCCGAGTAGGAATCGAACCCACAGGTAATCACGCTTTTAGACAAATAGCTGTAGCGTCTGTGTTTAGACTTATGCCTATTATTTATCACTAGCATTACATAAAATTGCATAAAATTTATGCACAAATTGTAAATGCCGTAAAATAAATAAATTAAAGTTATAAAAGTATTATATAAGAAGTTACTTTCTATTTGAAACAAAACAACATAGTATGAAAGTGCATAATATATTTCGATATCGAAGTTGTAAATGTTCTTAGTTTTCAAGTTTTCTTTGTGGAACTAACAGATTCTAGCTTCTGTACTGCAACTAAGCTTTACTTCGGAAAAGTTTACTTTGAAAATAATGCTCCATTTTAGTTTTTATTTTTTACGTGCTGACATTTATTGCGTAACTTATATTATATTACTTGGGTAATTTTGCAATTATTTTAGCTTTAAATCGTTTAATAATATTCTTAGCCTGTACATGTGTTTAAATAGCTATTAATAACAACAAAAATATCGGAATATGAATATTTATTAACAAAAAATAAAATCTAAGAAAATAAGAAATGCAGTGCTAGGAAAGAGATAACAAATATATTGCTACTAGCGTTGGTGGAAATGCGAATCTGGTGAAAAATTGCCCTAGAGGGCATGTATGAAGAGATTGACTATAGTTGAAGGGACTGAAGGTACATCCTATTGTAGCGCTTCGCCTCACATTTTCAAGTCGTAAAACGTAGCGGGATCTCATATAATTATAAATTATATAATTATATATGTACATTATTACGGAATATTAATAAATATAAAAAGAGGTATATACTTTAAAAATATCAGCAATGAGTTAAAATATTTCTGTTTATTGAAATAGCTTATTATTCGTCAGTTCAAAATCAGTCTTTTGTTTGTAATAAAAAACCTTTACCACCTTACGTTACCCCTTTTCGGTGCGGAATGGGAACGCTACATCTAGGCCACGTCATTACCTAACAGTCTAACACGCTTAATGATGCTCTTGTGATACTCGTCTCGCTTTGTAACATGTCAAAGTACACATATGTTATTTACATGTTTTCATAAGCATAAAAAATTACAATACTGTATTATTATTTCATAAAGGATCAATACTAATCTATATGACTAATCAAGGCAACATCGTTTTTTTTGTAACTAAAGGAATCATATATATCGATACAATTGCACCGATATAATTGGTATAGATATGTAATAGGTAAAAAATAAGAATTATTATATTTTCTTTATGAATGCTCAGAGGAAAATATTTAAGTAGATTATTTAATTGTATATAGCAAAGCTGGTAAGGCAAGATTCAAAATGCAATAAATGTGCCACAAGTTCTACCATCCGTCTTTACTCAGCCCAACAATTCTCAACTAACCATAATAGAACGTCTACCGAATCATAAATTCAGGTCACAGAAAAGCGTGGCTATAAATATTTCAAAAGTGATTGCTATTTCGCTAAAGCACAGCCCAGCGTGCAGAATACCTATCACCGGTAGACAGTCATTTGTCTATCGTAACATAAGAGCCCTCCGTATCAGTCCGGTCATACGTGGTGGGTTACGACTCATCGCGTCAAAACATAATTTATGCCCTATTCGCTTTACTTACATGACTTATGATCTTTGATGTTTCATAGGAAGTCGGTGAACAAGGAAAATTAATATCTGACATAAGCCAAATTATATATTAATCAAGTAATATTTGCCTGAAAGTATTTTGCATTACCGAAATGTCAGTTTATTAATACTGATAAAATAAATACACGGTGCCTTAGTAAATGTAATGTATGTGTAATATTTAATTTATTTAAGAAACATGTGAAAATTTAAAAAAATCATGAAGAAAATATCATTATTTTATATTATGAAATATTAACGCATTAATGTATACTAATATGGAAATTTATCATCACTTTAAATCGCTTTTAATAAGCACTTAAAAATTGTAAAATTTTTGTATAATGAATGTCTACAAGGTAATTTTACAGATAAAGTTTTTCAAGATCTCATGACGGTTATTAGTGCAAATTGTCCGAGCCACAAAAAATTATGTATTACAAAGTAATTAATGATACCGTATATGTAGTAAAGCTTATGAAGTATATGAGTATGCTTAATATAAAAATATTTTCAAAGTTAAATTATGTACTTGGCTATATATGTGTATACTATTCGATTTAAAATTCATTTATTCAAAATAAATGTATAAATAACATCTTCGCAGATAAATTGTCATTAAAATAAATATTGTTGTACTCCTAGCTTCATGAACCGTCACAACACTAAAACGACAAATAAAATGTAAATTCATTTTTGTATCATTCTGGTACAAAGAAAGCTTTTTGCAGTAAAATGAATAGATTAACTTGTCAATGGATAAGCAGAAAATTGATTGCTGCGGTGGAGCGCTGCAGACACTGGTTTGTAACAATGCCGGTTTTTTTATATTTTTGTCCAACCTCAAAAATATGTATATTAAAGTGTAGTCTCATTAGTTAATGGCCGAATGTATATAGAATATGCAATGAGACTTTTAGTAGATTGTTTGGTAGCATTAGGTTATATACGTGCGTGCTTTATTACACTAGTCCCAGTGTTTTATATTGTATAAAATGCAATGAGTTGAGTTGAGTAATTGGCTAATGTTGTAAAGTGTCTCTTAAATATAAATTAATTTGTATTAGTTAATGTAAACTGAATTGTGTTATGAAGTTTGCTTCAAATCATAAATTCATCTTATTTATAGAAAAAGGAGACAATCGAACAGAAGGGCCAAATGATGGTAAGTGGATAAGAGTTGTGGATGCGTTAAATAGTGTAGTGGCCTGGGAGGCTGAACTGTCGGAACCACTACACTCTGAGATAACTGAACTAGGTGGGAATAACAGAAGCTGGCTATCATGACATCGGACCGGAACACAATTATCAGATATTTGGTGGATCGTTTTTGTCACGATAGTAGTCGCGAGCCTTTCGTAGGATTAACCTCCTACCGGAGTGTTGTATTCTACCACGTCTCCTCACAGGAAAAATCTATAATTTGATAGTACTACAGTATAGTGTTACTAGAATGGTAAATTTGTATCAATATATCAAGAAATCACAATAGCTTTATTTACGAAATTACTTTATAAATATTAAAGTAAGTTATAATTACCACATTTAGTCATCTTTAACTATGTAACATTAGCAGTGGTTGACGAGTCGATGAATACCTAGAATTTTATTAGATTATTTAAACATGATAAAATATTTTTAAGAATTATATTTAGCAATTTATTTTATGCTGTACTGTAAATAGTTTTATGAATTATGTTTTCACATATTGCAACATATTTTAGATAAAATATGACTCTGGGCTTCGTCATTTGTGCCTAGAATGTATTGAATATGAATGAAACGTTCGCTGTTGACTTTAGCCTGAGTACTTGTGAGCATGTCTATGGGTTCCTAAAACACGGAAGAATGATAGGTATGTTATAATTTTTGGACAGTAAATGAATATAGAAGACCATGGGCAGATGAGTAGATAATTATCGCGATAATACAAGAGACGACAACAAAAGCATAGTTTTAAAAAAAATTAAGTCATATCTGTTACTATTTAAATTATTTTGTATTCAATATTACATGAAGAATGATATCCAGATATTTTTTTAAATGTATTAAATAGTATTGAACGCAACTATTCAAGAGCTCCATATTATAATACTGTAAATGTATTATACATTCATTAAAATATTTAAATTAATAAAGCATAATTAATTATAACCAATTAATTAACGGCAACGTATATTTACTGGGTTATTAAAATTTTCCACACAAACTTATTATCACTTAATGAAATGGTATTATAGTAAATTTTTGTACATTTCGTTTCGTATACGGGCTTAGTAGTTGATGTAAGTGTAACTGCATCGAATAAAAAATACGTAGTGTGCACCTAGCTTATGTTATATATATAGTAAACATATTATATATATAACATAAGCTGCTCAGATCTACAAATCGAAGCCCTTGTGGCGCAATGGGACAGCGTCAAGCTGTAAACATAATTGTCTGTAAGTTCAATGGTCACTCGGGTATGTGATTATAGTTAAATATTTTAATATATAAAAAATTGGAAAAATTAAATATTTAAAAACAAATAAATAATAAAAAATAAATAAAAGCAAATAAATAATAATTTAGTGTGAAAACGCTACAAACTGGCGTTTGTAGCGTTTTCACACTAAAACTACAGGACCGATTTCAAAATTTTTTTCATTATTAGCAAGCTGCATCTTCACTGAGTAACATAGCATATGTGAAATTGCGATACCATATGTCCACTATAACTACTATAACTACTTTTATACAATTTAAAAGTCGAAAAACAAGGCTACAAGAATCAAATCATGTTATTCCTATCTCTTAACTAATCCTTACCCGATTAAATAAAATTTAAATCAACACCATTTCAATACCTGTAAAATACTTTTTAAATTACTAAAATCAGACATTCCATTCAAAATATATAACGAATTTAAAAATGTCAATCTAAACAAATTAATTAATTTAAAAGTAGAATAACGCGGCTTATGTGGTCGCGCGCAGCCTAGTGGGTGACAGTGGGGAGGAGGGGAAAGGGGCATCGATATCGATATTTATAATAAAACTGTAGAATTACTAGATTGATACTGAACCAAAAATGTGATTAATAAGTGTTTGTCTGTCTGTCCGTCTGTTTCTTTAAGCATCACACAAACACTCCCAGTTCGTTACTGGATTTATTCTGGAAAAGTGAATACATTATAAACCAACTTAATTTTGCAGCTCACAAATGGAGTCACAGACAGACAAAAATTCTACCGTGTGTACTATTGATTATATATATATATATATATATATATATATATATATACATATATATATATATATATATATATATATATATATATATATGAAGAGATGAAATAATTATGTGTGTTGTTGTTTAAGTAGTAGGTCATAGTTATGTCATTTAAAAGTAGGTTGGTTGGTGGATTATTTCTTAGGCTTATTATTACTTTTATAAATTGATAACATTACTAATTGTGGCAAAGTCTGTGATTTAAACGAGAACGCGGGTAGGTGAAAAACCGAAATAGCTAAAATTGTGAGTTAGCGCGGGCGAAACTGTAAACGGGCCACTAGCTTAAAATAAAGTTATAAGTAATAGAACCTGTGTTTAGACTGATACACTTGGAAAAGAAAAGTCTTGTTTATTGTAAAGTGTTGAAGAGTTTATGTGAATGTACTTTGTGTTACTTATTACGGATTTAATTTCTACAGTTGTTTGTTCCTGTATTTATAGTAGGTAAATAAGTTTTTGTAATTGTTATACTTTTTAGCTTCACGCTTTCAACCCGCATAGCTGGGTAGAAAGTATCTAGTGTCAAGACACTCCGTACTTTGATTTTTACACATATAAATATTCAACGAATTTATGATTGCATATGATTAAACATTGCAATAACCCTTAATTTGTATAAATTTAGTAAAAGTAAGAATTTGAATAAAAACCTATTATATTATTAATAAATTATAAAAAAAATGATTTTATTTCTCCGCTCCTCAATGCACAAGATCTCTGCTTTGAGCAATAAATGCAATACGAAAAGTCTCACTTTGAAAAAAGTTGTGTATACGAGATGATAAAGAACTTCGCCTTAAAATCGTAAATATTGAAAAATATAGCGATGTATACACATACATGCCAGCCGTCTGCTCGCGCTTTGCCTATGAGAACTACACTATGTTCTTATAATTCAACACAAAAATATTTCATATCTATTATCTATGTCATTATTGACACTGGCAAGGATGTGTCAAAATTTTGACTTTAATGATAGCGTAAATGTGCCTTAAGAACTCAAGATGGCATTCGATGTCAATGACGTTTTACTAAAGAAAGCATAGCGACTGCGATTTGTCTGTCAGCATCATTAGAATTTAACAAAACTTGTCAACTCGAAAATGTTTTTTCAATCGATTCCATCGTACCCGTTGACAACATTATTAATATAGATATTAACTTCGCATATTATGCCACTGTCTTATTCTATATTCAGATGACTATCGTGTGAATATTAGATTTTTATCACATAAAAAATTAAACATAAATTATTTATTTTAAATATTTTTTGGATGACCAAAAAAAATATCATTATTAAATCATTCCAATAAATCAAAAAAATAATGTAATTATTAAGTACAATACAAAGGAAACTGTTGAAGGTTCCTTACATAAATTATTACAGTAAAAACAAAATAGCACAAATTGGTAATATAAAAATGAACTAAAGCTGTTTAATTAAATACAACATAATGAAGACCGATGATATCTCCGAATAAAATTGATAGCTAATTTGTCGACAATTTGAACGAACAGGCAATATGTATTCACGCCATCAATCACAAGTTTCAGTGAAATCTGGGCGTTACGGCTAGGGTTGTCCTTTTAATAAACAAATTGTTAATTATTACGAGTAGTTTCACACTTTATTGCATAGGGTAGTCAGAGACAACCTAATGTGTACAATCTGTGGACTGCTTTCCGCCCAAAATTTAGACATTGCGTGTTGGGTGGCGAAATCAACGCTACGTTTTGTCTTACTAGAGTGGAAAAACTAACTAACTTAAACTTTAAATACTCATCGTTTTTATAGTTTCCACTATAACAATGGCATATAAAATCATTTTTTATATATTATCCTTTATTTTAATTTAGTTCGGTCCGATGAGAATAAAACTTGAACTTGATATCCTTGCTAGGTATGCTATTGTAAGTAGAAAATATTTTTAAACACGGTCCGTTTTGTTTCTTTTTTTTTATTATATTATATTTACTTTTTCATAACTTCATGTATGTTATGGTATATGATACTAAATACAATAGGATATAGAAAAATATCTTAGTAATAAGTTTAATACATATACAATGCATTTTGGGTAGTGAAACTCTGTCACATTTTATCTCTTTCGACTTCTCGAACTTCGAACGTCGAACTCTGTCATATTATTAAAAAAATAAATATAAAAAAAATTATCTTACATAAACTTGTTTGGTATCTATCCCACAATTTTAGATGGATATTGAGAATTTTACTAATTATATGTATTTATTTATTCACACTATAAAACATAGATACAATAACATCCTTAATTAAGCCTTTGAACAGATGGTGCGGCGCGATCCGCATCATAGATTTTAATTAATTTCCTTCATTAATGTTGCATATATTCTAAAATGTATTAGGACACCTAGTAAAGGAATAATAGAGTAAATTACAATTTACAAAATTATTTTTAGTTTATTTTATTAAAATTTGTTAAATACAACATAATATCTAATTTAATCGATATAAATTTATATTATTTCTTATTAAATGATTAACATATCTATTTTAAACGGTTTCATTTAGCTTGTCCCAATTCAGTAGTAAATGAAGCTTAACCCCGTTTATAGATCGATCTTATATATGGTGCACACGTTTAGATTTCATGAAAACACATTCTGTATCATTGTTAATCCAAAATGGCCATCAATACAAGATGACGGATTAAATATTTTTTTCATAACTACCTTAATATTTGTATCAAAAGATAACTCTCGACTAGTAGAATAGTAAACTTAAAACGACTACAGTAACAAAATGGCATATCACATAAAATATCATACAAATAACACAACATTTTTTTTAATTTATTTTACATTTCGACTCAAGTTCATTTGTTTATGTGTCAAAAATTAATAATTATATAAGAAATAATCACTATCTCTATAAAGAATCAATGTAAACATTTTAAGTTACACGAGAGCGAAAACTTTTGCAAAAATAACTTTGTATAAGCCACTAATCTGCTTGTCACCTACAGGTTGACATCGACTTTCAGATCACGTACTTGCAATCTGCATATCAAGGATAGTGAGGGGACCTGTAAAAACATTTTAACGAAAAACATTAGTATTCTACCATCGGTCGGTGGTCGTGCGTTTGATTTTTCACGGGTGAATAATTTATATTAATTAACAAAAACAGACATCGACAATTCTTTTAACTCATTTTTATAAAATTTGAAAGTATTAGGTTTTTTGTGTCTTATGATTAAACATATTCTATGTTAAAAATTTTATGATGATAATAAATTCGTTAGTATAAAACTAAGTCGAAATTATTAACACCCCTCAGTGCGTCTTTAAAAAAAGTTAACCTCGATGGAAGCAAAAAACATAAAACACAATTATCCAATCAAAATAATACTTAAAAATAATTTATATTTATAAATATTAAATGATACAAAAGCTAATATATATATATATATATATATATATATATATATATATATATATATATATATATATATATATATATGTAAATGAAATTTCAAGCTCATAGTAATTTCCACAAATAATTTTAGTGTTATGTGAAAACTAATAGCGTATAAGCAAAGTGGGCGTTATGGTTGAAATAGTTTCAACACTTAACCTACTTCAGAGGTATTCAGACGGACCAGTCAAACGCATTTACTGTGTGATTGCATTGACATTGCTCTTAATATGGTTGGTTGCCTTTATTAAATAATAATTCCAAATAATAAGAATGTAATTAAAATAGACAGAGTTAATGATTCATTATATAATAATATGAAATTTCAAAAAAATGTAAAAAAAACATTTTTAAACCTTAAGGTTCTGAAACAAAAAGTAAGTATGTTGTATTCGTGGTTCAGCCTTTAGGTTGCTTTCAATTAATCATTAGCAATTATACAACCCATACATCTGAAGCAATATGCATGAAATTATCACTTTAATATAACACGATGAAATTAATGTAGGCTACATTTTGACGTGACTTAAAATTAATCTGTTTGAGACGTGACAACGACCCGCCCGATACAAGCACGGCAAATTTAATAAAGAGCTATCCATGAACCTTGCCTCTTCCTAAGATTGATGTGGCATAAATTCTCAGAAATAAAAGATTTTTGTTCAGAATATTAAAAGTTTCATTTAATAATATTTCTTATTATAACTGATGTATTTTGATATCCCGAACATGTGTTGCGGAAAAACAAAAAGAATTTAATTTAGAATCCATGTCACGATCTCCGAAGAGATTTATTTGTATATAATGCACAGAACCTACTATACTACTAATTATAATTAAAGAATAAATTTCTCTAAAGAATCAAATTCTTCTCTGATTTTCTTTGTTCATCTTTGACAGTATGCAGTTAAAGCAAGAAAAGAAGAAAATTTAGCATTGGATAACTCATATCCTCCGTTTTCTTTAAAAGAAAATAGATGTGAAAGTTCCTCCCAAGTATATTCACATTATTGTACAAAAAATCATTAATTGAACTTTGTCATTATGAATGCGACACAACTAATTTAATAAACAATATTCAAAAATGTTATTGGCAGATTATCTTAAACAATACACAGAAATACTAAGCTCTTTATATCTAATGAGTTTGTAATTAGATTTATATTATAATACGAAGAATCTCGTTTTAGCTGTTCTTATAAAAAAATTGAGATATCCTTTCCAATGAAAATGTAGGACCAGGTAGTACTGAATTCAGTGGGTAGTTTGTGAAACCTGAAAGTAAAAACTGAAAACTTTGTGCGAAAAATGCTGTCGTGACATGAAGTACGTGTAAAAATAAAAAAAGGTAAACTTAGAAGTTACTATAGTAACTTTTATCTTCATATAAAAATATGAAATAAAGTATATAAAAGTATTTTTTATTTTATCGTTATGATACTATTTAAAGCTATGTTGACTTGCACCGGGCGCGACGGGGCGACAATGACAAATGACACGAGGCTTTCACAGACCATGCGTTTTGCGTCTATCTCCTGTCCTTTATGCTTATGTTGATGTTATTATTATTACACGATATTACCTGTTTAATGACCAATATAAGAATTTAAATTATATTTATAATTTATGAGTCTTTACTAAGAGATTTTTAATTTACGAAAGACGGTGTTTTAAAATGAAAAATGATATATAACATTTGTGAAATAACCTATAAAAAATAGAACACAGCGGGTTAGAATAATATATAATTTATATCTATATTAATAATGTCAAGGGGAATCGATTGAAACCTTGCCTGAATCGTAAAACATAAAAAAATATGATTTTTAATCGACAAGATACATGTATATGTACGCAAAATTCCAATTGTCGAGTATTTTGTTAAATTCTAATTATGCTGACATGTTTATCAGATATGTCTATCATAGTCATCATAATTTTTTTAGCAAATCATCAACGAAACCTAATGCCATCTTGAGTTCGTTAAAGTTGATCCGTATTCGTAGTCACAGTCCCGGCACACTAGCGTGATAATTATCCTTTCATACATTTTTTTCTGCCTGCCAGCATATCCCACCCAGTTAGTGTCAGTTATGACAAATCTCGCAGTGATTTAATTCATTTAAGCACAGTTAAACGTTTATATATTGAAATATAATAGTGCTGTTCCCGCAGATGACGTCGTGAGCAGGACACTTGTATATTCATATTAAATAGTAACTTATATTTTATTTTTACACCTGTCAATCAACATAATACTAAGAAGGTGCTAAATATTTACGTGAATTTACATATTTATCTGGTTTTTATACAAACAATCCTAATATGTTTTCATAAATTTCATGCTACGACGTAGCGCTACGCCCTCTATTATATTCATGTGTTTGAATTACGACGCTTTGTTTAGTATGACATCGAGAAAGATTTACGGATAGAGGACGGGATGTTTAATCAGAACTAAAAGTGAAGCAGTTTTAATAAAAAATACAATTTTTGATTCTAGAAATCAAAATATTCCATTTGCAATTTTAAGAACGCTATAGAACTGTTTTATAAATAAAAGTGTATAAATCTAGCAATTTTATTTTCATCCAATTAATCGCGTTTCGCTTCAGAGAAGCGCATATTGTACAGCTATTTTATTTAGGTCTGGTCACTTGAAATGTAAATTGAAAATATAAATTTATTGAATTAGTTACTTTTCATACTTTAATCATAAAAAAGGCAATAACTATTTTTATGTATTCGATTTAAATAGTCACATTTTATGAAGTGTTTGGTAGAATGTAACAATTTTTTTATTTGTCAGAATAATATCTATAGATCTACATGTGCACTTTGAAGGAATAAAGTGAGTCTCCTGGTAGTCGTACTCACCTCTATTGCAGATTGGCACGCGCTAATGACAGTATCTTAGATAGCCATATTCAGGTTGATCTTCAGTTCAGTTATAGAAATTTAAATAATAAAGTAGGTATGTTACATAATGAGTATACACCGTTATATATATATATATATATATATATATATATATATATATATATATATATATATATATTAGAATTGGCCATTTAAGAATATGATAAGTTATATTAACAGCTATGGAATGCTTTGATAATTGTAATTTTGAAGTATTTATGCGATATTTTAATATTTACTATGTAAGTTATATAGATAGCAAACAAAATATTTAAAATTGAATTATAGCTTAAAATGTAAAAATAAGAAAAGGAAATTACTTAAAATGAATTTATTTCGTTACCATAAAGAATTTTTAAAAAAATTCTAGTGAATTTAAAAATGTTCTATTACTAAGTGTTGTACTTGTGACATAGAAACTGTAAAAGTAGGCCAAGTTAAACGAAGTATATTCTATTTATAAAAGCAGCGGCGCAGTACATGAAAGTGAGAGTAGTCGGATATTACAACTATTGGTAAATATTTTAATAATATACTCGTGAAATAAATCAGTGTGAAATACAACTTTGCCAGAGCATATGACGCCCTCGAGAGTCTTTCATTAATATGTCAAAGTTTTAATGATGATGAATCGTGTGTTTAAATACGTATTTAGACACAGGCTTCGTTTACGAAGTGACGTTAAGTTCATTTTGTAAACGGATTGTTATTGCATATAAAAATATACTTATATTATACGGATTTAAAGATAAATATATTTATAAAAACAATTTTTGTTACTGTTGTTAAACATTATTTGTTTCTGCATCAAGTAATTAAACTTTTACATAAACCTTTATATACAATATTATACAAGATTACACACACACACACACAACACACAGATAATATATATATGCTGCATTATGCGACGGCAATATATATGCCGTATCAATGCAGTATGATACTACGTTGTTATAGGCAGTGAAACGTGGGTGTGTCAAAAGAAGAATGAAAGAAAGATGAATGCAGTAGAGATGAGATCTCTTCGTGGATATCCGGAGTCAGCTTAGCTGACCGTATATGCAGCGAGGAGATACGCAGATGGCAGGTGTAAGCGTGCATGTCACAGTAAGAATGAAGAAGAACGTGCACTGGTGGATTGGGCACGCGGAAAGAATGAGCGATGAAAGAATGTTACGAAAGATTTATGAAGCCAAGGTGAGGGGTTCGGAGAGGTCAGGGGAGACCTCGGTTGACTTTCGAAAAACACAGTATTGAAGATACTGGGGGAAGGTCACGTAAAAAGTATGAGGACCCCCCGAAGGGCATGCATGAAGAGGCGCTCCGTACTCTCTGACTACCCCGCCAGGGATGAAGTTTGAAGCTAATATATATATATATATATATATATATATATATATATATATATATATATATATATATATATATAGCGTATCATGAGCCAAGGCATGATTTATTAAATATAGTATTTATATATACTTAATGAAGGCAAATAAACGTTATGCTTTCTACCCTACTATGCGAGATGAAATCATGAAGCTAAAAAAAGCTGTCACTAAATTATTAAAAAAATACTCTTACATCCATTAGAAACGTTTCTTGTAATTATTACATGGTATATAGCTAGATATCGCTGTATAGTACTGTATAGTAAATAATAATACGAACAAAATATCTTTTGTTTGTAATTTATCCCTAGACAACTATAAAACATTAAAGGCTTCTGTCTGAATAGATTATAATTAGCGGCTAAGCAAGTGACGTTATATTAATAGTATATCTCACCCGCCGACAGTAGTTATTAATGGTACACGTAATTATCTCGAAGACGCAACCTATTAAACGGCAAAATAGTTCATGGATGGACATATGTTAAGTTATATATATATATATATATATATATATATATATATATATATATATATATATATATATATATATATATATATACTGTTTTGCCATTCAGGACGGTGTAACTTGAAATCTCTTTAAGCATTGCATTGTAAGCATGAGTGAAAATCTCTACGGCGTACGGCTCGGCCCGACGACGCACATCAGATTGGTAGAAGTAGTTACATTTGTGTAACTGCAACTTCTTCTACTATACGAACACAATCTGTTCATTACATACTATATTAAATATTTAAAAATTTTATTATTGTTGGTTTATTTTATATATTATATAAATCGATATATTTGATTTCAATATTAAATCGTATTTATATTTCAACATGTACATAAATATACATTTCAATATATACCGTTACAAAATGAAGTACCAACTGTCAAGACACTCCTTACTCTGATTTCCGCCGACTTCAAGACATTGCGTGTTGATTGGCGGAATTCAACGCAGTGCTTGGTCTTGCCAGAGCTAGAAAATAAAAATAATTTAAATATAATTACTCCCGAGTAGGTATCGAACCCACAATCTATCACGTCCCACTGCGCCACGATGGGCCTCTATTTTATAAATTCAATTCATTATAGAACATTATAACTTTCAACGTCACATTTCAACGAAATGGACTTGGAAATAATTTATCCTATAAATGTTTATTTTAAAGAGTTTCCAAAATTATGGATTTTTTTGTATTAAAATTACCTATCAAATTTTATTTAATTAGTTTTATAATATGATATTACCAATATTAAAAAATATATATATTTTTATATAAAAATATACTTCACTATTTATCTAATAATGAGTATTATGTTAATATAACATATTTACTTACGTTAGTTAAAGTAATAATAATTGAATGTTATAAAGAATTACGGTAGCTACCAAAGTTATTGTAGGTGCTATTATCTTGAACAATACTCTAATTGAGGCTATTATGACAATTGGGGTCCATTGTACAATGTCGAAATAAGGCTGAGAAGGGGAGAAATTCCCAGCACATTAGACATCATATGTATGTATGTATGTATGTATGTATGTATGTATACATATACAAATACACAGCTATTCGCATCGCAAATACAGTGTTTTTTAAATGTTTTTATCCTAAGTGTGGAATCAATTTAAAAATACTGAAACATATTTATTTCTAAACAATATATGAATATGTAGTAGAAAAATCTACAATATATAATCAAACCTCTTCCGTGGAAAAAATAGAAAGAGCATGTCTAAATGTTGCTGTCGATTGTCAATCTAACGCCAAAAGCACTTGCTACAAACAATTTAAAATCTGTACAGTTCTTAAATACGATCTTACCGCAAGATACATTGAGGTTCTGTTAGCATTTGACTGTAAACTAAATTTAACATCAAATTCCATTCGCGGAAATTCTTAAGTTTCAATTTTTTTATCTTCACGCTGTATCCTGGACGGGATAGTCATAGAGAACGGAGCGCCAAACGCTACGGTCCCTGCATACACCTTTGATTATCGCGATTTTTATACATTTTAAATTAAATTATTCTAAACGGATTAATTCCGTATATTTTGGTATTCAAAAATACATTTTTAGACACCTGACGTGGTCCCAGGTAGATTAAGGTGGCATTTGTCGTTCTAACCATCTTCTCTATTGAAATTAGGATGTTTTTGAATTTCAATAGCCTCGCGGATCATTTAAGGAATATATTTACTTTCTTTTGCGAAGATATGTAGCTTATCAAACATTATTTAGTGGTTTAAAGTCCCAAATCCACACTAGAGACCTAGATAGAGTCAGCTCAGTCAAGCTCAAGAATCCAGGGCAGTTAAGAAACGCGAGGCAATTAAGAAACAGATGGTGGTAGATTGATATATTTTTTTTGTATCAACTGACAGACGCATGCCACCTCAGTCTATCTGTGACCATGTTTGTCCGTGTCGTGATTTTTTTTAATACTTTACAGTAATCTGTATAGTGTTCAAAACATCAAGTGTCCAAAAATATATTTTCGAATACCAAAATATACGCGATTATACCGCTTAAAATAGTTTCAATTAAAACCCTGCATATGTGTTTCGCCTCGTCCACATTCATAAACCTCTTCAAACATGCCCTTCGGGGAGTCCTCATGCTTTTTACGAGGCCTTCCTCCAGTATCTTCGATATTATATTTTCAAAGTTCAACCGAAGTCTCCCCCGATCTTTCATACCCCTCATCTTTGCCTCATAAATTTTTCGTCATCATTTTTTCGTCACTTACCCTTGCAACACGCCATTTGAGCACCTTAATTTCATTCTTGCTATGATATTCTCGCAGAATACTTCCATTCGCCTATCTCCTCGTCATATATACAATCAGCTAAACTAACTGCGCATGTTCGACGAAGAGCGTTCGCATCTCTACTGCATTCATCTTTCTTTCATTCTTCTTTTAACACACCGACGTTTCGCTGCCATATCTCTACTGCAGGTACGCTTATGTGTTCCCATCTAATCTATACATCCAGCGCACCGTTCACCCTATCACCGGCACGAATACACCTTTCCACATCTAGTTCGTACCTTTCATCTCTCCTAAATATACTGCCCAGCTTGGTAGCTGGGAAGAGAAAGATTTTAGAACAATTGAATGAGGTGGTCTCATTCAGTTATTCTAAAATCTTTCTATGTTCTGGAGTGATATCTGGGAAGTTTGTTTTAAAAGCTTTTTGTCTACCCTAATCTTACATTCAATTCTTTCTTCATCTGTCTCAAATATCAGAATCGTAGTTTTACTTGTATTGAAGTTTAGATCATTACTTTTACACCCTTCTTTCAGAATGGTGACCAAAACCTGTAATTCGCGTTCTCATAATGCACTAAGCTCTGCATCATTTGCGTACAACAGGCAGTTAACTATCACATCACCAACTTTCATCCTCCCTATGTCACTTTCTTTCACTCCAAAAATATTAAAAATACTTCAGATCTTAAAAAACCGTTTGCCTCAAAAGAAAGTTAACATTAAATAAATTAATTTAACAAAATGTTAGCAAAATTTATATATGGAAATTTTAATTCAGAAGATATTCGGTATAAATTGCAAATACGATAAAAAATTTAACAAAGAGAGCCTACACAAACCGCTTAATGTGATTAGGATTATTTAAGTAATTCGTTGCTTGAAGAATTACGACGAGGTTATAAATAATTTAAGACTTTTAGAGCTTATTTAGAATCAGAACGGTATTTAACAATTTTCTTATAAAATTAAATCATCTACACATAAATTTTACTAATATTAACATATTTGACTTGTGTTGATTCTTTAAATATTGTAACTGTGGTTCAAATTATAGAATTTTAAATGATAATGAACTAATTAATTTATTACTTCCCAGATTTAAATATTGTTACATTAAAAAGTGGCAAAGGCTTATCGCCCAATAGTATTTTAGAAATCTTTAAAAAATAATAAATTATGACAAAATTGTCTATATTTACGAGGATTCTTCAGTGAGGTTTTTATTATCAGGTACAAAAATCCAAAATTGAAAAGTCGTATATAATTTCATTAAAAAAAATGTATACGACATTGTAAACAATGCATAGAGCGTTACAATAGAGGTACATATATATTGAATCTTAAATCATTGTAAATGTGTGTTGTAAACGGCACCTGAGCGTGAGTGAGAGGGAAGCGGCCTCTGAAATCACTAGTAAAACCAGGCAGGTAAAAAATTTCACATTTCTATACTGGCGACAACATATACTGGTTTGTTTTTACGTTTCACACGTTCTCGAATGCAGCACGCCGTTGTTTCTATTCTGCTAGTAGCTGTGGAATTGTTTTTTAACGAAGCTATACAACTAACGGCTGGAAAGCTTATGTAGGGCTTTCATGGCTCTTGTGAAACACACGGCTGCATTGTAAAAAACTCTGCATCAGAATTCATGTATTATGTTATTTTCTTAAGTATTTTTTGATTTTATGAAAGGAATTGTGATCCGTTAGTTACGGATTTCTTGTTAGAAATTTTCGAAAATAGGTTTTGTTTAGGTTTTCCTCCTCTAAAACTGTAAATAGAAAGTTTTATAAGATTAAATCGTAATACCCATCCCTGATATTTTTGTAACTTATTATTTTATAATTTCAAAGAGTTAATAAAATGATATTTAGGAATTTTAACTTATTTGGTACACTACGTTACTTATCTTTCATATCGTATATTTAATTAATTAGACCGAGCGCTATATGAAGGACAGAAAGTTGGTGAATTTTTGTTACCGCAAACATTCAGTATCTACTTTTCTTAAAATATTTTATAATATGAAATCATAAATGTTATATTGTGTTTCCCTTCAGATTTGCAACTCAACAAAATTATTTAAGTCTGTATTTTAACTTTTTTAAGCTTTAATAAATTTTACTGTTGCTCACACATTATGGCTTAGTGGCTACCTCACTTAGACGATTTTGCAGAAGAGTAGATTTGACTATCCCTACTCTCAATTTTCTATGTTTTAAAAATATTATTTAACCTTACGTTGGTGTAGAGTAATACGAGAGTCGTGGGCCGATTCTCCCTCGAGGTGTTGTTAATATTTAAAAGTATTTTATGTCACTAGCCTAGTTGGACAAAGCGCGGTATCTGATAATATTAATATTTCATATATTTTTATCCCTTTTTCGCTTTAATCAAATATCGTGTATTTTTCCAATAAGTACTTAGTATTTAAGAAAATGAAACATAATCAAATAAATACTCTTATTGAGAGATTTTTTTTTATTTAAACATAAATTATTGAATTGTATTCAAAAATATTTGAAAGTCTTCTTAGGAATGACTTAATATAACGCTATTTGCAGAATATGCAAAAAAAATTACTTTCTCTGTGTTATAAGTCAAGATGATCGTAGCCGCAAATTAAACGTCAGCAGCGAAGCCTGTCACAGTTAGTCGCTGCGGTCGCACGGGAACTATTTTAAATTTAATCAGAATCCATCTATTTTGCTTCGTAAAACATTTTTTACGGAAAATCGTGGCTGTATTTGAATATTTCTTTAAAAATAAGACATAATTAAATATAAGTTATTTTAATATTGAGATAAGTTAGTTAACACGCACAATAAAGCATAAAATAAAAATATTATTATTACTCAGTATGTACATGATAATATTTTACTATATAGGTACATCTATCCCAGTTTCCATTCATATATTGAGTGTTGGGTTTATCTAACCTAATAAGAAGGATATGTATTGACAGATACTCATACTTTTATATTAATTTCACAACGAAACAACTCACCTAGAAATTCGGTAGCATACCTCAAAGGCAGCCGAGCGTAGCGATTCCAGAGATAAGCGCAAAGTGGACCAAATACAGTAGTGCTTCACACGCATCGCAACATTCGATAAATCATTTCTACTAAACTAAAAATGCACTAAATTGAAAATCGTTTTACTAAGCCAGAATAGCGTTAGTCGTTGCGGAGTGTTCATCGAAATTGTTATTTCACATGCAGTTACAGATTTCAATTAAAAAGCTTTCCACGAATTTGATTTTCAAATGTTGACATCCAATCATTCAGGAATGATGAATGTTTGACTCTAATCCACTAATCTATTTGAGGTTTAGGTATATTTGTATTTAATTTTCATCGGTAACATTAGATGTCTGGCATACTCACTGGACTACGTGTTAGGTACTCACTTACTGCAAAATTGATAACAATTTACAAGCATATCAATTTATAAATAAACTGCTTAGAAAATAATAAATTATACTGTTTATATATCCATATTTTGTTTGTTCATGATATCAAGAAGAAGAATACTTACATACAGACAATTAAACATATGTTATTTTCATTATATTTTTTACGCTAATTGTCCTCAGATCTAAAAATAAAATAATATAATACATAAAAATAATAGTTGCTAAAAGCTGTCTCTGCTATTTAATAATAAATTTAAGGGCTTTACATGTCGAAGGCCACAGCCAATATTTTCTTACTGACATAATCTCGCGCTTTCCCTCGTCCCACGATCACTAATTACTGGCGGTCCGCATTTTTCATACAGATCACGGAACCATTTCCGATCGATGGGGAACTTTTGCTGCGAGCTTCGCACAGAAATTGAAGGAATGTTAGAATTTCTTTCGGCAGATACCAAGCTATACATATATCGAAGTAGCATATGATATTTCAGTATTTTTTTTCTTAGTAATTATTAAATTATACAATGTAGAAAGCCGGTTCACGTTTTTTTCAGACACTCTGTTCTTCGCTTGTGGCTCAATCATTTTTTATATCATAATTTACTACTGATATATAACAGCAAAGACCTCCTAATATGTTATTAATTCTTAATTTATATTTTTTACTTTAAATGTTGATGAAAATATATAGAGAAATAGTTTTTTATAAATATTGCACGAGCTTCATTTGAACTGAGAAGTGCATTTTGATACAAAAGCTTTTATTTCAAGGTAGTTTTAATTATTTCGTTCTTAACAAGCCATAAAGAAATACTAATTGCCTCAATACTCATTTGGTATTCTGTTTAAATATCCATCTAGTTAGAATAATTCAAAATGAGAGAGTACGAGCTTTTTATGTTGAAAACTACTGCAATGTCTATTAATCACGTGGAATATTGTCTTTATGAATTATTAAAATGATAGTATTTTTTTACATAAAGACGGTAGTTTAAGTATGAAATATGGCTCAATAGGACAACGCCTCACGATAAGCATGATATTTATTGCGATAACCCACTCGAATAAATATATGACAAAAAAATAGTTCCCTATTTTGGCCCAAGACATCTGCAGTGTAGAGTTCCGCCTCTCAACACACAATGTCTCTTAAAAAAATAAGAAAATAACAAATATTGTTATGTTATATTATTTTATTTAATAATTTTACTAATTATTATTAATTTTTAAATTATAAAGATAATTTTAACTTAAAAAATAATTGACTTATCTTTTCACAAAAACTTTGAAATTTAAAAATTTCTAAGGTCCTACGTACATGTACACAAACAAAATGTGCTACATAACTTTATAACTAACTTGGCATTCGAGCATACCACCAAAGAAATGAAATTAAACCCTCGTAAGTAGTTTTCATCGTGTTTATTCGCTGAAAGACGGCTCCCCCGAGGTGCCCGCAATTGGCTTCGCCCACCTTTCAATACGCTTTCATACATTGTACTAGCACCAATGTATTGCTTAAATAAAAAGTAACTAGCGACTTTGATTTCTGTATAAAAAAGTAAAATATATGTGTTTACGTAACGCTTATACTTCTTCTGAATGCAATTATACATACATGTATAATTATATATATTAAGGTTTTTTATAGCTTCACTCTTTACTCCGCAAAGCAGCTGGTGACCTGACCTCTCTTCTTTTTATGTCAGTATTATTTAAATTACGTATAGAGTGACAGAAGTCAATCCCATATTTTGATTTATCAGAGCGGTGAAAACGCAAATAATTCAAAAATATAAAGTAAGAAAAAATATGTACGGTAGGAAAAAATATACATACGACTACACATGACAAGCTACAAATACTTTGAGAGTATACCGATACAGAATAAACAATAACATTACAAAAATAGAAACGTGCGAGTTTAACTAACTACGTGCTAATTTGACCGTCTCTTGTCCCTGTTTGAGTCTCTCTTTGTTTTCTTTTTGCACTTCAACGGCTCTCGGGTGCGTATGAACGAGCGCGGAGTGGCGTCGGGTGTAAATTGAAACACTTGCAAATTTACTCCATACATTATTCATGTGCCAAACACCCTCTCCGAGCCTGACACTTTCAGTTGACGCGTACATTCGTGGAAGTATAGACGAAGTGAGCCTAAATTGGGTAGTTTATGGCGACCTTGAAAATATATGGATTCCATAATTAGATAATACTATTGTCTTTGTATTTCACAAATTGTTCTAGAACATATGCAAAGTGGGTCAACCATTACACATCTTACAAATGGTAACCCCCTAAGACGATGCAATAAGGAGCCGGTTCAGAAAACCACAAGCTGAATTATTCTGACCCTAATAAATTTGCCGAGTCAAACAGGCATTGTTAGACAAATGAGTTCTAAGACGTGCGGTGTTAAACATATTATTTAGAGGTGCTTGTTGCGACAGTTTATTTGTACAACTGTAATAAAGTCATTTAATAATGTTTACATGTATACTTACATAAATATTATTTTGCTTTTTTGTTACATAATATCCAAGAAATTTTTTGAAATAAATTACCCAAGTTATTTAAACTATTAATTTATTAATCATAGTAACATTTAATTTTTATAGAATTTATAAAAATACCATGTATTTCGTGCATTACATTTACCTACTTTTATGTTATTTTCAAATAAAATTTAATTATTCTTTGAAATACAATTTAAAAAACTCTCAATTACTTCTAAGTATTTTCCTTATTGGCGTACAAATTCACTGAAGTGATTAAATGTTGTAAAAATTCCAGTCGACATGCAAATAAATTTGGAATAATAAAAGGGAATTCAACCATAAAACCTACATAGGCGAGATGTTAATTTACAAAACACATTTGCCTTGGAGAGTTTAATGTAATTTCTTTCTCACCGAGGCGTTTCCTCAAATAAATTACAAGTGTAAAATTCAGAACAACAAAAGCGTAACAACAAAAGGCTCGCGGCTCGCAACATCCGGGCGACCCTTCCAAACTCAGTCTGATTACGGATTTCCGAAATAAGAAAAGAAAAACTCAACATGCCTTCTACCAAGTACTCCAAACAGACTATTGTGATATCAATGCAATATTAACGAGCACACTGAATTTAAAAGAAAAAAATTATGTATCTTTGTCTATATTCTCAACAGAACGTTTCCTGGTTAACAATAGATTGATGTGATAGTCAACATAATCGAAAAGATCAGGTTGTGGCTTGTAGTGCTTTGCGTAGAGATTAAATCGTGGATCTTTGTGTGGCTTTATATGGACATTACGAATTGAAGCTGGTAAAGATGCAGAAGTCTTCACAAGTGAAGTCTTAGGCACTGTATACGGTCCTCTAGCTTCATCTAAGTACGAAGGCCGTACCTTCTTCCATAGAAAGGGTTCAGTATGTAGTGAACTATGATGCTTTGCAAGGTGACGAGTATTCTCTGTCGTCCTGGTTGGAGCTGTCAGTTCATACATTTCAGGTAATGAAAGATACCAGTAATCAGATCCATCGCCTATTATTGGAAACAATCGTTTGTTTGAGAATCTTGGTCGATATTTTCTGACAAATTCATTATATTTTTGCTTAAGTCTTTGCATATACTCAGTATATTGAATAGATTTGAGAAGTGTTTCAAATTCTGATAGCTCTGTGCTGGCTAAGTCCGAATAGACCCCAGCACAAACATGTGTTCTTAACAAATGATGTAATTTAAATATCACAAAGGCAAGCCACTGACGGGCTTCTTCTTCCAAGATATTTAAGATATCAGCTCGACTCTGAATACCGAACTCAGCAGCTTCAATAGCTCTTTTTTCTCCTCGTTGCTTCACTATAGATAACCATTTTCGATATGACTGGTAACAGAATCGCCTACGTCGGGAATGATATCCTCGCCAAAGAGCCTACAAAAGTATAATTTTACACAGGTGAATTTGACAATTTCAAAATATAATTTGTTTTGAAAAAGTTTCTTTAGTACACAACAAAATTATTTAAGTACAAGAAAGGCTAATACAATTGCGTTTTATTGAGTATTTCGTAAAAGAGGGATCTGTTAAAAAAGTACGTTACTTAGGGAGTCTAAAGTGATCCTCAGAGATTATTATCAAATTATGAGCTAAATACAGTTTGATTGTCATATACGAATAATTTATTTCTTATAATTTATATAATTTAATCAATAATTTACACTTAAATATTGTTTAATATATACCATTTACAATATTTTATTAATTTTCATAGACCAGACAAAATCACAATGATCATATATTGATAGGCAAGAATTGACATAAATTATAATTATTATACAATTTTTAAAGTATTATTTCATAATTAGATTTAAAAAATACCTTTAAACATATTTTTAATAACTTTAATCTCATTACTAAGCTGAAGCTTAGTAAGTAGTATTTTGCATTAAATAAATTAAGAATTTTTATAAACTAACATATAACAAATAACATATTTAACTCAAATATGTATTATAGCAATATGATAATAATGACCAAATAGGATTTTATGAGATCTTGGGAAACAAAAGTAATTTGGAAATAATACGTAAACAAACCTGAATAATAGTTGCGGCTCGATTGTAATGTTTGGCGTCTTTGTTCATAACAGCTTGTCTCAGGGCGGCTCGGTATGCCTTACGAGCTCTGTGTACTCTAAAAGCGCACTGTATAGTAATAGCATTTTTTGATAGCCATGCTATGTGCTTTCTAACTAAATACCCGCGTGCCATACGCTGTAATATTAGTACAGCTAGAAAACGTTGACGCCGCCTACTTTCAGCAATGTCAGTTCTTTCCTGTAGCACATTATAAAATTTGCTAGAAACTTGCAGAAAATTATATACAGTTGCCATATAAATATATACTTGTGAAAAATATAATGTATTATATAGATATCTCTTTAATTTGACATTTGACTGTGTCAGATCAATTAAAAAAATCGTTACTGCCAGCTATACTGCAAATAAGACGCATGCATGTCAACATTCCCTTTCAAAGTCGTAAACGCTTTATTTATTTGTCTCTGCGCAGTTAGTAAGCACCGTTATTTTTTATTTGGCCCCTAAATCAATGTGGCTTACCCATTTTCTTTGCTCCCCCAAGCTATGATACCTACTAGTTGTATTCGTAGAGTTCTCGCTCATTCGCTCAGGTGTTCGTGTGAAACGCCATGAATAATTCAACGATCAAAATGGCAAGGTGTATGCCTGTTTATTTATTTTTCGTGAAAATTTACCGGTAATTTCCATACGTATGTATACTCAAAATATTACGTTTCGTTAAATTTGAATACTTGTATTTCTACATTTGTGAGGTTACAAATTAATTTGAAGACATCTTTTCAATGTGTACGTAATATTAATGTAAATATTTAGGGAAGAAACATTTTATAAGAATATCACGTTCTATTTACGAATTATAATTATATGGTAATTGAATTATTATTCATTTCTGTAGCAACTCTTTTAAGCGGTGGAGAGGAAAACGATGTAAATAAACCATTAATTATTAATAGCATCAGGATGTTTCAGGAAAACGGAATAACAGTGGGGTGAGTTTTTAAACGATACAATGTTTAGTGGTGTATTGCAATTAAGAAGGTAAATTCGGATAAGAAAAGGTACTTGAGAGAGCTTTACAAAAGGGGATAAAGAATGACAGTAAGCCGGCAACATTGAATTTTTTGTACATTTTCTCGTTGCAAGTAGGATTATATTATAAAAATTATAAGTTATATTATAAAAATATATTTTCCTAACCATTAGGTTTCCAATGCCGTAGTGTTTTATTTGTACGATAACAAGTCAGTGGAAATTTATATTATGAAGATATTGACTGACGGAAGAAACCTGAAACCAGAGTGCAGCATTGTTTCGCAACCCAGAACTATTTTATAAAGAAAAATTTAGTGTTAATTAATTCGTATTAATTGCAATTTAATTCTTTTAAAGACAGGCAGGGAAGCTAATTCATAAAAGTACATCCAAATTTTTATTTTTTATGCTTATTCTCTTTTTTTATGGTAACTCATAGTTTAAATTTACATGAATACTTAGATAAAACATCCGCTTAAATTATTTATATGTAATGTACTATGTTTATTTACGTGATTTCTTTTAGGTGTATTGTATTTATTAAAATACACTCAATTTTGTAGAATTTTACTTTGTGTCGATAAACTTTTATATCTTTAATTGTCTACAACTACAAAGATTGCAAGAACATTTTAATTATTTGATATTTTATGCTAATATATTTAAAATTACTATTTAATTTGTTAAGACATTCTGTACTACGCTTTCTGCCTAATTTGAGACATTGCATGATAGTGGAAATCAATGCCGCGTTTTGTCTTAGTAGAATGCTCAAATTAAGAAAAAAAATATAGTCATTCCCCCAAGTGGGAATCAACCGTACTATTGATTAAATTATAATAATAATGTAAATGTTTGAAATTATAATTATTTGTCACAGAATTATCATACCTCTGACATCACATAACCTTCGAATAATAATGAATTTGAATTTTTGAATTTTTACGTAAAATTTACTCGTTAAAAAGATTCTCCAAACTCGATTTTAATTTACAGTTAAAGTGTTTGAGAATCTACGATGTAATTTATTTTTCTGATTGAATAAATAAATATTCACTGGTCGAATTTATTTGAAAATACCTTGTACTTTTAAGTTGTCTAGTAGAATAATTTAAAAATTAAAAAACAACATTAAAAGAAGTCACACAATTAAGGCCGGTCATGGCGCAACGCAATCGGCTGAGGGTTCATTGATTGATTATATTTAAATTGTTTTCATATCCCCGCCTTGGTAATAAAAGTGCGACGTTGAGTTTCGCTACTTAACACGCAATATCTCGAGTTTCGTCGGAAAGCGCAGTACAGAGTGTCTTCACACTAGATACGTCTCAACTTTAAGCAAATGAAATAAGATATACCAAAAATTATAAATACGCAAAGACAAATAATTAAATCTCTTATATGCGTAACTAGCTGCTCACTGTTTACTCTCAATAGCTTATACTTGTAGAGGTAACTTCTGATACACGCGTAAATCCATTTAGTAAAAACTTTTCTAAACACATACAAATATATTCTAAAACAGTTTTTTATTTTAGCTTTACATTTTATCATGCATGGTAGGCCAGGCAGGTAAAAAGAACCTAGTCTCAGGAAACTCCGCTCGAATTAGAGACGTTGCGCGGCAGAAATTAACAACGTGTTTTACTAGGATGGAAATTGGAAATAATTTGAACATAATTAATAATTCCGCGAGTGGGAATTGAACACATAACTATAGTTCTATAGTCAGACGCTTTACAATCAGATGCTGTCCCACTGCACTACGGTACCTCAAACAAATAAAATTGTGATTGATAATAATTTAATATGTTCGCGTATAAAAATATTGCCCGCTTATTTGTTGTCATTATTTACTGTATTAATTGCTTAACAACATTTAAAAATAATAATTATTGCAAAATGACGGATACGAAAATGGTAAAAGTGTTTCACTTCACAGAAAGTTAATAAATTGGTTAACTAAAAAACTGATTAATCAAGCCTTACAGAAAGGCACACCATGAGTAGTTTTAACGATTAAATATATGCTGAGAACAAATGAAAACCGGAGTTCTGTATGTAGTTTCTGTAGCATAATAGATTAACTTCTGAAAGCCAGTGTGGAAAACTGCAACAAACGTAAACTGGTTCGTGATATCGTATTTCACTACCTGAGCCTTGTTTAGGTTTTTCCGCCATTATTTTGTTTGAAATAATATATTTCTGTACATTCTTCTCGTTCTTCAGTATTGAATTATATTTTGCAGGCTTTCAATAAACGGCAATATAATCTTATTAATGTCAATTTAACGTCAAATACCGTGAGCCTTTTATGTATAATATCAAACACATCCACAAAGCATGTTTCATATTAAATAATATTTTACTTCCATATTTTTTACAACTTCACACTTTATCCCGGATACTGATATCAGTCAAAGACGAAGACTTTTTATAATTCTTGTTACCCAATTTAACTCCTTTATTCCATAAAATATAGTCAGAATACCAACATTTAAATAAAAGGCAAAAAAATCATTAATAAAATCCACATTAAATATTTTCACCTCAATAAAACAACATTAAAAGACACTATACGCCGCGCACTATTCAGAAGTACTAACAATCAGTTCCCGTGCCAATCGTCAGCACAATCATTGATTCTCTTTGATTAAATACCATTCGAACGCTGATTACAACAAATTTCCATCGCTTTGTAATTTGTCCCCAAATTGGAACGTGCCTTTGGTAAATAACAATGTGACATATGTGTTAAGTCGTGTTGCATTATTACAATTAATTTATTGTACAATTTATTGAAATGGCATTTTAATGTTATGTTTATTTTGGTTGAATATTTTATTGTTAGTGGTAACTTATATTATTTTATACGTATATAATTTTTTAACAGTGAGGAAATACTTACGTTTATGATTTTAGTTTAAGATTAAAAGTAGAACTTTTAATATATATTTCAATGCAAGTAGGGCATAAGGATCATGAATTGTCTATTCTTTGATTAGTATTTAATTTAAGACATTTATATTTTAAAACCTATCTTTATTTAATAAATGGTTTGTGTTTCGCCAACTATTATAGTATCTAAAACGGAAAGTAAAGAACAGAGCGTCGGCAATACTAAGTTCATCTACGATATGCACGGGATAAGTGAAAGTAAAAAAAAAAAATTAGAAATGACATATTTTATATAAGTATAGTAGTAATTTTTCTTATAGAAAATGTTTTAAATATATTTACTATTTATTCACAATTTTCAAAGTGTTATTCCATACTTAGGATTTGAAAAACCTTTTTGAATAAACTTATAAAAATTAAGACGCAGTGGGATTCGTACCCGCGCCTCTTGGAAACCGCCCAAGATGGGATATCCATTGTACAGTTACTAACTAATTTATTGATACTGAAATTTTCGCAATGCTTACAGATTTTAAATAAAATATTAGGTATTTGAGAGTACATACAGAACATTTACAGTAGTGATCACGATGGGTTAGTGGTAGGTAGGCATTCTGTCTTTACCAAAGATTGATTATTATTATTATTATCATTTAATTAACGTTACTTCTTAAAACTTTTCATAGTATAAAATACATAAACAAAAAAAAACTGTATTATGACGATCGAAATAGTGAGATCTAAAACAAAGACAACTTTACTCCAGCGAATATTTACGTTATCCCGCTTCGAACGAAAATAATATCGAAAACTAGTCCAAGTAGTTAACAAACATTCGTGCTTGCAGCCCGCTCAACTAATTGTTTTGCAAACACTCGTGTTAAATTTTATTCACAGGTCTTGCTACAAAGCTTAATAGTACTACATTACTTCTTAATGGAGAGAAAGGTGTGCTATTCACTAATAATAAAATAAAACTTAGATATTACCAGCAATATGAAGCACTAAAGTGCTTCACTAATTACAGTACACGCCTCTCTAAGAGCTGCAATGCAGAGTTTAAGTAATTTTCGTTAATATCTTTAAGTACAAGTTAAGTTTGAGAATCTAGAAGTGGATTATCGTTTCGTAGTTTTAATAATATAAATTTTGTAGCTTGCAACTTATGGAAATGTTTCCTTAAATGCTAGCGTTAATATTTCTTGGAATATATCTAATATTGAAAGACTATAAGTTACTAAAATTACATTATAAAGGCACATTAACTAATGAAAACACATACTCATATTTATCATCATTGTTGGAATAATTAAATAGGAATAATTAAAAAAATGTTTTTTTTTAATTATTCCAACTTTTTATTATTGGAATAATTAAATACACATATACTAATGAAAACACATACTGATATTTATCATCATTATTGGAATAATTAAATAAACTCGTGTATGTTTAAATGGATTACACTATAACGAATTCTAACAAATCGATTCTAGCTTAATCTAAACTAAAATAAATGGCGTCCTATTTCTATTCTATATTTGATGAAGTTTTATTTATTGAATGCTCAATTAGTTGGTCAGAAATAGCATAATAAAATTGTTTCATGTTTTCTAAATTGTTTTTTGAATATCTGTTTGAAATCTGGCCATCGTGGTGCAGTGGAACAACGTCTGACTGTAAACGCAGTTGTTTCTGTGTTCAATTCACCCTCGCGTGAACTAAATTGCTTATATTCAAAACCTATTTAATTTCATATTTTATAAAGTACGGCTAGCACTCACTACATTATATCCACTTTTTGGGCTAAAAGCAGTAAACGGAGTAGCTTGGCACTGGGTTGTCACTGACAATCTCTTTGTCAAAAAAGATTTCATTATACCCTAAGTATATAAAACTTTACCTTAAAGAAACGCTCGAAGAAACAACAAAAATTCAATATAAAAACTGTCACGGCTCGTCACCTGTTCTTTAAAACAATTTCACTTTTTGTAACGTAACTCATGCGATATATCTTGAAAGTGATGAGGGCCAAAGAAAACTCCTTTATTCTTAGCTTCTTTGACCGGGTCACCTCCGAAGTTTGCGAACGAGAACCGTATTGCAAAATGTCTCCGCAAAGAAACTTTTCCCTTTTGGCAATTTTTTGTAACTGTCAAAGGTATTGCGATATTTATAGATATAGGAGCAATGTTAAATTGAAATCTTACGTTTAAGAATTACACAAAAAATGTATAGAGTATAAATATTTAAGACGTAATAGAACTTGAACACGCTCACTTTTTGAGTGACCATTAATAAACTTAGCTAAAATATACCTCTTTAATACCTATAACATTTTATAAAACGCTTTCACTATTATTATTATTATTATTATTAGCTTTACCTCTTACTATTAATATAAGAAGTCTTATTCATACTTCGACCTATTTCTAATCAGCCAATTTGCTTCAAAGTTCGCACATGTGTCTGGATTTCATTACAATACAACAGAATGCATGTCCTAGTGTCCTTGACATGACAGTCATATCCTAGATGATGGATAATTAGAAAACTATCTCAAATGTGTGCGTTAGCACCAACACCGTTTACTATAAATATAACACAATTATTGATAGTTTGACAAAAGAGATAGGTTTACGATTTCATTTTTTTAGTTTCATGCTATTATCCTCCATGGCAGGATAGACAGAAAATGCAAGAGGCATTTTCTGACAAGTTAAGACACTTCGTACTCTGTTTCCGAATACGAAACATTGCGTGTTGAGTGGCAGAAGTCAACGCACGATTTCTGTTACCAGAGCAAGAAAATGAGAATAATTTAAATATAATGATTCTTCCGAGTTTGAATCGCAGCCACAACCGATCGGGCTTACTATCGGACGCTGTCTCTGCTACGACCAGTCTTAATTTTATATTATAAATATTATATTATATTAATATGTTTAACAGCAATATTTATGTCTGTATTTACCTTTACTGCTCCTATAAAAATAATTTTCCTAAAGCGTGTATCGCAAATACATGTAGCGGTGTGGAAGAACACAATTAGTGCATACTTCACAATTCCCGTCGCTGTAACTAGAAGCCTGAATATTGCAGTGACAATACATGAACGGTATTTTATGCGCTAACTAGAGAATATTTGAAGCAAAGTTTTAATTTGATTATTAATTTTATTTCTCTTAGCCATATGTATGTATTAATTTCAGTTTTTTTTTTAAATTGCTTAAATGCTTATAAGTAATTAGTTGTACTACTGTATTCTAGACACAGTGCATATTTATAAATATATTACATTATGTATTTCTTGATATCCTAAAAAAGATTAGATTGGATTTGGAAAAATTATGCTAACGTTTTGATAATTCTGATATGTAATGCATATTTCATTAAAATATATAACTATATTATATCCTGATACTGAAATATCAATTTAGTATCGTAAATTTCACAAGCAACCTAGGAGCAGACGATAAGCCTGTTAACCGCAATAATTCAATACACCTACGTCGAGCTGCAAGATGCAGCTACACTTATGCAGAGTTATGTAATAAAAGCTGTATTAAATTGAATTTTCTCCAGTACTTTACGAGGTGCCAGACCTAGCTGGGAGATGGAAAACCATAAAAATGTCATAATTTTGTATGCAACAGATAGGGTTTTATGGTACGACTTGTAGGTGTCTAATGTTTGTTGCAGATATGGCTGAATTTACCATAATATTCTCGAGAGTTATAAACGAAATTATTTTAAAATATATTTAGATTAAAATATATATTTTTTTCATATATAATACTAGAACACGTATTTATAAAATGATATAGTTATTGATTAATGTGCCGAATTATAAAAGTTCCATAATTAATATGTATATATTTCTATATGCATGAATATGTTATGGCCACCATATATCATTATTACTAAAATAAGAGCCACATTAGTATAAGTGTGTTTCATTTTATGAACCAATAATAATAACTAACAGCTACTTCGGCTCGATAATAACAAGATCTTAAGAACAAGCCAGCATTTGTCATCTATTTAAAGGTGAAACTAATATATCAAGAAAATGTAAATGTCTTAATATTGGTTTCAATAATTTAAATTATTCCTAATGAATTATTATGTAAAATATTGGCCTTTTGCTCTTTCTATCCGTTTAAATTTTACCCATGCCACATTATATAGAAATAGGTACAAAATTTTTCTCTAAGGATAATTTAAATCTTAAAAATTTAAATCAGTAATACTATAAATTGTATATATTATATATTTGCCTGAAAAAATGTACATACTAGAAATATAAAAAGCAAGATTCCTTAAATAAAATATAAACGTGTGACATTGAGAAACTGTGTGTGTGGACATAAACTAAGTGCCAGTATTTTTAACTCATAATTACACATCCTCCGAACTCTGCGGAAAAATCTGAACTTTCCCCGCATTCAAAAGTTGTTATCGTCTAACACTACTACCTTTACGTCCTAACTAGGTTAAAGAAAAATGAAAAGTTTCGCAATATGCTTCTCGACAAAGTTTGTGATGCAAGTATTCAGTTATAACAGCTCTAGCGAAAATTCTGCTCAAGACGCTTGACTTCACTGCTAACATTTTGTATAGTAATGTTATAAGCTAAATTATGAAATTCCACTTCGGGTGTGAGATAAATATCTTCCTTATAAGTTTTAAGTGATTATTTTAAATCTTTTTCAGAGGCTACATAAATAAAATAACGGGAAACTACTTTTGGTCATTATAAGAATTAACTACTCTACTTTTACTTATTTGTTACGTTAAATTAATCTCAACACTTACTATTATCAGTTTGAAAAGACCTTAATATTAAATATAATATACCGAATAAAAATATTTTATGATTGAACGACTAATTAATTTAAATAATACTGTGCTTATTTTATTCACAAGCCCAGTCAATAACTATCACTGGCATGAAATAAAATAAACGCACCTAATTGAATTCAAAGCGGCCTTACCTTTCTATATTTCATAAAAAAAATAACAAAATTGTTCATGAAGACGAAATGGAATCAAAAGAATTTTCGTGGCTCATTTAATTGATAGACTTCTTTGAAGATGTTTTGGAAGGCACTTGACTGTAATACACATAAATACTCAACCTTTCTCATATTTTGTATTCAATGACCGTGGAGTGGACCTATCACAAAATTAAGCTTTAAGCTGAAGATTTTTTAAGTTAAAAAATGGTAGAGCATTTATTTCATTTGTACTTATTATATATGAACTATGGAAATAAAAATGTCTTAATTTACAAAGTAATGCAATTTACTCGAACTAATGATGACAAACATATGGCAATATTTGAATAAAAGTTATATTTTAAGTTAATAATCGAGTTAAGTTACGTTATATATGCTCGTACTACATATATTAATAATGAAATGTCTGAGGGTTTAGCAGCAACCAATGGAATACATCTCAATTCTTATTAATAACATTTTAGTCTGTCTGTTTGTTTGTATGTATGTATGTATGTATGTATGTATGTATGTATGTATGTATGTTTGTATGTACAGATTTTAGGTATATACAATTATAAGGTAGAAAGTTATGTACAATTTCTAAAACTACTGATGTTTTTTTGTCTTGATGCCATTAATTCTAAATACCATATAGGCTATAGATTATTTAGGTGGTATATTTAGTATGTATGGAACCGTAATATTAATCAGTAAGAGAAATTAAAATGGCATCTTGGCCAAAGTTGTTCAGTGCGACGGGTGTTTTCAATGATCATATAACAATATAAGATTTGGAACTCATGATGAAGGTAGTTCATAGGTTAGCTAAATTATAACATAAGGAGATGTCACTTTAGAAAAATTCATTCAATACCATACACAGTTTTCAATGATAAATTAAAAAATATCGAAATTGGGTTGGGTACTATGAACTATCCTAAGTCCTTTCAAACTAACTTGCAGGGGTTTACTAGTTTGATATAACTTAACTTTATGTACCGTAGTATAACATCAAGTAAATATAAAAATTTAAAATGGCTTTTAAAATCATTCATTGAATATCTTTATTGATTGCCTTGGTATATACTGAAAATATATTTTATCTAAGTATTCTAAAATTGCAAAATGAATATACATTGTGTATTCATTCTGCAATTATACTGGATGTTCATTTTCAAGATAAGATTTTTCAAATGCAAGATATAGATAATATAACTACTGTCTTCTGTGCAGTATTTATATTACCTATATCTTTACCAGTTACATTCTTCGCGTAGATCAATATAACATAAATTAAACTATAAGCCACAATAAATACTTTTCACTATATAAAAAAATATACAGGGAAGAAATTACGCAAGAATGCGTTATTTCTTTCTATGAAATGAAATGCTTTGAACATCCTCCGATTCGAAAATGAAAATATTTCCAATATCTCATAGGAGAGTGCATTTTATGAATAGCGTTCACTTTAAGTAAAAGTTTCTTAGTGCAGATTTCTCATATCGTTTACAGGTTACTCGTGTTATTAACAATTATCTAAACCAAAATTATTAAATAATCAAGCAATAGTAAAATAGTAAACTGTTACTTTCATATTTTGTATAAACTAACACTATTTTTCTCTTTACTTTATCTCATTCTTTTAACGTACCTAATAAAATGATAATAAAATTAAATATTTAACTGTCACTTAAGTTTATAAGAGTAATATAAATTAAAAGGCACTAAACGCAGAAGATGAACAAATCCCTACACAGTATCGACAGTTACTAAAGTTAACGGTCTTTAGTTAGACGAGGGAGCATGAATGCTGGCTTTATGATGGAAATTTAATGAGCATGCCAAGGGAGGGCTTTAAAAATCTACTGACCATTACAAGACAAGGGCTGTCTGAATGCACTGTCCACAGCTCTTCTGCATTCTAAACGGTGCCTCACTTCCAATTCAGTACTTGTTCAAGAGAGCCGGTGATTTCAGTTCAATTATTGTGTTTTTGTTGGTTTGAAAAATATGAAAAACACAACAACAATACGTACGAGTAACTACCGTGGGTTTTGGATTTATTTTACGTTAATTGAAATGGTTGATTGATTTCGTCGAAATCTGAGTTTTTATATGTTCTTTCTATTCCTAAATCGTTAAATAAACATATATATGTATGTGTACTACATATATTATAATTTATCTTTAGGGTTAACCGAAAGTAACTAATAGCATCACTTTGAGACAATGTCACAGATATTGACTATCGAGTGTTGCCGTGTTCTTTATTTTTAATTTTTCTGGATATCATAGGCATACTATTGAACTGAACGTTACGTTAAATAAAAGATTTATTGAAGTACTTGACAGCACTTTGGAAACCACTTTTTTTATGGATAAATGTAGAACTATCTAACATATTTAAAAGTGTAACAGAGAAACTAATTATACGCTCTATTGTTACTCTAGTAACTATTAGTACTGTTGCATACTATGTATGAGTGCTTATTAGTTCTTTGATCTCCAAACTACTTTATCGTTGGTTAGTTCTGAGTTGTTCTAAAATTAAATACTAGCATTACAGTATTTACACGATGCTACATTAAAATATTATATGCAGCTTCACGTTTCAGTCTGTATAGGAAAGTTAGTGAAAGACAACCGAATGTCAAGCTCTGTTGAGTGGGAATCGTACTCACAGCGAAACGTATTCACGTTCAAAATCTCACTGTGTGCCACGAAGGTCTCAGAGAAATAATTACAAAAAAATTTTATATATATATATATATATATATATATATATATATATATATATATATATATAAAATTTTATAATATTTTATATATATATGCAACAAAGACTAGTATACAAACAAGGTTTATTGATAAAGCCAGAGTTTTATGGAACTCTTAAAGGGTAAAAGCAGATTGCAAATTTAATGAGATCAACGTAGAATAATAGGGAGCGTTCTTTTTCAAACCAGACGGATGTTCAAAGACTCACCGCAGATTTCTTTGGCTTCGCGTTTTGTTGCCACGAGTACCATTACTAAATAGCTACTTTTGTATTACATTCACTTGTTATTTCTACAATGAATTTAATTGTTTTTGCCAAAGATCTGTAGAGCTTTTATAATGTTTTTTTCTTATTTATTTATAAATTTGTGCCAACAGAGGTATCAATTAGCTGCGAGTATGATGAAAGGATAGTATTTTGCAATCTTTTGTTAATTAAAACACCAGTAAATTAAAAAAAATGTGGAAAATAATAGTATAGACATTATTTATTTATTTATAACTCTTTATTGCACATTACATAAAGAAACAATAAGAAGAACAATAAAACAGATGTTTTGTAGCATGCAAAGGTGACCTTATTACGAGTGATCTCTTCTAATTAATCTTTGTTATTATACATCTTAATACAGAAAATTACACTACATTACTACATTAGGGTGCAAAATAATAATAATAATAACAATAATAATAAACTGAAGTAGACAAATATATACATATACATACACACATACACATGCACACTTACACACAGATATGTAAATATTTATACATACATACACAGTACACATATATACATATAATTTAATTTTTACTTTGTAATGCCAAATAGTAACGTTTTACATATTGTTTGAAGACACTTAGTGAATTTGACTGCCGGATATAAGACGGCAAGTTGTTCCACAAATTTACCGTGCTAGTTTACTAATTAGGTACCTTTAACCTATTGTTACTCTTGAAGCGAAGGTTAAAATGGAGAGAGGAATCGGAACCGAAGAATTCAAAACGTTAAGATAGGGTGTTAGGATGGGTGCAGAGGATATGGAGGTTACGACGATGCCGAATTGTCAACCATCGAAGCTTATCTCGGTAAGTAGATATGTGGCACAAAAAATTCAGACTAAATATATATCTAATGCAGATGTTTTGCAAACGCTCTAGTATATCTAAATGCTCTTGTGATAAGTCGAGGTAAACGGTATAGGCGTAATCAAGGATGAAAAGAAGGAGGGAAGTTGCTAATGAAATTTTCGTTTTAACGGGTCTACCTGTCTAATCTTTTAAGATTTTCCATCTTTTAAGAGATTTTACAGCTCACATTTGAGATCTGAGGAGCCCATGATAATGTAATATCCATAATAATGCCAAAGTTTTTAACGAAATTATTGTAGGATATAGGCATACCGCCTACCTACCAATAATCATGTATTGAGATTTAGTAGAATTCAAATTTAAGTCGTAATATGTGTTCCATGTCAGTATAGTTTTAAGATTATAAATAACTCGTTCAACAGCGTCAAAGGGGGATACAATAGGTGTTGCTACAGGGTTAAATGCATTAGAGAAGTCTAAGAGAACCAAAACAATAACCTCCCCATTATCCATACCAGAGCGAATGTCATCACATACCTTAAGCAAAGCGGTAGTCGTACTATACCCAGACCGGAAACACGACTGGAAAGGACTAAAGATGTGACTTTTAGCTAGGAATTTGGAAAGTTGGTGATGTATAATACGTTCAAGCACTTTGGAGAGAAAAGAAAGGAGGATAGCGATCGGTCGGAAATGTGAATATAATGTCGGACTACATATTTTTGCGACTGAAATAGCATGTGCGTCTCACCATATACTAGGAAATAAACTAAAAGATAAGCAAGAGTTGAAAATATGACAGAGGAGTGGAAAGATAACATCACGGGAGAGTAACAGCATCTTGAGACTAATACTGTCGCTTCCAATTTCTTCAGAATGTATAGACTTGATCATTCTTCTGATATTATAAGCAGAGCCCTTATCAAACTGAGGGACAGTTGCATTCTGCTTAGGTTTTAAGGAATTCAGCGTAATTAAGTTATTTGTGTTATTTACTACTGCCGAGGCGAAACGATTTTTAAGATTGTCGATGTCAATATTGAAGTGTGTTTCTGGAATTCTATAATCAAGAATATTTCCCTTCTATTTCTCACCTTCATGTGGTGAAACTTTTTTGACAGAAGATTTACTTGCATTTGGAGCGCCTCTAATGGTGACAATAAAAAACTTCTGAATATATTAAATTGTGAAGCTATATTATATGTGGGACTTGTAGCTGCTATGGAAGCGCTTTGGAGACTCTTGAAGTTCTGCCATTTGAGTGTTCAAGTATTCTGATAGTTGATCTATTGAATTCTTGATGGTCATAAATGGAGTCTCCATTTATGACAGTGATTATTTTACACTGATTTTAACACAAAACTTTGAAATTAATTTATAGGTCAACTTTTAGGATAAATCTATTGTACTAAAATATTGAATACCTGTTAATAGGTATTCAATATTTTAGTACAATACTTAATATTTACACCGTCCGTTATAATATTCCGTGGCGAAAAGTATCTTAGACTTGAAAGTTTAACAGAAGTGCTTATATTAATAAACCAAATTGATGCCATTGGAAGCCGATGTCTCCTAGAACTTATCACGATTGTAATGCGAAATTCATTAATATGAGTATAGGTTCTGACCTACCTAACAGTGTTAGTGGACTAAATCATTATGAGCATATATTTTGTACTTAGTTGATTTTGCAAGAGCACTAAAGTTTCGCTGTAAATAAGGAGCCGATGGTCGGATGGTTAATTAGGTTTATTTTTATATTAGTAATCCACTCGCGGCTTCGTCCCTCGAAATATAATTATATTGTACTTTGATCAAATTTGTATTTTTCTAAATTACTTAGTCTATGATCCGTTGAAATTCGTCGCGTAGTTTAAAAAATCTAAACGTACATAAAGCAGTGGCGACTAGGTTTTATACATGTAATGTAATTTAATGTAACGTTTAGCCTAAATATTGAATGTTGCGTCGTAATTGGATATTTTTTAATCATTATGGATGGGAAAAATCACATGTGGACCATGATTGTCATATGTGGACGAGTAAAATTAAATGTGGACCATGTTGTCATATGTGGATGAATAAAAACACATGTAGACTATGGTGTCATGACTGGAAGAGTCATGATATCACATAGTAAGAAGAAAATCACATGTGGCTTATTATGTCATTTGTGGACGAGTAAAATCACATGTGGACCATGTTGTCATATGTGGACGAGTGAAATAACATGTGGACCATGAGTTATATGTGGACGAGTGAAATGTGGTTCACAAGACAAAAATGCATAGCGATAAAAAAATGGAAAGAAATAGTATAGTGGAGTTTACGCGTGCGAAGCCGCGAACGAGCCGCTAGTTGTTTATAGGATTATATCAATTACCATGATTTTACTATTGACGTAACGTATGAAAATAAACAAAATCAAGTGCTTATTGTTTATGGTACAAAAAATTCTTGCGTTTAATACGGATTAACATTGTTTTATTGACTTTAAACGTCTTCTAAATAGAATTGGTTTTTAAAACTTAAATTTTTGGTTTTTGCGGATATTTTCTTTGTTCTAATTTATTAGTCTAGTTTATATTGTTTACGTTTGATGGGTAAACAATATAAGCTACAACACTATTATTTTTATATGTTTAAATAGTAAAATGTGAAATTCTTCTAAACTAAAAGTAAATTATAAGACATAAATTACACTTGTTGGTTAAAGCAACTCCAGCCAGTGGTCAAAATAACTTCAGTGTTGCGGACACATGATTAAATTACGCAGTGCTTCGTTCTAAGCAAATTTGGTAACGGAACCAATTATATTACAGAATAGTAATAATTTATTTTCTAACTGGCAAACCGTAATATCGCTTTCTGTATTTGCACGCCATGGAAATAATTCTCCTGGTAAGTTTCGAACCGACAGCTATCGATAATTTCTCCCTTTGTTTCAAATGAAAATATTTTAAATATTTTAAACGGATTTATCGCGTAAAGTCTCAAATTCACCACACCAGACACAAAGATACAGTCAGCTTTGCCGTTTGTTACTATAACAATAAAAAATATATAACTTAAATTATACATATATACTACACAAGCAATTATATCTTATGTTTTGTCTTAGTTATTACTTGTAGAACATATTCATAACAAAATATCATGTTAAATTAATCCTTTTAATTAATAGATCTAAAAAAATAACTTTTAAATAATAAATTAGTCTAAACATTCATTTTATTATTAGTAATCATTACATAAATTTGCAAAAAAACAAGCGATAAGTAAGAAATTACTTACATACTTACAAATATCCCTTTACTAAATTCCATTAACATAAAAAATATTAATTAATTTATAAAAGTTAGGTTATACAAAATATATTGCTACAAATGTATTGTATTTAAGTATCTTAAATCCAAAACCCCTGCGCGCTTATCAAAAGACTTAGTTAACTGATATTTTTTGCATCCCTGGCAGTGTAATTAAAAGGAGATTTCGTCTGCATTGTTTTGCACAGTGGCCCATTGTAGAATACATATAGCCGTTACGAAAGGGAAAACGTGATAAAGCGTTTGTAGCACTTATTTTTGGCGAGTTACGATATGCTGACATATGGTTAAGTAGCTTTTGGGTGTGTGTGGGTCTCGATATTAGGGTTTTTTTGCTTTAAGAGTTACGAGCTAGACTTAGTTTAGGCAATTTGAATGTCTGTATTTTAAAAACAATCCTTAAAAGGTTTTTTAAGTTGAAATTGAGCTGAGCTTATGGGAAAATATATGAGTACTTAACGTTTTAGACTCAAACAAAATCTAGCGGCGTTCTATTCACGCCAATTTCAGTGGTACAACGAGAAGCAAAGAGGGTTTCAGTAAAATTGGCTTTGTCCTACAAGAGCAGGATCTTACTGCGTCATACTGGTCGTCAGTCCCTATCGTTATGAAAATAAAGGTTGAAATGCTATAAAAATTATAAATTTAGTGGGCCAGCATTCGCGCATGGTCCGAGCCGTCTCGTCGCAACCTCTCAAGCGTTTATGCAACATAGAGTCTACAAACCTTGGACAAGCGACCACTTAGGTATGAATATGTTATGCAAAAGCTAAAGTATAATTTTGCTAAAGCTAATGAGTGCGTTGTTAGGATATTTAAACAAAAAAAAAAATATTAAAATAATCTTATATAAGTATATAGTATACAAAAGTAACAGTATAAAAATAGCGTGAAAATTTTACAGAGAAGCATTTATTCTCTTTACTTCAAGAATTGTATACGTTTTGATTTTTTTAAATATTTTTGAACTTAAAATCTAAATCTATTGAGTATTACCAGAAATTGATATAATATATGTACATATATACGTATATATGTACATATATATGTATGTATGTGCATATATATGTATATATGTGCATATATATGTATATATATATATATATATATATATATATATATATATATATAAATACAAGCGTTTAATGAGTGCTTACTGATTTTGTATTCGTGATATTTACTCATTTTAAATGTAGCTATTTTAAGCGATTCGACAGCATATATTTTGCAATTTCTCAGTATGTTTTAGAAACTCAACATATCATAGGTAGATGACCTGTGATCATAGACTACTTTAAATTTGGGATACCAAAATATACGTAAATCACGTATATTTTATCTAATATATATCTACTTAAAATATATGGGGAATATGTACCATGTAGCCTATATTAATAAAATACGGTATTAGGTCTCCACAATCCCATATGTAGTATCTTTAAAAAATTAAAAAGTAGATTACAGAGTGAAACAGAGTGACTTCTAGTTAATAAGTATCTTCCTGTCCAATAACATAGCGGTAATTTAGAGAGACTTACTCCTTTACTTTTATTATGTATATTTACAAATTATAAAAAAAAACACTTAATAAAAGATATCTCGCTTTCAAATCACAAAATAATTAACTCAGTACGTCAACAAGATTGTTTTCAAAACAATTACTTGTACCTGTAAATTATTTGTATTCAAATTGGTTTAGTATTTCCAGTATAATTGGAGGCGCTGTCACTGGGAAAGGATCAATTATTGAGCTTTGCTTAGTAAAAGCCTATCTTAAGGTACACCTCAGTTAATTATTATTAAACTTGTTGGTTGTAAAATATATCTGCGGGGATAACGTCTTAATAGGTTAAAGATTTTAAATTAATATCTAACTAATAAACTTACACGCAGGCAGAATTGAGATGATATAATTTAATTTTTTTTCCAAAACCCAATGGCTTTTGTTAAAAAAACTATAAAGAATTGTTAAACCACCATCTATATAGTATTCATCTCATAGATTAGCTTTCTTGAATCCTACGAAACTGACCAAAATCAATATAATAAAATTAAAGAATTAGCAAAAATTAAAGAATTAGGATAGGAGGAAACATCAAGAACTGAAATAAATCAAAATCAAAATTTATACGGATTCTTGCCGTAATTACGTCAAAGCAATGAGTTCACTACATTTTCTAGTAAAGATTACCATTACTATTAAATACTAAGGCTTATCTCCAAAACAAAACCATTATTAGTACCAATTATAAATATTAGTGCCAGAAAATAACTTGTCAATCGTTCTTTCAATCGATTATATAATAAATAAAATCTTCAACTAGATGTATAAAAACGAAATAAAATATATACAACTGTATAAGTAAATATTTATTATTTGTTAATAAACAGGAGTTAAATTTTTTTACTCATAGCTTTTCATTACGTGATATAAAACCGAATGCCGCAAGCGATATGTGTTTGAGGTAATTAAGCATTTATTTTATACTAATTAATATAAATATTTGGTGTGTTCTCGGTAATTTGTATGTTTTTGCTTCACGCTTTATACCTCATAGCAGAGTAGTCAGAGATATCCTATCCTAGTGTCAGGATACTCTGTTGACTGCCCTCCGTCTGACAACGCTTCGTATTACCAGAGCAGAGAAACGAAAATAAATTTAAAATAAATTATTCCTCCGAGTGGGAATCGAAACCACAGCCTGTCGCCTTCCCGTCCCTGCAACCCCTAAATAAGTAAAATATGAATACTTGATTCAATTGTACTACAAGACTATAGTCTAGACATTCGGAGGATTGACTATATTTAAATTATTTTTATTTCCTCGCTCTGGTATGACAAAGCGTGGCGTTGAATTTCGTCACGTAACACGCAATTCGGTGAAACGTAAAGTACGGAGTGCGTTAACACTGGGAACTTCCTGTCTACCCTGCTAAGCAGGATAAAAGCGTCAAACTAAAAACTGTTTGCTTAAAAACAAACTTTGGCATAAATTTATTCTTTTTGTGGGATTAATAAGTGTTGCATATTTATTCGCGGCCAAATTTAGTCTTTAAAATGGTCGAAACATTGAGTGAAGGTAATAAAATGCTTATGCCGTATAAATGTAATGTTTTTTAAAATTTATATAGACGACAGTGAGCAAAAGTAACGTTAATATGAAAGCCGATCAGGGTAACTAGAGAGTATTATTAGAGAGGCTTATATTATTTTTTTCCTTCTAGAGAAAAGGAAAAAAATTATATAAGCTATGCTATACATAAGAAAAGTAAAAATCTACATATATTATAAAGTCCAATACATACAATTTATATTAAACTCAGGAATTTTGCTCTCGTTTAAATTTAAAAAAAAAATGATTTACATTTTTTTTAAATTTAATAACGTAGAATTCTCGTATTGCAGTAAAAATGCATAGCAAAGCTATTAACTGTTACCTAGTGCAACGTAACGTCGGACCGATCGGTACCAGTCTCAGATCTCATTCCAGATACTTCCATCAATCTTCCACACTATTGTTGTAACTTGTATTCATGTCGTATCGACTGCATATGTATGTTACAATGTTTTTTATTGATGGGAATCATAGTTTCTTCAATTTAAAATGGATAGCAGCTGTATTATGTTCTCACCCAGCTAAGTAGCCAGAAAAAACCTAGTGACTCTTGTCAAGACTGCATTTACTAGAAAAATTGACCATTATCATTAAAGTCACAATTTTTTTTACTGCTGGTCTCTTTATTTTAAAAATACTTTTTCGCACTAAAAACCTTTTAACCTAGATATACTTTTTGGAAAAAAGTGTTAATAGCTCAAATTACTTGCTAAATAAAAGCGCAGTAAGTAAAATATAAAGTACATAATTTCGTTAAAAGCCGAAGTAAAAACTGTTAAAATAGTCTTTTGTTCTCAGCTTCAAAGTTTTGTAGGCACTTTTATAAACTTAGCGAAGTAGCATAATAAAATAGCTTTCGTGTTTCATCTCTCAAATATGTTAACCTTAATACAAACGAATTACTTGTTGATTTAAAAACATTATACAAGTTAAATTGTTGAAAATTTAAAGCGAATACGTTCCTGTAACGAATGTATTGTTCTCTTAGTGCTAAAAGAAAAAAGTACTGGCAATATAGCTCCTCCGCTGAACCGCAGGAATTGCTCTGATGAACGAGCAATGTGGTTCTATTAGCAATATCTTTTTCCTCTTGTTTGTTTAGTGACGTGAGCAGTTTTACAAGAAATAAGAAACATTGAAAGCAATAATAACGTTTCGTTTTATTTGAAATAAAAAAAGAATTGTAAATTTAAAATTGTAAAAAACTTTATATAGAAAAATTAGTTACAAAAATATACCTTTTTATTTTAATTCATTGCGAAATTTTAATTGTATTGTAAATTAAGATGCAAACATTATATTATTGGATTCTATGAATATCCGTTTGGGCGCGCTTTAATCCGATTGTTGTCGAATCCAATCACGATTTTTATTAACCCTCATTATTATTGATTGCATAGATTTACATTCTCGATTGACTTAATGTATTATGAGAGAGTATGGTCGTTTTGTTTTAAGTGGTATTGTTATTATTAATTAAATGGTCACTAAGCTTTACTGTACTATATTTATCAAATTAATTTCGAATAAAGAAAAGCCTATTGTCAGGCACGGTAGTTAGAAAAAGAGGCAGTAGTGTCAAAATTCTCCATTGCTAATTATACGGTGGTTTAATATATTTTATTAAAATATTTAAAATAATTTTATAGAAATATTTTAAACTTTATTTACAAATAAAAAATATTCTATATATTTTATAAAATGTAAGTATATTAAACTAATATTAGCTTAATATTAGTATTATAAAATTATCTGTATGGAGTCAAAACTTCGGTCCCATTCTCATACAAATATAAGTATATATACATCACAATATATAAGTATTCAAAAAAATATATTACTTTCTAATTCTGTATACAAATGACAATCTTTCCATCTCTACTTCCGGTCTCATTTATCACTTAGATAATTATCTTTAACGTCTCAGTCCATTGGACTAATTAGTTATCCCCAAAAAATTGAGGATAATTGCAGGGAGCGATTGCTTGGATTTATTCTTCTTAAAAGCTCCGTACTAATAAATTGAGTGCCACTGGTACTTTGCCAATGTTTTCGTTTCTGTTTCCTCGCGGATGACAATAACAATTGTTTACTTTAATTTCCTTTGAAAAAAGTTTCTTTTGTTAAGTGATGTGTAGAAGGAAAACATAAGTGTTTATGTAACTTCGCAAATAAACCCTTATGAAAGTCACATTAAAATTCTGTGTAGACAAACATTATATTTCTGGTACATCGTTTACTCGTCATATAAACACCATAAATAACAATTTATTTATTATACAGTTTGAATGGTATGGTTTCTTTAATATATTACAACAGAATCTTGCCATCTAAATACAAGGCATGTTTCAACAAATTTTTAGACTTAAAGGAACAAGCCGGAGGTGACTATAACTAGTGATCTAAATTTGCATATTTATCCTAACTGAAGTCAACATATGACAATAATATTGTTTATTTAATATGTACGCATACTATACAGGCTAGAATTGTCTCAAAATACATGAATAATTTATGTGAAATGTTGAGTTAACTCGTTATATTGGTTGAGATGTATAGAATAGCATTCCGTCTCTGGGGCTATTGTGCAAATACAATCTGGGTTTGCACTTCAAACAACACCTAATTATTCAATTGTGGAGTATTATTGTAGGATACGCCTGACGGCACAACCATATCATGCTAGTCTAATACTGAAATTATTGAATTATGCTCATTGCTCATGTATATAAATTAAATTTACGAAATGAGAATGTTGTCCTGATATATATATATATATATATATATATATATATAGAACTATAAATTTAAAAATTAAAAAAAAACGATTGAATATTCGATTGACACGATTTTTTTATACTCAATTTTTATAATTTTTTTATATATACAAGGACGGGTTTGTTACAACACTTTAACTCGAGATATGCTGGACCGATTTTCATGGTATTTGATTTATTGGATGTGTCTCCGCCCCGAATAGCAGAATACAACTTAAAAACGCTGAAAAATCGACGAATACATTATGAAAGATGAATTATTATCTCTAAAGGGTCATTTGTTTCATACCTGTTAAACATTTGCTGTCCATCCTGTCAAATACTGTAAGTAATGATTGACATTTATGCATGCGCTCAGAAAGGGTGAATAAACTGCCTGATTTTTTTTCAATTAATTATAAAGGTTGAAAAGTGCATTAAGCAGATTATAGAAGTTCCTTTTGAGGCCGTTCGTGGCGCTGGATGACAGCGTCTGACTGTGACGCGGTCGGTTGTGGGTTTTTGATTCCCATGCTGGGGAGTGATTATATTTAAATTATTTTAATTATATTCAAATTATTTTGTCTCGAATTCGGTGGAAAGGAAAGTACGGAGTGTCATTAGGTACTTTCTGTTTAACCTGCTATGCGGGATAAAAGCGTGAAGCTAAAAAAAAAAGTTCCTCAAATATATATATATATATATATATATATATATATATATATATATATATATATATATATATATATATATATATATATATATATGCGTACAGAAATAAATAAATGATTAACATTTGTGAAAAACAGAAATGGATTTTGTGTAAATTAATTTTTTTTTTTCGAAAACTATTTTTAAGATTTATTTAATAGGTTAACGAAAGCGTAAATGTCATTTTATGCTGTCTATTTTATATTATGGTTTTCTAAGATAAATAATTTCAAAGATCAAAAAAAGTATAGTACATAAAGTAGTAGTCTAAGATCTAAACTATTGTCTATGTCTCGATAGTTCAGGTACTGCTATTGTCATGAATATAAAATAGTTTCGGTTACGTTATTGTTCTAATAGAAAATATAAATGTAGTACTTAAGTATAATTTTATTTAATTTAAATACACTTAAGTTATATTTAGATCTATTGTGTGGTTTTGTGCGAGTACATATTCAGTATTATTATTATTTATGAATAATAGCCGCATCCTAGAAGTTCTAGTCTTTCTCAACGAAGCCGTAAGGCAATTAGGCAACGGAACATCGCGAGTCAATTATCAGATGAAGAACGAGAAATTGCACGAGAAGATCGCCGCGTTAGTATGGAACCAAAAAGGGCCTTAATTCGTGCTTCTGAAACACAAGAGGAAAGGGACGCAGCCCGTGAAACGACTAGATTGGAAACGAGAAATTGTCGAGCTCATCGTACAGATCAACAGAGGGATATTCTTCGAACACCAAGAGGAAATGGTTCAAGTGTTGATTTGAATCGAGCAGCGATTGGATCATTGTAACGTGTTGAAGATGCACAGCTTAAATTCTTGCAAATATACTTCATGGGCAATATGGAAGAACAACTGAACTTGATCCATTGACCGGCGTCAATGGATCAAGAAAACCACGAAAAGACCAATTCTCCAAGATCTGCAGCAACTGCTGTATGAACATCATGCATTGGTCAGGCTGTTCAAGACTGCATTAGATGAACTAAATCTTATAATTAAGAATTAAATCGTAGGTACTCTGTATTTATTCAAATTTATCGACTGTGTAGCAAACGAACATAACATTAGGCTTCTAATTATTCCAAAGAGTTTTTAAACTCCTTGGATATGTTTGGATTACCACCCCACAATTTACAAGTGAAGGTTGATTCGGTAGTCATCTTGCTTAGAAATTTAATACAACCAAAACTGTACAATGGAACGCATTTGGTGTTAAGAAAACTGATGAGCAATGTGATTCACGAGTCGATACTTAAAGGAAAATTTAAAAGTGAGAAATTCTCATTCCAAGGATTTCAATGATCCTAACGGATATGCCCTTTGCCTTCGCCATGATGATTAACAAATCACAATCTAAGACTATTTGTGGCCTCAATCTAGAAAATACATGTTTTTCTCATGATCAATTGTTACGTGGTATGTTCACGTGTCAACAAACTGTCCGCTTTATTTGTTCTTGCGCCTGACAAAAAAACAAACGTCGTTTACCACAAGGTGTTTGAATGGGTCAATTCGAGTGCATCTTATAATGCACAACATAATATAATTCAAAAAATTTTCCTGACACGTGTTTGATATACTTAATTTTTGTTTTTCTTTTGTAATATGTTAATTTTTATTCTTTTTCTATATGTATTATTCATAATAATAAAATATTTTGTATATTCATCTAATCTTAATATTTATTTTGTATCATTGTATAACGTTCATCAAAGCCTAAATTAGTTCAGCTAAAAGGTAACACGACATTCATTGACTGTAAGAAGTTACGAAGTTTGCCGGGTCAGGTAGTATATAATATGAACTTTGAATAAAGTCAAATCGGTCTTCATTTTAAGAAAAATATTTGTATGAAGATGCATTAATTACATTATCATGGCATATAAACATTTATTTAACATTAAATCTATTCTTAATCATTTATTAATTTGCTGTGCATCATCCATTCAATAATAAATAAACAAATTTAAATAAAATTGACTTTATACATCGTTGTATCGTGGTTTACTAATTAGTAATTATTTTGTTAAATAAATATACGATAACAGGCGTGATTAATTATAGTGTCGCATTTGCGAAAACCCTTCTTTATGTAAATGAATATTCTATTTTTTAGCTTTATGCTTTTTCCCCGCATAGCAGGGTAGACAGGAAGTACCTAATGTCAAGACACACCGTACTCCGTTTTCCGCCAAATTATGGACATTGCGTTTGAGTGGCGGGACTTAACGCTGCTTTTTGCCTTACCAGAGTGAGAAAATGAATATAATTTAAATAAAATAATTCCTCCAAATAGTAATCGAACCTGCAATCGCCTCTACAAACAGACGCTTTTCTATTGCGCCACGACCGCCAATGAATTTTTTTCAATGAAATGATTAAGTTAAGTTGTAAATATAATTTGTGATGTCTTTCACGTTTGAACAACAAACTGTTAAAACTTAAAATATTTTATGGTTTCAAATATATATTTATAAATTTAATATTTTAACCATCATATTTATTTACTTTAAATTTAAGTTTTTTTTAACTTCAAACTTATTCTGTTAACTGCCAAAGTCAATAAGTAAGTAGTCTATTATTGTTTTTATGACTCAATCTAAAACACGAAATACCAAACATGATAATAATAAAGAACTATTTATTAAAAAAAGTAACACCTTTGTTTAATATCAATATTTCAATAAATCCTATCATGGAAGAGTGTATCTGGGTCAACAGCAAATGAATCACATTTTAAAAAGAAAAACAAATAGGCCTGAATGGAAAAATCATAAACAAATTGCTTTTATAAATAAAAATAATATGCCTATTGAACGAAATGTACTAAATTAAAAACTATTAGATTCATATAGCTTAAACTACTTTTATTTTACCGTTTAATTACAATTATAAAGATAAATAATAATTAATAAACAATATATATTAATATTGACTATTTTTAAAGTGTTATTCCACACTTAGGATTAGAAAACATTATTGAAAAAACGTATAAAAATTTTGAACGCAGCGGGATTCGAACCCGCGCCTCTTGACGGTATCCAAGAGGCGCGGGTTCGAATCTCGCTGCGTTCAAAATTTTTATACGTTTTTTTCAATAATGTTTTCTAATATATATTAAATTGTGAAAGACAGGTATTATGATATTAATAATTGTAAAGCAGTCTCCGAGCAGTTACACTAGGCCCAAAATCAAGACATTATGGATTGAGTGGCAGAACTCAGCGCCTTGTTTTATCTTAACAAAGCGGAAAAATGATTTTTTTCAAGGTTGGGGATCGAACCCACAATCAATCAAGTTTACAGTCGCAAATAGTCCTATTGCGCGACAGTGGTCTCATATTCATATCTCGATATTATAATTATTATTGTGCAAGAAAAACAGAAATTGAAATATAATTTTCTCAGCATTTTATAGGAAGGAATACATGAATAACTGATCTAATATTACTAGCGCATAGGTCGACATCATTTAAATAGATTTTATCAATAATATACTTTAAATATTGACTGTGATGAACACAAATGTGATGCAATTGAGCTTCACTTGATTTCAAATTAATTGAAACTTAATTTGATTCGATTTGAAGTCGAGCACATCTTACCTTGCAAATGTCACGCTGTTTGAAGAACACACGACGGATTGTATTTGATCTGTACAAATAAGATTCTCTGAGTTTTTGTGAAAAAAAAAATCATAATAAGTCGAGATTTTTGCTCATTTTAATTTTTTTTTTTAAACTATAAACTTTTTACAGTGATATATTGTAGCGTGTTGTACAAAATCCGACTAGTATCTAAACTTTATTTGGAAATTATATATGTACCAAATACAAAATTTAAGCGAATAATCCGTTAAAAACAGTTTTAATTAAAACGTATTTCATCAAATAATGTGAAAATATTTATTTAGTTAAGTAAATGTATTATAAAATTCATGTTTAATTAATTTTATTAACTTAAACCTTGGATATTCCAAATAAGTATTAATATAAATTTTCATATAAACTTATCTTCTTCCGATTTCAGAATTTAAGTTCCTATTTAAATAAAAGTATTTTTATTCCTAATCTCTGGCAAGACAAAAGAGTTTGCGACTCAACGCCGAGCTCTCGATATCGCGATGTCTCGATTTAGGGCGGTAGCAGTTAACGGAGTGTTTTACCACGAGATTGTCTTAGCAGGGTGCTAGGCGGGATAAAATATGAAGCTGCTTTTAAAATAAAAAGCAAAGATATACACTCATTCGCAGCTTAAAATTTGTTCAAAGCACATATTCTTAATAGAATAAACTAATTTCTAGTAGTTGGTGGAAATGCAGTTCCCTCTCTAAATAAGTACTCAATGAATTCATTATATTAAATGTGAGTAAAATATCAGACTAACATTTAAAACTTATATTACGTGTTCATATTACAAAGAAAATATTTAATTAGTGCTAGTTCCGTATAATAACATTAAATAGGTGGATCATTTTCATTTTATTATTGCGTTTTCTAATTAATTTATAATTATGTGGTTTTTTCAGCCGTTGCATTTTTATAGCGCGTGTTTGTTTTATTCGTACATTTAAATGCTATATGATAAAACAATAGGAAACTAAGCTAGAGCGCTTCAATTTAGTTCATAGCCCCTCATCGTCACTCCATATATATATATATATATATATATATATATATATATATATATATATTTATATATATTTATATATATATTTATATATATACATATATATATATATATATATATATATAAATTGCTTGTTTAAAGCATTAAAATATTTCATAAAACACCGTTAATCTAATAATATATTAAAAGCCACGAATTCTTACATCGAGTTCTTCGACACGTATATCGCATTAGACGGTATAAATAAAGTTATATTTGACTTCAAGCGTTAGAATTATTTATATGGCTCCATAGTGGCACTAATAAACTGACTATCGCTCTTTTCTGCTTTACTCAAGACAGCAATCCTGGACATTGTAGGAAATGAAAATTAATGACAGTCGTGAGTATTTTTTCATGTCGGTTTGAGTACACACCATTATTTCCGTTTTTGGTACGGTACCCTCATTTATTATGTAAGTTGCGGGTAAAGCATTACTGAAATGCAGATTGCATAGTGATATGATAATGCTATTACAGTCCAAATTGTAAATGTAGCGCTGTTTTGGACAAGGTTTTCTGCTTACTAAGTGATAAGGAACTTTATTCACTTTTAAGCAAGTTTTTTGCAGATTTTCATTTTTTTGTAAACGCAGTTGGTTATAGGTTCATATCCACTATATCCCTTAAATGTTCTGTCACGATTATGCACTCACGGAGCGTCTTAACACTACGTTATTTCTGACTATCCTGGTAAGCAGAATAAAGCGTGACGCTGTAAAAGTATAAAAAAGTTACGCCAAGCTAAAAGTATAAAGAAGTTACGCCAAGTTTGTCTTTGGTATCTTAGGATAAATTCCGCAAAAGTCAATTTAGCAATTTTATATATTCTATTACACCACTATAGTTCAGTTGAAAAACGGCTAACTGTAAATATGGTTAATTGTAAGTTCGATTTTCTCTTGAGATTATATTTAAAATTAGTAACACATAAACAGCGGCGTCAAATTCGCCACTTCGCACGCAATGTCTCAATTTGCGGTAGAACAAGAAGGAGTCATAGAGTATCTTGGAACTAGGTTGTCTGTGACTACTTTGCAATAGGATAAAGCGTGAAGCTGACATAATTATAACCAAGCTATTGTATCTATCTTATATATGTCAAAATTTTCAATGAACTTGCTCAAAGCTTGCCATTACACATTACATGAACATATGAACTCACTTTTATTCTATTCTATTTATTCTAGCGTCTTTGCAGCTGACTAAATGCCGGTAAAGGGCATCATTTCGCGGAAAATAGTTTCCCTTCGTAGACAAAACTTCATTTTGCCGGCTCGTTCATTATCTACGACTGACAGATTTGTGAGGGCCGCTCCATCAATCCAATTAGTCAGAATCAAGAAAAATCGCAGGTATATATTAAGCTTTAGATGTACATTTTTGTAGAAATAAAGTAATATTAAGATGATTATATTAAATGTAATTTAACTAACTTCTATATCAAATAGTGTTGTTAAATAAATCACTTTTTAACATTAAGGCTACTTATAAAAACATGTTATGACATAAAAATATAAAAAAGAAAAGAAAGAGAACTTAGCGACACAGTGGGACACCGTCTGAATGTACATGTAAGTTGGTTGCGGGATCGATCACGCAAGAGAAACATTAATAAAAATTTATTTAAAACAACCCAATTTATTACCACGCATTGTCTCGATTTCCGATGGAACCAGTCAACGGTGTGTCTTGAATCTATGATTCTCGTTGACCACCTTTATATAAAATAAATATATTTAGCTGCAATGGACCGCTAAAGTGTATGAAACTAGCCTGTTGTTTTCTTTATCGAATACCAAAATATACACGATTTATCCGTGTAAAATAATTTCATCTAAATTGTGTAAAATCGCAAATTGAGTTAAAGTAAATTTAAGCAACCGAAGTAAATAATATTATATAAGTATCAGAATTGAAATATTATATAAGTAACCAAAGAAAAAATTTAAATTAGTTACTATCAACTTACAGAATTAAACAGCGTAAAATTATATAATATATTTCTGAAATAAAATATCATTTAGTATCAATATTCAAAAATATTTTATTACAGATCCAGGTTATTTTAGTTAACTATTGTAACATAGTGTAAATTGTATACAATGAATGCACATAAATTAATTAAAAGCAAATACGCTATGTACACTGTTAATAAGATCGCATCCCGCTAGTATCCCGTTAGCAATACCGCGGTCAAGCTCGTTAGTCAATTACTTGATAATGGAAAAATATAGTTCTACCCACCGTTTAATAAATTAAACGTTTGAATCATTTATAATATAGTCACCAAGTTTACATTACTTTAGAATAAAAATACAAAAACTGCATACACGATAAATAAGTTTAACAATTAATACTTCACTTTAAACTCTTAAATAATAAATACTTATAGTAAAATATATCAGTTTAATTATGTAGGGCATAAGCGTATGAAAAAATATGTATTTAAAAAATATATATTTTATTATTTAATTACTAAAGAGCTTCACAATTAACCTATATACCTGAGTAGTCAGAAATAACTGTCAAGATACTCTGTTGATCGTCTACCACCCAAAATCAAGACTTTATCTACTACAGAAGAGAATTGAAAATAAATTTTATTCCTCCGAGTAGAAATTAAACTCATAACCAAAAACCAAAACCGCGTTCGGAGTCAAATGCTGTCCCACTACGTTATGGTGACCTATTTTGTTTATTACATACTATACCTATGTGCATATAGGCATAAATGATGAACTAAACAATTTCCAATCGATTTAAAGTAGCGAGCACAAATGCTTAGAATAGATTGGATGAGGGCTTTAAAGAAATTTTATGCCATAGGTACTTTTTATGAGAGTTAAAAAAATATAAGTAGTTTGTTTCTTTTTTTAGCTTGAAGCTTTTATCCTGCGTAGCAGGGTAGACAGAAAGTACCTAGTGTCAAGACACTCCGTAATTAGCTTTCCACCGAATTCGAGACATTGCGTGTTGAGTTGTGGAACTCAACGCCGCACTTAGTCTTACCAGAGCAAGGAAGTGAAAATAATTTAAATATAATCACTCCCCCGAGTGGTGATCGAACCCACAACCGATCTCGTTACAGTCAGATGCTGTCCCACTGCGCCACGACTGGTCGTTTATTAATTTATTTAAATGTATTTTAAACTTTATTTTTGAAAATAACTGAATTATTTATAAAATAATAATTTTAATTCCTTAAAAAACTGAAATCAGTAATAATGGTTATTGATATTTATAGTAAATAAATAATAATTATAGTTGTGGGTAGCTTGGTTGTAGCACAAAGGCAGCTGGACCAAATCCGGTCGTCGCTCGCGTCCCAACCAGTGTGTACATTCAACCTCTTGAATAGGCTCGTCCGAGCCGCTTTCAGTGGTTGATGAAACACAAACTATGTCACTGGGTACATCCAAAATTTCGGACCTTGTTTATATTACCAAACGAACAGCCTTGTGCTCGGTTAATAGAGTTTTAGCCCTACCTACTCTAGCTTCAACGCGCTATGGAAACACTGTAAGATTTCATTGGAACTGACTAGTAAAGCTTTTATTAACCGACTTAAAAAATAGGAGGTTCTCAGTTTGACCCATATGTGTCCGCGATTATCCAATTGCGAGATAATCGCGGACACAAAAACTGATTTTGTTTTTGATACACATAGAAGAAGGTTTTGTATAGTAAACTTCAAGAAAATTTCAAGAAAAGGAGATTAATTTATATATCTCTACTTGTTAATAAAGTTTAGAAGTCGATTGTTTTATTAAAAATTGTTAGATTTCGTATTGGTCTAAATAAGAGTATGTAATAATTAGGTATGATGAGTGACGTGGAAATGATATTGATATATGAGATTAAAGATATACTCGTGAGTAACTTATTACTACAACGATGATTAGTTGTTCTTATATCGTGCTTCTAGGTTAGATAAAGAAGTTCTAGTGAATCGGTTATTTATATATAAAAGGAATAAGATAATTATATATATATATATATGTATACATGTATATATTTATATATAAAAGGAATAAGATAATTATATTTCTGTGAAGCTTCAAATAATTTAACTTAATTTAGTCTTGCATTTAAACATAGTTAATTAATACTTATTTTTTTGTTGTCCAGTCAAGGATTTGAATGAATGTTAACGTGAATAATAACGTTGTATAGCAAATATGTGTTGTATAAATAGGGTGACAGTAATTGCAAACACTAATTATAACTAAATACAATTTATTAAAAAACACTCAGTGCGGCGTTGAGTTCGCCACCCAATACGCAATCTCTCCATTTAGGGTTGAAAGCAGTGAACTAGTTTATCTCTGACTATCCTGCTATAAGTGTGAAGATGTTTTTTTTAATTTAATGGACTTATTTTAATACGGCCTAGAAAAAATTTCTTAAGTCTATTATGTTGACACTAACTGTCTGATAGATAGTGTCGCAAGCAATAGGCAAATACCCAAATCATGACCCAATATTGGGCAATTTATCACCGACAGACCTTTATGCCAAAGCCATCAATCTTGAGGTTCCTTTACTCGACACTTCAACTAATTATTGTCGATCGTGTGTCTACAGTTTACTTGGGCATATCAACATTTTTTTGACAGCAATCCCAGGAACTTGAAATGGAAAGAGATTCACGATAACATTCATTTATTATCTGCTTATAGCTTAAGCTTAGGAAAGTTCTTATTCGATAAAATTAAACAGATTTTCTTACTGTAAAAACGTAATTATTTGATTTCATCGCATAAACTGACTCAAACCCTCCATAATATAGTAAGTAACTGAAACTGTATACCAAAATTTCTTTAAAGTATAGTTCGTTGTTGCAGAAAAAAGTACTTGAACATATAATATGGCAATTCATTTTAAAGATATGGTTAAAATATATTTAAATAAAATTGAAAAATATAACAACGTAAATATTAACATGGATTCTAAATCTAAAATTCAAGACAACGTTCAAGATATTGTAAGCTTTAACTGCCTAACTCTAACTTCTAGTGGTTAGTTAAAAGCACCTGTTCGTGTTAGGTGCACAGCCAATTTACATAACAATCTAATTCCTAATTTAACTTTGGATACTGGAAGGTTCGAAATGAAAATTTGACACTTTTGAGATAATCATAGCAAATAATGTTTAATTTGTTAGGTATCTCACATCTTCCGGTATTCTCGTTTTTTATATTTTTTCTAGTGTTTTTAAGGATGTCTCTGTTTATAATAGCAGATGAAGAAAACTTTACGTCTAAATTTTTTTATTACTTTCATAAGTTTCTTTTTTATAGTCTCTGTGATTTGCATAATCACAGATTCTTATGCCACCTTTTGTTTACTAGGATGAGGATAAAACGCACAGTTGTTGCGTTTACATATTTCACTATGATAGTGTTCCTTAAAGAATTCTAAGTAAACTAATATTACGCGATCACCAGATAAAGACACACCACAAGTAGGATAGAAATATTTTACTAAAAAAATATTTAAAAAAAAAATTTAAGTAATAACTAGCAGATTTTTAAAATTATATCGTAAGTACAATACGCAGGTACGTAATTTTATCGATAAAAAACCATTTAATGGAAATTATAAATTTCTTGTAAATATTACTTTTACACTATAATTTCATTTATAATTTTTCTAAAATAATTAATTTTCATTACGTATAGCTGATACATATTTGATTTTTCTTTTTAGCTTCACGCATCAATCCCGCATAGCAGGGTAGACAGAAAGTACCTAGCGAAGCGAAGTACAGAGTGTCTTGAACACTCCGTACTTCGCTTTCTGCCGAATTCGAGACATCGCGTGCTGAGTGGTAGAACTTAAAGCCGCACTTTATCTTACCAGAGCGAGGAAGTGAAAATAATTTAAATATAACCACTCCCCCGAGTGGGGATCTAACCCACAGCTGAACGCGTTTACAGCCAGACGCTGTCACACTGCGCCGCGATCGGCTGCATATAGTTAATAGTTAAGTTAAATGTAATTAATAATAGGAATTAAGTTTAAATATGAGGGATCTGTGGTTTAATTAATACAAACATCTTTATCATTAAATTAAAAATAAAATATCAGATATTAGTAAAAAGCACGACACAAAAATTCCATTCTTGTTATTTCTATATTTACAAAATCATAGCTGAAACTGAATTTCATGATTTCGTTGTCCGACAGTTCATTCCAATTGTTCTAACCAAAGGGCAAACAGACAGGTGTCACTGGCTTTGGATATACCGGGAATAAAAATAGTAAATTCACCAGCTATTCCCACAGAACGCTGTGTCAGCATCGGCACTTACAGAGGCAAATAAAAATTGAAAAATCTGATCCACAAATCCCCCGAGGGTCGGTCCTCGCACGTTCCGCGCTCCGTCCTGTCTCCCTTCAAATCTCGAAACAATGAACATTGTTTACCGAACACGTTAAAGAAAATACGGACCGTACAATATATTTGTTATTTAAACACCATAACAACTGCTTATCAGTTTTATACAATAATTATTTTAATTCCAAAACGTTGTGCATCTAATATCGAGTGAATTGCTAACTGCCAGTTCATTTTGACTTCACTTTGAAACATTTTCAATATTTTATATACCCGTAATATCGCAAAGTCCACTTTATTACCGCCATTACTAACATTCAAGAAGTCTAGCTTATTCTAATATAAATATCCAAGTATATGTACGTGTAAACAAAGTTATAGCGTCGTCTATTTCAATTTTCTTGGGCACGTAGTATGTACTCCTCATTTGCGTCCACCATACATTTTGCTTTGCGCTGCACACTAACTATGATAGTTTACACGATATAAGGACTAATGGCATACACAATACGAAATATTTTTGGGTAACTCACAACCTGCTGGTCCGTTTATTTTGCACCCTGTCCTTTCTGGCAGTAGGTATATTCTGCTTACTGTTATCTCTTGGTAAATTGTTTGTTTTTTATGTCTCGTCTGTAACACGATGTAACATATTCTTTTATAACATAAGCTTTAGAAATTACTTTGCTGGAACCAGTTGTTGTTGCATGTGTTTTGGTAATTTCCGTTAGAAACTATAATTATTATCAATTCTGAATATTTTTTCATTAGATTTTTTTTAGGTTTATGAGCTTATAGATGTTCACATTTTTTATATAATTCAATTCCTACCCGATCATTAGATAGGCGGGAACTATATAAAAAACTAAAAACCTTCAAAATTACTAGCAATATAAACAATATTATCATACCTAATTTAAATAATAACAATTACCTAAATCAATTTACACAAGTACTCACACATGGGTTTTAAAGCCATTAACAATGCAAAACTCGGTTAATCCATTCATCCTGAGTTCTCAGTATTGAGAGCAAACTACGTAATGTCGGTTACGAGGCATTCCATTTACATGAATGATTATTCACGTCCAGTTAGCAGGCAATTTTCATCGTTTACTTTTAGACACAAAGCTTATTATTGAACGAGAGTGGATCGGCTGAAGTTTATCTGTGGAAAACGCATGGAAGGCAATGTTCGGCTCGCTGGCCTGTTAACATGCCTTGTCCATGTTAAGCAGATGCCTAAAATCTGAATTTTGCGAAATAATATGTAGGTGGAGGAAGTATGTTGATAAGAGTAATCTGTTGTAACACGCATATTTTTTTTAATTAAAATTTCGTCTAAGGTAATATAATTTCGTAATATTAAATTTTATAATCTATTGACTTTAAATTTTAGCTATATATTAATCTGTCACTAAATGCCACTATAACATAAAAATATCAATTCTTAATGTTATCAAATTTTTACTAATATTAAACTTTAATTAATTTGTATTCATAATTTAAGTGAGTGTGGTGTTTTAGCTTCACGCTTTAATCCCGCATAGCAGGGTAGACAGAAAGTACCTAAGGTGTCAAGACACTCTGTACTTCGCTTTCCACCGAATTCGAGACATTGCGTGTTGGGTGGTGGAACTCGATGCCGATTTCGTCTTACCAGAGCGAGGAAGTGAAAATAATTTAAATATAATAACTCTTCCATGTAAGGGTCGAACCCACAACCGATTACGCTTACAGTCAGATGCTGTCCCATTACACCAAACCGACTTCAAAGTTGAATTTGAATTTAGCAAAAGATAAATTTTATTATGATCCTAAAAAGAAATAACATATGAAATAAGACTTATAAATGATATACCTCGATATAGCTTAGAAAATAAATAGGTTTCTTAAGAAAATTTATCACGTGCGTATCCTTTACTCCCTAGATAGACCCTTTTTAATGCTAGAACGATGACACGTTCAATTACTATGAAGCGTATAACATTACCCTATTTAGTAGCGGTTTCAAGTAACATAACCCTTAATAAAAAGGACAATAAAGGTTAAACACACAATTGATGTCACCATCAGTCTAATCCACGAGAATAAGTGTATAGCGCTACTAAACGCAGCGGGCGTTCTTTCCCTCCCACTGAGTTGGATAAAACCCGACTTTTAAATTTGGGATCATTAAATAAATCTACTAGCTTTTAAATAAGCTCTTAAACGTGACATTACGAATTAACAATTCAATACTGTAGAAATTATATAACTATTTATACTTCTTTAATCCTTTGCACTCGTATATATGTCCTTTTGTAAATACACTGTACTCAGACTATTATTTTATCTGCTTATAAGCTTACTCAGATTTTTTATATGATTTTTTTAATTTGGTTATATTGTTAGTAAATACACTTAGAGTAGAAACAAAATAAAAATTTGGGAAAATTAAAAACTAAATTAATAAATAATCGTTTAATGAAAAAATATGGATACATTTTTAAAAATATATATTTACACATATTAACTTAATAATTTATTACAATTATACCTTGGATTATAACAAAATAATTGAAAAACACTAAATGGTTTACTAAAATAATAAATTTTGAGAATATAGAAGCAGAAATAAAACCTAACAATTATTACCATTATCATTAAATATGTATATATTATACAATATAAAAAGATACGTTTTATAATGTTGTGGTGTATGGTATTGTTCGAAGCAGTACTATATATTCCTGGCATACGAGTGCAAGTCTAACAAATATACTTAGTTTACCTCCCATAATTTTAGCGTGATATATGGTTTTACCATTTAGCCGCTCCGCTATACACAGATGCATGGAAAATCGTTCACTTTTATATATGCTATTAAAAAAAATATCTTGACGTTAAACTGTTGTGACCAATCCTCTTGTGAAAAGTTAATGTTATCATACCTATATTTAGGACAACCTCAATAAATGTTGTAAGCTCTTCTACTGTACTACCTACTCACATATGCCACATAGAACGTTTTGACAAGCACTTCTATGCTATTTTATGTCTAGCGTTGTTATTTGTTTGTTCCACTATTTTTATTATCATATTATTAGCTCAAACCCATATATTTTTTCAAAAAAGCTTGAAAAAATATATGGGTTTGGTTTGTTACTTGTAGTATCTGGAATATGGAATGTGGTCCTACCATAAAACAAATAGTACTTTAAAGTAAATAGTATTCTGTCTGGACCAAAATTACCAGAATGTACTGTATTCTCGTCTTCTTCACTGCTGTTTGAACTTGATAGCAAAGGTATGGTTGTTTGTCCATTGGTAATTATAATACCACTACTGGTAATATTATAAATACTAAAAGATAGGGAACCATACCTTTGCCATCAAGTTCAAGCAACTAGAGTCATTTTATTCACTAATGCTATAACTCTTCTATTAAAAAATTCTGGAGCATATTTTTTTGAAATATAAAGCGTAAATAAAGTAAACCTTACCCAATCGCGTCAGTTATAAAGTAATATTCAAAACATAAAAATGGTGCACATGTAAAGTGAAGTGGTTTTAATATTGAGTAATTGAAAACACCTAAAAGATTATTCTTTTTTTGTCTTAGCCAAAGAAAGGGCAATAAAGAAGCATTGTTTCTTCAAAGTAAACTGAAAAACTAGCCTGAGTATAATCGATAGTAAAAATTTTATTGCCTTACTACCGCAGCTGACATTTATTTCATTTGCATCAACTTACAATACAATTGTTCTAAATTCTTAGCAAAATACAAATTATTTTAAACTGATAACTACCTGGTTAACTACGAATAACCAACAGTTAGTGTTACTGACTTCTCTAGGCAGTGTACATCAGGAGATGTAAAATACACGGCTTATGATGGCATGTATAAAATAATCATGTTATCTTTTGTTTTTACATAAAAATGTCCTCAACGAAGATGCAAAACAGCAATTTAGAAATATTAGACATGAGTTTAGGATGACAGACTGGCCGACATACAAGTACAACAGTAAAACGTATTACAATTACAGTAACAGTAAAACGCATCTTTCCGCTCATACGGTAACATTTGGTTACTAATCATCGACTATCCGCTATGGGTGTAGCATAGCTTGCTTGTCCTTGTTCAAATTCGAGACATTCCGTGTTAAGTAGGATGACTACACACTGCTTAATTACTTATGAGAGCTGAAAAGTTAAAAAATGAAATAAAATCCGCGTAGGAATCGAACACAAAACTAGTTGTGTTTACAGTTAGACACTGTACTAGCGCCACGTTGAGAACATTATTTCATTTATAGTAATATAAAATATTAAGGGTCAACAATATTATTTATCCAATAACTATTCTATTCGTAATAGACTACCTAAACATCGCTGAAATCTTGAGATGTTGACATATTTTTATAGATTTTTTTCTTTTGTAGGGTTTTTCAGACCTTATTAGTAAAGTTGCTGCGTCGATCCGTCCAAAAAATCTTTTTACTAACAGACATATTGAGCTCCAATTTTATTATTGTATTGCTTGAATATTTAAAAGCAAAAGAATGTGATCTACTTATTCATATTGTTTATATGTTATTTTATGGCAACATTATTTGAAAACCATTAGGTCGTAAAAAATTATGATTGAAAACAAATTTATGACCGCTAACGTGGATAACTATAAAAAGGGACCACTCCGGATATTATAAGTGATAAAGAAAAATTAACTTTGCATTACAATCAATCTACTAACTAAACCATGTCAAGCGCCAAAAAGCTCAACGGTTTGGCAAATGAAATAAATTAAATGTTATAAAACGGCACATTAACAGCAATTCTGGCACGAGTCGTCCAAAATCAATCTACAGTAAAGGCAGTACGGATGTAGTAGATGTTAAGCATTTAACTCTCATTACATCACAGCGGGGTACGAAACGAATGTGCCAAAAATACCCACATCGTATCTTGGCGCCGATATTTCCCGAGAGAAAATTTCCTAGATTTGAAGTTTCCGCTCCATGCCGCGTATAGCAGAAATCGACGGAATTCCTAATCTTACCGGAAATCAGCTCACACTGGCAATACCGAGGAAATTTTGTTTATTTTAAATAGGAAGTTGTAAATTGATATACTGTAGATGTTTTGAATACTTTAATAATACATCATGATAAATATTTGAGTTTAAATATTATTTAAAAACTTCATTCATTCTTGATTCAATATTTTTGTTGCTACTTTAATTCGTTAATGAGGAATACATTATTTATGTTGTCAATAAAATCACTTATTAAAGTTTACGAATGAACAAATATCATACAGTATTCAAAATAATATCTAAATATATCATATAAAAATAATCATAATAGTAAGTGGTTAATGTATACAGAAAAATATAATTTCATCCAAATAAATGTGACATATATACACAAAGTATTTTTGTTTTAATGCTAGTAAAGCACGGCGCCTGACATGCCATCCATCAGGCTCTCAAGGCCTATGACAAGAAAGCTTGCCTCTCTCATGAATATTTATCACGCTGTTTGTTACCACAACCAACTTCCTATGAAAAAAAGTTCTTTTTAACTCTTTTCAATTTCAATAACGAGCTAGAATTAAACGATCCCTGCTTAAAAAGTTATACTCGAATTCATTGTTACTCCAACAAATGACAAAGGACTTCGAAATAAAGTACTGTATAGTATTTATACAAACAAAAGGAATAAATTGGAAGAGCTGAAAAGATTTTTTTTCGGTCGAATTTATTAAAGTAAAAACTACATTTGAATTATGGTAATGCTAACTTTAACTTGCACAAGAAAAAATATTTTACTTTTAATTATTACAAATAATAACAAAATATATCAATACAATAACAAAAACAATACAATAACAAAATATATCTATCCAAATAAATTTTCGTCTTGAACTTAATATTTTAAATAATATAATACCTATATCTTTTTATATTTTCAAGCATAAATTGAATAAAAGTAAAACCATTCTCGTAAGAAATAAACTATATAAAAACATATTTTTCATTATTAATTTTATACTAACATATTTAATAAGTTATTATTTAAGCAAAATGACAATTAATCATCTTCGTTATAACATAAAGTATAAAAAAAGTTATTAAGAGATGATTATTTTTGGACTGTATGGTTATTTTTCAAAGTTCTTTGATCAATCATGATAAATTTATATGTTTGTGACATTGTTTTGTTTTAAGAGCACCCATATAGTAGTTTGGCAGTTGTTTACTCAAACTTTTGTTCTGTCGAAACAGACGACTAACTTTGAATTAGTTCTTCCTGATGTTGGATTCATACTTTTATTGTGAAGAAAGAAAACTTGTTGTGAACATAATTGAAAACTAAAATTTCTCGAGAAGTGCACCAATTACATTAAATATGTAATGGAACTTTATATTATTTTACTTATTCGTTTAAGTACTAACCTTTTATTAAATGTAGTTTAATCTTTATCTTAGTATACACGATCATATGAAGATATTAACAAAGTTGAAGTGATGCATAAAAATATTAAAATTTGTCTCCTAAATTGTTATAAAGTAGTATAAATTAGTAAATATTTTCAGATAAGATAAATATTAATGCTATTTTCTAATTTTGTTCAAAGGATTTTATGGTAAATAAATATGTCCACTTGCGCGACAATTGTTGTAAATGGGGAAAATAATCGACAATAATATTGTGAAACAATTTTTAATTTATTTCCTTCAACAAAATTTCACCACTAATTATGAAATATTTGCGAACGCACCGAAGTTATCTCTTTATTATAAAACCGTGTCGTCCTCCACGCGATATTTCACGGTGTCTTCCGTAAGCGAAGAATGCCTTGGAGGCCGTAGAAAATATGGCAAGCAATAAAAATGTCAAGTCAGGTCATCAGAATGGAAAGCCCGAGGCGTTTTGTCGCCAGATGTGGCACTGAATCAATGAAAAACCGCTTCTCCGTGCCCCACATCGATATGTCAAGATGGCGATGCTGGAAAACTAACGGAAGCTACACGGCTATAATAATGGCTCGTGTATTGTTTGCTGACGGGACCATTTCTGATTCGCGCACCTGCTAACAGTAAAATATTACTCTTTGAATATTATTGTCACGAACGTATTGGACTGCAAAAAATGAACGATCAACTTTTGATATATAGTATGCATGAAACAACTAAATAAAAATGTGCATTGTACATACTTGTTCGAATATTTTAGTTATTCACAGTAAGATCACAGATTACTTTTAACATTAGATACAAAATATTGAGGGTGATAACCTCATATTGGTGAAAATGTTGTATTTCTACCACAAATATTCCCGTACCGCTCAATCTATTTTGACCAAATTGGAACTTAAAATGGCTGCTCCGTAAAATTACCATTTTTAACTTATCAAGTTATTCATGCCTGTTAGGAACTTAACCTGTTATTTTAATCTCTAAGTAATTAATATTAGTTCTTAAATATCTTAATTAACTTCAATTGCTCTAGTTTTCATAATTAATAATTCTAAAATATACATAAAAATAAACAACTAGTAAATTAAAACAATTTAAAATAGTTTAAGAAGAAAAATTTTAGAACAGCTTTCATGTCGGAAGCAGTATTACACTGAACATTAGCTTCTGTGATAAGGCGCCAGCACAAATTGGTGAAGGCACGCAACCCGATCGGGAAAACTACACCTACATGTTTTGACTTTGATCCAAACCACTTCGTTGTTTATGCGTATTGTTCCAGTTTTACGGTTGGGCCGAGTGCATTTCATTAATTATAAATATTCGGGCACAGCTTTTTTGATATATCAAATGTTTTTAATGTTTTTTATAGGAAAATACTCCAGTTATAGTAATGATTAATTGAAATATTTAACGATAAACAAAATAATATATTAATTTCCACCGCAGAAAACATATTTCAGAAAATGACAATCATAATATATTGATATTTACTTATTTTATGTAAACATTACAAAACGTGTTATTAATGCCTGAAATATCACAAGAGATTTAAAATGGATATTCCAAGTATCATCTCACGAAAGTCAATATAAGTAACTTATACAAACTCGATAGAAATTGAATTATTAATACTTTAACGCTATAAAAAAGTTTCGATATTGGGACGTAAAAAGCAAAGTTGAGAGATCGATCAAACGTCCCTAACATGTAAATTGACGCAAGCGTGCCAAAGGAAGCTATAAGTCACCGCCCTTCAACGCTTCGGTAATAAATTAAAGAGGGTATCTATTGAGTTCTAGAGCACTGATCTACAATCGAGATTGCAGCTAGACGTTGCATAATATACTATTTCCCTGTCGAACATAAATTACTATCAAATTTCGTTTAGAAACAAGCGCTGTCCATTATTCTGTACTAAATCTTGATATTACACTGTAACATATAAATATAGCGTAGCGTCTCGCGTTTCTCCTACAATCAGATAGGAAAAGATTTGGTGCTAAACAGTACAGAGTGTGTATACTCAGCCTATGGCCCCATTTGGGTATTGCATGTTGTAGGGCGAAATTAACGCCGCAATTTGTCTTACGAGAGTGAAAAAAGTAAATAAATATAGTCATATAAATATAGTCATATACTAGAGTGGGATTAGAATCTACGACTACTCTACATTATTCATTATAGTCAGATGGGTCGCATCTGCGCCACGATGTCCTCTACATACGTAAGCTTGAAATAAAATTGAACGACAAAACATTACTAGCAAGGACTTGGATGCCGTATAAGCCCTCGGCAATGTCAGTTCGGATCATTATAGTTATAGACTTGCCAAAGCAGTTCCGGAATAAAATAAATCTTTTCTCATTTTTATTTCATTATTTTTATATCTGTTAAGCAAAAAAATATTGTTTTTATAATTTAACGGTAGTACGATATAAAACGGCTCATCAGAATATTTAGTTTGAACATCTGAATCGAAATTATCAGAATTCATAATTATTATTTACACTTTAAAATATCATTAAATTGTATTAAAATATACACTTTAAAATATCATTAAATTGTATAATATATATTAAACGTTTACATTCATCAAGCACGTTCATCATTAATTCACCTAAATGATTTCATAACAGACTATCACTTTATATTCAACTTGCCGTCATTATACGTCACAAAAAACAATGTTTTCCTTTACCCTTCTAAGTGTGTTTATGATTTCAGAAAAGTTGGGAAGCATAAAATATCAACTGTACCACGAAGCTTCAAACAAATAACTTTTATTGTCCCCTTAAAAGAAAAACTTAAGTTATTGTTCACTTTTTCGGGGACGGCAAAGTCTATTGCCTATCATTTATATCTGAGGATATAATAAAGCTGTTCAAATTATGACTCTTTCTTAGTTTGTTTACTATCTATCCACTTTTGTTCTTTTAAGTAATTGATCTTCAAGTGGATAATTTTGTGAAGAGTTTATATTCTTGTTTTATTGATCAAAATATTTTTTTTGCTCATCTGTCTGTCTATGATTTTTTTATTATAACAGCATATCTGTGTTTTGGTTAGTTGAATGTCATGCGAGCACATAAGGTCCAAATCAATCGAAAAATAAATAAAAATCACTATTTAAAACTATTAACGGTTGTTTATATGCAAAACGTGTTGTTAGTTAACATGCAATAAGAAGACACTGATATACTGAATGGATAACAGTAGTAACTTATTATTTTTCATAAAAATAAGAGAAACGAGTAAAAATAAAAAAAAACAATAAACCAAAGAAAATACGCGTATTCTAAGAAGTTGGTGTTGGACATAAATATTGCACGACAATATTTTGGCCTTGGCAAAAAGGTTTAGGCAAAGTTATCTATAATATATCACAGAGCGTCCTCAAAGAACAGCGCACAGAAACAATTTCTAAATAATTTCATTTTTTTTATATTTTATTGTGCGGCGTACACAGTTTTTGCGTCTGTCTTTATTGGAGTTTAATTCATTTTTTACTCATTCAGTTTGACAAAAAATATTAAGCTTGCGCAGTTATTTCCACCCCCTAGTTTTAATTCTTATCAAACTTATATTAAAATCTCGTTAAGGAGTTGTTTTAAAATTACGTATATACGTCGTTATATCGCGCAACACGATATTAAGTCACGCATCTACACCGTCTTTCGCTTTGGCGTCAATATAAATAGGCCTAATAAAAAGTGTGACACCGTAGCTAATGGAAAAGTAGTTTATCGCTTCTACTGCACTCAATAATTGTGGGTTCGAATTCCGTTAAAAGTTATATTAATTTTTTTTTGTAGGAAATCAACATAGTATAATTACTTCACCATTCTTACGCAATATCAGTTATAATATTAATATAGTACATATACACCACACTTAATCGTTAACTTATCATGTAATATAAACGCTTACTACCCTATAAAAGTTTTTTTATTAAAACCTAAGTAAATTTTCACTTCAATTTTCTGTCTAACTCTTTCGTTCTAACAAAAATGTAATATTTTATGTAGCCAATAACGAATTAAAGTATCAACTCAAAAAGTATAAACGGGGCTGACAATAGCGATGTTAATTTTTCTAAAATATTTATATTTAATCTGTATATTAGAAGTGACCATATTTTTTGCAGATATGTGTTAAATTACAATTATAAATAATATTAATCAATAAAACATATATAGTGTGCAGTTCTAAAACACAACTTAATACTTAATTTCAGTAGAAAAACTTTTGAGCGAACCACAATGGTTTAGTATATTTAAATTATTTTCACATCAAGGCACAGTCTGAAATTTGGGAAGAAAACTGTTAATGTGTCTTGACATTTTAGATTCTAGACTTCGTGAAAAAAGCTTGAAGCTTTTTTCTCGAAGTCTACTTTCTATATATACCGCGTTCTTATAATATTTTTACTATATTACTATTATATTAACATATATATATATATATACATAGCTAGCTATATATATATTAACATATATATATATATATACATAGCTAGCTATTTTCGGAAAACTACCGAACTTAAGTTATCTAAGAAGTCATATTTCTCGTTTCGATAGACCTCGATCATTGTCCGAAATGTACATAATGTTCCCTAGAGAAATTCAACTGATAGTGCTTGAGACGTGACCCTGATTATATCAAAGCAATCAAAAGAAACGGTAATGATGCTTATATCTTTATTTCTTCTATTACTTGTTTCCTGAATCATTGATAGTATTCGTATTATAAATTCTAAAGATCGCTTACTATCACTGTGATCTCTTAAGATTTTTTAAAACATATAATTCCTTAGTTTCTTTACACATATCCAAAAAATATATACACTAAAATAAAATATTTGAGCGATATGCATTGCATGGCGTCATTACTCTATTTTAAATGTTTAAATAAGCCCAGGTTCAGGTCACCGATCATTGGTGTCGGCCTCCATTATGTAGGCTGTCGTAATTTACCCTCGTACCTGAACAATGTGTTAGCATTTTTTACAGAAAAGTAAAAGTTTTTTTTTCTAATTAACTTCCCATATAAAATATATAAATAATATTTAATTTATTTACAAACGCGTTTTTATATAGTAATTAGAGAATTAAGTTTATTTTTGTTTTACATCTAAAGCTTTAATATCTTCATTAAAAGGTTAATTACCAGAATAAATTATGATTGCACATTAAAATACGCCACATGGATAAATTCATTAAAATTATTGTATTGTATGTGATCATCCGCAAAATGCTATTTCATTTGTATAATCACATAACAAATACAAATTAAGCTCCAAATGCTTGTATAATTTGATTGTCGGTATTAACTCACCTTATAACAGTTGCGAAAACACTTTATCATGACAAATTTTGAATGTTTCGAGGCAAGGCCTATTGGTTATGGGTTCGATTCACTCTCGCATATAAGTATAGTTAAATTGGTTTTGTTTTTGGACTCTGGTAAAACGAAGCTAAGCGTTAAGTTCCACCACTTAAAACGTAATATCTCTAATTCGGGTGAAAAGCGAAGAAAAATGTGTCTTAACACTTAAAGTTTTTCTCAAAACCCTACAAAGACAACCCGCGGCGTTGAGTTCACCACTCAGCACTATCTTGATTTCTGGCGGAAAAATATCAACGAAGTGTGTAACACTAGGTTGCATCCTACTAAGGGTGATAAACCGTGAAAAAATCTAATCTCGTAAAAATATAAAATCAAAGGCTGCATGTTTAAATTTATTTATATATTAGAAAATTGTTTCGCATTTTCGTATTTATTTTACGACGAACATTATTTCGTAAGATTAGTGTAAGTGGAATGGACGGTACGTGACTTGTTTTAGACAATTACTTTCAGAATAGCTAAACTTGGGTTATAATAATGCTTAATTTTAGCCAAATTAATTTAAATGTTGAGGCCGGTCGTGGCGCAGTGTGACAGCGTCTGACTGTAAACGCTATCGGTTGTAGGTTCGATCCCCACTCGGGGGAGTGATTATATTTAAATTATTTTCTCTTCCTCGTTCTGGTAATGACAAAGAGCGGCGTTGAGTTCCAGCACCCAACACGCAATGTCTCGAATTAGGTGGAAAGCGAAGTACGGAGTGTCTTGACACTCGGTAATTTTTGCGTTACCTGCTATGCGGAATAAAAGCGTGAAGCTACAAAAAAATAATAAATTAAATGTGCTTCCTTATTAAAATACAAGATGTGGGCTCAACTTAGTTCAGTGTTCAATTTAATATCTCTGGATCTTTATTTTATACTTTTAAATAAAAGCCTAAGTTATTTCTTTAATATTATTATATCACAGTTGGTTTAGCCGTTACAGAGATTGACCGAAAGATGGATAAAAATTGTAAAAAAAATATATGTGCATCTACAACTGCATTTAGTAAAAACAGTTATTTTAATATTAAATAACACTTATATGTACCATAATACAACCTAGAAGGTTTACTTTTTATTTTATTAACATTTGTGTTTATGTAACTTTTTTCTCGTCTAATACTTCAAGAAATCTAAAATAGTCTAACAAAAATTCTGTCATGATAAAATTTGAAAACGTCACGTTTTTAATCGACTATCTGTCTCTACTATTCTCTTATATTTATTAATATATATATATATATATATATATATATATATATATATATATATATATATATATATATATATATATATATCTCATTACATATATTGAAATGAATTTTCTTTAGAATCATCGTCGATACTAAAACAACAAACGTCTATTTGAAACATATAGATGTCTACCAAAGATTGAATATAGTATAATATATGGGTAGACTGTTTTCCTATTACTTTATTAGTATAGTAATATATTTCATATAAAAGTCATTTCTAATTTTTCCAAAATTTTTAATATAAATAAGTCCTCTATACTATTCACTCGAGATTGCACTATTCTTTATATTCACGCTTTACCTCACATACCAGGGTAGTTAGAGACAATTTAGTATCAAAACTCTCCGTCGACTGATTTTCGCCTGAAAGCGAGATATTGCTTATTGAGTGGCGAACTCAACTCCGCCTTATGTGTAACAGAGCGATGATATGAGAATAAATTGTTTTTTAAATGTACAGTTTTTTTTAATAAATTAAGTGAACTGAATACGATAATACAAAGACAATGTGATAGACTTGGGTTATTTGGGTTAAAAAAGCAAGTAAACATTTGCAGTCTTTTCTTTTCCGCATGTAGTTAGAGCGACCGCTGTCCATTCAGCCATATATCATCTTTTCAGAGTTTTATCACGCCACGGGCGAGAGCGTTTGTACAATTGCGTAAAATTGTGGATGCTATTTTAAAAGGGACCGAAACTTGTATAGATACGAAAGGATTTTTGATGCAAAATTTTGTTTAAAATTCTTCATTTATATTAAATACTTAAGAGTGAATGAAATTCTTTAACTTAATAAGTATATTATGACTTTTATTACCGGATTGTGTTCATTGTAAGACAAAAATTCTATAATTTATAAAAAAATTTTGCAAAAACTTTGTTGCAAAGTGCAGAATAGAGTATTAATAGGTACTCGACACTCTCTTTCTAACTACAATAAGGGATTAGTAAAAAATAGATAATTCCAAACAAAACACATGTCAAGAAAATAACGCTTTCAAAATATTTTAATTAATATTATGTAAGAAGAGTAATGAAGTACAGTAAAAGTAGTACGAACTTTTTACAATGTAGTGTACAAATAGTAACACATTCTTAAACATCGCTATGGACTCGGGATTTTCCAACGATATCGCCAATTTTACTGCAAAATCATCCTAACAAATCGATGCCTACCTAGCTCGAATCAGTGTAGAACATCGTGTTTTTCTCATTTTATAACATAGTCTAAAGCTATGGGAATTTGAGCTTTAATTCGGTTCAGAAAGGACTAAATAAGGGGATGGCTAGCTGGCATAATGTCGCATTTTCTCCGGTTTTCTACACGGTTACCTACGGCAGTCAATGATATACATGAATAGTGTCCGGCGAAGTTCTTTTCATCGTTTATCGCGCACGGACGAGGGCACAATCTTTATAAAATAGAACAGTATTCTTTTTTTAGCTAAGGTATATGCTACGTGTATATAGACTAAAGCTATGGGTTTTTACCTTAAAAAATAAGTTAAGTATAAATTAAATTATAATATACTTTCAGTTAGACAATATAAATAATAGTTTTATATAACCCATTTTTCCGGAACTTCATTATGGTGCAATTGAAACAAATTCATAAAATCATCAAAATTTTTACCATTCCCTTTTACGTATATAAGCGAAAATCTTTTCTTGTTCAATTATATGCTAGTTATTTAAACATGTATATACCACATGAAATATAAATTTTATACATATTAATATACATATAAACTCAAGGCATACTATTAACCATTTTTCAGTGTCACAGCGTCTGATTATAATAAATATATTTAAATAATTTTCAATTCTACGCTCTGGTACAAACAAGACAAAGCGCGGCGTTGAGTTCCGCCACTCAACACGCAATGTTTCAAACTCGGTGGAATGCGAAATACGTCTTGACCTAGGTACTTTCTGTATGCCCTGCTATGCAAGATAAAAGTGAAAGGCTAAAAAAAGAAAAGAGGGTTCTATAAAACGAATTGAAACCATCGTACCGCAGTGATACATCTTCAAACTATAAACCCAAACGAGTTCGATTTGAACTCGGAGGAATGATAATATTTAAAATTTGTCTATTCGCCGCGTCCCGTCGCATTGAGCTTACTACTTAACACGCAATACCTCGATTTCATAAGAAAAGCAGTTAACGAAACGTCTCGACACTAAATTGTCTCTAACTACTACGCCGAGTAAAGCCTGATGCTGAAATGCTAGGAATAAAAAACTGTCATTTAATATAGCAGCTTTGTTATAGTATTACTTGGATATATGAAAATAGCCGCCATCAGGTGGCGATAATAAAGGGGTGTCGTGTCTATCAGTGTTAGTTTTCATGACCCAAATAGCAGAATGGTTTTATGTTATTAGCTACAATAAAGTCATTAGGCTATATGGGGCACTTTATTATAATATGAGTAAAGTGAATTTTCATATGGTCACAAAATTAATTATAAACTAAATATTTTATGTATAACAGTTTCATAAAGGTTTCAGGCATAAACAGCTTTTTTTATTTTTAAAAATATTTATAAATTTTTAAACGAAATTTAAAAAAAAAATATAAATATCTACTGTGTATAAATAATAATTTAAAATCATTTTTTTATAATCGTAACGTATCCTTTACTAACGATCCTTTTCAGACTTAAAACAAATAATAATAACTAGATGACTATATTAAATAGAATAATATATCTATAAAACAACCTAAATATAATATAAACGGTAAAATTAAGCTATGATTAAGTTTATACCAGCTTAATATCACATGAGGTCATAAAGTCTTTATAATTTAATTTCTAGATACATTAACTATTTAATTAATTATAAAACAATTATTTGAGTTGTTGTACAAAATTTTGACTCTACTAATATTTAAGAAGCGAATACATAATACTTAAAATATTCATACTATAATTTTCTTCAAAAAAAGTTATAAAATCTACCTTCATCTGAAATATTCCTCAGAAGTGAACTTGAAAAGATTACAAGAAAATATTAAATATTGTAAAAGATAATACATTCATTCTAATTACACTTTACTACAAAGGGCACATCTGAACAATCGTAACATAAATTATTCAAAACTTGTATAACGTTTCTTTGAGGGTACTAGCAAAAAGTCTCACTTTTTTCTCATTTAAATATATTCTTATTCTTTAGTAGAAGATAAAAGTAGAATGGGCGAAACGTCTACGGCTTAGATATGAAGTAAATACATTTAATTTTAATCTATATTCCGTTTTGAAAAAGAAATGAATTTACAAATTTTCATTCGCATACCTTATTAAAAAAATTATAATAAGATAACTTTTTTTGTTAAACATAACTAATTTATTTATTTTATAATATAATTTATTTTAAAGAAACCATTTTCGTGGATCCTTTGGTGAAATCAAATCTCCAATTTTAAATTTTTTTTTACATTGATAATCTCTATAACTAAATAAAATTGGAACTAAATAAAATTGGTATCTATTTGTAATATAAAACAACCGCTTTTTACTAAACACATGTACATATAAAAGATATATATACCAAAATAACATATATGCTTCTCTATTTGATCAGACTATTTTCGTAAACAGATGGATCGATTTTGACTTAACTTTCACTGGCAGATAGATAGCTGACATTAAAGGGTAACAAAGGAAATTTTATTTCATAATTTAAAAATAAATATATTAAGTTCTACATGGATAAAGTCGTGGGTACAGATAGTTTACAATAAAAGTATTTAATCGTTACAATTGAAAATGATGATTAAGAATTTTATCTAACATTATGCTTTTGATATCTTTATTACGATGTCTATTCGGACTTGAGCTCGCTTCCTTTATACTACAGATCTGAGTAGTAAATCATTTTAATAATTGATCCATCTCAAATATTCATAAAGTTCCAGCAGGAGGTGTTCGGGGAAAATGGATGAAAAACGTTCTTCAAATATTGCTTGCACGACTGACCTTCTCACCCTTGGCGTGCCTACATATTTAGATAATGTTGAAGACGTTTTTCTGAATTCTTTTATTATTATTATTTAAAAATCTTATTAAAATATTGTAATAAAATGTGATAAGTTATGAAACACTTGTTAAAATTTCAATTGAAATACTACTTAATACAGTGTCGCCATAGATTTACTTCGAGTAAAGACATTTTCTTTTAGAAAACGTATAAAAATTTAAACATATCGGAACTCAATCCAGCTCTTGTTAAACTTGAACTCAAGCGTGAGCTAAAATTTTTTGTTAAAGATTTATTTTAATCCTTATTATATGGGTAACATTCTAAATCTTTTTTTCAAATAGTGAATGTAATACACATTGTAAATCAAAGACAGAATTAATAATGTTAAGCATATAATCGTATTTTTCTTCTTTCAGCGAATTTAATTAAAAGCAAAATGCAATACCACATTTTTCTTTCCACACTGGAAAACATCAGTACTAACAGGTTTTTATAAGCTACACCTGTTTCAACTTAAACAAATCTTAACTTACTTCATGACTCGACAAAAATATCTACGTGGAAATCCAATAATACCATAGTTTCACCGCATAAATTTGACTTCCATGCAAAGATAGTGTTAAAATAATTTAAATCGTGTTTTTAGTTCGAAAATTATTATAATTAAAGTCTCAGCCTTGTACTCAAGGTACAATTTCAATCTAAAGCTATACGATTATTTCCTTCGTAAATAATAATATCTTACAAGTATTTAACACTTGCGCTTAAAAATTGTGTATTTTAAACATGCACTAAAACTAAAACTTGAAATTTTACTACTGTTCAAAATATAACGTTACAGTGTCGAGTCTCCAAGGAAATTTGGTAAGGAAATACTCTTGCAAGTAAAATACGTTTCTCCGGATAAAATACTGAAGCATAATGGTCCTTGTGCTTTGGATGTGCTGTCTTTTTACATAATGTTAAACTTTAAGTTCAAAGATTGATTCTATTGCAACGTTATTTAAATTTTATGCGCTATTTTACCTGTCTACAAGATTGTAAGATTTCTTGTAAGATTTTTTTTCTGATGTAGTTTTATCTGTTTCAAATAGTGCGGCCATCGTAGAGCGACGCCGCAGTACCTGTAGTCACGATTGGTTGTGGGTTCAAATCTCACTCGGGAAAATGGTTGTATTGATTACTGATTTAAATTAATTATCATTTCTCCTCTCTAGTAAGACAATGCGTCTTTGAGTTCACAATTGTGACGTCATCAGTACCAACTATAACAAGATTTATTTTCACTTATATAATACAGTATTGCAGCCTAGCATTTTAGACACATTCCATTTGTGGCGGAACTCAATGGCACTTTATGTGATCAGATCTTGGTATTAAAATTGATTTGTAAATACTTCCCCGAGAGTTAGAAGCGAATTTACAACCATCACATGTACAAGTTAAATAGTACCTAACTTTATTCCACATATTATCACCAATGTACTTTTACATATCAAATGCCTATCACCCTTGGCGCAGTGTTATTGGAACACGGCTGCATGTAGGTGAAGCGGAAGAACGACTGTCAAGCTGTCAGCCATGCGAGCAAACGTAGAAATAACAATCTCATGAGGATGTCTTCTCTGCATGGATAATGGTTTCTGTATGATGATCTTCAAATTACTCTATTCCTTTTATTTTAAAGTGTTTTAGCAATTACTAATTCTTTACCTTATCAATGTGAAGGATGAAAAATGTCATGAATATTATAATTTATACATGTTTTTTTATTTACTTAATTACTTTTACTATATCTACAAAAGACAAACAATATTTTTTGATTTTAAAAATATATTACTCAATTTTCAGTCGGAGTGCTACGATATAAGAAAATTGAGATTGCTCTGAATGGACTGTTAATTCATAATTTGAATAACAATGAACGCAAATTTAAAGAATGAGGACAATTCACGTTCCGCAGTCTCTTCTAGTCAAATTGATTTCCCGATATTTTAATTTACTTCCCCATGTTTTTCTTGTTGTACGGCCAAATCTAATTAGGTAAACGGCCAAGTCACCAGACAAATTTAAATGCCTAAGAAAATATTTTTAATAAATAATTTATATAAATTCCCAAAGAATTGTTTTTCCATTTCATGAGATATAATATATTTTTAAATATCTGTAAATGTTACCTACTTACTCGTAAGCTACTAAAATTATGTTACTGAGGATCAAACTTGTCCAAGTAAAACAAAACTTTGCTTTTAGGCTTTCTATTTAATGAAAATAAACTTTAATTTCAGTTCTAAACTTATGAAATCCATATTTTAATCTTGAGTTAGATAATATCGGCAAAATTCTTTGATATATAAGCAGTCGCTGGAGGGCCCAAAAGTTTGGGAACTCAATAAATTTGAATTATGATTCCGGCGAAAATTTATGTATGTAAGATTGACTGCATTCGTTAGACCGTTTGCGAATAAAGATTGTTATTAGAATGCTCGATAAGTACCTACTGATAGACATGATTTATTGACGGATCACAAAGTAAAAACTTAAAATAAGAAATGTACAAACATTACTCCTATACTTTGAAAATTACTATAGTATCTAGATGTTTTCTACTTTGAAATCATTGACGAAGCAAGCACTATGACGCATTGTGGCAAGCACTGGCACTGCCCATTGTAGCGAGTCCTGTATCCAGATGGAGAATTACTTGCAAAACACGAGCTATATAATATGGTAACCTGTACGCATACGAGTACATAGAACATCAGCACTCATATTATAGATGTTATATAAAAATTATAAATAGTTATTTTCATTCATAATTACAAGCTATATTTTAAGCACCTACTTTAATTATTATTACGATAAAATTCATTTAAAAAACCAAATAACAAAGCCAACTTAATTATGTATTCCTAAAACTACATAAGCTATTTTTTCTCAAGACTCTTTTCACGCAAAATGTAGTCTACTTCGCTCCTTCGAGACTCTAGCCGTCATAAAGTAAGCTGTGCTCTAAATCATGCAATAAATTATCGAGCATGAAATATTCAAACGATTCAGCTCGCGCGGCGTGTGAAAAACTGAACCTCCACTTTTCCGCTTCAACGTACTATTATAAGCTTAATGCTTAGCTGAATTAAAAACACATCACGTACTCGTACATATGCTGTCTTGTAATACAGTGTGTTTGTTTATCATTTCTTTTTAAGTTCTTTTTGCTATTGTTAGAATTTGCAAGTCTTTTTATTTATTGTAAGATATGGAAAGAGGACTATTTAGAAAAAATGAGAGTAGAAGAAGAGAAAGAAATATTTTGTTAACATATATATTTATTGCGTTTTACTTTTATTCTATTTGGTCATGTCACAATTAAGTCTTACATTTTAATTTTTCTTAGAAAGTACTTTATTGCAAAAACTCTTCTGTTAATAAAATTACGTTTTGTTAATTGAAATCAAAAATATACACCTATATACATTTAATATCGATAACTAACCGCGTTCATGTCCAAATAAAGGTTGAAATAAAAGTCCTCCGGCAGTAATAAAAAAAACAATCTAAGTTTTTTTACAGAGGTGATTTACCAAGAATGTTGTACTCAATCCTCGATGGAGATAAACTGAGCCTACAATAAAACTAAACGTACGTGATGTGATTTCTATGAAGTGTTTTGTCAAGTAGCTCGTACGGACGATTATGTTACACTCACTAAGAGTTATTGAGGACGATAAAATTTTTAGCTCATACAGAGACTCTCATCGGTATAGTTAGTTTAATTTTAGTTTAATTTGTATAATTACCTTTGTTAAAAGAATATATAAATTTCAGGCTTCCTGTATAAATACGTGTGATATTAAAATCTTCAGTTAACTCATAATAATAAAATTATGATTTATATTAACTACCATTTATGTAAAGTAACAATACAGTTTATACTTTTTTTAGCTACACGCTTTTAATCTACATAACAGGGTAGACAGAAAGTACCTATTACAAATATATATTATATTTATTTGATTAACAACAGTTTACAATAGTTTCACATACATTTCATACGCAATTCGGCTAAAGTTAACCTAGTGTCAAGACACTCCGTACCTCGTTATCTACCGAATTTGAAATATTGGGTATTGAGTGGCACTCAACACCGCTCTTTATCTTACCAGAACGAGAAAGTGAAAATAATTTTAAAATATAATCACTCCCCCGAGTGTGAATCGAACCCATAACCGATCGCATTTACAGTTACACGTCCCACTGTGCCATGACCGGCAATTATTTATACTTTATCATAGTAATTAATATAATATGATCACAATAATAATTGTGATGTAATGAAGCTACAAGTAAAGTATCTATTCATAGGACTTTCGTCGATACTTGACTGACTTTATAAAATTAATATTAAAAATGTCGATACAAAGTAAACCCATATACCCTCAAACGTAACTTTCACTGGGGCAAGTTATTAAAATAGCGGAAACAAATATTGTCTAAACCAATATGGAAAAAGTTTGCTTCAAATATAAACATTCACGAGTGAAATTTACATTCATATATTTTACAGCGAAAATAACCAGGCAGAGAAACGCCTGAAACACTCTTTGAACTGAACGGGAACACTTGAAAACTCCATGTTGCGGTGATGAGGTTCAGGACCAATGTCAAAATGACCGCATATTATTCTATTTAAATATTTAAAAACTCTTTCTGTGGGAACCTATAACTATTACGAGTACATTCTCGACTGCGTTACAATGATGGTAGTCCATAAAACATAATTTATTTTACAATTCTTATATCTGAATATTATTTATTTATTCTACAAGTGATGTAACCAAATATGAGCTTAGGCGAGAGATGAGCAATGAACATAAATTATCACATTGCAATATCGAGATCTACAACTTAGTAAGCTCGGCGACCTCAATACATGGCAATGTATGAATTACAAACTAATGATGTTCCATGTCACTAGCTACTAGATATGAAGAATCAAATATTGATTATGTGAATTACAGAGTTTTTTTTTGCTTTAGATGAGGGAATGTTACCGTTAAAGGATTATTATATATATTTTTTTATTGTTGTTAATAGACATTATATGTTCTGTGGTGAATTTTAAATAAATTAAATATCGGTATTAGTACTGAATAATGATGGAACACTTAATCATCGCGTTAACAGTCAGATGCTGTTGCACTGCACCACGAAGACCTTTTATTTCATTAATTCGTCATGTAACATAAGAGAATAATGTTGAGTGATTTTATTTTCAATAATTTTTTGATAAATAATTTTACATATTCAGTTAATTGATACATTTTACTACTTTTAAAACTTCATATAAAATTATTTCTATTTCTCAGCACTGGTAAGACAAAGCGCGGCGTTGCGTTTGTCAATCAACACGCAATGTACTGTTTTCGAGCGGAAAGCAGTCAATGAACTGTTTTGACACTGAGGTGTCTCTGCCTACCATGTGGGATGAATCGTGAAATCCGTCTGATTATAATGTATCTCGTTATCTTCATAAGATGCTCATTAATATGTGTATATTACTGTTTAGAAACATGTTACCCTCAGTCCGCTTTTATTTTCCTTAACCTTCAATTATGTTCGTAGCGAATTCGTTGCAACTTATGAGGTCGTAACGTTTCCTTCTGTTTTCCATCTCATGAATGATTCTTACTTTGCTTGTTTATGTAGTCTTTTTTCGGCAAACATTTTATATCAAAGAGATGACCGTCTCGTTTGGGGACAGTTTATTTGCTTAGACTTGTTTATTAATGCGAGATAATAATTATTAAAAATTTTAATCATGATTTGAATTAAGTAAATTAAGTAAAAGTTGTATATAATAAACTCATTCGATTTATTTATTTTTTTCAGTATACTAAAACGTATTACGTTATAATGACCATAATAAACCTCATCATTCTCCGAATTACTACATTTAGATATTTCTATGAAATTCCCAAACGTGTTACAAACGTTTCGGCGATTACGGCATATTTTTAATTTCTTACCCCAGAATTCGATGGGGGAGGGAGGGCAATGAAGCCCCTCTATTTTACCGGCACTTAAACCGGGTGCACTGATTTGATAACGCCGTTTGTTTCAAGAGCTACTCTTCAGAACCATCACTTTCAGGCCAGTTTTTTTAGTAATTGAATCCATTTCTTACATTCCAAATTAAAAGAATTTTAATTAAAATAAAAACCCTCTCCTTTGATAAGAAAAGTTATTCTGTTCAAGAATCTTAGCGTCGAGATCACAAAATAATAGTAACCATAAGATTGACAAAGTTTCGCGAAAAGGAAAGTTAAATTAGCCCTCTCTCCTAATTTCATTCATCTAACTTCGATAAAATAACTTCAAAAGGCGTCCTTTCTTACATTAATAAAAGTAATTGCTAAAGCAAGAGAAAATACGCCGCACACAAATATTTCATAATTCTGGAACCTTTTTACGTTTCCGGAAATGTGTATCTAACATACAAGGCTACAGTTTCGTCTGTACTTAATGATATATTATTAATATATATTTTTTCTTTTTGGTACTATCAACACTTTTTCTTACTTATGAATATCATTATTAGTTATTGAGAAGTATAGCGTGTCAATATGTATGTATGAAGAGCATCAATTCGAGCTTCCCCATAGAGGAATATTTCAACAAATTTTATTTTACCAGTCTAGTAAGACAAAGCTCAACTTTAATCTTTACTTTCAATACCCTATGTCTCAATTTTGATATGCTAGGAAAAGCCTAACACTGCCTAATTGAAAACCGACGAATGACAATAAAACTTGTGTAAATAAAAAACTAAAATCACCGAAAGTCCGAAGAAATTATTATAATACTATAAAATATCACTATCACTTATAGAAAGGCAGTTTCGTCTAACGTTTTATATTTGAGACTTGAAGTGCACTGTATGTAATATGTATGAACCAAGTAAACTACAAGGTCTGGTCCAATAACAAATCCAAAGAGCGAAGCATGCTCTGAGAAAAAATTATAACGTATACTATTTCGTTGACCGTTTGATATATCATTAAGGCTGCCATGGCGCAGTAGAACAGAGTGTGACTGTTAAAACAATGGTTTTAGGCTTTAACTCCACTCTGAGGAGTGATAAATTGTTTTCATTTCCCTGTTCTGATCAGCCAAAATAAATTCGCTGAAAGCAGAAGACAGAGTGTCTCAAGGTTTCAGTTTATAAGTTGAAAAACAAACTAATAATTGTAACATATACTATCTACGTATATTCAATTTATTTTATAATAAAACCTAAGCCAAGCCGGGGTAATTTACAGTTATAGCATACATAAATAAACTAAATATTGACTTTGTATCGTCCAGTCTGATAACATCCTAAGCAAGTTTCTACATAATCTGAGCTACGAGTTTATGATGTGCTTTTAGAGTTATATCAACGTTGTTGTTTGTTCCGGGGGAATATTATGATAAATTATATTGAAAATTGTTACTAAAAGTTACATTATAATTTTTTTTCTGTACAAAATGCTTTTGATCTGTTATTATTAAGCCGTCGTGCTGCAGTGTTACGACTTCGATTCCCACTCAGAAAAATTATTGTATTTAAATTTATAGCGATTTCTCCCCTCTGCTAAGGCAAAGTGTGGTTTTGAGTTTGCCACTTGTTACTTTGGTCTGCCCTGCTATACGAGATAAAACGTGAAGCTACTTTTAATGTAACTTGATCTATGAAAAAAAAATTATGGTACGTTATTTTGCTCAAAAATTAATATGAACCTCATAAAAAATATGCACAAATATACTCTCACAAAATGCGTTTTCCTTCTAATACTTCACAACTGACGTTAGAACAGGCGTGACAAATTTCATTTGCACACAAAATGTTAAAATCTAATAAAATTGATCATTCAATATTTGCAATTTTTATTTAACAAAGTTCAATATTGTTTCGTTTGTCAACAATTCCATTTGAGCTTGAAGTGCAAATAACGTCCATTGTCTAACAAGCATAAATGTCAGTTAACTTGCGTGTCAATAATTGTTGCGCTGTCGGAATTCACCTGGTAAGGCTAGTGTAGGGGTAGTGTGTGTGAAAATGAAATTTTGAAATAAGAAAAATATTAAAATATCTAACGAGAACAAAAAGAAAATAAAACCATTATTACGACAACAGCAGTTTATCAAGTAATATACTCACAAAAAAAATTGAATATTTCTATTAACAACTCTGTTCTGAATTTTGACCTGTTAGATGTTGTGGCTCGTCCCATATCAAGGCTTAATATCAAAATCATTATGGCATTGCATGTTTTCTACCTACCTATTTAGTAATATTACAACAGTAGTCTTCATTGAAATCAATAATATAAATGTCTACGCCACAAATGTACTATAAACGTAACAAACATGAGTACTCTCTTCTTACTTTCATTTGTGAGTTGTTAAAAATAAAATACTACGGAACTGCACCGGTTAAATTACCTTTTAAAGATGAAAAAATCATCTGCCTTCATAAAAGTACTATATGTACGGCGTTGCTTGATAGAATACTCAAATTTTATCTTTTTAGTTAACGTGTATATGGAAATGAAATGTAAAAAAATATTTAAATACAAATATAATTATAGTTGAATAAAATATTCCATTTTTTAACTTAACTTTATTTTTTTTAGCTTTATCCCGCATAGCAGCGTAGGCAGAAAGTACCTAGTGTCAAGACACTCCGTACTTCGCTTTCCACCGAATTCGAGACATTGCGTGTTGGGTGGTGGAACTCAACGCCGCTTTTTAAATTTATTTACTCATATCGCTTATTATATCGCTGGATGTGGGAGGTAAGCAGGTTTTACAACTGGCATGTAATGGGAGCGCCACCATATGGCCAGCAGTGGACATCTTTCAATTTATGATGATACTCGTATCTGAACTTTTAAATTAGTAGTTTTATTTGTAAATCGATAGTCACATCCCTAATACTGGTTTACGTAAAGGTATCTATCGAAGCTACATGTTTTTGTTTTTAAATATTCCCTTAGGCTTCAAAGGCGCTGTGTATCTATTAATTAGCTCGAGGTAGATTGTATTTTAAAAAATAATTAGTAGTATTCTGAAGTAAGGAATATTTTTGTACTTGAATAAAATTCTTAATTATAGATTATTTAGAGTATATTCTTTGCTATTATATATAAAATTATATTCAAATATATATGTCGAGAATAGGTAAAACCTATACTCGAAAAGAAAATAGGTGAATAAACTTTAATTAAACTATATATAATTTATTTTATTCAATACTAATAGGCAATATAGTCATTGCTTTTTAAAAAATAGTAAACTCAGTTAAAATATAGCTTCTTTTATATAATATAAAAAAATTGGACAAACTTAAAAATAACACAAAATAATTTTTATTTAAAAAGAAAGAAGACTAATTACAAAATATCTTCATATACCTTTATTTTGACTAATAAACACAAATATATTATTTTTTATATTTTTGAAATAATTCAAATTGTATAATTTATACTTGCTTAATAAATACTAAGTAGATACCATTTTAAAATAGTTGGATTTTATTAAATTTTAATAAAGTAACTTTATTTGGAGAATCAACATTAATTTTCATCATTAATTGCTAAAAAAACGTAATCATTTCATAAAATATTCATATCGGTACTGTAAATATTGATATCGCCAGCTTTGACGCAATGGACTTCCATACGAATTTTCGAAATCGGACCGTCCGTCTTTCGAACAAACTTTCTTTCGTGTTAATATGTATGGATGGCTCACTTACGGTAACATAAAATGTGACAAAAAATCTAGTGCTAAAAGGCTACTCTTGTTTCCAATAATTTTAATATTTCCTTACTTTGAGGTAACTGATATTGGAATAGTGGTCATGTTTTTATAACATTGTGAAAATATCCTGTTACCTCAATTTAAGTACTAAAATTACACACGTATGTCCACTTACCGACTGGACCACAAAAACATATGTAAACAAATTCTTCAATAAAATAAGAAATCACGTACAATTAATAACAAACTCACAAGACAAATGGGGGTCGTAAGTATGCAATGTAAGGATAACCCTTGTTCACCGAAGTTTTAAAGCTTTTCACCTCCAAATGAAGTTTTAATCCTTATCGAGTTGGTAATATGGGAAGGGAATCCTTTTTGAATTTATCTTACGTCTCGGTGCCCTACATCCCAACAGGGCGTGTTTTCATTTCGGATTTACCACGAACTTCGCGCCAAATCCGAGCAGCTGCGCTATTTCTACGGGATATTTTCTTTTCCTCTTCGACATACGATCTTGACGACTGGCTTTTGTGATTTAAAAAGATTTGCAAAGGCAAAACCTCTTAACGTTACGCCGTACGCAGTATTTTGTAGATAAACGAAACGTTTGTATTTGAGTCTATTAGAATATACATTACTCTTATAATAGTTGCCTGAAAATTATTACTTTACATAAAATAAGGGAAAGTACATAGAACATTCAAACTGGCTCATCATATTAAATTCTACTGAATATTTAATATCGTAAATATCTTTAACATTTTTACATTACAATTTCTTCAATTTCAATTCAATTATGGAAGCCTTTATATTAAGCTCGTATGTTTGTACCATCTGCGAAGCTTTTCCACTTAGGTTGTTCCTATACCTATTATTAGCATTATTGTAGCATTTTGCTGTGAAAATTATATTTTTATTCTTGACTACCTTAATATTTAATCATTTATTTTACAATATATATATCGTATTTATGATTATGATGATTAATAATCCGTTATATGTCGTAGCCCTAATTATTCTTATAAATATTAAAACTTTATTTAGAAAGGAAGGAAAACAAACTTATATCTATAAAGGTAAGTATATATAAAAATGAAATAACTAAAACCTGAAAACGGCTGGACCGATTTTCATAATTTTCATTTTAAATTGTTTAAAGTCCCAAGAATGTTTAAAAATTGAGAAAATATAAAAAAATTGTAATGAAAACAGTAAAAATAACAATTTTAATATCCCTTATCACTAATAACGTACGTACCTACATCCGTACAACACGTCAAACAGGGTATATATATATATATATATATATATATATATATATATATATATATATATATAGAAATTAAATATAAAGGAAATTGTTGTCTCTATTATAGTATTTTTTTATTTTATTATAAATTCAGACATTTCTGAAATAAAGTTCTTCGAGTTCACTAATGTATTATAAAAAGAATATATATAAATATATGGTACTTTTATAAAATAAGTATAAAACACGTATAGCTTTCTTAAGTATAACAGTGTGTTGTTATTAAACATGTAGTCCAAGCTGTCCTAAATAGTTGGTATCTCAGCTTATGATAGTTTCACGTTACCCTTGAATCGTAGGAGGTGTCTAGAACATGCAGATAATATCAAGTGAACGTGCCAACGTGCTTGGTTTTCTGAGAGCACTTGAGACAGTTTCAGAGTCCTGTTTAGACATACATATATTGCTATAGGCTTATAGGCACGAAGCATGATAATAGTCGCCGACGTCAGTGTGGAAAACAATATTAGATAAGTTATGTTTTTCCATGATGAGCAGTAGAATTATCATTTTAAATATTGTATATATAGTGAAATAATTGAATTGTTGATATGTACATTAAAAAATATACAAAGATATTAAAATTTGTGTTATATGAATATAAAAGCACAATGTTGAGTAGATACTAACAGATTCTTAAATTATCCACAAAAGATGTGTTAGAGTGCACTTAATGTTACGTTTGCTATAATTTTCTGAACCTTGTTGCAGTAAAAAATAAGCATTAATATTATGTTGATTACAGTATAAATATGTCCAATTGTCCAAGTAATAATAGTACTTCATTTTGGAATGAAACTTAAGGATTTAAAGCTTGTTGTTACGATGTCAAACCTACCTTAAAAACAGCTGGACTAGGCACTTGGAAATCCTACCATAGAACAATCCACAAATCTTAAAAAAAAACTGAAAAACCACTAGACCTTAACACATTCTCAAATAATTCTCACCATTGGATATCAAATTATTTATTTACATTCAAAAAAGTACGGACAGCGATCGCGTGTAACCGTCTCGCGCGTCTCGACTCAATGTGTCGGATGCTTTGACGGGACGTGATTTTTAATGCAGGAAGGTGTTTGATATGTAAGAGTCAGTAGGATACGTAGAGACGCGGCGGCGGCGCGGCAGTGACTGACTGGGGCGGGGGCCACCCTTTACTGCGCGCCGCCCGCCCTAACGCCGGGACGCCGATACAAAATTAATACTTGTTTTGCTAAGAGCGATTTCGATTTGTCGGGCCCCAAATTTGGAAAGTTTGATCTTGTTAGCAATTAAAGTTGTCTTGATGTACTCGTAGCTGGTCCTCGGACCCTTCAGGCGGTTGTAAGTACAAGTTTTGAACAAGACTGAATTTTAACTTCAATCCGCTCGTAACTTTGCAGAAAATATTTTGTCACATGATAAATCAATTTGTTCGTGTAAGAAAGGAAATAAAACACAAACTATATGCTACCTATATCGGCGGACTGACCATTATTGAGAAAAGTCGCAAATTCTATTTTTATTAAACTGAGGCGGTACCAATATTTCCCGAAGTTAGCGGAAGAAGCGAAAAGTTCCATTTCCCTCGTTTAGAAACTCGCACAGAAATTGATGCACCGTAAGCTCGTTTGCATGACATTAGAGTATCTCTCGATATTTCATAATGCGTTTTTATCATCGTTCAACATAATTTTTTTAAATGCTAATAAAACTATTTTTCTATTAAAATTTAAAGATAGGAAATTTCTCAAAGTATCTTGCATCTTAGCAGAGTATTAAAGTAGATCAGGATATAGCTTGTTATGGACTTTATGTTTATGAAATAGATTAAAGAAACTAAAGTATCATAATGAAGTAAAATAAAATTCATTTTTGTTCATTAAATTTTAAAATTAATCAGATTAAAGCGAGAGTCGCTTTTTTTAAATTATAGGTACCTTACTTTAACTAACCTTATTAATTTATAAGAATTTTTAAATTTATAAGAGCTTATAGCTCAGGAGAACTACAACAAAATTGTGGTCAATAGAACTTGTATGGGTTGTAAAAAGTTAAAATAATAGAACATATTTAATTATGTTTAGATGTAACTTTATTTAGATATTTTTAAGTCTGTAATTACAAACACATTAAGACATAAATGTGAAATATTGTACATTAAGATGATGATAAATATTTTATAACAATTCAAAATATCATTTCTTCTTATATCTATATTGAATTCTAGGTATCTAGTGATTTGCTTGTTTTCAAGAAATTTTTTAGGTTCTATCATGGTTTCAGATGGACAAATCCAACTTTCTCCGCTGAATATATAAAATACTTGATATTTAATGTTCTTTTTCATCATATTAAAAAGTAGGGAACCATTGAGTCTAAATATTTTAAAATATTATTATAATCATTGTTCAACTTTTAAATATTATTAAAAAAAGTAATTTGACTGAACTATACTGAAACAAAGTACAAATTTGACTCTGTGTTCTGTCTCAAATTGTAACCTTTACGTTTGTAAAGTTTTGAAAACGACAAACGTAAACGAAATTAATCAGCTTAAAATAATTTAATCGAGGCCAGTTGTGGCCCAGTGGGACAGCGTCTGACTGTAAATGCGATCGGTTGTAGAGTCAATTCCAGCTCAGGGGGGTTTTATTTAAATTATTCTTAATTCCTCGCTCTGGTAATCGTGTGCAGAAAGTGCGGCATTGAGTTCCTCCACTCAACACGCAATGTCTCTAATCGGCGGAAAGCGAAGTATGAAATATCTTACGCACTAGGTACTTCCTGTCCACCTGCTATGCGGGATAAAAGGCGTGAAACCAAAAAAATTAATGATTTTAAATATAATAAAATTATGAAAGTCAAAGTGGTTAGTATTTATATGATACTATTATATACTATCAAAATTAAGTGTTCTTTATTGTATCATTAACTTAGATTAAAAAAAACACACAAGGTAATAAATAAAACAAGTTGGTCAAATTAAGGAACCATTTCAGAATGACGATATTAAAACTCCGGAAAACCCTATAAATTTTGAAGGTATTGAAAATGAAGAGAGGAGTGGTCAGAGCATTTCATCAAAGGGACAACAATTTAAGCGATTGCGCTTCCCGTCCAATATGACTAGTTTAATATAGGTTTGTTAAGATTAGATTTTACTACAACTTGGTAATTGAGTTATTATTTCTTATAAATTGGCGGATCTTACTTTAGTATAACTGACTGAAATCATTGGATTTCAGTCAGTTATACTTCAAGTTTATTGAAACTTGATATGTTTTATATAGCACATGTATCCAATTACCAGAAACGAAAAAATCATGCTCAACCTTCTCATGATCTATAGCGTAATTGAAAATGCTTAAAATCCCACTCTTACAAATATAGTATTCGTGTAATATTTATAATGCAAGTCCTTATTCTGCTTAAACAAAATGCAGTGTTGAAGTTCGCTATCCGTCTATAAAATGGCAATGCTGGACCCTTGTGCGCTCCACCTCACAGTATAACATTGTGTGTTGGCTTAAAACTCTTTATTTAATCATACTTTTAACACCCCCGTGATATAAATATTCTGTACTTCGCCATTAAATTTAAGAATAATATAAATTATAATTAATTACTATTTTTAATAAGGTATGACAATAACAATATGCATAGTGACTAGAGTGTTGGACGTTACAAGGGCTGGCTTAAAATTCTGCTACGTACAAATTCAAATATGTATAAGTGTAAACATGTTTCTTATCCGAGTGTGAATAACACTTTAAAAATATTAAAAATAGCAATTTTATTACTCGTATTGTATATCTAAAACGTTTAAAAAAAATAACACATGAAAGGAAGCGGAGACGAAGAAATAAGTATCTCAAATACTAGCAGGATATTCAAACATGATTGTGTTTCACAAGCGTAATAAAGTCCTCCATCCCAACTGGCCGATAGCGCCCGTCAGCTCAATATGACGCTGCCAATAATACGGCCGCTTCCGAACACGATTAAATTTTTAACATTTTCTCACGCGATACTGCCTCTACGACACTATACGTGCAATATATGTGTGGCAGTTTTACTTTATGACTTTTGTTTTGTTTCAAAACTGACAAATTCATTATTGTTTTATATTGTCAACAATAGCTAGCTACCCAGATAGGTACAATGAAATGCTTTATAGTTTCGGTATGTTTTTGTTTTTTAGGGTTTTATAATTAGGTGAAATTAATATGAAAATGCGGCAAACACAAAAAAGTATATAATTTTTTAATAACTATATTTTTTTAACTAGCGGCCTTGCTTCCATCAAAAATCTATGATAAAAAATCATAAATATTTCCAAGAGCGAAATTTGAACCCACAAATAACGCTTAATTAAAGGTGACACTTCACTATGTTGCAGAAATGTTTTATTCACCTCAAAATAAGTCTTATTCATCTCAATTTTTTTTTAAAAATTTAACATCCTTCAAATTCAGATATTAGCATGTTGAAAAAGTGAAATATAAAATAGAAACTGATAATTTTATTATTGTTTTATATTGTCAACAGTACAACGACATGATTTATAGTTTCTATATGTTTTTATTTTTAAGAATTTCAAAATTAGCTGAAATTATTATGAAAATGCGGGAAACGCAAAAAATATGTATAATTTCAAAAAAGATCAAATATTACAAAAAAACATCAAGTAAACATATTAATAAACATATTTTCTGTAATATTGTTATTCGAGTACTGTTTCCAAATGTAAACGTATTTATTGTTATAATAATGTTATTATTCAACATTTTCTTTGATGTAGCGTTTAGTTGACAGCGAATCTCTTCATTTAATAAATATGTTCTCAATTGAGATATTTTCTGTAACTCATACTCCTGAAGTCAAAACATTTACTAAGCGAAAAAGATCTCTTTGAACCCCTCCTAATTTAAATTATCACGGCCTTTGTAATTAGATTTTCATATTTCGTTATAAGTGAAACCACTTCACAAGTTTAAGTTTAAACATGCAATGACGGCTAGCGTTTTATGTCGTAAAGAGACTCTAATATGAAAATTTTTGATTCGTTTGTGGCATGTGCAGCTTTTCATAAATTTCAAATGTTTATACCTTTGTAACAGAACACATTTCCTGCATATTGTCGACATTGCATTTGTAAGCAAAGTGGTCTCAGTTTAAAAGGACCATTCAACCGTGTATCAAATTGGACAACTGCGTTTAGGCCTTATTGGGATCTAATATAGCAGTTTAATTTTAAATTATATACAATTATTAACTTATTCGTTTTATACATTTTTATACTTTTAAATATTTTACAAAAAGGTTATTGCTTATTTAATTGTATTATTGTATCGTTTATACGTACTTATAGTATAGATTACATCAATACAAATTTAATTACGTGCCTATACTTAAATTTTGCCTATAAACGAAAAAAATATTTTTCTTTTTGTAACAAAAAAATAGACAAAAATAAATAATATTAATTGCAAAGATAGACAAATTATGTTCCATGGTTTACTAAGGATAGAATTACTAACGTAAGCCCAAGCTGGTATTTCAAGTGTTAAATGTGTATTCAAAATTCTGTTCGTTTCCGACGATAAACGGAAATATCGTGAAGCAGCGAGTATGCTTAAGAGGAATTTCAGTAACATATCATACTTGCCAAACCACAAATACAATTAAGTTGTAGACTAGGGTCGATTCTAATAAACTATGTTTTGCTTTCATTTGTTTTATTTAACTAACTGTATACATATTAATACTATTAAAAGTTAATTAAATTTAATGTACATATCTACATGGAATTAAAAAAACTTTTAATAGCGTTATTATATTTCTACTTCTAGATATCTTCACAAATTATTCATGTATTTTTAAAAACATAATACATAATGATTTAGTTCGAACTCGACGTTAACCTACAATACAATTTACATTAATAACAAATTAAAAATATATTTTTCACGTATTTTAAAGATAATTGTATTTTAAAATCAAAAATAATAATAAAGTAAGTCGCATTTTGTCATAGTAGATGTCCTAGTATGTTTTTGATATTTTTTACATTTATGATGTTCGCATGAGTAACACAGCTTACAAACAGTCATTTCACTATCAAATATATTTTATTATAAATTAATTGTAGCGCCTGCATGAACTGATATACCTACATTATTCAAAACTTTATACACTATCACGTACGCATTCCAATTTTGAAGAGATTGCCATTTAGCGATAGCAGCATTTTATATGTTAATGCATATATTCCTTATTTTATGAATATTTATTGGAATGCAATAAAATGTTTTCATATTGTTCTGCATTTATTATTTCAAGAATTAGGTCAAATATTTATTTAATTTAATGAAATATTATTACTTCAATCACCTCTTCAATGTTTTCAGAAATGTACCGGATATTTGGAAACCTTCTCGTACGGCTCCAATGGATATATAGATACGGATGGTAAAGTAATGTTGGGTACAATGTTGACATTATTGTTTCTATGAAGTTTCGAGTTTAAAATAGTGTCATTAAAAGGAGCGTCTTTTCGTTTGTTTATGCTAATCGAGTTGACAACTTGCTTTGATTGTGCAGCTGCCACGCCCCGGTTTACTTTAGCTTTTCCGAAATTCGATAGCTGCTCAAACATGAACGAAGTGACGCTATTGGAGATTAAAATTTCTGAACCTGAAAAAGCGAATAAAACTAAGGCTTTTTCCAAAATGGATTCAGAGTAGAGCAAGTAAATGCGCCTAAAATGAACATGAATTCTATATTTACAAAACATGTACCTACATAAAAACATCTAATGCAAATATTAATTAAGATTTGAAAAACAAAATCAACGTTTCAAATAGCAATAAAGCTAAGAAGGCTCTTGTATATAAAACACAATAGTACCAAACTCTTCAGTTGGTCGTAATAACGCTAACAATGATTAAGATTGCACTGGCAGCGCTCTTCAACGATTTGAATCTCCTCCAAGTCTTAAACGAATTTTATTGTGCGAAATAATAAGAGCATAAGCCATGCGGGTGCCATATTGTGATTGCGACGTTTTAAACCTAATTTATTTCTTATAGCAATGTAGTAAGATTGATTTTTTATTTTGCAATAAAACGGTGGCAAATATACCTTTATGTGGATTCCTAAAGATGTGTAAATCCACACGAAACATAACGAATCAAATAAAGAACGGAGAAATTATAAGCCTTGTATTTATATTGGGACTGCCTGTAGCAAAAAATATGAAAATATATGTGTAAGTAGAAAGTTAATTGAATAACTTTAATAACTTATATTGAGACGAAAATTTTACGTTATATATTTATAGTACTGAAGTAAAGTTACGTAAGGCGTTCTTACTTATATATAATATATGTACGTTTTCTTTGCTCTTAAACCTGAACTAAAAGTAATAATAAACTATTCATAGGCTATAAAGTGCAAACTCTAAAGCCGTTACCTGTTAGTTAAGTTTGAATAAGTTGCCAATTTATCTATGAAGTTTCTATCGTTAAGTAGTTCAATTGTAAAACTTCGAGGTCCATCCCAGTAGGTCTGGCCCTGAGTAATATACATCTTATCAAGGGCTCACCTGCACAGCCCGTAAGCGTAAATCTTGCCTTTACGGCCTCACCTGTCGAACGAATAATTTACTGCCGGCTCAAAACTTCCAAAGGAAATCCCAAACACTTCTCAAGAAATAACTGAATAAGAAATTCTCGATTGTACACACAATCGACAAGTCCTCCCCCTGATTTACAAAACCTTTCTTAATGGAATGGATGAATTTTAAAATATTTAACCTACGTGACAAAATATTAACATTGTGTTTTTGTTGTGAAAATTATAAGAATAACTGAAAGTTATTGAAAAAATTATGTTATATCATATAATGTAATAGGAAAATGGGAAAATAAATCATAAATATCAAAACATCACAAAAGAGTTATTTATTGGTCATAGCGATGTCAATAGCCGCGGGTGGTTAAATCAATATGACAGTTACTATAATGATAATATTCGGGCAAAACTGTTATAGGCGCTCTTATGCATATGAGTCTCTATCGATGGATGAACAATTTGCAAGTAAAATGCGGGTGTCGGATGCACGCCGACAATGTTTCTGGAAAATAAAAAAAATCCATAGAATTTCATACGCGGATATTGGGTGGAGTTTTGTAAATTTCTTTACTGCTATGTGGAGGTAAAGTTTATTACTACCCTATTCAGTTAGCGAGATGAAATGTATTGTTTTGAAAAATTACTATATATTTTGATTATAAAAAAGTGACATGAAATATTAAATAACTTAGTTATTAAAATAGAAGTAAAACTGGCATTTTAATTTTTTAATGGAAGTATAATAAAGTACTTCACTCAGCTAAGTGAAATATCATTAATTAAATCTTAATATAGTGAAATAAAAAAATGAATATTTTATACGAAAAGCAATTAAATAATGCGTAAGAGACATTTAAATAAAATCAGCTTAATCGAATCGCAACAGAAATTAACAATTTAACACGCTTATACAAATGCACTCATCAAGATGCAAGTCAACCATGAACTTAAAAAAATAGTGATGTCTATTATTGTTGTTGGTACGATAAAATATATTTTAATTAAATGTAAAATAATATACAAGTAACGTAATAAATAAAATACTAATCTATTTTTGTTTCATACTTAAGCATACTTTAGTATTTAATCTATTTAAAGGCCTATCTGAATAACAATCAAGCAATTGTGTATTAGTTACTATTTTTAAAGTGTTATTCCACACTTAGGACTAGAAAACATTTATGAAAAAACATAAAAATTTGAACGCACCGGGATTCGAACCCGCGCCTCTTTGATACCGTCCAAGCGCTCTGACCGCTAAGCCATGCATTCTACTACCAGATGCTTGTTTTATATTACCTATTTTGTTTTATATTACCTAAAGTAGTAAATATTTCTGGTAACATGAAATGCAAGCATGAAATTATTTTAAAGTTAACTTACTCTCTCGAAGTATCGACTATGAAACGTCACCTTTATCCACATCCCTTGAAATATTAATATTGCATGCGACGATATACGAGCAAATTCGAACACACTTTTTTCATTCAGGAGTGTTCACGGTCTAGGATTTTCAATGGAAGTGTTTGTTACCTTTCTATCGGTATATATATAAAAAAACAACACAAACTACTCTGTTAGGATCGATCAGCTCAGTCCAAATAAGTTATTTGTTTTCATGTTCTAATAATTATTAATATTTGATATATATAGAATTTGTACTAATATAAAAAAGTATTTGTCGTCTGTAGCTTACTTTTATTAGGAACACTAGTGAAGCATGGAATTCCAGTTGAAAACCGCATTGAAAATAAATACTAAAATCAAAAAAAATTTAAGACATAACAAATTATGTACATTTTACCTACGTAATTATTTTGTATAATAAAGAACATATTAATTAATCGTATTTAGTACAAATAAGTATTTTATTTCATTTTTATTTTTTTTGTTTCACGCTTATATCCCGCATAGCAGGGTAGATAGGAAGTACCTAGTGTCGAGATACTCCTTACTATCACCTAGTTTTAGATATTCGTGTTGAGTGGCGGAACTGAAGATAAAGAAAATAATTTAAATATAATAGTTTTCCCGTAAGGGAATCAAACCCACAACCGATCTCGTTTACAGTCAGACGGCGTCAATAAATTATTTTATTTATTAAAATTTAAAAATTATAAAAGGTTAGCGCCAAGTAAGTAAGGTAAACCCTATGCTAGCTGAGTTGTATAGATATTCTGCCTCTGCTGACCTTTATTACCACCCGTTATTATATAGGTAGCCTAATAATTGTGGCAGTATATCCAAAAATACCTTTTGTAGTCCAACTGATAGTCCCAGATATTAACACATTTAAGCAAATAAAACCTCTCAAGTTTTATTACGCTACGTCCTTTTATTATATACTAATGGCATAGCATCAAAAAAAAAAGTTTTATTGCGCATTATATTTTATTATTTTGAGAAAAGATAAAATTCATCTAGTATTTAAACAATTAATACAATTTAATATTAATGATACTTGAAAATGAATATTTTAATAAATTTCTAATTCCTGTACTTCTGTACTGCATGTGTTGTCAAATTATAACTTAAGAGTACTTTGAGATTCAGTTCAATAGATTATCTTGGCTTGCAACTGGCCTCATGTCACAGGCACTGGTCCAACTGGCACACAACATCCCTGACTCCGCAAACAATTCATTAGTGCGTCGAATTTGCTACACGAGATTTATGTGAATAGATACGATTTGTCTCAAGTATTCGTACATTATTTAATATTTTAATTTAAACTCTGCCACTACAATTATCTTCATTAAATTCCAAGCCCTTTTATGGTTAAAATAGAACGCATAATGAACGAAAGAACTCAACTTCACTTTGAATGAAATACTAATGAGTAAATAGTTAAAGAAAAACTTTGATGGTAAAAAGTTAGCAGTTCCGCTGTTTGTGTTCATTAAACGCACATCATTCCGTAATATTACGCGTATTTTGTACAGCATAATTATTAATAACATTGATATTAACTGCCTACAGTAATTCTGAACTACGTATGCAGCAGCGATGTTAGAATTAATTCCAAGTTTTACAGTTGCATTATTTTATAAATATTTTATTAAATCAAATCGCTAGAAACTCTTGCAGGCTCACCCGTTTCAAATTAAATTTTGTGATTGAACTGCCTCGCTTTTAGTGTACGCGTGCGTGACTACCTGCAATAAATATTGTATATTTCGCTTACATATTTATTATATTATCCGCGGCATACAAACGAGTGACTAGGCGAATATCAAGGTTTATTTACGTCTATTACTTTCTTTTTATTAGCTTTAAATGTTAGAATACTGATCAAAAGAGATTTTGATTCGATACATTGCTTAAAATAATAGTTCAATATATTATCTCATACTACAAGATATATATCAAACATATCTCATACAACTACTATTTTTAAAGTTAAGTCAAATGGCATGATAACGTTTTTATTTTATATGGGACTCGGATACTTGTACATTTAATTAAGCAAATCAGACGATAATAAGTAATTTAAGACACCTTGATTAAAGCAATGATTAATGGATAGATAGAAGATATTCACATAGATGCAGGTGAATAATAATGATTACTGAATATACGAAATATTAATATTAAGTATTATTTCTTAGTAAGTATATGCGATCCTGAGTTAAGCATTAATTGTTAATAGTTTTAGACAATATTGATGATAAGATTAAATTTAATCGTATACTATATATGCTGCTTCTATTAATAGAATACAACTTTATTATAAAAGTCTTATAAGTTATTATACCTTTATACAATAAAATAGCACTTCTTGCTAAATCCATATGTACAATTTTTATCTGTTTGTCTGATCATTCCGACTAATACGTGGAACGACTGGTTTTGGCAAAAGTGCCACTGGCTGATGTATTAAAGAAAAATTAAGATATTTTTTAAAATTATACAATAAAGCAGAGTTGATAAATTTTTTGGTGGACGAAGTCGCGAGCACATCTAATATTTTAGATTACCAAAAAAAAAATAAAATCAAATTATATTGTAAGTACTTATAAGTTCTTATTAAAAAAGTAATTTTGATGACCGACCTTCATACGTGTTATATAAATTAATTAAAATATTTTCTAGTTTATTTAAAGAATTTTACAAATATTCGTATTAAATACAGTTATAAATTTATACATTAAATATATAAAACTATTTACATAAAATAAATTATTCACTTGAGCCTAATGTTATCAAAATATTAAAAATATATATTTGAAAAAATTATAGTAATTTAATTAATTGTGTTCATAATATATTAAAATTATAATTTATGTTTATACATGATCCAAGCGTTTCGGTGACCACTTCAACATGACACTCGCTTTTGATATGAAAACGAAACAAGTACTTCGTAGTGATAACCAATAAAGTTATACTTGCAAGAATGGAGGTCTTGCGTGTAAATGTATTTTCTTATATATTTTAGTAGCTATATTAAATAATTGGTATCTTACCTTCGCCATATTAAAAACTTTTAATAACATTCAAAGCATTCAAACGTTCAAAATAATATGATATATTTCTTAAATAACTGACCTAATGAGAATATATTCAAATATCAAAAATATCAACAAAAAATCTTTTTAGATTTCCTAGCGTGTTAGTCAGAGAAAAAGGAGCGCTTTATGATTTTATGTGACCTTCCTCAAGCATTATCTATACTGTATTTCCGAAGATCAATCGTCTTCTTCGATATCTAGTACCTTTAAAAAAATTATAACAATTATATTAATGTCAAAGCAAGAAAAACGAATCCACCCCCTGCAGGCCATTCGTTTACAAAAATACATGATCACTAATGTGTAAATACGTTTTCACTTGCACGCTATGAGATAATGTAATTATTCCCCGTGTCCGCGCCACGCTGATAGGAGCATGCTTTTTGAGCCAGTAATTAAAATCACGTTGCGTATCGTACAGCGCGTTACATTAAACGTAATATTCATTTCGTAATATCATTATTTCATTATAATATTGAATTTTGTGGGGTGTGAAAAACAGTGACGAATTTGATTTTGTAATAATTTTAATTATATAAATTATTTTAGTTCAATATGCATTACAAATATTTTAAGCCGTGATGCGTTCACGTTAATTCAATAAACTTTGCTTAATCACTAATATGCTTGTATTTGTATTATAAAAGATCTAGGTTAACCAGATATTTTAATTATCTAACATTTTATTGGTTTCTTCATTCTGTAAACATTCAATCCCATTTACAGGTAGTGCAATAGTATTCACTTCGTAATACGATGTAGAACATTTTTGCTCCTATTTTCTAATTGTAAACTGTAACACGAAATATATATTTCAACCAAAAAAGTAGTTCTTACTACAAAAAACAATACGTGTATATAATGAATGTGACATGTATTTACATATCATGTCAATCCAATTGGCAAAAGAAATTCGCAATTCTCGATAAATATTGAATTATCGGGAGCTTCCTATACTTTGCAAATGCTACTGAGAAATTTAATTAAAATGATCATTTAAAATGTTAACGTTACTCTTTTAATTTTGAAACGTGGATATTTTCTTCACAAATATCATGTTATAATCATTTTGTTGATAAATTATTTTCCATAATGATTTTCTCTTATTAACAAACAATAGATAATTTGTAATTTCTCTGTTATTCGCAATTCGAATTTAATTTAGCTACGTACTAACGTAAATTAATTTTGGCATGCTTTCTTATATAAATGGCCAAACATGAAAGGAAATAGAAGATATCTGAGGTAGACATCTGGCACACTTTAATTTGTTTGCAAGCATTGTCGTGCGAAATTAATATTCCAATTTATTCCATTTCTGTATCGAGGGTTGTAAATCAATATTTGCTGTCTCTCTCACAGTGAAACCCATCTTAAGAGCAGCCTCTCTATTGAAATAAGTGTCTAGCATTCGTGAGTACAGTGCTCGAGCGAACAATAATTCTGAAAAGAAATGAACACAAATTAAGTTATCATTTTTTGCAAGGAAAATAGGACTGGGAGAACTGTAAAAATCTGTATATTTTATATTTACATTTTACTATATACATGATATATACATTTAAAAGCTACGGTAAATATCTAAATTTTGGGTGGAAAGCAGTCAACGAAGTATTTTGACACTAGGTTATCTCTGACTACCTTGCTATGAGGAATGAAGCGCGACGCTTTTGATTTTAATTACTTCGGTATTAGAGCAATCTTAAGAGATTAACATTAATCGCAAGTGTTTATCAACGATAATCCGGTCACAATCGTTTACTTATCTATTTCTACTTGTCTAAAAATATTTACATAACATTTAGTAACTAAACTGTAAACTGCTTACTTAGTTAAAATTTAATAAAAGCATATTTTAAATGAATTTAAAATTATAGCCCGTAAAGTATTATGCAACAATCGCTTCTATAATTAGATATATGATTTTATAATTATATTACTATTTTAACAAAGCCTTAAAATTTAATTTTTAAAAATCCATGAATTTATTCTAAACAAAGTATTAAAATAAAAAAACTATGAAATTAATATTAAAATAATGAATCCAAAATAATAAAATAATCTTTAGAGAAACAGTTGGATATAATATATTACGCTGAATATTTAATATAAAATCTAGTATATTTTTATCTTATTACTTAGAAGCCAAGTAATTAGAATAATAGGTGAGCAAAACAAAAGCGAGACGCTTATAATTTAAAAACACATAAAATAAGGTAATTATTTCAAAAATATACAGTAATTAACAATGAAGAATATTGTATTCGTTAATTGAATCTATAATGATCAAACAAAACTAACATATTAAGAGTTAGATTAAAATATATATTGCTATAATATTTTAAACTGATGACAGTCCAATAACACCATCTGCATGACCTTTGTCATGTTATCTGCTGTATTTCCATTATTATCTTCCTGGGTTTTCTTATATCCCCGTTACTCTTCAAGAATATTTATATGTATATATATATAATCACAGAATGAACAAAAAAAATGAAAAGACAAAACAAATTTTATATTTTTAATAAATCTGAGAAGTTTAAATAAGTATAATTCAAATAGACCTATAAACTTCTACCATATGAATAGACCTTTCTTTGTACATAACAAAAAAAAAAGTTAAGGAAAAAGTGTATTCTCTAATTCTATCTTAAAAAAACCGGTAGGTGAGTTGCAACAAACCAAAGAGATTACGTTACAACAACTCAAATTATTTTATGTTCATAAAAAGTTAAATACATTTAAATAACATATTTGAAAGCAGAGAGATCTTTACACTTTAACTCATAAGCTTAATAGGTTCAAGACGTTTCCCAATAGTAATTAAAATTCCGCCGCGAGGGGAAGGCTCACAAGGCACATATTATGTTATAGTAATTAATTTGTCACTGCATTTTTATATCCCAACATAAGATTTCATCACATCTCTGTATTTATTCATGGCCAGTAATAATTTTCTTATGACTGCTTTTATATAGAAAAAACCCTTTTTAAATCTATTTCTATTTGAGTTTAAAGAAGCATAAATTATATGAATATGTAGTTAGGACTTCCTGGAAAATGTTTAGAATTTTCTTTTTATTTTATTAAATACATAAATAATTAAGAGGCATTCATCTTAAGACTGTTCAGTGCAAGGAAAAGTAATTATAAGAAATGACGATGACGTCTCGTGGCCAAGTTGAAGAACACGTGTTTGGATTACATGTTTTGATTGAAATTGTATATAGTATTCGTGAATTAAGTATTTTGAATAACATATAAACGGTAATTTTACTTAATGTTAACTCAAATAATATTTAATTGTCATTGTGTTAATCTGTTATAATAATTGTCAATTTTTGATGTTGACAATGTTTCTATGAAGATAGTAAAAGTTCATCAGAGTTTCTAAGTTATAAAATAGCTTCACTAAGGGATATAGTACCTACTGATTAATAAATGCTTATACTATGAAAAGTATGATATTATAGATCTACTGGCACCTGTCAAGTATTAGGGCACGTAGGAAATAGAATTGAATAAATATAAAAATAAACAAAAACATTAAAAAAATAATATAAATATCAATAAAAATTAAATAATTAAATATCTAGTAGATTTTTCTGTTAATTTGAAGTAAGAAATTTTTCCCTTATTGGTCTTCTCTAGTGGGACATAGCGCCGCATGAACATCGTCACTCGACACGGCAATTTCTCAATTAAAATCGAGCGGAAAGCAGTTAACAGAGTGTCTTGACACTAAGTTGACTACTCTGACTACTTTGACATACGGAACAAAGCATAAAACAGCATTTTATAAAAAAAAATATATTTTTGAATATAGTTTAGCATATTACAATCAGAGGTACTTTATTAAGTAGGAGTACGCAAAGACTCATTTAAAGAGACTCCTAGCCCACGCTTCTGCTTGCACTAATACGTGTCATGCACATTCGGGGATTTCTATCATTGATCATAAAATGAGTGCATCAAAAAAGTAAAATAAATAGTTTTTCTTAGATTCGTTTATAATAAACAAAATTCGGTTAATAAAAAAAAACTGCTCCAATTTCTTCATAATATGATTCCACAAATACATGTAGAATATCACTAGAACGAGGTGCTATTAGATAATATAAAATTTATCTGATACAAAAATGAGATTGTTAATTTAATATTTTTAATAAATATTTTACATATAATAAAAACGAATAAAATTTATTTTTCGTAACGTTGAAAAAGAGTTATTTATAGAATTAAATATAATTAAATTAAATTGAGTTCTGCTCTATTGTGAAATTCAGTTACGGTGAACAGCGCTAGGTTTACAGGCAACGCGGACATTGTAGACAGATTTTCAAGGTTTTTCAACCGGAAACTGTACATGTGTAATAAAAGTTTCAGCTCAATCGGTAGCCATTGGCTTTTATATTTATACGGAAAACCATTTGAACAAACCGACATTTTGGCACACAAAGAGTTTCCATAGTAAAGTCAATTTTTCACCTGTACAGTAAAAATCAGTAATATATATTACCTAAAACTTTATAACTTTATAACTGAAGTATTATCTTAACAAAAATGAGACTTCTAATGACGAAAACAATTACTTATATTTAGGATTATTAAGATAAAAGTATAAAGAAAATTAATAAAAATCGAATTAATTTACTATAATAAAGTAAAACATTAGTTGACATTACAAATTTCCATCAATCAGTTCTCATTAAAATACGAGATGAGGTCCACATCTGCGCGCTGTCCGCAGGCGTTAAAAGAAATCATAATTAATCGTCCTACTCCACGCCCGCTACTCTTAATAGAGACCGTTCCGCTTTCAATGTTTTCTTTGTTACGTAATAAATTAATCTCCATTCCCTGGATCCTGGAGTCAGAGAAAAGACACAATAAGACAAAGACAAGTCTTAACTTTGCGATATGAACTTTTCTCTGTCTTATACGCGCGTTGCAAAGTAAGTTTGCTCGCTTATTGTGTTAGAGTACTTATTTGTTCGTGAAAAATAAGTATTTCAATGTATACGTTCTTTACAAATTTTTCTATTTAATTCAAAGTATTTAATACAACGTGTGTGTCATTTCTATTCCTTGTGCTTCTTATAACTATTATTAGGAGTTAATAGTTATGTATTCTTATGTCGCATTAGAATATCTACTTACAGTAACAAACGAAAGATTAAAAAATGCAAAATGATTTTCATAATGCAACCCGTTTGTTATTGGTTGTTGCTGTTTTAGGAGTAACGCCACGTAATAAAGTTTGGTTGGGTTTTTTGTTTACACGGATCCCATGCTGCGGATATTTATCCTAGTTAGAACTTTCATGGTAAGTTAAATTAATATACATGCTTCAGTCAGGTATCTATCCTCAAAACTGTTCCATAAGAGGCTAAATTCTTTAAAGTATTTAATTGGTCAGCAAAATAAATCTAATCAAGACAACTAGGTAATTTAACTAGCTATAATCATATAAATTATAAACATTAAGTTTTTCATCCCTTGTGAAGCAGTCAGAAAGTACGGAGCGCCAAACGCTTCCCTCCCGTCCCTGTATACCTTTTTCGCCTCATCATAGTCATTAGCCTCTCCATATATGCCCTTCGGGGGGTCCTCATGCCTTTTTACATGACCCACCTCCAGTATCTTCGATACTGTGTTTTCAAAGATCAACCGATCAACCAACCTGACCTCTCTTACCTCTCACCTTTGCTTCATAAATCTTTCTTACCATTCTTTAATCACTCATTCTCTCAATGTGCCCAAACCACTTGAACACGTCCATCTTCATTCTTACTATGAAATTCACGCTTACACCTGCTATTCTGCATATCTTCTCGCTGCATATACGGTCAACTAAACTGACTCCGCATATCCGACGAAGATTTCTTTCATTCCTCTTTTGACACCCACATTTCACTGCCGTATAACAACGTCGGTATCAGTACTGCATTGTGAACGGAAAAAATTGCAGGTACGCTGACGTTTTGCTGTCGCATAAATACAGCAAGAGCACCATTGACCCTGTTACCGGCAACAACACGCTTTTCCACATCCATTTTATATCTTCCATCTCTGCTAAACATATTTTCCAGATATACCACCTCATTCACATTCTAATATCTTTCTATATTTCCTAACCTTATATTTAGTCTTAGTTTTGCTCACATTCAGGTTTAGACCATTTTACTTTCACATCCTTCTTTCAGAATGGTGGCCAATGCCTGTAACTCGTATTCTGATACAACTGTCAAATTACTAACTTTCACTCCTATATTACTTTCTTTCACCCCTTGGAGACAGCTATCCAAATACAAATTTGACAGCCAAGCTGACATGGCGTAGCACTGTTTGACACCTGATCGAGTATCAAATTGAGGTGACATGCCAGCTCCTTCTCGTACACAGGCTGAGTGATCTCAAGAAAGAGATTTTGCCTGCAACAAGGGTCCGTGCACATTATACCGGAGCAGTGTCTCCCATAATTTCTTTCTTACAACTCTGGTAAATGCCTTTTCTAAATCCACAAAAGTACAGAAAATTTTCTGGTCTACAGCCAAACACTTATCCATAATCATGCAGAGGGGAAAGACCTGATCTATGCACCTTCTTTCAAGTCTAAATCTTCCTTGGGCCTTCCATAAAAGCCTTTCGGCTCTCTAAACACTAAGTTATTATTTTTAAAACTAATATTATAAAGGCTATACTCTTAGCAAGTACCTTTATTTTCGAACACTATAATCCGAACTACTAAATATAATATGCAGCAAGAGTCGTCTCTGACGTGCCCCTGTGACACCAACGAACTCCGAAGTAATATCCCAATCAGATGCGTGCTCCATTTTGCCATGACAATGTACTATTTTCCTACAAACTTTACTAAACCAATATATAATAAACTTTGTAAGGCACGAAGTATTTTAGCTTTTTATCACGTTTAAGTCCAACTTTCCTGGCAGACTATCATAATATTGCTTTAAACTAAAACCTCTTTATAGATATATGTATAAGAAAGTTTTTGATTGTAATTTGGAAGGATGCCGAGTAGTTCAACAAGAACAATCCATTAAGAGAAGTTTAAAGGACTTTTCCAATTCTAATCGAAGCTTAAATCTAAATTATAAAGTTAAATTCATAATACGTACTGCAAGTTACAAGTATACAAGTTGTCTTAAATCTCTAAAACTTTACTGAAGCTCACTCTTCATTTACAAAACAATAAAATATAAATAAATTTGTCATTGAAGTCTGATATCCTTATTGTTGTTACTTTAATTTATTTGAATAATTTACAAAACCATTTTACCTCTAAAATAGGATAAAAAAATTCCTGCAATTTATATTTTAAAAATATATAGTGAATAAGGCCGTCCGTAGCGTAGTGGGACAGCGTCTGACTGTAAACACGATCGGTTGTGGATTCGATCCCATTCAGAGGAGTGATTATATTTAAATTATTTTCACTATCACTCAACACGCAATGTCTCGAATTCGGTAGAAAGTGAAGTACGGAGTATCTTGACAGAGGGTAGCGTAGCGTAGCGTGAAACTAAAAAAATACTTATTTCTAAGCACTTCATGAGAAACACCCCATATAAAATTTAACTGTGCCAAATTTCATTCTCATCCATCTGCATATTGTTTATTAACATTTTACCTTTATGTCTTTATACAATACACTGGGAGAAACGCTGAAGGTGACCGTGGCTCACAATAGGCAGTCTGTTTACCGATGCGTCGTAGCGTCGTTGCGTCGTATGCGCGAGCGATCCTGCGGGGTGTCATTAAGGTGAAGAGGGTTTCCGCTGGGATTTAGAGGTTATTCGTAGTATCAAGTTCATTGATGAATCCAACAGATTATGCATCTGTAGTTAAAAAAAGTTTCAATACATATTTATGTTTGAACGAAATGCTATGGAAACTCTTTTACTGTGAAAGCAATAAAACTCTGGAATGCGCTGCCAGCTGAAATTAGACGAACTCAATCTGTTGAGATTTTTAAATGTCACTTAAAACATCATTACTTTAAGCAATACTTATAGTCAGTTTATTTGAATTTCATTTTCTATTTTTATATTGTATTGTAATGTATTGTATGTATGTATGAATGTATGTATGTATATATCTATATGTCTATGTATGTTTATATATGTTTGTGTAAATAAATCTATTGGATAAAAAATATTGTATTACCATTTTGTTTGTTTGTACCACTGTCCTCTTACTTAGTGTTAATCTAATATCGATGGTTCCAAGTGAGAAATCGCTTTTAGCGATAGGGCCGCTAGTGCACATTGATTAATGTGCCAAAATTTTATTGTAAAATGTATATTTCTGTGTGCAATAAAGTATTATTATTATATTTTTTAAATGATAAGATTAACCATAACGACATGTAACTATTTCTTACAGCTTTTATATTTAACACAAAGCAAATAAATAGTGCTGTATTGTTCTTTCGTATACAAATCAATTGATTAGAGTTGAGTGAGAATACAGGCCATAACACGAATAAAATATTCTGTAACGGAGTACCGTTATACATACGTTAGCATACCAGTAGGTATGCTTAGTTACTCTCCAATTAAGATATTCATTACTCACTTTCATATTTTGAACAATGTTATATTAACTTATTTTTAGATATTTTAACAATTTTTTATTAAAAAAAGTAGTTTAAATATTGAATCTCGACGACACTTTTATCGTGCTATTTGAACGCAAATATAAATTAAAAGTTACGCCTTTAGAAAAAAATGGGAATTGTTTTCCATAATTTTTACATTTCGGAATTCTCTACCTTTGCGGTCGAATAATAGAAATGATAATAATAAATCACCTGAAAAAATCTTTAAAGAAAGAGCAAGAGAGCAAGGTCTCTCTACAAAAAGTTAATTTAGAAGGGGGCGAAGAATAGTACTAGCATTTTAGCGGTCATATCCTTTCTAAGGAAAATATATCACGCTTCTAAAAGAATACTTCTTATAACTATTATAGGTGTTTGGATTACTTTTATAAAGAGAAATATTATTTCTAGCTGAAACACATTGTTTAAATTGCTTTAGGTAATTTAGTCATATTATTATATACAAAATATACAACTGACTAAAATATTTTTTAGTGGAACTCAAATATAATATTTATGTATATTATTTACAAGTCAAATAAAAAATATGTAATCTGTATAAATATATTTATTACATTCGCTTCCGCCTTAACTTATTTAAAAATATACTTTGCATGAACAATAAAAAATGAGTTGTTTAAATATCAGTTACTTTAATTATTTAATCTGTATGCAACGAGATCATAATCATTGAAGATGTTAAAGACCAACTTTGATTTGTTTTACAATACGAAGCTTATTATAACTTTATTCCGTTTAAATTTATTTCTTACATTTACTTGTGGTGTATAAAAGAAAATTATTAGAAGATGTAATCGAAAAATAAGTCATAAAGGTCAATTTGCTCGCCTCAAGTAATTTTCTTTAGAGTTACTCGTACGTGAAATACCGTCTGATGACGTCAATCGCATGTAGAACGTACGGCTTATGGACTCGTGGATTATAAAATATTTTCAGAATTTATTTTATAAATGTATGAAGAATAAGTGATTTTATGGCTAATATTTACTTTTTTACAATATTCATTTTATTAAAATACTCCAACTAAAATTTTAATCTTGTGACTTAAAAAAATTGTATAATATTATTAGTTAAGTTTTTTTTGTTTTGTTAGAGTTTATTTATATAAAACAAACTCGCCAATATAAATTAACCTATACTAAATAATATTATAAAGACAAAAAGAATGTTTATTTGTTAGTGCCCCATATAATTGAGACAAATACCTTTAAAGATATTATAGTTAAAAAACATTCGAACAGGTAAATAACGCGCGTGGCAGTAGGATCATAGTGTCACAATGTAGGCACATGAAGATTCTGGCTCCCGGAAAATTTCAATCTAAAATATCCTAACCTGATTGTACGTATAAGGTCTTATTATACATTTACCAGTAAAAAATTTATACCTACAGTAATTTTCACTTTAAAACAATCTTAAAAAAGCTAAAGAATTTGTTTTTTTGCCTAAACGCTTTATTCTCATAATATAAGATCAATTAAAAAAATCTAAACGGATCTGTAGTGTATTATATGAGCTGCTCTATTGCAATTCAATAAATTGATATTTTAGAAAGTATATATTATCTTAGAGAAGAGCCAAAAGACTAAATAATTTAATTTTTTTCTAAACATAAAAAGTTACAAAATTGTAAAAAGGATTGTCATATGCATAACTAATAAAATAATATATTTTATCCAACATTCTCATGTTGGGGCTGCGTACAGGAAAAGTGTCAAGATTTACAACCTTGGTATAATGACTTTCAATTCTCCCACAGATATGTATATTACATACATACATATATACAAACATACATATACATACGGATACATATTTAGCGCTATTTTAATATCGTTACCCGTTTTAAGAAAAAGATGAAAGAACATGTCAATATTCTGGTGTGAATTATCAATTTTAAATTTATTATTTTAGGTACATATAATGTAAAAAAAAATATTTTATCTTTGACGATTTCAAGTATGTTTTTTCAATGTTTTCCTATTAAATAATAAATTCATATATTAATATTAAATTGACATGAATAAATTTGTCATAACTAAAGATTTATGGTATATCTATAGATGTATAAATATATATATATATATATATATATATATATATATATATATATATATATATATATATATATATATATATATATATAGCAAACAAACAGCAGTGTATTTTGTATGTAGTTTGGTATTGGTATGAACATATTTATTTAGTTAAAACTTTGAATATTACAACGAGACAGTTCAATTTTATTTTATTTTATTTTATATAGATTACTATGTTAACTTAACGCAACTTCAGCATTATTATAGCAGTCTATCATTTTATACTACTTTCCGATCATATTAAACTTGCATGCCTATAGCAGATCTCAACATCCAGCATAGCTAGAGAAATATAAGCATGTATAATAACTTAAGAAAATAACATTTTGTGTACGTATTGAATTTTCGAATACTATATTTTCGAAATGACATTTTGATAGAATCAAAATCATTTTGCACTCAGATATTAGGCAAATAAAATATGGCTAAATTTCACAATAATATAATATTTGAAAAAATAAAAGCATTCTAAAGATATTTCCCACAGATCGGGATCAGAAGAAATAGTGAATTTCTATTGAACTCAAAAGCAAAGTCCGTTCATACCGCCATTGCTCTCGCATTCCAAATCCGGCACGGCCTTGAGTGCGGGCAACTGGTAACCTTTCAACGTGATGAGATTTATATTATATTGAATATGACTTACATTTGTATTTAATTAAGCTCGTTGCTTACAAACATGAATTATTAAACATTACTAAAGACATATGCTGTTTAATTTATGTAATCTATTAGTATATATAGACGGCTAAATGTGGGAATTCGGAACGGTTTTTCATAGGTCTTCATATATTTTTTCTTTTAAATATAATTCTAATAAATATATAAACATTAAAGTGTGGTTATTTTTATTAATTGTAGTTTCCTCGAAAATATTTATTTATTTTTAATATTGTATATTTTACAGTTTAACGATAAAAATACAATAAATTGATTTAAGTTTATGGACGATAAGTACCAAATCTGAAATTTATGACGCATTTAATTTTTCAATAAGCTTCCTTTTACATCTTACGTAACGAGGAACTTCCTTGCACAGAAATTACAAGAAAATCACTCATCCATGTATGAACAAATATGATAAAAGTAAACATATATTCATATTTTTCCCGTACAATGACAATTAGATCGGTAACTAATAGAAATATTAGCTCCTTTCGATGTCAAAACACGTATATTTTTAAGACAGTTTCACTGTCCTGAAAAAATACTTATTTGACTAAAACTAGACTTAATATGAAAATTTACAATGATTCTAAACACAGATGACGGATTTTTTGCATATGCATTACCTATGCATACAAGGATAGTGATAATGATTTCACTTTGGACTATGTAATCTGGGCCAGCGAATAAAGTAACGTAATAAAAGACGCACTAGATGCGACCTACTTACACTTTGGCTTTGGTTTGTAATTATTTATATGATAGAGAAACCGCAACTTTGATATTACTTATATATCGTGGCCAATATTTAAAAATAATTATCAATATAATGATCTTAAAATTTACACGCAAAGTTATTTAAATAATAATTTAATTAATCGCTTTGTGTCAGTATTGTATTAATTTTAGTTTAATACACTAGTTGAACTTCAAGAAAAATCATTCGAAATATACAACAGAACAGTGTGAGTATTTCGTATATGCTATATACCAACTCACATAAAAAGTATAAAACTATCTAACACGGAAGCAAACTTATATTTCGTGTGCCCCACATTTATGTACTTCACAAAAATTACTTCATTCACAACTATTGACCTAGACTAGCAGGTATCAACTTGTCTCAATCATATCTATTTTATACATCTTAGAGTTTCAACTCAAATTTTTCTTAAAAACAATCCCTATCGAAGCCAAAATCGAAGTTGTATCTCAAGGGATCTAATTAATTTCTGCTTGCTACTTTATTAGCGAAGTTAATCATATTTCAAAAAATATAATGTAACTGAATTTAATTAAAGACCCAGACGCTATGACTAAGATTAAATTGCATCATTTTAAAGTAATCCAGTGAGAAAATCTAACAAGTCTACGTTAACTATATAACATTAACATTAATGATACCAATGACAATAGAATTTACCACCATAAGCTAATATAAAGTTCTCATGATCCTCGTAATCAAAATGACGCATTACATTGCTTAATTACTGAATTAAATTATGGCACCAAGGTAAATTCTTTAAGTTCCTTCTGCTTATTAACATTTAAACACCAAAGATGTTTGCTAAGGACGACGACATGTTCAATAGTCAATGTAATGTCACTTCCTCGATGTACCCACCTGTATCCGTTGCTCCGTAAAATGATAATATACTGTAGTTACCTACATGTTCGCAGTTCCACCCGTAAGCCCTTCCAATAGGCGTCAAGGCCTTTAGTTGTCTTATAAAACGAGTTCACCCGCCGGCAAGTACACACTTTGTTACTTTCACGCGAGCAGTGCACATTTTAAAAAAATGTTCAGGCTCATATTATTAGCCTTTGTGGCAGCAGTCGCGTGTCAGCAACACGAGGGAGCTAGACGAGTGCCTAAATACGCGGGTGACCCCAAAACAGCTGCCATTGTACAAGAAGCTCGATACCTCAGTGGAAACGGTGCTTTTGGAGCAGCTTATCAGCAAGAAGATGGTATCAACTTTAAAGAAGAAACGGATGCTGACGGCAACAGAAGAGGCAGCTATTCATACATTGATCCCACCGGACAAAAGAAGACCGTGAATTACATCGCTGGTAAAAACGGATTCCAGGCTATCGGAGATCATATCCCTACCGCACCTCAGCCCGTGGCACCTACCCCAGGATATACCCCTGATCCTCGTTATAACTCTCCAGATTACAAAGCTCCCCAATACAGTGCTCCTCAACAATACTCAGCCCCAGCCGCACCTCGCAACTACGGTGGAAAACCTAACGCAGACGACGGTCAATATTACCCTGAACTTTACGAAAATGACAACTATCAAGCGTCTCAACCTCAATACCAGCCTGCTCCACAGCAACAATACCAAGCTGCCCCACAACAACAATACCAGCCTGCCCCACAACCCCAGTACCAGCCCCAATCACAGTATAACACCAACAATATCTACCCTGGTGTACAACAAGCACAATACAGTGGAATTCAGAACCAACAATACAGTGCACCTCAACAAGCTCGTCAAGAGTATTACGAACCTACTACGCCACCACCCGCACGTTTCTTCCCTCCAGGCAAATTCAGTCTGAACCGTGCTCCCGATGGTTACACCTACTCGTTCCACAAAGTATAAATCTCACTTAAAAGAAGGGGTCTCGACGATTTGTAATGCCTGAAACGTAAAAAGCTCGCATCAATTAGCAAATCGCCGAGTCATCAGAGGGTAGTTGAGGGTACGTGCTTGCTTGCTTCGGAAGCATTTCTTAATTGTTGTTTGCTGTGATATTGTGTGCTAATGGACAAAGTATATAAAGCTGTTGCTATCGTTACTCAAGTGTCTGAAGCAATGAATGCAGTCTGTAAATAAATTTATTATTATCTTATTATTTTTAATTATTGTTTTATTTAACTAACAATATCTTAATATCTATATTTTAAGTATTGTGCCCTTTTTATTTCATATTAATGGTCAAAAATGCGTGTGTGTATATATATATATATATATATATATATATATATATATATATATATATATATATATATATATATATATATATTCTTCTCTAAAAGACACTCTTTCATAGATAAAATTCTATTGTATTGCCGATTGGAAAAACCTAATACAGCTATTTGCCATGACTTTGTTAACATAATATCCATGACACTGTAACCTGAATTCCTAAGAATTACGTTCATTCTCCTTGCGCATTTGATATACAATAATTATTATAATTGTCAACTTTTAAACTCATATTTACATTTAAATTAATATAATTTCATAAGATTTCTTTTCCTTTTTTCAATTGTCTAACAATATATAAATTATTATAATGTACAAATTATTCTATAATATCTAAATTATTAAGTGTCCTACAGATCTCAGAAATCAGAAAATTCCTTCACAACAAAATATAAATATAAAAAAAAATTAAAAAATTGAAGGCCTACTAAATATAGACAAAAGATAAAATATTAATATGACTGTTATTAGCTTATGGCTATTATTAAGCTGTCATTTCAAAAAAAAACGAATATAAAAGTTGCTTTCAACTTCCTGCTGCCCAAGGTTCCAAGGCGTGGGCGTCCGCATTCTACCGCACTTGCAGACCTATAACTAGATCACCTTACGACTAATAAAATGGATATTATATCGCACAACGCTACCACGCCTTTCCATTTACCTGCTCGGTCCAGCTAATATCACAACATACGCATAAGCAAAATGAAACTCTATTACCAATGAATATAATTCAAATTCTAAAAAATATAAACGTTAAAAGTTGCTGACATTTAATCAGATACCGCTGGGGTTTGTTTATAAATAGTAGGGGTAAGTATTTTGATGGTCTGCTATATGCCAATGATCTATTGAATACATTTTTGTATGGTAACACTTATTAAATTTACGGGGAAAATAATTCCTAATTTACTAAGGTAAGGTAACACCTAAGTAAATCATAAAAAACGCAGCTGTTTTTTTATACTTATTGAAAATAATAGTAATTATATTGGACACATATAAATACTACATATAATTTAATGACAAGGTTTGTAATTTAATTAGGTAGCTTATATATCAGTAAATAAATTGTGTTTTTGATAAATGTCAAAAATGTGATTGTATTGTATAGTCAGAGGGAGCCTAGTACCAAGACACTCACTTTCCACTCGAAATCGCGCTTTGTCTAACCAGATTTCCTCATTACAGTCAAAAATATTTGTTTTTTGGATTTAAATCCTTTTAAACAAAAATACACAAAAATATTTAAGCAAATAGCATTTTCATTGTATTTGTTTTTAGACATAAACCAAATTAACAACATTTGTCCTCAATAGAATAGAAAATACTAACAATCAATTTTAAGTTAGTTCAAAACATGTTATATCATAACTATGACAATAGCTGTACAATATATTAATTAAAAATCTGATATGGCACTTAACTACAGCGTAGCAGAAATTAATGTTACTAAGATATTATATATAAAGCGTACTCATAACTCAAACGGTGTATTGTGCAAAATGTGTAGAACAATAAGTAAGTCGATGTTGAACGTAGGCTATGTAACCTTTACCTCCATTGGTCACACTAGCGCTCCCAATAGTTTGATTAACGGTGATTGTTCTCGTATTGTTTTATATTCGCAATTCTCTCGCAACATTGTTTCATATTTCTACATTATACAGTTCTATAAAAAATGTATAACGTGCGAAAATACGTGTCAGAATCCGTAAATGTATTAGGTCTCTTATGTCGCTGGTCTGATCTTCTTGTGTCTATGAGAGACGAGGAGAAAATATCTGTTGGGTGCCAAATTTAATAGCTATATTTAAATTATATAATTATTTTTAATTTATAGGTGAAGATATAATGTAGGATATTTTTAGGACATTATATACATGAAGCTTGAAATGTTGCCATATTTAAATATTATTAGGAGAAAGAGGTGGATAATATTTTGTTATTATAGTGCATTAGAAATACATTAAAAAATAGTATCTGTAACATTACATCTTTTTAATTCTATATGATATTATCACAATAATTGAAGTGTTTGTAATTCGCTTAGATATTAGCCTTAGTTCTAAGTAACCCATTTTAATAATTATAATATGAGATTAAACAAGAAAATGTTAAAATAAGAAAAGTAAAGGTACATTCACAAAGGTACATCTATTGTTTAGTGTAAATAAAATTAATATTTAAAAAACATTCAAGTGTATATTGATGTGAAATCATCATCATCAACAATAAACAACAACAAACATCATCAACAATACCAATAGTTAGCATAAAGACTAAGATAAAGTCTATCTAACGATCCAACCAATAAAAAAGCTGTCAAAATATTTTGTTAAACTAACAAAGTATCTTGTATAGCTCATCACTCATATTCAGTAATTGACACATGTCATTAGCCTAAGTGTTATATCGTCAAATGAGTATAAAATTTTTAGAATTTTGAACGAAAATATACATTTACATAAACATAAATATACATTATGTATTTACATTATTTTGATTAAGACTATAATTTTTGAGAAGAGAGAAATGTATACCAGCTAATAAAGCATGAGCTTTATTCTGCATAGCACGATAATCAGAGAGAAGATAGTGTCAAGATGCTCCATCGACTATATTAATACTGCGTTAATTAACGTAAGAATTTATTTTTAAAATAGTGTCCAAAGTATTTTGTTAAAATCCTCAAATCTTAATAATACATATATCACTAAATTAATGTGGTACTATTTCTTACAACAAATTTGTATGTGGCTAAATTTATAATAACACTTAAATTACACGTTACAGTGTGAGTGATGAGTGTGAGTGTGATTAATTATTAAAAATAAGTAGCAAGTTCCTAGGAAAATCTTGACAGATTTAATTATTGTGATTTGTAGATATAAAGTAACAGTTACACGAGTATATTCTATTGGTAAATCACGGCGTATATATATTTTTTGTAATTAATTTCATATACCTCCTTAATTTTTTAAAATTTTCGCCTTCTTACACAATCGACATATTCGGTTATTGAACAAACTAATACTTTATCTAGTGTTATTAAAAAAATTTTTAGCATTCCTTCGAGTGACGTAGGAAATCTGCACCAACCCCATTAATCAACAAACATGAACACTATGCCACTCGCCTACTTTAATATATATATATATATATATATATATATATATATTTATATATATATATACATATATTTGTATAAAATATAATACGCACATTCGTTATATTTCTAAATAAGTTAATTCACTTTCGTTAAACTATAAAAAACCTTTATACAGAAAAAAAAGTTGTTACTTATAACTGCTACTTATTATTTATTTATCTTTACGCTTTTATTTCGCATAGGGGGTTAGACAGAGACAACCTAGTGTAAAGGCACTCCGTCAACTGCTTTCCGCTCGATATCAAGACATTGAAAGTTGAGTGGCGAAATGAAAGTAAATTTATACAAATAAATAAATTTGGAATTTAAAAGGCGGTATTTTAATATTACGAACAGATAGTTTGTAAAATTAAAGTTACCCCTTATAATGAAATGCACGGTAAACGTACCAAAATCCGTGTCAATAAGTTTTGTCTGTCTGTCTTTTTGTTCCGGCTAATCTTCGGAACTGAGACTGACAAATAGCCTATAAAAAGTAAGGAGTACCTTAAGATGAAGAAACGTTAAAAATCACGCAGATGAAGTCGCATTCGCAGCTTATTTTAAATATAATCATTCTACTAAGTGAAGATCGAATTCACACCCAATCGCCTTTACAGTCAGATGCAGTCCCACTGCGCCATTATTGCCTCTAAACACTTATGTTTCACTATTTTTAGTTTACACACACACCTAAAACCGACTGAAGGTTGTAAAAGTAAAGATTATAATAAATTACTAGAGCGAAAAATTTTGCTAATTGGAATTTTGCATTCCTTAAAGCCATTTCACGATTCACAGATAAAGCTAATTACTAACTAATTATTATAACTACCTATTTGATTAATATATTTTAATTAATTACGTTTCCAATGGCACAAGTGAATAAATTTGTCACATTTTATCATAAATATTTTAAAAATTAGATAGCAACTTCACGTATAAATTAAAAAAAAAAACATTTTATTAAACGCCCGCAAGACATCCTTTTCTTTAGCTTCACGTTTTTATCCCGCATATCAGGGTAGACAGAAAATGCCTAGTGTCAAGACACTCCGTACTTCGCTTACCACCGAATTCGCGATATGGACATTGTTGAATGGTGGAACTCAACGCCGCTCTTTGTCTGGACCAGAGCGAGGAAGTGAAAATAATTTAAATATAATCACTCCCCCGAGTGGGGATCGAACCCACAATCGATCGCGTTTACACTGAGATGCTGTCATACTACGCCACGACCGGCCTCACATCTTTTATTATAGTAAAAATCATACGTCACACTCTAAAGGCTACTTACATAATACGAACATATACTTTTTTTTAAACAATTTGTTTCGCTAGCTTTAATTAACTTATAACTTTAGTATGTGAACCTTAAATATCGAAAGCTACATGCTACAATTTTAAAAACAAAAATAGTTTTTTTCGTGAAAAAAGTGACTCTAAATATATTCCCTATCTTAGCAATAAAATCTGAAAAGTTTTGTAGCAAAAATTTAACTGGCAACATTCCACGGCGAAAAAGTATTAACTCGCTAAAGTACATTAAGTGAGGAAGAAAATTTTCTTGAGTTACGGCCATTCAAATCGCCTGTAGCGATTTAATAAACTTATCTATTAACAATTTTATTACACGGGGAGATGGAAATCTGAATGCATTTAAATGTACCTGGCTCGCAATGAAATGCAAAAATCTATAACTCTGAGAGGTAAAAAGCGAGAAGTGAAGTTAGCCTATAAACTAATATTTCACCGCTAACAGCAACAGAGTACTAAATGGAAACCTATTAAACAGCTTCCGTTTCAGATTGAAATATAAAACGCGGTCACTTAGATTTCTCAGCATTATGAGTTCAATTTGCTCGGTATCAATATGAAATTATTATTTGTTTATTACTTTACAAAATTTACAATGGAGTTTTGTAATATAATCGACTACATGGTTATTTCAAGTCTCAAATCTTAGTTTCCAATATTTTTCTAATAAAAAATTAAGAAATTTTGTTATAAAATTATAATTTTAACTATAAAGACATATTCATTTATACTCTTATAAAGTGAAAATATGAAATAAAACATGAAATATGAAAATATATAAAATGAAACATTTACAATATAAAAATATATTTAAAAACGTATATAAATAAATATTGAACGTATTCACACCCGCTCCTCTTGGATTTTTTAAAACATATATTTTAAATATAAAATAAGACATAATAACCTGCATAATTGCAATACTTATCGCTATATTTGTCGCTGTATTCAAGCAGCTAAAGCATTTTTCATTAATACAAATTTAATTTATCTACCAAAAGTACTTGTGAGGCTTTTTCTAAAAACTGAGACTGGAATCTCCAAAAGTAATAAAATTATATCTACTGTAATTGTGTGTTTTTATAAATTTTGTGCATCATTAAATAAAATGGAAGCCGTTTGCTCAGAGTCCGACATAGTGCAAATGGGCTAGCATTCGGCTGTATTGCGATTTGTTATGGGTTCCATCTCTAGTCAGAGCAACGATTATACCAATGATTTTCATTTTTTGTGCTCTTATATAGCAACTCATGGCATTGAGTTCCGCTATTTAACATGCAAAATTTCAATTTCGGGCAGAAAGTGGAGAACTTATCATAATAAGTTCTCCCTCAATACCAGGCAAGAGAAATAAGAGTAAAGTTACTTAAACAAAAAATTTAGTTTAAGCATTAAATAACTGTCTATATATAAAATCTCATATTATGCTCTATAACATTTATTCGACCCATTCCATTAATAAATAATTTATCAGAGCGTATGTTATTGCAATCGACACGTGTACAGTTGTATACAGCTTTGCGAGCTTAAGTCTACTTAATAAATTTTAAGCTCAGTATTTCTACCTTTAAAATCTGGACCGAAGTTTGTAATGAATGTTCAATTATTTATTAGTTTCGTACCGAGCATGTGGCCGACTTTTTGCTTAATCATTTTTAGCTGGGGAGTGGCATAAAAATATTATTTGAAGTTACAAAAGTTGCCATGGCTCCAATTTATACTTTATGTCACCCAGTGAATGTCAATTAATAGTAGAGTTGCTGATATCAAAGGGGAGAATTTGTTTCCAATATGTTGTTTTATAAATCTTAACCAAAAAAATATTTGTATTTTAGAATAAAATTAAAATTGATATCGAGGCTGGTACTGGCGCAATGGAATAGCATCCGACTGTAAACACGATCGGTAGTGGGTTCAATTCCCGTTGTGGGAATTATTATATTTAAATTATTGTCATTTCCTCACTCTGATAAGACAAAGCGCAGTGTTGACTTCCGCCACTTAACACTCAATGTGTCTAATTTTAGCGGAGTATAGTTTTCTGACACTAGTTACTTGATATGCCTTCCTATGCAGGACAAAAGCGTGAAGCTAAAAAAAATACATTTGCGTTAAATTTGCCTATAATACATCACGGATTAAATGAAACACACAAAAATTATATGATTAAATTGAGGATTGTAATCGTTGGCCATTTGTAGATTACATGAAGAATAATAAAATATTCCATGCATGTAGTATATATAATACATACATAACTTTAAAAAGTCTACAAAATACATAATGATGCAAAATGTACGTATCAGAAATAACTTTACAATACACGTTCTTAACATTTGAATCTCGGCTGAATCACTGTCACTTCACCTACATCTAGACGATATAGGAGAAATCACAGTTCACAGGATTCAGTTCACTTTGTATGCATTGTGCATTCGACTACAGATCACGGCTGAGATACGGCAAACTAGCCAATTGCTGACTCTCGCCGTCCTATTTTGTTTGTTTAGCTTGTATTGAATTTTAAAAATTAAATTGTTTGTGAATATTGTTTTGTAAGGATAGGTAAACTAGATTTATACTAATAATTTTTGATTTACATATTATTAACACAGTCAATTTTTTTTCTGGTTAACTAGAAGCGTGGTGTTAGCTTCTGCAAATGGTTGATGTTCATTGAATTAAAATAAGTGCCGTTCGTTGAATTAATGTAAGAATTTTCAAAAAATCGCGACCATTGTGAGATCTTTTTTTTATTGAAAAGGAAGGCAAACAAGTAGAAATGCCACCTGGTGATAAGTAATCACCTTCGCCCATAATCATCTACAACATTAAGTTTGTAGATGCGTTGCCTTGGGTTGGAAGTGAAGAAGTGGGCAAGGATGAGTTACAGTAGAGAAAGAAAAAGCTGGCTTACATGACGTCGAACCGGAACACAACATGAGATATTTGGCGGACCATTTTTGTCATGATAGTGGTCGCGAACCAGTTGGAGGAGTAACCTCCTACCACCAATTTACTAGGATACGGGACACTACCCAGCAGAGGAGGGGAATTATATTTTACCCCATTCCCTCACAGGGTGAAACATGGACGAATAATATAAAATTATATTTATTTGTTCATTTTAATAACATCAAGCACCATTTAACATCTAATATATGGAATTCGATGAAAAAACGAAGAATGGAGTGACTTGACACTAGGTACATTGTATTGTTTAGGTTTCTTAGATAACTTTACTGTTTTATTTCTATTTATGAATTCCATCATATTACATACTATACAGATCTTGGTATCTCATAGTAACACATTCATGTAATTAGTTTATTATACTATTAAGTCAATAAAATATTTTTTTAGTAAAAAAGAGAATATATTAATAAAATATAATTAATTATATCTGTGGTATTGATACGGCCATAACAATGTAAAAAATATATTTTCAATAACATATTTTTCATATCTAAATAATTCTCAAGAAATAGTTCACATTAATAAATGAACTTGTTTTTAAATGACTTAGTTTCCTTGAGACCGTAATGCCATAATCTAGTTATCATACAAATTCATTTGAATAATAGAATTGTTTAAAAGAGGCGTACCATTAAGGTAGTTATCTTCAATCGTTACTAAATAAAATATGTGATATATCACTGCGTTCACAAGAACTTTACGTTGAGTTAAAAAATATATCACCCTGTTTCATTTCAATTAACCTTAGTGTTTTTAATTACAATTTACTTAATTTATAACATACTTTATAAAATGCATGCAATTTAATATTTTTTATTTTAACTAATTAAAATTTACCTGAATATAAATGAAACTTTTGTAAAGCTTACTTTTTAACGAAAAGATGTTTGCATTATTCAAAAACCACTTTCTTATACCTGTAACAAAGACATTTAGAACTTGGTATCGCATGTACAACCGTCTGTCTGTCCGACGTCGTCCCCTGAGACGCCCCTAGAGAAACGTTCTTTGCAATAATATTAAACAAGAGAACATGAAGATAATCGATGGTAGTCTTGGATTACGCGTCTTATTTAGGTAAAGTTAGCAGACTGGTTTAAAAAAATCATGTATATTTAATCATGTATCCATATATATGTATATGATGTGGTCAATGTACACGTTGAGGCCAATGAGCAGAAAAGTAAACGTTATTCAATATTCGTGAACGGAGTTGCTGACGCCTGTTAGTGTTAATATTTGACCGGTAGTTCGCAACGTAATTCTAAACCAAATTTTACACTAAATACTCTTCGCTAGCTATAATAGATAGGGAAGATACATAAAGGTAAAAAAATAAATGTAAATTTAACCTTATCGCAGTCAAAAAATATACATGGTAGCTTCAATTTGAGTTGATATGTTGTGACTGCTTAATTTGTAAATTGTCATCACGTATTATTTCAAATTCTGGAGGAAAGAGAACAAATAAGTGTCTTGACTGAGTGTCAAGACACTTCATTCTTCTCTTCCTCTCTGGCTACCTTGAAGAAGAAAAATTTTAATCTATGACAAAACTAAAAATAGCTTGTAAACTTGTTCCGATCTTTTGCTATAATGTAATAATTAATATTAAAAAGCATTTTAAAAATTTCATATCCATGTGTGTTGGTGGTTTGGTACTAACTATATAAAAAGTATTTTTTTAAATAAAAATTGTTTTAACTGCGAACAATTTGTATTAAAAAGTTTTGTATTTTAGAATAATATGTGTTTCGATGCCTGCAAGGCGAAACTCTCACGAATAAAGTTACACTCGTGAAACAAGATGGTCTTACATCACGTGAATTGTATACTTAAAGAAATATCCGTTTACAATATACAAGTATATTTTAAAAAGTTATTAAATTAATACATTAGTAAATTGTGTTGTAAAACGCGTATGTAAATACGCGTTTCCATAGCAACGTGAACATATAAATATGTATATATTTATACTTGTACCTATACAAAAGTGACATTATAACAAACAAGATATTAAGTGTATATAATTTGCAGGTTCGTGCCGTTTCATGCATAGTGAGGCGGGCATAGCCTAGCTTATATCTATTCCCCTGAAATTCCGAACATGTATTCAGACAGCAGCAGCATAAAGATTTATCAGAAACTTGTAGAACCTTTTTAAAGATTTCTCCCATTTTTCTCTATTCTATTAAATCTAAATGAAAATATTATAAATATATGTAACTGTTAATCAAATCTATTAACACCGCTTATACTGTCAGGTGCTGTTCCATACTACAATGAATTTATAATGTTACAAGGAAAATAGGGGGACTTTATAATATGTATTGATAAGTCACTATTAACAAAATAATATAATAAATTTCATATATACACTAGCTACACATTTATACTTACATAAACCCATATAAAATAAATTTAACCGCAAAGGTATCTATCCTTTATCTTATTTCCCCATGCCAAAATGGCCGATAACTAGGTATTATGTTTCCGAGCCCCATTACGCGCATCCGACGTCGTCTCCAGGGACTGACCAAGGAACAAAATTTTAAGTATAAGTCTTTATACTTAAAGCTACCTATGCGAGTAAATAATATAAGATATTGTATCATACTCCTATGGCTACTCTTTAAGATTTCAATCTTAAAAACTTCAAATTCAGGAGTTGTGAAAATTTTGGACTCCAATTGGTTATTAAATTAACCATTTTGTTTTAAATTATAAACTCATATTTTTTTGATCCCTTTTGATTGAATAGAATTTTTAAGTATAGTATATTTTTGGTATAGGTACTGTGTATATATATTTTTTTTTAGCTTCACGCTTTTATCTCGCATACAAGGGTAGACAGAGGAACTACCTAATGTCAAGACACTTGGTACTTCGCTTTCCGCCGAATTAGATACATTGTTGTTGAGTAGCGGTATTCAACGCCGCGATTTGTCTTGTCCGAACGAGTAAATGGTTTATTTTCATATTACAAACAGACACTCAAGTTTTATCTATTTGTATTGATAACCTACATATGGTAAATCATATATAGCAATATTAGTAGAATAACAGAATTGTAACTGTCATTTACTAATTGTTATGGATTATTAAACACAAAACAGTACTACTAATGGCGGTGCCGATAATCACATTATGTTCATAATGCAATGCATTGATTTACCGCAACACAACGAACACAAATTAACTTCTAATTAATTTGGCAGTAATGAAATTAGATATTTTATGTAAAGCGTGCTTTGAAAATATATTCTTAAAAAGCATATTTTACTTAATATATATTTCTATATTTTTTTTAGCTTCACGCTTTATCCCTTGAGAGGTAGTCAGAGAGCACGAAGCACCAAACGCTACGGTTCCTGCATACGTCTTTCATCCTCTTCATACATGCCTTTCGGGGGGTCCTCATGCTTTTTACGTGACATTCCTCCAGTAACTTCGATATTGTATTTTCGATGGTCAACCGAGGTCTCCCCCGACCTCTCGTACCATTTCATTTCATTGCTCATTCATTCAACGTTCCCAAACCACCTGAGCACATTCTTCTTCTTCTTCTTACTATGACATTCGCGCTTACACGTGCCATTCTGCGTATCTCAGAACCTAGAGCAGCCTCGGATTGATCGCCTCTCCTTTTTTTTAACGGTGGGAAATCGCATTACGGATACCTTACCGATCAGGGACTCGGGACAGGTTATGTGAGACTCCGGATTGGCAGATGTAGGCAGCCGCCGCTGGGTAAACCCACTAAAACTTCACGGTGCTCTATCTCGACCGCCACTAGCCGAGGTCTGGGAACTCTAATCTTCCGCTACCTCGGTGGCGGGAGCCTGCTAGGCGCGTCGTCGGAGTCAAGGGCGGTGGGCCACGCTCGACGGCCTGCTCTGGGTAGCGCTCGGGAGCGACCGCGCGCGCCTACTCGGGTCACGTGAGTAGGCGATCAGCTTGTGCCTGTCCGAGCGAGGTGCTGGATAAGCCTCCCCGCCACCACACGCTCGAAGAGCTTGGCGATCTCGCTCAACAGCACGATCGGCCGATGGCAAAGGACGCGTCCATCATTGCGGAGCCCCACACGCTCGATTTCGCGTTGACGTCCCCCACACCTCTGCCGGTCGGAGCCAGTCTACCATTTCTCCCAAGCGGATTAGGAACCCTTCAAACTCCGCAAGAGTCCTATTGGGGGAAAAGTAGACACCTATGACAACTAAATCACCGACAAGTGCCGCGACGCATCCCGCACCCTTCTCAACTTTTGAGAAAGCGGGGGAGCCCGCTGCTACCTGGGTGGTAATAGCCACCACCCCGGTGTTGTCTGCGACCCAGTCATCTCTCACCTAGACGTAGTAGGGCTCCGCAACAAGCGCCACTTGAATGGACCGCTGCACCAGGGTTTGGACCAATAAGTCCTGGGCCCTGGCGCAGTGGTTTAAGTTCCCTTGCAACACATGGATGGCAGCTACTTGGTCGTGTCCGTGTGTTGCTCTTGCCTGGCTGGAGCTCCGGAGCTGGCCGATGTCGTTGGCCTCGCTCCCTTTCACCTCCCACCCTTCTTGGTCACCATGCTTTTTGCACAGGCAGCACTGCCCGCCTTGTGATTGGCAGGCTTTTGTGCCGCCTAGCAGACCGGGCAATGTGGTTCACCCGAGCACTCATGTTGCTTGTGCTCGGGCTGACCTCACCGGAAGCACTGGCTGCTCCGGTCCACCGTGCTGCTACACATCGCTGCCATGTGTCCCGGTCGTTTGCGGCGGATGGAGAGTTCGGAAAAGGCCTCCCTCTCCCGTTCCGCCGCCTCCTTTGCGAGCACCACTTCCTCGTAGAAGGCTCTGACCGCGTCCCACGACCTCTCGCAAGCCACCATAGCCTTCACCACGGCTGGCAGGGAGAGGTCGTCCCCTATGACGCCGCGCAAAACGCGGCGTTGAGACGCCCAGGCCGCACACTCCTCCAACGTGTGTTGGGTCGTCTCTTCGAGGCAGTCGTCGTAGTGGTGGCAGCGCGCGTTGGGTTCCTTCCCTGCCACACGGCACAAGTACCTCCCGAAGCAACCGTGCCGCGTGAGTACCTGCGTCATGCGGAAGGTCAGGACGCCGTGACGCCTCGCCAACCACTGGCGGAACTCCGAACGAACTGCCTCGATAGTCCTCAGGCCGGTGGTGGCCTTAACTCTCCTTTTTTTTAACGTGAGGAAATCGCATTACGGATACCTTGCTGATCGGGGACTCGGGTAGGTATCCGTAATGCGATGCAAGGGTAGTGGGTCACCCTCGACGGCCTGCTCAGAGTAGCGCGCGGGAGCGACCGCGCGCGCCTACTCGGGCCAGGTGAGTAGGCGATCAGCTTCCCCAAGCTGACCGCCCTCTGGCCGATTAGGGCGGAAGGCGGCGGTCGTGTGCCGCCCTCCGGCAACCCGGTCGTTTGCGGGGGATGGAGAGTTCGGAAGAGGCCTCCCTCTCCCGTTGCACCACTGCCTTCGCGAGCACCATTGCCTCGCAGAAGGCTCACGAAGGAGAGATCGTCCCCTATGACGCCCAGGCTGCACACTCCTCCAACGTGTGCTGGGCCGTCTCCTCGAAGTCGCCGAAGTGGTGGCAGCGAGCTATAAAGTTGGGATTGGAGATCAAAAGAAAACATGTTGGATGCTCGAATGATACTGGCCGACTGTATATTTGTTCTTCTTATTTATACATTACATACATGCGTATACGTTACACGCTACACCTCTACATATACGTATAATTAATTACAGGTTTACGATTACAATAGCATTATTATTATTATTATTTTACTACTATGAATGGAGAATGAAAAAACAAAACATTAAGCTACAAAATGATTAGGTGCATTTCCCATTATAATACATTCATCATGCAATAATAACAAGATGACTTACTAATCCTAAATGTTTATAAACTTACCTAAAGTTCTATCTTCATATTATTCGTAATAAGGCTTAGTTCTATTCTTATGAATAACGTCTAATTTTCCATTAATTTCGATCTCTACATTCGGTGAAATATCTCTAATTACAGTGTAAGATCCAGAATAAAAGTTTGATAATTTATTACCAGTTTCATTTTTAATGAGGATTTTATCATTAGGCTTGTACTTTATAGTATTTGTATAAGTATCATATTTTAATTTTTTGTTTTTTTCTAAGCTTACTATTAATTAAATTCTTGCGCGCCTCTGTTTGCGATGCTTGCAACTTATATTTTAGTTCTAGAGGATAATTGAGGATAATTGATTATATAATGGTTCTACAGATTTTGTAAGGTTACTTGGTAAACAACATTTCTTTCCAAAAACTAGTTCGAATGGCGTAAACTGGGTAGAGATGTGAACAATCGTATGCAAAACGGCAGCCAATAACTCCACGTTTCGGGTTTTTGTTCTACATTAATTCTTAAAAACGGGCTCCCTCCCCGCCACGCGGCACAAGTACCTCCCGAAGCAACTGTGCCCCGTGAGGACCTGCGTCATGCGGTAGGTCAGGACGCCGTGACGCGCCGTGATGGCCATCCCCCTCTGCGCGCGCCGCAGCAGGGTGATATTTTACCGATCCAGGGCGCCCGCCCACACGGGGGCACCGTAGAGGGCCATCGACCTGACCACTCCGATGAACAGCCGATGGCTCGAGGAGTTTGGCCCGTTGGTGTTGGGCAAAAGGCGCGCCAGGGCCGCCGCTGTCTTCAACAACTTCGTGGCCAAGATGGTGAAGTGGCCCCTGAAGTTCCATCGGCCGTCTAGAACAAATTTGAGGTATTATACTCCGCTTGACGTCTGCTCCTCAGCACCCAGTCGTAGCCTATGTTCCACAGGATCGGACCCAAAACTGATCCCTGTGGAACACCGCACGATACCTCGACCTGGAAGCATTGCCGCAGGTAGGCCGTTCCATAGTTGTGTGGCACGTGGAAGTAAATTCCAAACCGCACAGTAATAGAACGCTACGTATCCAGATGGTAGGGATGATAATTTAATCTGTTACGTCCTGCGGCAGGAACCAGGTCAAACAGTTCAGTATATGCGATAGAGAACGCACAACAATGAAATATCAGATTATTACCTAACGATACGAACGGCTCTCCGTTGTATGCAATCAAATGGTTTATGCTGATGCTCAAGTGCACCAGCCCAGAGATGAGAACAGTACTCCATATGAGGCCGAATCTGGGCCCTATAAAAGGCCAAACGGTGTTTGGGCGTGAAGTACCGTCTCGCTCTGCCAATGACACCAAGTTTTTTCAAGGCTAACTTGGCCGTGCTTTCCAGATGATCATGATACTGGCAGTCACTCGAAACGCTAGGGCTGAATATCGGGCGCGGCTTTAAAGGGGTTGCGCAATGGCGGAAGCGAAGACTTGCTGAAGTTGCTAAGTGCAGCCTTAGGTATCTTTCAAGCTTGTCACCGATTTTAGTAATGTGCTCGAACTTTTTATTAGCAATTTAGCTTTTAAAGTACCTTGAGGCACGGTTATACTTTCTCTTTAAAGCTTTTACCTTTGGATATATAGCAAGATGTTACCTGCGACTTCATCTGCGGAGATACGCTTATCAATATTGGAAAAAATATTAATTGTTAATTAATATTTTGGGCACGCCATGTACTGAGAAAGCTTTTTTCTCAGCTACACTTTCATAAAATAATAAAATTTATGGAAAAAAAAGTAAATTAAAATAGCCTATGTTCATCTGACGGTATATGAAATCTATCACAATATATATGAAATCTATCACAATCGGTTCAGTAAATTAGCCATGATGATGTACACTTATAGACTGACTACTTTTTACTACTTTTTTGTTCTTACTGAGTGGGCTCTAATTTCTATTAAGCGTTAATAAATTCAAAAAAACTACACAACATAGTGTTGTTTCTTTACTGAAAATAAAGTAGAGACCAGGACGTCTTAATGCTATTATATTTATCATCATTATATGCTGGTAGACAGGTTGAAATATATTTTAATTTAAGCATTATTCGTTTTCTGACTTATAAATCTATAGGGTGAAATCGATAGAATATAAGATTTTCAATATCCTATATCAGATACGTCAATACAAAGCATGTACATGTGTTCTGTTTATAAGTTATGCAAAATATACTTATTAAGCATTATATAAAAAGAGAAATTATATAAACGTAAATCAACTTCAACCAAAAGATAACTTTATCGTTCAAATGTGATGAGAAATTCTTAAGCAGTCGTTAAATTCAAGTTTAGTAGCCATCGTCGTAGGCCTTAAACTCGTAAGTAGCTAAACTGCTTAACTTCATTACGGGGTCGACTCGACGCGACCGAACTTTGAATTACGCAGATTAGCGAACAATTTAAATATTTTAATTTTCATGAATCTGATTACTCTATTGACTCGACTTCTCATAAATAGAACATGAAAAGTTCAAAGTTAGCGCTTGTTTTACATTACAATTTGCTAATAAAATGATATTTATCTTTGTTTTGATTAATTTATTAAATTATGTTGTAAATTGGATATGGTTTCATATATATGGTTGAAAAATCAGTTGAAGAAGCCGCTTGTTATAATAAAGCTATACCAAACTTTTTAGAACGCTTTTAAAGAACTTTTGCATGCAAATATACAAGTTAGTTTGTTCTATATAGAATTTGAGAAAGCAAAAATAAAAAAAAATATTTCTGAAACAGTATTGCATTTTAAAATTATAATACAAATATCTGCGTTAGCGTCACCTGAACGCGTGTACATAAAAACTAAACACGTTTATTTGCAGCGTAAACCCTAACGTAACAAGATTTAACGAATAACAAGCTAACATTTTTACATCCTTTTTGTTTGCGCGTTTAATGACGTAACTACCTACCTGAAATTCCTGACAACGGAAACATTCAGTTCAAAGAGAAATTCTCATATAAATATTTGAGAGTAACATGAGAAAAATGTGAAAATGTTTCAACTTATGGATTTAGTTCAGAATTTTATAAATACCTTGTGCCATGAACGCTAAGTTTTTTCCAGGCACTGAAATATGATAAATAATAAAAACAACAATGTGGAAGCTCACGTTCTATCGCATACTGATTCAGTTCGGAGCTTTGAGAATACACGTAGGTATTTCCACATACAACGGCAGTCTGAACCATATCTAAATAAAAATAAAATTTTAAAATCTACTAATAATTTTTAATTTTTATCTATCACTGAATATGCTTTTCTATTCTGAAGAACAAGCGTAATAGATTTATCTTACGAGCACTCTGCTAAACGCTTATATTAAAGGTATGTTTCAAATAACAATACTATTAAATAACTCAATCTCAGTATTAGTTGTTTAATAAAATAATATAGAATACGTTTTTATTTTTTATTGCTAATATTACTCGTTTATTAGCTTGATGGACTTCCCTTTCTTACCTTGCTAAGTATAGCTTGAATAATTTACATTTTAATCTCAACTCATCTTTTATGCTAATTTAGTACGTTTCTACTAATTTATAAATATGTACTATAAATATATCATTATATGACGGAGAATAATAATCCAAGGCCCTAACATATAAGACATTAGGTTTTTATCAATGTATTCCATACGGAAATAAACATTTTATCGATAACATTTACTCAATATAGGTACAGCTTTTATTGGTAGAAAAAAACAGCACGCCCGGGACATAAATCCGGTTAGCGCGCCTTACCACACGATACAATTAACTTTGGACAATGTAGCCTTTTTACAGAGGCGATGCAATTTACGTTGTAGGTTCTTTTATGGATAACTAGACGTTTAGGGGAACGAAAAACTGAAGTGTGACATTTTATAAAAGTTTCTTAATACAATTTTGTATGTACAAGGGTCTGTTTTTTTATAAACGATCTTGTACAGTGATAGTAATGGTCTTCCTAGCTCTAGTACAAGAAAAAGTGCGGCGTTGAGTTCCACCACTCAACACGCAATGTCTCGATGGAAAGCGCAGTACGGAGTGTCTTGACACTAGGTACTTTCTGTCTACCCTGCTAAGCAGGATAAAAGCGTGAAGCTAAAAGCGTCTTGTACGTAAATGATTAAATGTCAACTAAAAATTTATAGCTATATTTTTATAATGATTTTATTAATTATATTTGTAAAAAGAAAATTATTTAATTGAATTCGACACGCAACAACATTGAAATACATAAAACACAGAAATACATACATAAAAAATGACTTTGAACCTAATGTATACTTTTTAGATAACTGGGTCATGTATCTAGCGTATATGACGGCAGGAAATATATAAATCTAAAAAGTTTCTAAGTTTTATTTTCCGTTTTATAATACCTATTGAAAGTACAGTTATCAATTATAAACAAAATCTAACCTAAGATATATAAAATATCTAACCTAAGATATATAAAACGATTTAACGATCTTTGTCTTACAAGAACAATGAAATATATATATTTTGAATATAATCATTCTTCTTAGTGGGAATTGAACCCACGTCCCATCGCGCTTACAGTCAGACGGTATCTCACTGTGTCACAACTGGCCTTTCATCTATTGTTTACTGTAAAAAAAATTAATAGCAGATACAGCCAAATAAAGTAGAAACCAAACAATATGTCAGAATTCGTCCAATAAAAATAACAATAATTACTTGTTGATTAATCGCTGTAATACCGGAAACCATTGTTACGGGAAAATGTCTAACGTGGTGAATTCACGCCACATAATAATAATATTTTTATTACATCAATAAATAAAATGAAGGTAATAATTACAATTTCGAATATCTTATTACATGATTCATTTGAGATAAAGAAAGATATTACTAAAAATAAAACCCTGGCGACGCTGTCTATAAAACGAACTTTATTTTTATATTAAAAGTAGATTTTCTTAAAAAAATTTTAAAATTTTTATTTGTTTATCAATAATGAGTGACAGTGGCAAAAGTAATGTCCATTCTCCAGTGGAATAGTAAGAGTATTCATGTTAAAAAACACGAATTGCTCTCTATTATTTCACTATATAAACCTGTCATGCCGGGTTTCTCATGTTTAATAGAGGACAGGAGTGACGGGTACGAAGAAAGTGTTATCCTCGTCCAGCACTCCCCTCCATATTCCTTGAACCCTCTTTCTAATCACAGTTTACATTTTAATGCTGTTGCTGTGAGAGTCCTTAATATTTCCTGTCTTTCTGTTTACATCCCCCGTCCATCTTCTTCCATCTTTCTTAAGTTAAAATTCTATTATTGCTTCTCTCCCTAGACCTGTGCTAGTCTTGGGAGATTTTAACACTCGTCACACCATGTGGGGGTGTTATTACTGTGATGGATTTTCTCCTTCGTTGGTGGAAATGATTGATGATGCTGGTCTTTGCATCCTCAATAATGGCTTACCGACTCGTAGGGTTAATCCTAATCAGAATTTTAAGAATGCTATAGACCTATCCCTGTCTTCTCCTTCTCTTGCCTATCAACTATCATGGTCTGTACTTTCCTCCGCCTATGGTGGTAATCATTTTCCCATCCTTCTGTCCTAAGCTAACCGATAAGCACCTATTCCCTCCCCTTACCCTTTTCCTAAATACAATCTTAAAAATGCAAATTGGTTAGAATATGCATCCTCTGTTGATAACATGTTGAGTTCTCTTCTTGAATCTATTGATAATGAGAATATAACTGTTTGCTATGATCGGTTTGTTGATGCTATTTTATTATCTGCTACTCACAATATTCCCAAAAAATACTCCAATCAGAATCAGATGCCTTATAATCCATGGTGGGATCAGGAATGCTCTGATTCTGTCAAATGGTGAACATTTGCCGAGTCGTCATATGCAGCATGTATGACGATGGAGAACTTTATTGAGTATGAGCGCAGTGAGTGACGCGTTGTTTAGAAAATTGATTTGAAAAAAGAACAATCTTGGATGGATCAATTTCTGTGAATCCCTTTCTCCCCGCTCTTCCCCGTCTATTGTCTGGAGCAATATTAAGAGATTTCGCCGATATTTTAATATTGATTCCAGCCCTAGCTCCCTTTCTCCCCGCTCTTCCCCGTCTATTGTCTGGAGCAATATTAAGAGATTTCGCCGATATTTTAATATTGATTCCAGCCCTAGCTCTAATGACCACGCTATTTGGATTGACGATTTTACTGACAAATTGGCGCCTCCCTTTGTTCCCTGCCATGATTCGTTTTATAATTTTTCCCCAATTATATCCTTAGATGAAATGGATACATCTTTCTCCTATAATGAACTTGAGAGTGTTTTTATAGGCTTAAAAGACACTAAACCAGGAGAAGATGGTATTCTATATTCTTTTTTAAATAAATTAAATAAAATATCCAAAGAACATTTTCTAAAATTAATAAATATTTTTCATTCAGGCAATATTCCTGAATCTTGGAAATCCCAAGCTATCATCTCTATCCTTAAACCCGGTAAAAATTCTTCCGATCCTAATTCCTATAGATCCATTGCATTATCGTCTACTTTAGTTTTTACTTATTGGTATGGATAGTGGAAAGCAAAAATATATTAGCTCCCTCTTAGTTTGGATTCAGAAAGGGGATGAGTACCATTGACATAGCTATTGCCAAGGAAGAGTACTTAGCTGGTGTTTTTCTAGATTTAGCCTCCGCATATGATAATGTGCTTCTTCCATTACTCATGCAGAAAAGGCAACATCTAAATATTTGTTTGTGAACCTTTGGGACATTTTAAGTGGTTGCTTTGTTATAAAAGTAAGTACCATACGGTGATCAATATTAAAATTAAGCCTGGATATGTTATATCCAGGCTAGATTGTGGTGTCTGTGAAAGTTTTTGGAGGGTTACTTATAATATAGACAATTTTAATTTTGTATGTTCTACCAGGACATATATAGGCCCATTTATTTCTGTAGCTTTTCCTAAAAATTGAGGTTAGCTTCAAGCCAATGCGACTTCTCTTTCCTTAGACATAATTTTCCAGAACATATTCTTCAGTGTTTGTTTTAGTTCCTACTTGGATATTAAAGGAAAGCCCTCGAAGAAATTAAATTAGACATCTTGTGTATTAATGATACAAAAAGTCATAGTGAAAGTATAGAAGAAAACGATAATTTTATCTTTTACCACAAAGAAGGATTGACTGACTGGTTGACTTTATGATCAAAAAATATCTTAAAATAATACTTAAGAATAAAAGGGAAGTTTGAATAGGATAGCGGTGCTTAATATTGGTCTTCCTCGAGGTATCCTTCTTATAAGAAGCCATAGTCAATAATTCAAGTGTACGCACCAACTAAACTAGCTGATTGAACTAGATCTTTTCTATGAAACATTATCTCTCACATTATAATGCAGTGTATTGCGATTGATGAACATATAATAATTAAACTGAAATAGGGATCAATAGGGAAAATAGATATATTCCAAGAATAATGCGTGGGGGAGTATCTTTGTCTTTGGTTAAAAAATTAAAGTCTCAAATCCACCACGGATTTTAGACTATTTTTTTTATTAATGGGACCCAGGTAGTTAAAAGTTTCCGACTGAAGTTCTGAACAAACAAAAGTAAAAAACCGTTTGACAGAAAAAGGAATTTCAAAGAATACATATACGCTGTGTGACAGTTCTCGAACGACTGGCTCGTGGCGTTGCGTTTGCTTAGAAACATACAGCAAATGGCGCGTTGGAGGGCATGTTTATCCCTACCAAAGGCTGCACACTGACCTAACACATTTGGTTACCATGAGCGCGCTTCGGATGGTTACAGTATGATTCTGGTCAATGGAAACCAATCAAACGTGATTTGATTCAACACGCATCGCGTTTCATAATCAATTTAGCAGGATATTCAAGGAAAACGTAGTGTACACTTCATTAACTACTTTCTGTCCTACATATGTCTTTAACATTATAAGCTGAGTGACGAATTTAACGCCACATTTTGTCTTACCAAAGCGAAAATATGAAAGTAAATTTTATATATCATACCGGAATGGAAATCGGATCCTAAACCATTCACATTTACATTCAGACACTGCACCACTATGGTCTGATTTAATAGAAATATATGATAATTTTATTCTGTTAACATGATTAGTTCAATTCTTTACATCTACTTAAGTTAGGCAAGTGCCGGCTAATTAAACTTTAAAAAATCAATAACCAAATTTAAAAACACGCTACAGTATAGTAACGTCTTTGTACCTCTATATCAAAGCAACTCAAGGTATCTTAATTTTTTAACAACTTTTAGTAATACAATCTCCGGTGACGGTAAAAGCTTTTATATATAAAGCTTTTATATATTATCTGAGACCTCATTAATGTTGCCTTGTCCGAGTAATATCAAAAATAATTTATTAAAAAAAGTTAATGTAAAATTATTGACAAAAAATAAAAAATACATATAGACCTGATAATAAATAAATAAAATATTATGTTTTTTTAGATAATGTTCTGTATATGATGATACATAAGGTTCAATATGTTATTAATGTTGTTCTATAATATAGTTTAAATTATATATTTAATATTTCTAGAAGTATTCCTTGATACTCTTTATAAAATATTTTGTTATTCGCAAAAACAGCGTACTTATGTCGTAGAGTTAAACGTTTTCTGGATTATTCGACATATTAGACTTGTAAATATTATTGAACTTATCCGATTCAGTAATATTGCAGGGTATGTTATTTATATGTACTTACTTTAATGATATATAAAAATAGTAATAAAGTACAAAAATGTTAACCATTTACACGATAAAATGATAAAACATTAGTGAAGCTCCACAATAAGAGTTCAGCATAGAATATACAGGTTAACAGACATATTTTTCATTTTCATTATTTGAGCAAAGCAGTTTCCACTCAGAATTCTTAGTCGGTAAATATTAATAAAGTCTCAACGTTATCTAAAGCGTAGACTGCAAACGCAGTCCGCGCACGTATACTTTCGTTCAAATGAAGTGCAACCCTAATTTACTTTAAGAGATTATTTCCTCCCACATGTTACCTTATACTGTTTACATAGTAATCGTTTTTCTTTTAAAATACCAGTATTGAACTTCTTGCTTGCGTCTTTTAATAAAATTGGGTAAATTTAATGTATTTTAATTTACGTTAATTCTTTAATTTACGTAGTGTTTTATATGATTGATTGATGTATAATTTGAATATGAGTTAAATTGTTTTTAAGCAAAAACATGATCTATGAGTATTTTTTTTCGAGTTATATTTAGCAAAAACTTAGACAGGGGCATTGTCATACGTAATATACCTGTGCCAAAGAGATGCCACATTTTTTTAATATAAACCCGAACAATATATTTAAAAAATTAAATAATAGTGTAAAGATTTAAGTTTTATGCTACTGGCCAACTAGACTGTATGTGAGTACCAGTCTAAGACGTAGATATTTTGTTCCACATTAGGTGTTTCCAGTATTTTGTTTGCGGAGGGTGCGACTACCAAGAGATTTGCTGCACCTGCTGTTTACTTCTTTGATTACTTTAGTCGTTAATACTTATCCATTGAGTTTTGTGGTTTTAATTCATATACTTTATATCTTTTTTCTTTATAATCACTCTGTAAAAACAAGAAACTATACAATGAAGAAGAAAGGCATCTATTCATTATAATGAGGTTAATTAAATCTCATTATTATGAATAGTTGCCTTTATTGATTTTTATTATTTATTTTTAATCGTATATGATAATATAAAAATCTAAACAATATTAAAATAACAAAAATGAACCGTATAAATTAAAAACATACTAACATACTATTGTTTTGTTTTGTTGCCTAAACATTTTACAAAGAATATATTTTTTTTCTATTCAGCACGATACTTTAAGTAAAATAATTCCTAAAAAATAATTTCACTTGAGATACCATAACTAAGTACAGTAATGTCTTGTAGGAACACTACGATGATAGCAAAATGCTTAAGCTATCATTTGGGTCCTGCAGTCATTACGCGAGGTCAGCTGTTGTTCTCCCAAGGTTTTTGCACAAATGTCCCTAGGGCCGCTTAGAGCGAAATTGTTTTCTTGCATCAATCGCTGTACAGTCAGCTAACGACCGGTATTTAGCATTTATATTGTTCTCTTGTGTTTCAGGTATTGTTTTCAGTAAAGAAAATATAAATATTTTACTTCCTTACTACACCGTAATATATAAATGTGTATTATGGACAATTATAGAATAGCAGAAATAAATATGTGTATAAAAACGTTTTAATATGAAGAATTAAATCTATTTTATTTAGTTACTAAGAATTATTTGTATACCAATATATTTGAAAACTTGTACCTGTCCATTACGATATTGCCAGGCAAAATCCTAATGTAAATTTAGCAAGTAATGTATTAAATATAGGTCTAGCCACTCAGACGAGTCCCTAATCAAATTACATTACTAAAATAACACAAAAATGTAGCGAAATTAAAAGCATTACAACAACATGTATAATATTTTTCCACACCCACAAACGGCTGTTTTAATGGCCCATTTAATTTCATGTAACGGCGTATATTTTCATACGCGAAACATATTTCGCGGTACGTTGACACGACGTATACAGGAGAGTAAAAAATGTATAGATTTATTACACTTTAGCCGGAACCCAGCCAGCACACATTAGTGAAGGAACAATTAAACTTTTTGTCCCGGTACGCGCGGCTGCATCCGGCACGTCTCGGAATTATGAGACGATCGTGACTCTGCACTAGTGCTACCCATTGCTTTGTTTTGTAAAAATATCGGTGCTTTCACGTAAACGTTGTTCTAGGCTTTTAATATTTTAAATATCGTTGCTTTGTATAAAACTAGCAAACCTATATATTTAGTCAAAACATAAAGTATTGAAATATTAGGTATGTTTCAATTTTTTATGTTTCATGCTTGGTATTTTTGAATATTTCACATATGTAAATTTTATTTATTTCCAAGTTTTGGTTTCAAATGAATATGCTCTAATTGTAGATAAAAAGATCAGGAAAACTAATTGCGTTAAAGTTATTTAAAAAGTACTAAAATATCAATTGATAAATGCTAAAACACCCATAGAATACCATTCAACATATTACGAAGTTAATAATATATTTCCCAATAGGGATGATAGGATTTTGTTAGCTCACAGCCGCCATCTTGATTGTTTAACATTTGACGTTTGTATTGTTTTGTATTCAGTATTGTTTACCATTTAATCATGAACAAGTTCACGTTACCTCAACTTTTGGAAATTGTCCAAATTTTCTATCAAAATTTGAGAAGTATCGTCTCTACTCAAAGAGCATATCGTGCTAAATATGGTCGTCATGGTGCACCGTCAGAGCTCGCTATACGTCGCATAATCCAAAAACTAGAAAGTGAATATTTTTTGCATGATAGTAGACCACCTACACGACAGCGGACAGGCCGTAGTGAAGAAAATATTTCCGCCGTATCAGCCAGTGTCGAAGAAAATCAAAATGTTTCCGTTCCACGACGTGCACAAGAATTGGGCTTATGCAGAATGACAACCTGGAGAATTTTACGTATGGATCTTGGCCTACATCCGTACAAGATTGTGTTGGCACAAGAACTCAAGTCAGCAGACCATCGATTACGCCGTGAATTTGCTGATTGGGCCATTGAAATGATGGAAACGGACACCGAATTTCATAGGAGAATCATCTTTTCAGATGAGGCTCACTTTTGGTTCAATGGTTTTGTGAACAAACAGAATTGTCAAATCCAAGAGTGGTTCATGAAACACCATTACATCCTGAAAAATGGACTGTTTGGTGCGGATTATGGCAAGGTAAAATCATTGGCCCGTACTTTTTCAAAAACGACGAAGGCCGTACTGTTACTGTCAATGGCGACCGTTATCGTGACATGTTGAACGATTTTTTTTCCTGAAGTGTATGAAATCGATGCACATGACATTTATTTTCAACAAGATGGTGCAACATGCCACACTGCGACCGTCACAATGGATTTATTGCGTGATAAGTTTGGTGAGTCGGTTATTTCTCGTAACGGTCCTCATTTACATAACTGGCCACCAAGATCATGCGATTTAACACTCTTGGACTATTTTTTGTGGGGATATGTTAAATCTTAAGTATATGACAATAAACCAGCTACGATTCAAGACCTTGAAGACACCATTCGAGCGACTATAGCGGCCATACCAGCCGAAATACTGCACCGAGTCATCGAAAATTGGACCGATCGTATTCACCAGTGCAAAAAAAGTGTGAAACAAAACGTGGCGGTCATTTCAACGATATTTTGTTTAGATCATAAATAGCATAAAATTTCCTATCAAATAAAGCCATTGAACACGAAATCTGAATATATATTACATGTTTTATTTAAATTTCAAAACATATTGTTCTTATTGGGAAACCCTTTATAAAAAAGTTATATTTTCTCTATATAGTTTGGGTATGGCATTTAAATCCTCATGTCATAACACTTTTTTCTCTGATTATTATCGGAATTTAAAATATTGTGTATTGTCAAAATTCAATGCCACAAATTTTAAGATAATTAATCCTTTTTACAAAAACTAATACCTATTGCCTGTCAAATTTTAACCTAAATATACTTATTTAGCATTACATTTTGTCTAACATTGAAAGGTAGTCATAATGAACCTTGGGTTAAAAAACTACGTTCGCTGCTTCCTGTCTGAATACCAGATATTCGGTGACAAGTTGCGGAAATCAATGCCATTTTTGTCCCATTATAGAGGAGAAATGCAAAAAATAAACGATCCTCGAAGTGGGAATCAAACCCACAATCAATCACGTTTCCTTTATGGCACTGGCCTTTAAAGCCTTAATTTTGACATGATAGACAATTAATATTACAAGAATAAAGGATTACAAAATGATTAATAACATCGTTATTTTGTGTTATTATTGTGATACTTTCATCGTAATAAGGCATTTCCAATTTGTCAAATTGAATTTTCCGCTTATATTTCCAATAATTTTGCCCGGCTTAGTAAAGCCTAAAGGATCAAATATCCACGATGGAGATCGTTTATTATTATTTAGAGTAAAAAAATATTTATAGATATTTCAGAGTTAAACGATTGATTGGCTAATGTTATTACTTACATTGTGGCTAATCAGTTATCTGTGAAGAATAGCAATTTTGGTATATTAAAACACATAACAAAAGTGCTATTATACACAGTAAGAATTTATATTAATAGTAAACAAAAACAGTAAGATAACTTAAAATAAAATAAGTTTTATTTTGTCATTGAATTGTTCTGGAAAGAAATAAAAAAGGAAAACGTAAATTACTTTTCTGAAGGAAGGAGCGTGAATCTTGTAACTAATCGCTCGGATTTCCTCTTTCCGCACATATTGAGACATCGTGTGTTAGAGATGTGTAGATACATTGTCAACTTTATTTTAAATTGTATTTACTCGACGTTCGCTTAGAAAACTACAAACTTAAAATAATAAAATATTATTAATAAACTAAAAATGAAGAAGTTTTGTCGACTTTAATTTATTTATATTTCTTAAAATAAAACTTAATATTTTAAGTACTTTTTACTAGCTAATTTTTCAAATACTCAACTCTGTCAGCTCTCTTGAATTTTCATATTGGATATTTGATTTGCTTTGATAAAAATATATATTTCAAAACTTCGGGTAATAAAACAAATTATGTGGATAATATATGTCAGTAAATACGTTAACGAGCACATCCTATACAAAGAATACCACTCGAAAAATAACAAGTACACGTTCATATCTCGTAATGGGCCGCCATTGCTTTTAACGGCCCTACAAGCATATTATCAATAATGGGTACAACTTGAAAATTTCACGGCAACTTCTTAATGAGGCCAAGAATATTCGCGGACGCCAAGTGCTAAAACTTAAGAGACATGTAAACTTTCATTCGACGTCATTAAAAGTTCCGACAGCGAAGATTTGTGCCAATACTAATTAGCTAGACGCTTACGAAAAATGTTTGCGTATTTTCAAGCGTTCAGCATCGATATAAGTTTTTCAACTATTAATAAGAAACGGTAAGTTGAAATGATTTAATTATTATGATTATGAAATGAAGATGGTAAATTTTTCTTTGCTATAACTTTACTAAGAGATTATGATCATATGTGTATATGATCATACAGTATAGTAAAATCTATAATATACATATTTTGAATGAATTTATTTTTACTTCATTTATCGCGTATATTTTGTTATTATAAAATATATTTCGGATAACCTGACGTTTTAAACACTCAACAGTAGTCCATTGTTATCAGTTAGGTAGTCTGTTATATATACTTTTTTAATGGCAGTAATTTGATAAATCTGAACCTTATTGAATAAAGCAAGCATTCGCAAAGATCAAACTTTTACAGTTACAAATAAAAAGCGCAAGAAGGTGTAAGAGGGTAGGTGTGTACGTCGTTCTCTCACGTGTCAATATTAAAGCGATGAAATTCCATTAAGACACGTGAATTCCGCTCTATAAAAATATATTATCTTCGTCTACATTTATTATCTTGACAAATGTCGACATATATTTTAGTATTCTAAAAATTGAATTGTTTTAAATTCGATATGTCAAATTCAACTTATGCTTTTTTCTCAAAAGACTAAAATTAATAAGCAAAATAAGCAGAAGATATCAATCAGATCAAATATATTATATTGGTATTGGCTACTTGTATAGTTTTCAAACTTTATATTTCAAACTGTAAAATTTGTAATTTAAATAGATATTAAACAAGCAATTGTAACTGTAACTAAATCATTTTACGAAGATAGCCAAATAATAAATACTGAAAGAGAACACAACTGGGTTTACTTAACTATGATACATTTTATTATAGTGTATGTTTATAACAATTAGTACAAGTAAACTATAAGTTAAAAACATGTTTTGGATAAATACATTAGAGAGCTGTTATGAGAGGTTTGCGAAAGTCGTTTAAGCATTACGTTATGCAATAAATTCAAAACCTAAAGACATTGGGAGTAAAGAAGAACGCACATTTAGTCGTAAAATTGTATAAACTTTTCCTTGTTTTCCGTCACAAGTCATAAAATGACGACAATATGTTTACGATCCATAAATCTTCAAATAAACCGTAAAATTTCATTGTCTCTCTGCTCTCGTTTTAGCTTTCTTCTGAATGCTTGATTTAATAAATTGGATATCCAGCAAGTAGCAATATTATAACTTGAAAGTAAAACATAAACTTTATCAAATTCGTAAAATGTAATCCAATTAATTTACTACATTATATATATTTAATAAATATTAAAAATATTCAATTTATAAATTTATAATTTGTTCTTTTGCTCAGATTATAATTTTGGTAAATCATTATAAAATGAAAATTAACCAGCCAAACTAGACGACTGTTATATGATAATTAGTATAATTGTTTTTAAAAATTTAATTTAATTTAATTTAAGACACTTTTCATCAAAACTACTTCTACTACTTTTTTGAAGAAATTTAGAAAATTATACCTAGCTAAATTAATACATTTACATGGATTACTATAAACGACTGTTAATATTATAATTACATAATTAACGTTTTAGAATTATATGAACTAACTGTATAACGAACAAATCTGTAGTTCCTGTACGTATCCTATGCTTACATAGCAACCATTGGCTATTTGAAACAATGAAGCATAGAACAAACGGAGTACGCCATAACAAGGTCGTAGATGGAATGCAAATTGAACGGCAAAGTTCTGCGCCGCGGGAATAGAAAACGTCAGCAACTCGTAGAAAGGCTATTAATTATGAGAAAGGAAATTGAAACCCCAGTGGAAATGGAAAAGTAATAAAATGCAACAGTGATTGCAAGATGAGTACAGCCGAGCCCATTTCAAAGTAGGGCAATCTGTGCCACCCGCTTATATAATAAAGTATGATTTACCACAAATATTTGTTTGTTGTAATTTAAAATAATACTCTGTGTCTGGCAACATTGTCTTAAATGTAAATTACAAATATCAACTGTAATATCTAGTATTTTATTTTAACACCTGATATATTAAAATTAAGATTATCATAAAATGAATGTCATATTTAAAAATATACAGTTATTATACCTGTATATTGAGTAAACACAAATGAGTTGCCTGTAACCGAATGAGCCAACCATGAGTTACAGCCTACGCAGAACAATTTCGAATATAAAGTACGTTTAAATGACGTCACGTTTCATATTAAATAACTGGAATACAAAGGAATCGTATAACAAACGTCAGCCCGTACCTAAAGGTCAAACGGGACTCCTGGATTAAAGTCCATTTTATTATTCTTGCTTCACAGTGACGCTTATTATATTATTTGTACCACTTCAAAAGTCTCTTGTTGTTATTAATATGGGTAATAATAACTCCAATAAAAAATGAATTATCTTTTATTTGTCTTTTTAATTTGTTATGCAAATTGATAATGGAGATATTTGTTAAATTAGTAACAAGTAATAGGAATATAATTATTTAAACAATTATGGCGCAATGCAATGGAAAGCGTCTGTAAACACGATTGATTGTAGATTCGAGTTCCACTCGAGGAAGTGATTTTATTAATTAAATTATTTCTCTGATCTGAAAAGAAAGGACGCAGCACTTATCACCCAACAGCCCGAAAACGTGAAAGCTGAAGAAAGAAATAAATTATGTACTTAGTACCAGTTAGATAAATAATTATTTTATTTGATACCACTGCTTAGAAATAAAAAGTCAATGAATTTCTTATATTTAATTTACAGGTAACCCCTAAAACATAATTAAAAAAATTGCCTAAGCATGTCTACATCTGTCATAACTCACCTTATTATCTAACCATTTAAATATCTTTTGTATATTATTATAAAAATATTAGCCATGGTGAATAAGCACTTTCACGCCTTATCCTGCTTAGAGCGGTGAACTCAAACTCGCGCTTTCTTACCAAAGTGGATAAACGAAAATACTTTTTAAATATAATTATTTCTCTGATTGGAAATCAAACTCACAACCAATAGCGTTTACGGTCATACGTTGTCCCATTGAGCCAGGACGGATCTCTATGACGAATAAGAAAATATCGAAACATTAAATTTACCTAATACTTGACCTTTTTTAAAAATCACGGTTTTTCCATAAGTTGTCCCAGTGAGAATCGAACTCACAATCAATTGCGATTATGACCGTTAACGCTGTCCTATTCCACGATAGCTTAAATTATATGTCTATAGAATGTTTGAAACAAAACAAATTCACGTATATATCCCGTGCAACATTTTTAAATTGTTTCAATAAAGGTACGCCCCGAACATGAGTGTTTAATCCCGATTTGTTAACGGGTTAAAATAATGCCACCAACATTTTTGAGGATTTTTCACTCGTAGGTGTTGGCTTTATAAGCATTAGGTAGAATTCGATCGAATATTATGAAATTGTAACAGAATAGGACCAAACTTCAACAATTAAATTTACATAAATAAGTTGTAATTAATTATGAATATAAGTGTATTTATTTTCTTTTATTTACATAAAAAATGCAGATATTTCATGATAATTTTACATTTAGATTTAATAGGTGTTAAATCAATTTTAATCTAGATAAATGGATCTAATTTCCATAATATGCATGAACGAGTGTGTACATAGCTAATAATATTGTTATATGTGTTTTTTTATTAAGCATTAAAAACAGCTTAAAGAAAATAAATACTTTTTTAAGTTTAACACATCGATATAATTGGCAAATGGCAAAAAAATCACTATAATTTAATAATATTACAGGATAAATTAGTAATATTATGGTATTTTTAGTATTATATTTTAACTATGATGTTTTTTTTGTGGTAAAGTGTAAGTAAAGTAATAAATAATCTACTTGGATCAATTTCCTCTGAACTTTAGACTTCTTTCTCTTTTTAGAATAAAGCTACCTAAAATAATTTTTATTTTAGGTAACTTTATTATATATTCTGAAATAAACTACTTATTTCATATAAAAATAATTTTTTATTGTTTTTAAAATTATAAGTACGTGTATATTGTACCACGTGCTCGCATCGTTTTTATCATATATTATATAAAATAAGTTTTTCATATTGTAACATGTACATATTTTGCTACACAAAATAAATAAAATGATTTATTATTTAATTAAGATCCCAAAATTGAAAACATATAAATTTTCATGTAGGTACAACAAAACTTAGTATAAATTGTTTTAAGCCAACTTTAAAAAAAATAATATATGGTTACAAATGGTTAACATAACATAAAACAACAAAGTGCGTTAGATAAACAAAATATACTGTATTCTAAGGGTTTTATCTTTAACACAATTGGATGTGTACAAGTACTTAATGTACTTGAGAATAACGCAAACTGTCTACTTACTCGTAATTGAGTACGAACGTATTACTTTGATTTACAACCCTTTAAAATAAACCCTTAGAATTTCCCCTTAAATCTTAACTTTAGTTAAAGTTCGCCATATCTTCCGCAGCGGGAGATTTGGATAATACAATAATAATAATTGAAGTAGCTGGCTGAGGGTTGTAGAAATATATGGCATTTGAAGTATAGAAATCTCATTTATAATGTCTTTTAATTTCCATGAATTCAAATATTTTATTTACATTATAAGTTTATTAAGCTTAAACTCATTAAGATAATAGTAATACTTTTTATTAGAATGTACAATCATATTTTTATATAAAAAACTAAGTGATATGGTGTAGCCGATCATTGGGTAGTGTAACAGCGTCTGACTGTAAACGCGATCGGTTGTGGGTTGATTCCCACTCGGGGATTTAAATTATTTTTACTTTCTCGCTCACCATGCAATGTCTCGAAAAATTCGGTAGAAAGCGAAGTACGGAGTGTCTTGACACTGTCACTACTTTCTGTCTACCCTACTATGCGTGATAAAAAGGTGGACGTGCTAAAAAAATATGATATGACATACATAGGTATGTCATATCATATTTTAGATATTACAACAGAAACTAAAAAAATAATTTTAACTAAAAAAAAATATCTATATACATACATCTTCTACATCTATCATACATACATCTTATACATCTTCCTTGTGTAACCAATATAGCAGCTAATATTTAATAGTCTGAGTTAAATAAAACATTCAATTTTCCTATTGTTTGGCAAACACGACTTAATAACAATTATGCTAAAACAGAAACATAAACTTGATAAAATGAAAATTTCAGTACAAATTGCAGCTAAAACACGTATGACATTAAAATAAATCCTTGGAAAAACGACTTTAGCTAAAGTAGTAACACAAACTATTCGCAGAGTAACACTTATCTAAGAGCACACTGTGCTCCTCGAACCTGACCCAAATAAAACACCGCTATCCGACGTGGATTTGTTGGCTGAGTAAAGAATTTACTGCTCACCTCTGTCCCGGGTCGAGCGTGCCGCATGTACCAGGAATACGGTTTCACTATTATGAATGTCTCCCTACTTAACATCAAGCACCAAGCTTTCTTAATTCAGCGAGCTATTTTCGCTCTATTTGTCCTCTTTATAAAAGACTTTATTATATATCATTTCATAAAAATCTTCTTTTATGTTTAAGATTTAATTTCTCTTACCCAATTCGTTTCAACAATAAAACAAGGCGATATTAATGAACAATGCTAGCAGATTGATTCGTCAATTTTCTTTATTGGACATTTGAAGCAATCGGAATATTAATAAGCTTCAATATTATTAACAAATAGTAATTAAACGACATCTTGCCAGAAAATTTAATTGTAATAAAGTTTGAACTAAATTGCGTCAATTAAAATTAAATTACTTTTTCGAAGTAGATTAAGTATTATTTAAAATTAGTTATCTATAAACTAGACTTATACTTAAGATATCTTCATTTACTCGCTCTGGTAAGACAAAGCGCGGCGTTGAATTCCGCCGCTCAACACGCAATATCTTGAATTCAACAAACTAGTTAATGCATGCCTTATTTAATGTTTTTTTATGTGTGAAAGGGGTAACAGGAACTTTATTGCTAAAAAGTGAACTCGATTTAAAATGAAACACACTCGTATCTGGAGGCTAGCAGGTAATTTGAACAGTGAACGATTCTGAAAAGCTCCTCGCAGTTTTTAGCAAACAACATACTATGCTCATATAGTGCAGATTCCTCCCCCATTTCAAACATATCAAGGGTAGTGTTAACAACGAGTGTGGGCATGCAGCGGCCGCAACGTGCTCCTACATAACTTTTTGTTTACTTTTTGTGGCATACCTGAAAAAAGTAACAGCGACTAGTAATTCACTACAACATGACATGCAAACCGTGCCGCCTGAGTAATCACATTTCGTGCTTTGTTGCAGAACACTCGAACAAAAACTTCATGATTTGTTGGTGGCAAACACTGCAGCTATGTAGACTAATTCAACGCCACACGGCCTACATGTTTTGCAGAAAATAATTTGATATTTATAATATACAAAACAACATTTTGTTATTTTAAATGGTGAATATTTTAAATGATCGGAACATTTTCCATTATTGAATTACCCACTCACAGAGAAGTCAATCTATGATACTAAATTGAATGGGATGAAAATTAAAATGAAAGTAGCCGTTCGGACTTTTTATTCAATGACCCATATGACGATAAAACCTTATTGTAAGAGTATTTTCATTTAAAACGTTCTGCCCTGGCCCAACGTGAATACAGATTGGCACTATGCCGCTAAGGATTTTAAACCTTAGTAGCAGCTGACCGCAACTGCATTTATTCATTCTATTTATAATAGTTTTCATCCGTTACGACTATAATAAAACTGCAAATGCCATGATTAGCACAGGAGGGCTGATGTGAATTTGTCACAAAGGAAAAAAAAATCAATCTTTTCCGACACTTTTGTTAGAATATGAGCATTCTTAGAGCACAGCTAATATAGTCTATAGAATAAACAAAATATAGGTCGGTATAAAGTGAGTACATTGATCGTATTTATAAGTTTTTTACTATTTTTCTTTGTAACTTCTAAACGAGTATTCCATGTATTTCTGAGTTCCATCCGCCGACAGTCGGCACAGAGTCGTTCAGAGGCGTTGCGACTCACATCTGAAAACTGTCGGATTACGCGCCACGGCCGCAAACGGAAACTTTTATCCTTTACCATTTTTATTTCCCCCAAAAGTTGTATCTACGTTAAGTACTTTAAAATTAAGTAACACTTACGCAACTCACAAATCTGTACGGTTCTAATCGCGATTCGCATACTAAAGCAGGCGTCAATTATTGCTTTTTACAAACTTGTATAACGAGCTCTGAACAACCAAATATTACAAAAATTTTCATGTTTTGCGTAAATAAGCATATTCTTGCGGTTATCTAAAAAAGAAAACGTTGAAAATATACCAAAAGGTACTTTTATGCTCGACGTGTATGCAAAGGGATATAATTTGTACATAAAAGCGGTAAAAAGACTTTATAATACGTGGAAGGGTCATTACACGGTCGTTGAGTTCGCAGCACTTGCAAAAACAACCTCAAAATGAGACGCACTGTACTTTGTGCCGATTATATATTAAACGTGCAAAGAGTGAATGGGGTCTAATAAAAATATTTAATGTTAAGAAGATACTATTATTATATTAGGCATGCTCTAGATGCAAATAAGCATCTTTTCTAAATTAACTTATAGAAAATTACCGTAGCAATGAAAAGTGTATATATAAGTAATAGATACAAAAGCCTACATTTGAACTGCTTTTGTAATATAACACATCACCTGATACTCGTTAATACGTCATTTGCATGCATAGTAGAAATACTGAAAATTCTATACCAATCCGTCTCTGTCGTCATCCCTCGCTCTCTAACTTGTATTAATGGCTAGCATAATTAAAGTAATTAACACCAGGTGTGCTTTTCAGCCTCACCCAGCGAACTAACAGCGTTTATGCGTATAATATGACGTACTAGAAAAATGGAAAAAATCTTAATTTACTCGCTTTTAAATGAGCTTCGTTAAAGAAACTTTTAGCTTATTCACAGACAAAATTAAAGGTTATGTTTGATTCCTACGCTTTAAGTATGAATACGATGTTATTTAGGGGTAACTTTAATTATTTAGAGCGCCTAATACGCCTTAGTGGATTTTAGTTACATGTTGCCTACATACTGATATTTGTAGTTTATACGTAAATGGAAATGCTACATCACTTAAACTTATGTTTTACTTCACATGCTAAAATATTCTGCTCGTATTAAAAATATTTTTATAATACATTGGGTTATTAACTAATGGCATTAAAATTTTCCTAATAATATTATTCCTAAAGTTATTGAATTAAGTTGTTACTTACTTTCAAAATCGTATTTCATTCATTTTTCTTGTGAAAACTATACAGTAATTTGAAATAGATTTTTAATCTATGACTTCAAATATATTATAAAACATGAAGTTCTAGGTATAGGAACTATGAAATAATGTAAAGAGGCCTTACAACCAAAACTGTAATAACAATATATACAACACTTTCCGTGAAAATCGCACAAGCTACATTTTTAAATAATAATTTAATTAGATCTCATTGAAGCATTTAAAATCAAAGGAAAACTACTTAAGCGACCCTAATCATATTATCTAACATTCTATCAGTATATTAATCAATTTTGCTTTACCCTATATAACTAAGGACTGGGGTCTCTGAGATTCATTTTGATTATGCCAGATTAAGGTCTAAGACCCGTGAGATACTGCACATGGGATCCCACTAACCGGCGATTAAATACGACCTCGCTGGATTAGCTTTACCTCAATAAAAACGGGGTACAATATACGTAATCTGATAATGGAACAATCACACAGATCTATGCAATATTGTAAAACAGCAATGAGCAATCAGTTTTGTCAAACTCTGCAAGTGGTACAGAACTTCAACTTTAATGTAAAGATTTATGATTAAAATATAAAGCCGCGACCGCTGTCATACGAATTTAGAACAAACAAAAATAATATTTCTTTAATAACACGAATGAAATCAATATATTTATTAATTTGTATTATATTTTCTGGGCTCAGCTTTTCGATGGTCACTTCATTTTTCATAGAATGATTTTGTAAAGCGTTAACTGATAACCAAACCAGTTATAATTATAGATAAAGTAGAAGTGATTTAACTATACTTAAATTCATTTTGTTTATTCATACTTAAACTTATTTTGAACAGTAATTCCGAGGATACTTCTTTTGATATTAATTCGGATCCTTATTCCAGAGTAATGTAACTTTTCAAATAAATAAGATATAAAAGCTATTGTCACGTTAAAAGAATGCAAGAGATATTCCCGTGACCCATTTTATGTTAACATTTAAATTCTACATTTTTGCCAGCTCGTAGGAAAACTCACTTAGGCTCGCCGTCTACGGCACGTACACGTACGGTACGGTTGCGCTACACAGTATTCTCCTTTATTTTTTGGGTTAAACTATTGTTATTGAAATCTCGCACAAATATTCATTCACGTTTTACCCAAAGGGTAACATTATTTAAAGAATAAAAATACAGGCTATTCCATTGTGAATATAATTTAATATTTAGCGTTAAAAAATATGAAAAATGATAATTTATTTTTTATATTTGCCTATTCCGCAAATAATGCTGCGATATAATCGATAAGTCACTCTAAGTTCATTATTTGTCCATTGTGAGTGTGAGGGCAAACAATTAAAAAAATGTTCTCTTGATGTCACGTTTTCCAATACAGCACAATAAAAAGTATATCGAGTATATCGTAAGTAAATCGAGACAGTTTCACTGCACCTGGGAAGATATTTAAATATTGTCATTGGAATATGCCGAAAGTTCTGCCTTCGAGGAACAGGTAAAACGTTTGACACTACATAGAAACAAAGATTGCACAAAGATTACATCAATCAAATTACGTTGCAATATCGCTTATGAACATCAACATAATCGTACATAGGCAGCATAACTCGATTAATAAGAACAGTAGTTTACAGTAGTCCGTGGTCACAGGCAGAAGAATTAAATTTTTACCAAAATGCGATCTCTTTATCTGTTATCAAGAATTACTTTGGGATATATATATATATATATATATATATATATATATATATATATATATATATATATATATATATATATATTTATATAATGTTTTTTCATTATATAATATATATATATATTATATATATAATTTAATCATGTCTTTAAATTGAAATTTCATTTACTATTATTGTGTACAATTAGAGTCTCCAATTTGCACTTGTGGAGCATCAACAACGTAATTGTGTTTGTATCTACGTAACTAAAATAAATAATAGTAATATACAAAACTTAATATATAACTGCAGTTTGTAAAGGTTTAATATTGAAGTATCTATCTATATAATATTGGTCTAAAACAGATCACAAACAGTATGACGACACCCTGTATCATGAAAAAGATCCTTAATTAATAGCGTTAGTCGCTAGAGGCTTGTCCCGTGCTTTTTTTTCTTTGTGTTTGGTACATGCACTAAAAATTGTACATTTTTTATAGTTCGTTTTTGGCAAATATTAAAAAAAAATCATACTTAAATATGCAAATAAGATTATTATAATAATACTGTTATATCCATAGTGTATACAAGTATTGCCATAATGGAAACGGCATTATTTGTTTTCATGTATAGACTTACTTAATATAAATATAATATAAACAACTATAGTAACCAAAAAAAAAATAGATAGCCCACAGTTGGGCTTAAATATCTTCAATCATAGCGCAATTTCCATTCCCAAAATGACATTTTGACATAAAATTTAGTAAACAAAAAAAAATTAAAATTTATTTATTTTAAATGAAATTATTTTAACCTGATTAATCGCGTATATTTTGGTATTCGCAAAAACACTTTTGGACACCTGACGTTTCGAACACTTTACAGTAGTCCGTGGTCACAGCTAGACTACCTGTGACCACGGACTACTGTAAAGTGTTTGTTTAATACGGTTAAAATAGTTTCATTTAAAATGTGTAAAAATCGCGAAAACAAAGATCTTATTAAAATTAGGTATTTCCCAACTTAATACATAGCACAAAGACATATTAAGTAGAAAAAATCTTTACTTTCTTACTTTTACTATGTAATTCATATACTTAGTATTCTAAGTATATGAATAACATAATTAATATAGAGAAAAGTTTTTAGAAAAAGTAGTTTTCTGAAAGAAGTCGCTGCGTTCAAATCCCTTTATTATTGAAAGATTATTTTTTGTATATGTTTAAATTTTTGATAATATGTAAGTGTATATGTCTATTAATGGTAAAACGTTCTATATTACATATATCTAATATGCACATATTAAATATTGTATACCTAATAATAAGTCATATATTAATATTAATATTACTTAACTTCTATATTGAATGCTCTGTATGGATTAATGGATTTCTACAATTAATATATGTATGCTCTTAATTGTAACATTTATCTATGTAACTAAGACGTTTGCACGTACGTGTTCGTACATTATGAATATGGCACTTAAAACATTTGAACTATATCACTTGCTGCAATACCAAGATGGAAGTGGTCCATTAGGAGCTCGAGTATAGTTTAAACAGTATCATGATAATATATGTAATTTGGGTAAAATTTCGCAGTAAATAATTATTATTGTTAAATAGCTTAATATAAACTATTAAATAAACCAATTAATAATTTTGGCGATGCAAAGTCTATTAGAGTAAAACTATAATATGATATGCCTAAATGTTTTCACAATAAACAGAACATTTGTTGGTTAAATTTCAACATATATGTGCATTGTACAGTATTTTCTATATGCATATTTCTATGAACAAGGCATCAATTAGTGTTAATGCCGAATATACCATTATTCTGCAATGTCGATCCAGCCAATTAACCTATCGTCCGGCAGAACTGAATCAGGTATTTCACATCGCCTCTGGCTATAGCATAACGAGAGACTCAAACAATAGGCATATACTCGTACTTTATTGTTATTGTTCATTACAAAGCACTCCGGTGAAAAGTGTATGCATCAATCTATTGAATACTAATTTACTAGATAACATCCGTTTTTAATAACATATCTCCTTTACAAGGAGGTAAAACAAAACGAAACGTAATAGCTCCTATTTATAATTCTACTACATATGTTCCTTACATAAATATTATACTTGCATATGTTATAATGCACTAAGAGCAGAATTATGAAAATTCCCACTGGAACGTGAAATATGGATTTTTTTTAAGTTCACGTTGTGTCCCTGGCTGGTAGTTAGAGTAGTCCCTATATAACTTTCACCTTTGTCCACAGTCAATAACCTCTTCAAACACGAGCTACGTGGGGGGGGTCCTCATTCTTTTTACATGAGTTGCTCCTCCTCCTGCAACTACAACTCATCTTTGCTTGATAAATTTTTCTTAACATTTTTTCATCGCTCATCCTCTCAACGTCGTCGTTGCATATACGGTCAAATAAACTGAATCCGCATATCCAACGAAGTGATCTTATCTCTACTGCATTCATCCTTCAATCATTTGACACACCTACGTGTCGTTGCCGTATAACAACGTCGGTATCAGTACTGCACTGTGATCGGCAAGACGTGCAGATACGCTGACGTTTGTTTTTTAGGCAATACGGCTTTCCATATCGTATCTTCCATCTCTACAAAACATGCTTCCCAGATACACCATCTGATTCAAGTAAACTATGTTGCACCTAGGGATACACCTAGTCCATTAATAATGCTGGCCTTTATTCTGTGAAAATATTTAATCAAAGTTTCAATTTATTTTAATGCTGTTAAGCGAAATTAATTAATGGGTAGTTTAAATTTAAACTATAGCTATGTAAAACATTTTAGGCTAAACAACCTAATTGGTTTGTCGTTACTAATTCACCTATGCATATATGTATGTATTAATAAACCCCTAATCGTTTTACCTAATAAAGATTTAATTTAATAACTGCATAAATAATCGTATAGATTTTATGGCGAAACATTTAAGTTATTTGTAAATTATTTGATAGAACGATGTTATTCTATATGTAATGTATTTTATGATTAACAAAACGCGGCGTTGGGTTCCACCCCATAAGCGCTTGAAGCTTTTTTCCGTATAACAGGGTAGTCAGAGTGAACTTTGTGCAGACACTCCGTTTGCCGCTTTCCGCTTATATTTCTTGTTAATCTAAGTTAGTCTGAGACCTGGAAAAGGAGCGCATAAATATGTTCACATTTCGTTTTTCTTGTTGTCTAAAACAGCATTTGTAAATAAACTGAGAAATATCAAAACTATTATTACAGATATTGCTCTTTTATTACTTAAGGCGCTTTAATATACTGATATAAATAAACTTATTACAATAATACTACGATTCAATAAACTTCAACTATTAATAGCCTTATTATAGCCTTAGAGGTATAACATTCTAATGTGTTGGCAACTTGTAAATGTTTACATACATGAAATGTATACACACATCTTGAATACAAATATCAGGTTTGTAGGAAATTACTAAAAGTATACTTGGTCAAGCACGTTGTGAATGTGTTATTAATTATAATATACTTATTTTCATTAAGCTACACATAAAAAATAAAGTAAACAAGAAATAAAAAATACTTTCAACATTTGTGTACGAGACCAAAGCAATGTTTAGTTTCCCGTTACCAGTGAAGCGATATCTAAATACAGCCGTCAGACGTTTGAAAAATGAATGAAGTTATCAATAGAAAGGGGAATAATTGAGAGGAGGTACAATCGAGATATGATGGATCTCACACCTTCGCCCTATCAAATCGCTCTCCAAAGGGTAAATCTATATTTAAGTGCTCCAACTTCACACTTGTAATTACATTTTTATGTTGTCGAGGGCCCGGTTCGAACTAATGCCTCTAACAAATGCGAATATAATAGAGACGGGACTTCGGTTCTTGATATCTTTTTAGCATTCAAACAAGTAGTTCATAAGTAAGTTCATCCTATGGAGTATTGTTTGATATGTTTTTATTTTTATTTTTCTCCATTGATCGTTATATGAATTAGATTTGATCTGACCTTTACAGTTTAAAAAAAGTTTAATAGTAACAAACAGTTCACCACACTACTTCTTTATATGCTACGAATGTAAAGTACATGTTAATTAACATCTTTTAAAGCGATCTGTAAAAAATGTCTGCTATTATATTGATATTATTTCATGGTACATAACACATTAGAACCATTTCACGAAATAGATCTCACATAACAAAGGCTGTTAACAATATTGGCATTCAATAATAAAAGGTGTAACAATACAGCTGTAATAAAGCATGGTAATCTTTCTAAGGCTTTATGTCAATTTAGGGCTATCAAAACTAATAAATCAGTAAATTATTTAATATAAACTTAATGTTATAAAATAGACTAATTGTAAACCTTTACTGTGAATTATTGAAAATAAAATTAAGTATATTAATAAGTTATATTATAACTGAAGGATAACTAATTTAAAAAAAGATTTTTTCAAAGGATCACATCCCTACAAAGAAACCTTACTCGCATGTGCCGCGCCATAATGGCGACAGAATGTAATTTTATCTGTTTGCACTCATATTTTTTATTTAATAGAGAATGTTTTGTATAATTTTCTTACTATCCTTACTATTATAATTTAAAGTATATAATTTTGATTACTATCCTTTCATATATATCATAAATTTATATATTAAAAATTGAATTAAAAAGAAATCCTTTATTTTCAGGAAATTACAATTTAATACTAGTTGTAAAAAATAATTAGGGTTTAGCGTTACATACTATTTTAATAATTCTGAAACCATTTAATAATAATCGGGATACTTGAGAAAATAAATAGTGTATCAAAAAAATTTTTTTTTGCATAGACAGTGAGATTGAGTTTTTTTAATCATGAGACATTCCTAATACAAAATTTCACGAATTAATGTAAAATTTAGTCTCATAGAGAAACCGGCGAGGAAGTATTTCAATAATTTCTTCTACATTTAAGACCTCGTGAATATTAAACGCCTGTTAAAAATAAATACCTTTTTAACTTTTTGTTATTATTGTTTCACGTAATAATAATTATATATTAACTAATTTTATTCTTAGATTATATTATATTTATCCAAATCGCCATATTATATTTATCTAATCTAATCGATTAGATTATATTTATCTAAATCGCCTTATATCGATAATTCGTAGAAGAATTCCATGTACAAATTTCTATAAAATTATCGAACCAATTATATATTTATTAGTATCAAAGTTATTATAAATATATAAATTGTTAATTTCATTTTAAAGTTAGTGGTGGTAGTAGTTATATTATTAGTAATATAAAATAAAAAATAAAATTGATCGTTCACACAGGTGGACAGATTTTATCCAAGCATTCTGTGAAGGTCGATTAGCGAGAAATAAATAGCGGAATATGTAGATTGTAGATATTAGTATTTTTAATTTTAATGGATGGTTCCTAAGAAATTTATTTGATGAACAGAATAAAAAAATATCTAAATATTATTTATTACTATAGATTATTCCAAAAACTTTTGAGTCGGCAGGAAATATAAAATGTCTTACAGGAAACTACCACTGGCTCATAAAGCAGATATGCAGGAAAGAGCCAGTGTAAAACTTAACATTTGCTCTTTTAAACTCTAATTTTATAAATAATTAATAACAAATATATACTATACTTGTACTGTATATATGTATATATTACAATTTATCTAAATTTTAGATTGTTAATTTCAACAAAAAAACTTGTATAGTGAAATTATTTAAGTAAGTATTAATTAAGACTATTTTATATTAATAAAATATAAAAATTTATTGAGAAATTTATATCGGTCAGTTAGATTTAATTAAAATTGTTTGGTAGTATTCATTTCAATGGGACGAAGGGACAGTTAAGTAATGATTACTATGTGTTGTGCGGTTATTGTTTTGTAGTAAATTAGTGACGGTCGGCCGCCTGGGAATAGTTTCCAGTCTGGAGAATTCCGTTAGAGAGCGAGCTTCTAAGCTCGTATATATTCTGCCACAATGTTTAAATACTTAGTATTGGGGAGATAGTAGCACAGCGTGCACAACATACTAAACTTATTATATTAAGTAGAAACGTTTGTTTTGCTAAATAAATACCTACGCTTGCAAAGTAAACGATGACAGAGGAATATGACCTTCGATCATTATTCAATTGTACAGTTTACAATAGAGATAGCGTATTCTATTCCCTTGTGACTAATTATTGGACAATAACATTTTTATTTTTGCTACATTAAGGCGAATTCGTCTAATAAGATGTAGGATTTTCGCGATTTTTGCACATTTTAATATAATTAAATAGAAACGGAGTTTCTTAACAAAGTATTCACAAATCATTGCTTAAATTCTATATGAAATCATTACTCATAAAATTACACATTATAATTCAGATATTTTTTTATTATATTATAGTATTATTAATAATTAAATAAATGATATCTATCTGCTACTAACAAAAATAGAAGTAGGAACATTTATTATGTATGTAATATATTATTTTCAAAGTGGACTTTGTACGTTTTAATCAGTTAGTTCGCATGCTCTACGCATTATTTATTAAAGGTTCATTGAAACTAAAGGAGGAATTAATTAATTCAAGACTCTTCTATTAATTTATTAAAATATATTATATATTTTTTTTATGCCATATTACAAAAATATTTAATTCAGGTCAGTAATTAATTTTTTTTTTTTCTCACAAACAAACGCTATCAATTTTCAAAACAGCATTAAAAAATAGCCAGCCACTATGCCGGCACTATATGGACGACGTATGTTTTATACAGAAATCGGGGTCACGTACAATGACGTCGCACTCAGTCACCGAATATTTTCGAGTGTTACGACACCACCACGCCGTCAGCGGAACGCTTACCTCATACATCTACCTATTATTAGTTGGATACGAGCTTCCATCAATACCTAGTAACCACGGAGCCGCGCTACAAAACGAACGTACGAAATGACTAAACTCTCGAACTTCCTATATTATTTCCTCGCGCATATAATTACAGTGCAATCATATCAAATACTCGGCATATTTCCTTCTTTAGACCGTAATAATTACTTAACGTACCGGGGACTGTTCCGGGAGTTGGCGAATCGGAATCACGATGTGACTCTCATTAACCACTTTGAACTGCCGGACGCGCCCGCTACCTACCGCAGTATATTACTGAGTGTTAAACAAGTTTATAAAGGATTATCTTTCGAATCTGTGATAGTGAATGAAGTTTCGCGTGTGCCGTTCGAGACGTTAGTAGCTACTAAAGCTGGGAACGACGACTGCAAGACGCTGATGAATAATAATCAGGTGTTACACATGATAAGAACTCGTCCTCATTTTGACGTGATAATTGTAGAATCTTATAATAGTGATTGTGCGCTTGCGTTGGCGGCAAATTTGAGTGCACCGTACATCACTTTCAACCCACAACCGGCACATCCCTGGCATTACAGTAGGTTAGGCATACATTTCAATTCCGCTTATGTTCCGCAATCTCTACTTCCGTATGGAAAGCAGCCGTGGTTCTTTGACCGAGTGAAAAGTTTTATACTGTATTACGTTTCTAATTGGGTATATTACATTGGTTCGCAAGTGACGGATCATGTATACTTATATAAATATTTAGGAGACGACCTCCCTACTCTCGAGAGTATCGCGTCGAACGCCAGCCTAGTGTTTGTAAACACACACAAATCAGTTTTCGGAAGCGTTGTGCGGGCTGATAATGTTGTGGACATTGGCGGAATACACATTAGGCCCCCGAAGGTTATACCTACGGTAAGTTAAACAGATGTTGAACATGAAAAATTATCGCCCATAATAACAATATATTAGCGCCATAACTGTCGCCTGTCATGATAATATCCGTAAATGAATAGAAATGTATACGTAATTATGAATTATTGTATAAGATGTATTATTTTCATAGATAGTCTATATGCTATTATTATATTTGTATAGATTTAATATTTAAAAAAAAACGTAAATACTAAGTTACAGTCGCTTAATTCTTTGATTTATTAAGGAAAGAACTATGTTTGGTAAAAATATACCATAGCCATTTTGACAATTCTAACTAATCAAGTGATTAAAATATTGTGATCTACATAAAGTTTTATGTATATATATTACCTGTTTGTATACAATAAGAAACCAACATATCTAATTATTTTAAATTGTCATTTTGGTAATTAGACAAGAAAATTGCATAAAATACATATAGCATAATATACATACATACATATATTTATTAACCTTACTTCTTTACCAACTACACATGTGTGCATAATAGGTCAACTTTGGTATACAAAATTGCAGATGCTTTTTTAACATAACTATTTTACATAAAATTTTATATTTAAAAAAAGCAAAAAAAAAACATCAACGTGACGCAGTTATAAGCAATTTTACTAAACTAATAATTGTGGGTTCTATTAGCGCGTTCTAATGGAATGCCCAATAATTACACTTCCTGAATCCAGCAAAGTATTATTATAATTGTGCAGATGAATAAACCCAAAATGCAAAAAGTGTTTATAAATAAAGTATAGAATCCCTATAATAACAGGTTAGACTCACTCTGCCTGCTTTTCATAACTTCAAAAAATTAAATTTTGATATGTTTCCTTAGTTCTTATTACAAATATTGATATACACACACGCAAATAGCCATAATTTTTAGTGTGCCTGTAATTATTTTGTTAAAATTTAATTTTTGCGACTTACTTTTGCGAATACATTTCAGGAAATAGAAAGATTCATAAATGAAGCCGAACATGGTGTCATTTACGTAAACTTAGGATCTACCGTAAAGGATTCTACATTGCCAATAGAAAAACTAAATGAATTGGTTTCAACATTCAGAAAATTGCCACTCAGAGTCTTGTTCAAATGGGACGGACAGAACCTGGAGAACTTGCCAAGAAACGTTATGACTATGAGATGGCTACCGCAGTACGATATCTTAAGTAAGTATTGAATTATTAAAAGATTTGTTGATGTTTTCTTTTATGATATATAAATAAATCAATTAACGTCCTAATATTATGATTTTGTTATATTTTATCAAATTTTTATACATATAATCTAGAAATATAATATAACACTAGCATAGATAATTTATAATTGGTAAACTATTTCAGTTAGTTTCTTCAAATAGTTATACTCGAATTAATTAGACATAACTTTAACGTGATTGTCTTTTAATTATAATTTACATCAACACCTGCAACACATACGCTACTTCAAAATCTATAATAATATTTATTTGTGTATGTGAATCAACCACATAAAATATCTATACAGGTGTAAGAATCAGTATAAAATAAGGCCAAGAAATATTTTATTAGAGAAAGTTATCGTAGCTGTCACTTTCGCTACTAGTCAGTTAGAAAAATTCTTATGTATTTTCATAATAAATATCATCTCTTTATATTTTATGGCTTGAAACGTCTGTGATCATAAAATATAATAGCGCCTAATGTAATGAAACGTTTACAGAATAATGGAGCTGACAAAAATAAATATGATATAAGATTGAATTTATTAAAAAACCTCTTCGTCATTTTGCAGAGCATCACAACGTAAAGGCGTTTATTTCTCATGCGGGAATACTCAGTACGATAGAAGCATTAGACGCCGGTATCCCAGTAGTAGCAATACCGCTATTCGGTCACCAGTACGGTAACGCAGCTTCTCTAGTCGACGCGGGCATAGCTACAATTGTTAATTATGAAAATTTAAATAAAGAATTACTTTTAGATGCCATCAACGATGTTTTAGATCCAAGGTTAGTATATTTTTAAAATGTAGCTAACAATATTCTTTGGAAATTATATTAATTGAAGATTTTCATTTACATGTAATGAAAAAAAGTCTATAGTCTATTTGTAATGGCCAAAGGCGATAACATTATTTTAGGAATCTGATTTCTATGTTATTAAATATGTAACACGATATGTATATTCTTTTTATTATTTAAATCAAGTACTGCAGTATAAGTTCTGCAATATTTTGTGACGTAAGCGGACCGACCTTGATTTTTTAAACATCGCTTCCTGTAGATGATATCAACAACCGAACATTGGAATGACATAATCATATTAAAATATTTACTTTAACATTCTTTTCTATTTTCAACTTAACTAAGTTAAAGAGAAAAAATATAATAATTAAACATTTGTAGATGCGCCATATATATGCAATCTTATTATCATTTGACAAAACATTAAAATTTTATCAGTTTTATGTAATATGCAAAAATAGAATAAGTATTATAGTTATCAGGTTTGTGCTCTGTATATAACATAAAGTTGTCTTTTTGCCTCTTGATAGTAAAATAAGGTAGGGACTAAAAAGTAAGCTATATAAAGAAACAAACTTAAGTTTTTTGTAATGTTAATAAAAATATTTAATAAAATAATGTTAATAAAGTGATGTAAGAAAGTTGTGTGAAAACCAGTTGTGATATAATCATGAGGCGGATATAATGTAACACTTATAAGGAAATAGGTATCTTATGTAAACTTTCTTTAGACACAAAAAATAGCCAAATTCTAAGTTTGATAACAAACTATAATAATTTTAATCACTTACTAAAAGCATAATTAATTATCTTTTCATTTAAAAACCGGCATTACGCTGACATTAAGACGCTGTCTTACTACTGTTAAAAAAAATTATATGGCTTTAAACTAATAAATATGGTGTTAAAATTAATTAAAATAAAATGTAAAGGGTAAAAGGGAATAAAGATAAATATATTACTTAATAACTGTCGTTACATCGTTAGTGTGTTGATAATTTATACTTTAAATTAATATAAACAACATATTTAATAAATGTATATAAATATAATAACAAAATACAAGGAAATTATTCAAATAATAGTAGATAATAATAATTACTAATTGGAACGGCGAAAAAGAAATCATAGACAAAAATAAATGACTGGAATCGATTAGTAGAAAAGCATATAAGCAATTAACGGAGTGTCTTTACACTAGATTGTGTCTGACTGCCTTGTTATGCGAAATAAAGCGTGAAACTGAAAAAAAAGAAACATTTAAATTAAGTTTTATAGAAAAATGAGGTGTTACATTTAATATGTTATACTAAATTAATAATAAATTTTACGACTATTTTGTTTTCAGGTGGCAAGAAAAAGCAAAATTAATTTCCCGTGTATGGCACGATCGTCCCATGTCGCCGTTGGAAAGCGCTATCTATTGGATCGAGTATGTAGCGAGATACAACGGAACGCCGAACTTAGTAGCCCCGTCAGCTGTCTCGCCGTATTACCAACAATTTCAACTAGATGTCTTAGCGTTTGTAGGATTAGTTTTCTATATTCTAATGTACGTATTATACAAAATACTAAGTATATGCTGCTGTTGCTGCTGCCAAAACGAACCACAGGTGGAAGAAGTTAATTTGGAAGAGAGAACCACTAAACGAGTCAAATTTGAATAACCATTTTGCATATGGGCCAACGTAACTAATTTATTTATTGTTTATTTTATACTTATAAATATTGTTGTATAATAATTATTATTTTTATATTTTTATTACAATAAATATTAATATAATTATACTTAATAATATTATGTAAATTTTAGACTGGAGTTAAATTAAACTAATTGTTCTAAAGTACTATTTTTTATTGTTTGTTAGATATAAAAACTCTTTCAAAAGATAAATATGAAGCCTCTTACTCTATATTGTAAGAGGACACTTATAAAATTTGATACGCACAAATACTTACTTGAATTATTATAGTGATTTCAAAAAAGAAAGTAAACCTTGATACAATATATTTTAAATACGATTTACTATTTCACCTTAACCTTGCAATGACTTAAATTTAGCCAAATTTCACTAACAGTTTGCTATATAAATAAGCATAATTTAGATTTTTTTATTATAGATAACTTACAAACCAATAAAATAATGCGCTGAAAATAAATAAACACTCACAAATTAAAATAATTACCCATAAAAATAACCAAATGTAATTAAATTAGTTTCTTTGTATTACCTTATTCTTTATTAATCTTTTACTGTTAATTATTATATTTTCAATTATTACTATGAATTTAGTAATTAAGTAATCACTGGTTTTTTATACGTAATTGATTCGTTTATACAAAAACTTTCTCATTAAGAAAAAATCTAGTATAAATTGTTAAGATATAATTATGTTAAAAAGTTAAATATTTGTAGATATATTTATTGGCAGAAATACATCATTAAATTATATCAGATTAATTAATTTAATTTATCTTCACGCTTTTATCTTGCATTGCAGAGTAGACAGACAGTATTTAGTGTCAAAACACTTCGTACTTCACTTTCCGCCGAATTTGAGACGTCAGAGAGAGATTATCTGAAAAAATATTTCCTAATCATTCAATATTTTTGTACTATTTTAATATATTATAAATCAACATTTCGATTGAGAGTTACATACATTTTTGAGAAACGTCTCAGTGTAATCCTACCGTATAACATTTAAATTCGACATTTTCAAATTTCTATTCTCGTTTAATAATTGACGATATGCATTTTTTATGTTTTGAATCTTTTAAATCCTTATAATGTATCTATAATACGCTCTTTATCTTGCATAGCAGAGTAGACAGAAAGTACCTAGTGTCAAGACACTCCGTACTTCACTTTCCACTGAATTCGAGACATTGCGTGTTGAGTGGTGGAACTCAACACCGCACTTTGTCTTACCAGAGCGAGAAAGTAAAAATAATTTAAATATAATCACCGAGTGGAGACCGAACCCACAACCGATCCCGTTTACAGCCAGCCCAGTCCAGCTTATAATAAAAAATGGGGAAAAATAATTTACTTGACTTTATTTTTGTACATACTTAATTGAAACTTTTATTACCTGACCTGTACGACGTTACATTAAAGCGGTTGAGTGCTTAAAAATACAGATAAAAGTTTAAAAACTTTGATTTAATTTATAAAATAAATTATAACAATTTATGAGCTAGTGCTAACATTTTTGGATTGCGTAATCTATGCTATGGCAATTGTACACTTTTAGAATTATTGTAAAAGATTCCATTGAAAAGATAGAAGGATGGATGTAAGTAAGGCTTATATACACAAGACAAACTAAACGGATTTAGATTAAATTTTTAACTTTATGTACATATGAACAACGCTTAGGCAGGTTATAAGATTAGGTCAACTGTGACTGGTAACTTAAATGTAATCGGCTTTGCAGTCTATAATAATGTATGTTTAGATATTGTTGTTCTATATACAAAATTTTTATGTCCTCTGGCGATGAAACTATAAATTTATTGTGTTAAGTAATGTTTCATATTGAAATGTTGCGATATTTTGGACAGTGATAACAAATTTATCACTATACTGTTGTAAACACTTATTATCAATATCTAATTTTATCATAGTATTCAGATATTATAAAACTTACGAGTATAAAAAAATATTAAAAAGGCTAATAGAGACGAAAATTATAAAATATTAAAATTATTTCATATTTAATTTACAATAATTTTACAATGTGTAAATATTGCATATACATTTATGGACTGTTTATTTTGAAAGTGGTGTAAGTCCAGTTTTGAAAAAAATATGAAATATTAAGTAGTTTATGCTTAATTGCATGTATTATTTATGTATAACTAGTCCATGTTAAATTTCTTTCAAAAAATCCTATGATTTGAATCAGTTAAAATTTGTAAACTAAAACTAAGTTAAAATTAAGAATAAAGTAGGGAAATGTAAATAACCTATTTGTGTAACGAATATCAAACTATAAAAATGACTTTTATAACTTTATAACATTCTATTTGAATAAAAAATGTCGTTGAATTAAAAAATATATGAATCCATATTAATATATTTCAAATTTTGGTTGACAGAGGTTTTTGGCGGCTCGGTTGCTGTTGAATAGCCCGTTATTTTACATTTTTTTATATATGTTAAAAGTTTTTATTTTAGTTACATATTAATTTGATTTCCTAAAGTGAATAATTGCACATTAACATCAGATAGTGACATGGCTAAGAACTAATCGCTCATCCAAAAGTATAATGACGTAGTTACGTATGGGCTATTTTTGATGGAGAACTTTTTCAAATATTACGATGAAAATATAATGTACTTCCATTTATTATGACAAAATCTTATAATATTATTGTACTTTACTATAAGATATATTGAATAATACCATTGTTACAAATCTCTAGAAATTATTAAAAAAAAAAACGAATTAAAATCTATGGATTTAATTTATTTGAGGTGATTCATAAAAAGAAACTATTTTGACTGAGGCTGCCTTTAAGAAGTGGCAGACCACCATCTCTCTTGAAGAAAGGTAGATTATATAACAGTCAAACGTGCCAGAAAAAAATCCCAGTACACGCTGCTTTATATCCATGTCTTTGTGAAGGAGAGATGGAGGTTCTACTTCAAAAAGCTGTTGAAAAATTAGCAGCCATACAGTCTTCCAATCGAACTGCCTTTGAATCTTGGACTTATCACTCCAATAGCACCTTGAGAAAACTCAGATTTGTCCTCCTCCCATAAATAATCGGTAAGCGGGATCTGACGATGTTCCGATCGAAGCGTGGAATTCGCGGAATGGGCTATTTTGGTGTGCTCACGCTTACTGACCTATTAACTGCAACTTGAACACCAGAATGATACCACGTCAGTACCGGTACCTCTTTATTACCTCTATGTGTAAAGACAAGGGCAGTGTTGTGTTTGTGGTAGTTATGGAAACTCTTTGAACATATGATTGATTTTAGGCGTCGCCGAGAGTAAGCTGTCTTGGAGTGTCAGTGTGAATAAAATTATAAATTCAGTCAGGATATGGCACCGTGGGCGCCAATTTTGCCCTCAGAATTTTGATGGAGTTTTGCGTATAGCATTTTCATTGTCGTCAATGTATCTGATGGATATTGTGATCCAAAGGGGGCCAATACTTACATTATTGGAGACACGTACTGCAATTCCGCTTCAATGGTCCGCTTCAAGAGCTGTTGTTGGCGTTGTTCTTTTCTATGTAATGGTAGATACTATCTCGGCCTATATCCAGAACCAGCCTCCATGGCTGATGATGTATGCTAATACCATAGCGCTCAGAGCCAGAGCGAGGAGAGCCAGTTGGAACTGGAGCGGAGATTAAACCTCTGGAAGGGACATTTGAGAACGTTGATATTAATCCAAATGTGGCAAAGAGCGAGTACATGGCTTACGGGAGCCCGAACTCTAGCACCTTTCATATAGGTCCTAAACCAGCTGTTAAATACGTTGTTAAGTAATTCATCCATATAGGTCCTGAATCAGTCGGTAAGTAAGCAAGTTCAGGTACCTTGGATCCATTGTGCATGAGTCCAGCGGCATTGATCACGATGTCCATGTCCGCGCATGTATTAGCGCTACTTGGGCAAATGGCATACGATGACAGGTGTGGTCTATGATCGACGTATGCCGCCCAAACTCAAAAGGCTGATATACAAGAGCATAATTTATTATATATGCCATATGGCAGTGAATATTGCCCAGCACTTCTTTAGTACAATCAAGAGCTTCACGATACGGAAATGAAGATGATAAGACGTGGCGTAATACGGACTGATCATATACGTAACACATTTATTCGAGGTAATTTTAGAATCCACGACGTAGTGGATAAGTTCCAAGAGCGTCGCCTAAGTTGCACACCAGCTTGATAACTATGTCGGTAGAAAATGCCTTGGAGTTAAACCACCTGGAGGTCCTAGGAAACGATGGCTAGATTTTGTTAAACCGAGTATAAAAGCCAATATTTACCATGAAGGATGCCAAGGACCGTAAAAGTGGAGTAGTGGGAAGGCAAACTCTAACTAGGGCTGGAATAATTGTCAGGAAGAAGATTCATGTAGAAAGTGTATAAAATTAATTCATTACGAAAAAAGATATATATTCTCAAATATTGTTATTAAATATTAATATTGTTATTAAATATTAATATTATTATTAAGTAAATGATTAAATTAATGTACGTTATACGAATTATGATATTAGGAATAAGGCACAGTTGCTAATGAGACGGATAAATATAGTCTTATTGTATGTTATTTTATTATTTATACGCAAAAAAATATTAATATATGTTTTAAACGATATTTGACTATTTAAAATTACAATTTAACGTTTGATGGACTTACATACACTCACATTTTAAAAAAAAGCGATCCATACATAAAAAATAATAGTGATTAGAAATTGATGAATACTAATTTTCTTATATAAAATATAAAGTCAGATCTTCTACAGAATCAAGGAAAACTTTGCAAATTTGTTTTTTTTGATAATTAATCATTTTACATGATATAACTATAAGTTTATATAAACGTATGTTAATATTAATGTGCAAGGATAACATTGTACATACGAGTAGCTGTATTCTCTTCACAAGAGAGTAAGGTAATTTAAAACATTTGTTAAATACACAGATATAACGAAATATAATAAGTTTATTACGTTGATTAGTCATTGTGATCGTTAACAATATTAGTTATCTTTTAAATGTATGTAATAAAAATGCACAGATTATTTATCACAGTCTAGCGTAAGGATTACTACAGTGTGCACGCCAATAGTGATAAAATGTGGACAAACAATATTTTCATATTTTTATTATCTTTAATATTTGCACAGTTCATTCCATTGCAATCGTTAAATATTCTCGGAGTGTTCCCGTACCAGGGAAAAAGTCACTTTTTTGTCTTCAAGCCGTATCTCGAAGAACTAGTACAAAGAGGACATAACGTTACAGTTATATCATATTTCCCAAGAGAAAAACCATTACAAAATTACCATGATATAAGCTTGGCCGAATATTCAAAAATCTTAGAGGATGTGTTTCCGATACATAGATCGTATTATAGCATATATCAAATTAGTTTGTTCCTATACTCATCTGGTACGGAAAACTGTAAAGTTTTGCTTGCGGATAAAAATGTTCAGAATCTCTGGAAATCCAAGGCGAATTTTGACCTTGTCGTTGTAGAACAGTTTCAAAGTGACTGTGCCCTTGGGTTAGCACATGCTTTGGGCGCTCCAGTTGTGGGTTTGACTTCCCATATGTTAATGCCGTGGACGTACGACAGAGTCGGGGCACCCTTCAATCCATCCTATGTATCATTTATGTTTTTGGAAGGTGGGACGAAACCAACCTTTTATCAGCGAATTGAAAGAACATTATGGAATGCATACATGAAATTCAGTTACAAATTTATGTGTCAAAATGTAGATCAGCTCACTCTTGCTCAGTATTTTGATGATATACCGCCTCTTGAAGAATTGGGTCGTAATATAAAATTTCATCTTATTTACACGCACTTCATGTTAACTGGTTCAAATTTGTTACCTCCTAACGTAATAGAAGTCGGAGGCTATCACGTGCAAAAACCGAAAGGTCTGTCAAATGTGAGTATTATTTTATAGCTTTTAGGTATAATTAATAGATTAAAAACATAAATCGATCAATCAAAATCAAATATTACATTTAATTTTGATCTCCTTATAAAACGTATTGCTTTAACATTTTATTTATAAAATAGAACTACATGCGATATATGTGCAGAGTAGGGTATTTTGCTCACCGTCGGGTGTTACTTTATTTGCTTATATAAGCAACGTTATTATCAGTTTTGATGCCACCTTTATGATAACGGCAACGTATTCTCACTTTATAGATCTTTATAGATTATAATTTTTAAGAAAATACTTATTCATACTTTGCCTTCTTAAATATAAAAGTAAACTGCTTATTCATTTGTCTATGCCAGATATTTATATTTCCTGTAGAAAACCCACTGAAACAGGTTAAAATATCCTATATTTTGCAATTGTTGCACTTTTTATTCATTATCCTTCAGTATTTTTTGCATAATTGAAACATAAACTAACAGACCCCGATAAACAAATAAATGTTCTTGTGAATAGTTTTAACATTTTTTAAAATCTATGTACGAAATTTATTGTTCTATTTTATTTTGTTACTTCTTAAAAGGTGTTATAAAATATTAATCTCCAAAGAATTTGGTTAAAATTTCTAGTTGATGACAAAAAAAATTATACAGTACAATATTACACTAACCTAACATGAAAACTTTGATCCAATATATAAACAAAAATATTTATTTGCTACTAAATGCCCAACAAAATTTACAGGAACTGCAAAAATTTATTGACGAATCTAAACATGGAGTAATTTATGTAAGCTTTGGCTCAATGCTAAGAGCAATATCAACGCCAAAAGATAAACTATTAGCAATAATCAGCGCATTGTCGGAACTTCCACAACGAGTTATATGGAAATGGGAAGAAGAGACGTTGCCTGGAAACCCAAAAAATATATATTTATCTAAATGGTTGCCACAGATAGATATCTTAGGTACATAGATTTCTTTTACAATAATATAATTGATATTGCTAGCTGTCAGGCAGACAGCCTGCCTCTTTAAACGAAAAATAATTGTTAGTTTTTTTATACTCATAATTTTATATTCATCTTAGTTAATAATTAAATAAAATATGTCGGTAATATAATCATTCCACTGGGTGGAAATCGAATCTGTAGTCAATCGTATTTAATTATTGTTTCACGATACACCGCGAAATTATTCTGTAATAGACGTTTCATTCTGTATTTACATTCTGTTCTGTAATACACTTATGATATCATTTCCAAATTTTATATTAATAAATAAACGTGTTAACTTTCAGCTCATCCAAAGGTGATCGCATTTTACTCTCACTGTGGGCTATTAGGAACCACAGAAGCGATGTATCATGGCGTGCCAATAGTGGCGATGCCAATATTTGGAGACCAGCCAGCCAATGCCGCTGCTGTCGAGGAAAGTGGTCTTGGTGTGCAGATACAAATAACAGAGTTAACAAAAGATAAACTAGTAGAGAAATTTAAGACTGTTCTAGATCCACAGTACGTACTATTATTTTAATAACTAGTTGTAGTCAGATAACTCGAAATTCTATAAAAAGAGGTCTCATTGCTCCTCCTCCTTCCGCCGGACGTACAAGTCCAATTTCAGCTTTCTATGTCCATTTCTTTCGGCTGTCCGTTACTTATTAGTCCTTCAGTAGCGCAAGTTTTAAAAATATATATAAAAAATGTCGAGAAAAGAACTGCAAGTGCAGCTCTTCCTACTACATACCGGAGAAGCGAAAATGAGAATTAAATTTAACCATTCCTCAGATCAATTCTGTAATATATCTATGGGATATAAAGGAGAGCAGGAAACAAGTAGCGATAGTCAGTCGCGTACTAGTTTATTTTAAACACCACAGCCAGCTCGCTGGCCGGGTACAAATTACCCCCAATATACTAGAAAATATGTCACAAAATCATAAGTTGAACTTTTATTGTATAATTTCAGATTCAGACAAAAAGTGAAGACTTTATCAAAAGCCTGGCACGACAGACCAATTTCAGCAATGGACAGCGCGATTTATTGGACCGAGTTTGCAGCTCGTTACCACAATTTTACATTCAGGGCAGCAGCTGCAGATGTACCACTTTACCAATATCTTTGTCTAGATATCTTATTAGTGTTATTTATTATTTTGATTGTTTTTATTGTAGTTCTAAAAGCATCATATTTAATACTAGTTTCAAAATCATATACAAAGAAATCGAAAAAACATAAAACCCATTAATTTGTTAATTATTTTTATTTTAAAGGTAGTTAAATTTTTTGCTTTATAAATATTATACAGAATTGTAGTACAATTAAAAGTAAATTATAAATACATATATAACTATATTTTACCTTTTCTAAATATAAATCTTTTTGCACTTTTACAAGTACCTGGCGTATAGCCATTTACTCTAAGTAAATACGTTTAATAATGTTAATCGGCACTTATTATCACTGGAGCAAGATAGTTTAATCCCATAATATTGATTAAAACATTATGGGATTAAAGAGGTAAGTAATAGAGAGACAGTTAAATAAACATAGATTTTAAAATTTTCACATAAAAATATATCTTTTTGCATATAGAGAATATATAGATATTGTACTATATTTTCAAATTTCTTCTCAAGTTTATGAAAAACATCACGTTTAATAATCAGCAATGTGTTTTTTTTATGTTTTAAATTAATCTTTTACATCCCTATAGCGTAATATATATAATTAAAAGAAAAATCTAATAATTTTAATGAGACTATAATAAGAAAGGGGGAAAAAAATATTTGCCTATATTTTTGTACATACTTTATTGAAACTTTTATTACTAGACTGTTCAACGTCACATTGCGTGCTTAAAAATACAAATAAAAATTTGAAAACTTTAATTTGAATTATAAAATAAAGTATAACAATTTATGAACTAGTACTAACATTTTCGGATTGTGTAGTCTATCCTATCTCAATAGGACACTTAAAATTATTGTAAAACATTCCATTGAAAAGATAGAAGTGTGTTAATACATATATAAGATAGGTTATCGAGGATGCTCAAAATAAAACATAAAATTGTTTCTCTGAAAATACAAAGAAACGACATTTAAAGTTCACTAATATCGCCTCCTCTATTATATCTCTTTATTTTCTTACAAAATCAAAGTTCAAAATATTCTAAACATTCTCTGTCATTCAACTGACTTTCAGCTACAGATTATAAACGCGCGGAGCGCAACAAATTTGGAATAATGAAATGTCATTTCATTACATCTCCCCCCCTAAGAGCGAAAATTCTAAATAATATAATCTACTATAAACGAAAATATTAAATAATATAATCTACTATAAACGAAAATTCTAAATAATATAATCTACAAGTTATTTTCATATTCGGTTTCTTCTACCTCATCTGCTGTGATAGGTTGTAATTTTGTTATGTGAAATAAAGTTGATTCTGTTTTCCTGTTGCCAGTGTCAATCCTATAAATGGAATTCGATACTTTCCAGCCAATTAGCCAGTGTTGCCAGTATTTAACCGCTTCTTTCATAGCAAAACATTCCAAATAAATAGCCTTTTTCCGTTTTTGAGATTCGTTTAGTTTTTTTGAAAAATATGCAACTGGTTTGTCTTTACCATCTAGTTGTGTCTGTTTTAATACTGCCCCAATACCCTCTAAAGAGGCATCTGTATAGATTTTTATTGGTAAGTCTTTATCGAATATTTCCAACACAGGTTGAGAACATAAATATCTTTTTATTTGCTTAAATGGTTCTTCACACTTCTCTGATCATACAAACTTTTCATATTTTCTTAATAAATTGTGTAATGGGTCTAAAATAATTGCGCGTCTTGGTATGTATTCATGGTAGAAGTTAATTTTTCTCAAAAATTGTCTTATGTTCTTTTGTGTCTTAGGAGTTGGAAAATTTTTAATTGAGATCAAATTGTCTTTTAGTGGTCTTACTGAGTTGTTCTGAATTACATGCCCGAGGTACTTTACTGAGTCTGAAGCAAACATACATTTTTTAAACTTCAATCTAAAGCCTTCTTTTATTATTGCCTCTTATACATTTCTTATGTGTCTTATATGGTCTTCAAAGGTGGTTGAGTATATAAGAATATCATCAATATAATTTACGGAGTATCCTGTGAGATTATGCTTTCTTAGAATATTACTTAATATACTCTGAAAAATAGCTGGTGATGTTTTTAAGCAAAAAGGAAGGCAGGTCCACTTAAAGTGGCCATCTTGTGTGACAAATCCTGTTTTACTTCTATCTTCTACCCGTAGTGGTATAGCCCAAAAAGCTGAGTTTATATCCAGTGCAGTAAAATACTTACAATTTCTAGTTTTAATAATCAAATCATCTATTAATGGGCAAGGTTGATTAAAGGCTTATTTATGGAACAAAAATTTTATTCAGTTCCCTGAAGTCTACTTATAAGCGGGATTTTCTATTTTTACCTTTTTTAAATGCCAATGTCACTGGAGCAGCGAAAGGACTGTAGGATTCTTCTATTTAATTACTCTTTAATAATATGGATATTTGCTCTTCGATTTCTAATTTATCTTCTATAGTACATCTGTATGGTCTTTTACTGCAGTATCTATTTGTTATTAAATCTATGTGAGCTTCATAATCTCTGACTGATCATATTTGTCCTTAGCGAAAATTGTTTTACATTCCTTTAATATTTTCTCTATCTCAATTTTCTTTTCATTATCTAAATGGTCTGTCATACTTACATATTCTTCTGTTTTTATGTGTTCGTTAAAATTTATTGCAAATGTTTTTATATTCTTTTCTTCATTTCTGTTATCTTTAGACATTTCTTCTATCTTATTTGTTATTTTCTTTTATTCTATTTGCAAGTTCTCGTTTTGGATTAATTTGAATTTTTTATCATATCCAATCCGATTATAAAATCATCAAAATCATCATTTTCTTCTATATATACATCCACCTCTTCTTCTATATCAAATATTTTTATTTTTATTTTTATCAAGCTATCTGTTTTTTTTCACACCATTAACCGTTTTCATGTATGCTATATTCACATTTTCCGTTTTTTCTTTTAATTTAATCAGTCTCGAATTTATTAAAGAGATCTATGAGCCTGTGAATCATAAATGCCGTTCACTTCTAAATTTTTTTCTAATAAAAGCTTGATCTTGATTAATGGTGTACTTACTAGTTTTTTTTTCTCAGTATTTATATCTACTTCAATAATGGAGTTGTTATTTACATTTCTGGGCTTAAAAACCTCTTTAGATTCATTTTTATTTTTCTTGAACCAACATGACTCCTCCGGATGATATCTAATTCCTTTGTCTAGAGATTCACAGGTCTTACATGGTTTCTTATCATTAATTTTATTTTTATAAAGGAATGTACCGCTTTTTATTGTAGTTGAGTTTTTCTTGTACATCATACCTTCATATTTTCTTATCTCTCTGAACAAATCAGTAGTGTCATTAAGTTCATCCCTGTTTAACTTATTTAATATAAACCCAGGTAAACCCGTTGCAATAAGATCTATCCTTGTTTTGGAGTCTATCGATTTGTTCATAGTAGTCTTTCTTTTTTTATAGCATAATCAATTAGTAATCCTTCTTTATACCTGAATGCAAGGGCATATGTGACTATATCCCATCCTCGGTTTTTAAAAGTTCCTAAAAAAATGTCTTTCCATTCATTCCACTGTGCATTTATTGTAAGTTTTATGGTCATCGAGCTATACCAATCTAAACAAGATTTTTCTAAAAGCAACCTCAATATGTCGATTTTTGTTCAAAATTCTCGATCCATTGCATTGCATTAGGGTTTTTTTATTTTTGAGAAAGTGTTCATCTTGATAATATATGTATAATGAGTCACCGACTTCAGCTCTTCAGGTAAAACATAACATTTTCTTTCTTCTGTAGAAATCAAGGTTATGGTTAATATATTAATTAGATTTGCCATCATTTGAGGCTGTCATCGTAAATTCAAATTCCAGCTGATCCATTTTAGTTAACGAAAATGTCGTTTTATAAGAAAGGTTATTGAGGATGCTCAAAATAAAACACAAATTGTTTCTCTGAAATTACAAAGAAACGACATTTAAAGTTCAATAATATCGCCTCCTCTATTATATCTCTTTATTTTCTTACAAAATCAAAGTTCAAAATAATCTAAACATTCTCTGTCATTCAACTGACTTTCAGCTAAAGATTATAAACGCGCAGAGCGCAGCAAATTTGGAATAATGAAATGTCATTTCATTACACATAAATAAATTTGATGCCCCGGAGGTGTTTTAGCAGAGTCGAAAAAAGAGGTAAAGTTACTGAGCGCTAGATCTGGCGAATAGGGAGGGTATTCAGGCATTTCCAACCCCGTTTCTTCAATGGCAGACATCGCAACAGAGCCGGGGCGCTGTCTTGGGCGCTGGAATGCTGTTTCACCAAAACAGCACTCCAGCGCCCAGTTTATCGCGTCTTTTCGATTTTGCTTTTATCTTCTTATTTGGTCTGCGTAATTAGAGCTATTATAGTGGCCCTCTTTTCCAAAGATGGATTACACCGTAAAAATTCCTTCAGCATCCCAGGAAACAGACGCCATAAACTTTCTTGCAGAACTTGACACTTTGAATTTTGTCGACGTTTGTCGATTCCAAATCATTGACTGTTGTTCGGTTTCGGGATGAAAGTGGTGAATCCAGGTCTTGTCTATGGTTACAAAATGTGACAAAAAAAACCTTATCGGCTAGAAACTTTTCAAGATTCATCCTCTAAATGTCGACTTGCTTCTTGTTTTACTCGTCGGATAACATTCTCGACAGCCACTTGCCTTATGGTTATTATGACCTTGGTCACTCTACGATCCGCCAACATGATATCTTCCACTTTTTTTACATTTTCCCAGTAAAGGACGAGTACAGACGTCCCCCGCGATGTTCATTTTCAGTGGAGGTTCTCTCCAGCTTAAATTCTTTTGCCCAACGTGCGATTGTGGAATCCATATTCTAGAGCAGACTCCCCAAATGTTTTCTCTAAGTAGTTGTGTATATTTTCGGTAGACATTTTTTTTCACAGGTACTTGATGCTGTTATCAAGTACGTCTTATTTAATCTTTTTCCATTTTGATGGTTTTCCTGCGACAGTTCATATACAAATGAATATAACTACCGGTAATATCTCATTTATACATTTTTTTGAAGTTGAACTATTGGATATATAAGGCGCTTCAGTTGTAGGTTTGACATTCATCAATCCATTAACCCATCCTATGTATCATTTATGTTTCTAGAAGGTGAGGCGAAACCAACCTTTTGTCAGCGAATTGAAAGAACATTATGGAATGCATACATGAATTTTAGTTACAAATTTATGTGTAAAAATGTAAATCATCACTTGTATTTTTGCACGCGATTTTATTCATGCAGTAGGATATTGTGGTCACTGTAATGTGCTGCCGTATTTGTATTTGCAATTTCATTTTCGCATCAGGGTCACCGTATAATGGGTTTTTCAATCAAATATTCCGTTCATATAGTATCTAAGCAAAATTATTATCAATTCCAATCAAAATTCAAATCCAAAATCAATGCCATCTTTATGATAACGGCAACGTATTCTCTCTTTATCGATTTTTATAGATTATGATTCTTATTAAATATTTATTTATACTTATTAAATATTTATTTATTCTTAAAAAGAAACAACACTAGTTTTTCATTTGTCTATGCCTGATTTTTATTTTTCCAGAAATCGCACTGAACCAGCATAAGTTGACCTATATTTTCGTGTTATTCTAAACTTTCATTCATTTCTGTTCAGTAGTTTTTGCGTAATTAGTAATCGACCACGGCAAAAATATATCTATACTAATATTATAAAGAGGTAAAGTTTGTGTGTTTGTAAATTGTAAGGGGTAATCTAGGGATCTACTGAACCGATTTTAAAAATTCTTTCACCAATAGAAAGCTACATTATTGCTGAGTGTCATAGGTTATATAAAAAAAACAAAATCTGGTGATGGGATCCTGGAAACGAGGGAACTCCTTAAATTTTATAGGCACACTAATAGTGATTTCGGTTTTTTTCAAAGAATCTTGGTCATTTTCTCACGAAAAATAACATTTTAAGAAGTGGAACTGTTGATGAAGACCACAAATGGTCATGAGAACTTAATAATAAGTAACTGTTTTACGGGTTTGGTTCTATTTCTTTAACATAGTCGCTAAGCAATTGATTTTAGTCAACATGCATATGATGAAGTCTAGCTGATGATGGTATGGTGTACCAGAACAACTCCTCAATAATTAACAGCCTTGCATCAGGAAAAACGATATTTTCTAATTGGTCATAAGTAGTTGACAATAGGGCATTGTAACTTAGGTAACGGGTAATGTAAGCTGTAATCCACAACGTGCTGAACAGGAGTTGACTTATATTTAGAGTTGGAGGAATATGTAATGGAATTAAACGTGTAAATTCTCTTATGTATTCCTATTAATTTTTATCACATGTAACGAAAAAGTGTAAAATAATACCCAAACCGGAGGTTACCCTGTTTATCGACGCCGAAACTTCGATCACGGCGGTCAGGTGGCCTCTTTGACTATTCGTGAAAGGACTATTAAAATAGACAACACATGGGTCGTCCCGTACTCTCCAATTCTCTGTCGGACTTTTAATGCCCACATAAACGTGGAGTATTGTCATTCCGTTCTGGCTATAAAGTATATCTGCAAGTATGTAAATAAAGGGTCTGATCAGGCAACATTTGGTGTAAGAAATGCTCATAATGAAGTTGAGAATTTTGTAAATGGAAGGTACATAAGTACATCGGGAGCGGTCTGGAGACTATTGCAATTTCCTCTCCATGACAGAGACCCTACTGTCCTGCAGTTGGCCGTACATTAAGAAAACGGCCAAAGAGTATACTTTTCCCCAACTAATGTGCAAAGCATTGTTGAAAATCCACCAAAAACAACTCTGACCGCTTTCTTTGAATTGTGCAATTCCGACAACTTTGCAAAAACATTACTTTACCATGAAGTTCTTCACTATTATACCTGGGCTAATAACAAAATTTTCCCGAAGAAAACGTGGAGAAGATGTCGCTGGTCATCCTGTAATAAAAAAGATCCTTCTTTGGGAAGAGTATATAGTGTGCCCTTCTCAATCGGAGTGTTTTTTGCTTCGAGTCTTGCTTCACCAGGTACGTGGCCCCACCTCATTTCAGAGCTTAAGAAGCGTGAACGGAGTTGTCAAAGAAAAATACCAAGCTGCTTGCCGTGAGAGGGGTTTGTTAGAAGACGAGACAGATACCTTCTCCAATTCAGCCACATAACAATGCATCGGACATAATACTGATACGTTCGTACGATCCCAATGAGTTGTCAGTTTTTATTAATGAATATATACCGAAATTAGTCAAAACCAGAGACAAGCATTTCATGCAATAATCGACAGTGTGCTAAATAACAGAGGTTTAATTTTCTTTCTTGACTCCCCGGGGGGCACTGTTAAAACGTTTCTTGCAAATTTGGTATTGGCAAAAATAAGACTATCTGGGAGGAATGGACTAGCCGTTGCCTTTTTGGGAATTGCTGCTATACCGGTCTTGAAAATTTATTGGAGAGAGATTATCATTGGCTTTCTTTGTTCTAGGGCAATAGTGTTACCCAGAAACGATACTGTGAATGAAATAAATAAACTCATATTAGAGAAAATTCCCGGTCAGGTTAAACAATATAAGTCTATTGATACGGTGTGTAACATTGAGGATACAGTGCACTATCCCCAAGAATTTTTGGATTCTTTAAACCCTTTTGGCTTACCTCCTCACGACCTTGTGTTACAAGTTGGCATTCCTATCATGCTATTAAGAAACCTGAGCCCGACCCCCCCCCCCCCCCAACATGTGTAATGGAACAAGGCTGCTTACAAAAGAGTTACGGAATAATATAATCGTGGCGACGATTCTCAGAGGGCCAGCCGTGGGACAACTGGCTTATATTCCGCGGATACCCAATATTCCCACTGATTTACTCATACCGTTTAAAAGGCAACAGTTTCCAGTGAAGATCTCTTTTGCCCTCACTATTAACAAGTCTCAAGGTTAAACATTCTCTCTGGTGGGCATTGACCTGAAAAAGTCGTGGTTTTCCTATGGACAATTATATGTTGGCTTATCTCGGGTTGGATCTCCTCATAGACAATATATTTTACTACCAAATGGTAACATTACATCGAATATAGTTTACAGAGAAGTTTTGAACAATTAAAATTACCATAACCAGATTAATTTTTCCCGTGACTTGATACTCATGGAATTCGTTTATTGCAAATCCCGCAGAAAAGGTGTTTTTTTTCTTTCGGATAGAGTTACTTTCGAATTTTGTATTAGCATGCAAATACAAATATATACCTACGTATACGTATACGTATAACTCACCTTTTGGCAGTACTAAAAAAGGATTATTAACATTATGCCCAACGAAGTGGGCACGGGTCAGGTAGTATATATATATATATATATATATATATATATATATATATATATATATATATATATATATATATATATATATATAAATTATTGTTCTGTTATTTTCTTAATAGTCATGAGACGTACCTAATATATGAACCTTTACCCAATATATAAACCAAAATATCTATTTGCTATAAAATACCCAATAAAATTCAAAGCAATTAAAAGTTTATAGCCCAATCTGAACATAGAGTAATTTATGAGTATATTTATAATTATTTATGAGCTTTGAATCAATGCTAAGAGCAATATCAATGCCAAAAGATAAACTATTAGCAATAATCTGCACTTCGTCGAAACTTCCATAGTGAGTTATATTGAAATGGGAAGAAGAAACGTTGGCTGCAAAGCCTAAAAATATATATAAATCTTAATTGTACCCACACAAAGATATTAGTATTTTGTTCCTTTTACAATAATATAATTTTTGTCGCTTAAAATTGTGGCTAAAATCCTAGGTCACTATCTTAGAATCGTCTCTTTAGATAAAAAAATGATTGTTCAAAATGTTTTATAGTATATATAATTTTACTATTTTTACCTCCACCTGTACTTACTAATCGAATACAAAAAAATACTTTTATGTCGGTTATGTAATCATTCTCCTAGATGGGAATCGAATCCGTGATCAATCGAGCTTACAGTCAAACACTGACGTACTGGCAACAGTATCTTTTGTCTCTATTAGTACAAAATAATCAGTAAGCAAAAATATATATATTTAAATTGAATATTTCTTGTAATATATCACTTTAATAATTACCTTATGTCCCTCTTCAGTTTATGCCATCAAAAAATTAAATATAATAACATTGCATCGTTACGACGCGAAAGAACAGACAAACCCACTGTACTATTGTAAAACTAATATGGATAAAACAATAAAATTCGTAATTATGTTATGAGTGCAACACGCATTTGTAAACTCATTATTCAATCATTGTTTTTACCATAATTTTATCTTAAGAACAAGTTTGAAGATATCGTTGTCAAATTTAATATTAATTACATTATATTTAAATAAATAAACTTGTGATTTTTTAGCTCATCAGACGGTACTCGCGTTTTATTCTCATTGTGGGTTATTAGGAACCACAGAAGCGATGTATCGTGACCTACCAATAGTGTTGATGCCAATAATAAGAAACCAGCAGGCCAATACCGCTGCAGTCGAGGAAATTGGTGTTGGTGTGCGGATACAAAAACAGAGTTAACAAAAGATATACTATTAGAGAAATTTAAGACTTTTCTAGATCCACAGTGGGTACTATTATTTTAATAACTAGTTGTAGTCAGTTTACTCGATATTATACAAAGAGAGGTCTCCTCCTCCTTGTAACGTTTATCTCCCCCCTACGTGGTATATATGAATACTATAATTATAAAACCATGCCTTGGCTCATGATACGTCACGTGGTTAGGACCCATTTACTGTTATATTCGTATGTAACTCAAGATCTTTTGGAGTTTCAGAGGTAACAGTGTTAAGAAAATTCAATTGTAAAATATTAAATTTATATAATAAGGCATCAGAAGGTAATCTTATTTATTATATATTTGCCATCAAAAGGTATCGACTCGTATATGAATTTATTTGCCATCAGATAGGGTTTTTCATATTTGTAATATCATTCAGTAACGTTCCATTGAGATCACCAACGGCGCGTCCGAGGAAAAGCCAAAGGCGCGTCCTACCTTTCTCCCACATATAATGAAGTATTGGAGGTAAACATAGTAAGACAAAAGGTAGCCAAAGCGGCCCCACCCCGCAGCTAGACCTGAATTCCGACCGACCGTGATTCTTAAAACCTTGGTATTGAACCCTCCGGGACGTTGCGTCCCGTTTATGGAACAGTTAACGTATATGATACTTACAATGCCTTTGCAAACGATCAATTATTAGTTACCTGTTCGATAGTTTATTATAACATTAGTATATTAGATAGATTTGTGATGATGATTGGCTTGTGAGACCATTATAAGCCGTGGATTGGTTTGTGAGACCAATACATAATGATGATACGTCGATTGGCCTGCCAGATCAATATTACTTTCCGGTTCGCATATCAGTTCAGACGCACAACCGCTAGGCGGCCGATTTTGTTTTATTTACACACAGCACATACGTAACAGCCGTTTGTCAAAACCAACAATTAAGCTCGGTTAGGTGCCACCGACATCAGATATCAGTCATAGATTCGCCGACAGTCGTTTTTCACATTATGCATTCTATGACCAAACAAGGCGCTATACAAACAGTCGAACACCATTACGTACTAGAGCATTTCGTGAGATAATAGTACAGCACTCCTCTCAAGGACGCCACTAAAACATACTTCGAAACGCATGAGACGTTTAAGTGTCAGACGTATAAGGGTAAGCTATAAAGCTCACCGAACACACGTCGCGTGTCGCAAGTTATATCAACGTCCAACACCGTACAAGCATCGCGCATGCGACGCGAAACAGCATCAATTATGATATAGCTGACCAACATCTCCGTAGCAGTTCACCTAAGCTAAGTATATCAGCCTCAGTGACGCTCAGAAACATTAGTTTATGCCGACGACAACGAATATCACCAAGCCATAAGCTCGCCGAACATCAAAAGTCAGTCGGCATTGTGTGTCTCTATCACATAGATCCACTGTATGTATCGCCCCAAATACATATATTTATATTCTTATGAGAATTTCATTTGTATAAGATCGTGCCAATATTCGCCATAAAGCCATATATCATATTTATTTTATATGCGGTACGAATCTTTCAGCTTATCATATATGTTCGTACCTTAGTACATAAGGAGGTTGACTCGACCGCCACATGGTGCCTTCCTTTATATGCCACGCAACTGTTCTGACATTCAGGACGGTGTAACCTGAAATCTCTTTAAACATTAAGTCAGAAACTCTATGAAAGACAACTCGCCCCGACGACGAACGACATCACCGATGTCGACGAGCTCGGCCGCCCTATTACATGCACAACTGCTTATATTACACGAACGCAATCCGTTCATTACATAGTATATTAAATATTCTATAATTTTAATATACTTTTATTATAAATATATATATATATACACATTTGTTAAGTGTACTTTAAATAGACATATCTGATTCATATATTAAATCATATTAATATATTATATATGTACGTAAGTACGTAATGTTATATTGTATACACAACTGCAACTTCTTTTATTACACGAACGCAATCTGTTCTTTAAATACTTTATTAAATAGTCTATTATTATTTATATTGTTATGTGCACTTTTAATAGGCATATTTGATCTAAATATTGAAACATATTTATATTTCAATATGTACATAAGTAAATACCGTTACATCCTCTACGCCTTTAAAAGGACGTACAAGTCCAATTTTGACTTTCTACGTCCATTAGTTCAGGCTGTGCGTTGCCTGTCAGTTACTCAGTAGTGCGAGTTTTAAAAAGATATATAAAAAACGTTGCGAAGAGAACAGTAAGTGCAGCTCTCCCTTTTATATACCAGAGAAGAATGAGAATTAAATTAATGAATAGTTAAATTTAACCGTTCTTCAGAGCAATTCAGAGGTTACACTATTATTATATTTATTACCCGATACTTACTAATAATAAATAATAATAATAAATAATAATTACAGATCAAAAGCCTGGCACGACAGGCTAATTTCAACCATGGACAACGCAATATACCGGATTTGGGCGAATTGGACCGATTTTGCAGCTCGTTACCACAGTTTTACATTCATGACAACAGCGACAGATATACCACTTTACCAATATCTTAGTCTAGATATAGTATCAGTTTTAGTTATTATGTTTATTGTTATAATTGCAATTCTGTTCTAAACATTATTTTCATTAGTAGTTCCGAAATCAAAAACAAATAAAACCTATAGTAAAAAAAACATACAATCCATTAGTTTAGTCTCATAATATTAATTAAAAACTAATATATCTAGTAATACAGAGACTGTTAAGTATATTATACATTTTAAATTGTCACATTATCGAAAAATATACCTACTTATATATAGATAATGTATAGATGTTGTTTTTGTATTTATTTAAAATATTACATAACTACATAGTGAGATAGTCTTAGAGTCCAAATCACTAAACGAATAGTTTTTCATAAAAATCATCATACAAGCTACTTCGAACTCGCGTTAACCTTGTAGTAATTAAATTACAAATAATTGCTTCGCAATAACCGGTTTTTTAAACTGCAAAAATACATTACATTTTAGCTTCACACATTGGTCAATACTACCAGATGTTTAGACATTCATACACACGATATACGTTTATCATTTTTAAGTTTTTAAATTATCACAATTAAATTTTTTGATATCAAAGGTATTATTAGCTCGACTTAGATTTATTTTATTACACTCAGTATATAACCATGTGTCCACGAGAATTGTGTAATTATAGATTACAATGAGTGTAATTGCTTTTTTTAATATTTTTATAATACTTACTATAAGTAACTTTATCAATGTGCAATCATTAAACATTTTGGGCGTCTTTCCGTTGCCAGCAAAAAGTCATTTCTTCGTATTTTCTCCGTATTTAAAAGAGTTGGTGAATCGCGGGCACAATGTTACTGTTATATCATACTATCCACAAAAAGAACCTCTGGCTAACTACCACGACATAGATTTAGGCGAATCTTCTCAACCTATTGAGATCAGCCATCCGATAAGCAAATCTTTCTTCGTAGTTTTTATTTCATTAACATTGCTTCAAGCTTTCGGAGGACCTGTAACCTGTCGAATGTTACTAGAAAATGAAAAGGTTCAAGATTTATGGGAAAACCGTGTGAATTTTGATTTGGTTGTCGTGGAACAGTTTAATAGTGATTGTGGTCTAGCATTGGCTTACGCTTTAAAAGCTCCGGTGATAGGCATCACTTCCCATGTATTATTACCTTGGCACTTCAGGAGATTCGGTGTTCCGTATAATCCATCATATGTACCATACGATTTTCTGGACGGTGGGACGAAGCCAACCTTGATCCAAAGAATAAAAAGAAGTTTTTTATACGCTCACACTAATTTAATATTTACTTACGTGAGTCAAAGTCTGGAACAAAATATAGTTAGTGAATATATAAGTGACGTACCTCCACTGAATGAATTAGCTAAGGGCATCAAATTAGTGTTAGTGTACCAAAATTTTGTGCTATCGGGTTCGTCGATATCAGGTGCAAACGTTATTGACGTTGGTGGTTATCATATTGCTCAACCGAAACCTTTGCCACCGGTAAGAAAAATATTTCATTTATAAATATATTTTTAAATAAAACATAAACACAATAAAAAAAAGTGGAGTACGGAGTGTTTTGACACTAGGTATTTCTTGTCTACCCTCCTATACGGAGAAAAAGCATGAAGCTAATAAATAAAAATAAAAAATGAATCAAAAAATTGAAAATTCATTCATTATCATTTTATATTTAAAAAATATATAGAATATTATATAAAATAGTGTATTTCATTTTATACCACGTTTTTTTTAAATATAAATTTGTAAAGTTGTTTACTTGATTAAAAATATTTTTTTTCTTTTGAATTAGGATTTGAAAAAGTTCATCGACGAATCCGAACATGGTGTCATTTATATCAGCTTTGGTACAATGTTAAAAGGATCCTCGATTTCAACCGACAAACTGCAAAGTATTATAAGCGTTATATCAGAACTACCACAACGTGTTGTCTGGAAATGGAATAAAAGAAAATTGCCTGTAAATTCCACTGATATTTATTTGTCTAAGTGGCTACCGCAGAATGATATTTTAGGTACATATAAAACTAGATTATAAATATATAAAAATATATTCATATTAAAATTCTCCGTAATAATAAATTATAATTGTTCAAGTTAACTAAAAATATAAGATATTTGCTCTATAATATTTTATATTCTTATAAATTTTAATTTATAATATTAATTTTAAATAAGTTTTTTTTAACTTCACGCTTTTTATCTCACATAATAGGGAGAATAGCATACAGGAAGTGCTTGGTAAGGAGACACTCCGTCTCGATCGAATCGAGGCATTGCATATTGATTAGTGGAACTCAACGCCACACTTTGTCTTACGAGAGCGAGAAAATGAAATAATTTAAATATAATCATACCCTTAAGTGGGAATCGAACCCACGACCGATCGCGTTTGCAGTCAGGCGCTGTCCCACTGCCTTACGACCAGCCTCAGTCAACCAAGTTTCGCCAATATAAATAATAATTTCTTTATTACATCTCAATGTAGATAATGTAGAGTTCATAATATAAAATTTACTAACAATTTCAGCACACCCAAAAGTTGTCGCATTCTTTTCTCATTGCGGCCTATTAGGTACAACTGAAGCTATTTATCACGGTGTACCCGTGATAGGGATGCCAATTTACGGCGATCAACCAACCAATGCAGCAGCTATAGAAGAAAGCGGTTTGGGCGTTCAAGTGGCATTTGAATTTCTTAGTAAGGATTATCTTCTCGAAAAATTTAAGACCGTCCTTAATCCTACGTGAGTACAAACATTTTCTTTTTCATTTATTTATTGTAAAGAAGCAAAAATTCGAAGATTTTTGAATATTTCAAAATGTATATTTTTTTATCCCGTGTAGCAGGGGGACTTGACACTTACCTAGTGTCAAAACACTTCGTACTCCGCTTTTCGCCAAATTCAAGACATTGCGTGTTGAGTGAGAAACTCAACATCAGTCTTTGTCTTACCAAAACGATGAAATGAAAATAAATTTATTATTCGAGTCGGACTCAAAACCTATTACGTTTACAATCAGACGCTGTCCCACTGCGCCACAACCGGCCTCTAACAGGCTCTATTTTAACTTGTATTTAAATGCAGTGTAGAATAAATTTTATAGGTGATTACTTTACTTCATTAGGCAATTTAGGTATGTTGAAACTCTATAAAATATATAATTATCTATAATTATCTTACTCTATAAAATAGAGGTTAGATTTTTTATTGTTGATATAGCTTTTTAATGTCTATTTCTTTTTCCTTTATAAAATAAAGGTCAATTTATTTTTTTAGATTTCAAGAAAATGTAAAAACGCTATCCAAAGCATGGCATGCTCAACCCATAAAAGCAATGGATAATGCAATTTACTGGACAGAGTTTGCGGCGCGGTACAAAAATTTTACCTTAATACCGCCATCTACAAACACTCCTATGTACCAATACCTGTGTCTAGATGTCTATATAACCTTGTTTATGATTGTGACTGCAATTATTATTTCTCTTAAGTATTTTATATCTTTCTTCTGTAAAATTATTTTAAGTAAGCTAAAGAAAAAGTCACAAAATATTAAAATCAAAAAGATGAAATAAAGGACCCCAGACCTAGCAAACGTCCATTTTTCAAAACTGCTAATAATTAAAATTTAGAACAATTATTAATTTTTTTTGAGGCATTTTACTCAGTTAGTTTCAAAACTTTTAATTTTTTTAATATGAATAAAGCTCAAGCATATAAAATATTAATATAAATGAAATTTATTTTGCATACATACATACATACATTATAAAACAAATAGATACATATATTATGTCTAGTTTTCTAACGTTTATTGAATAAAATTTTATTTAAACAGAAAAAAAGAATAGTATTAATATGAACGAATTCCATGTGTTTTCAAATAACAAAAAAAATTAACATACTTGTACCTAATGCTTCCTTGTGTCTTAAAAATATTGTACATATAACTATCCTGGGAAGCGTTTGCTGTTTTTACATTTGTTTTTCCCTCGTCTTTCCGAAGAACGTTTTCTAAATTTGGTTTGTTAAATCGGTCCAAAGTAGTCCAAACTCCCTAGAGTGAACTATCGGACCCTTTAAATATATTTACAAAATCATATTTTTTTTATCTTAATATGGATATATTGAGCAAATACGCTTCAAAGAAAAACTTAAAATTAACAATATCTCGAAAGCGGCAATGTTTCGCCTTATTCGCCTCGGTATGATTACTTAATAATTGCCTTATTACCACCACAACACCTGTTTTAATTTGTCTATCGACTAGCAGGTATATTTAAATAAACAAAATAACTGTTAATTTTCCTTGTTTGATACATCTTTAAATAAAATAAAAGAAATAAAACAAAAATAAATGATAAAATTGAATAATCTCTGACAACTGTAGAAAATATGAATGTACGTATATGTAATTTTTTGCTTAGTTTCATACCTATCTACGTAAATCACAGGCAAAATTATATTATTAAACAATATATCAACTACTTTAAATACATATTCTTGCTCTTTAAGTGCTTATTATAAGCACTTGTAGATCAAGAATATGTAGATTCATTTATTTATAATAACCGCTATTCACATTAAAGTTGAGTCATAGTTTTTGTGATTATCTACTAATAAAGTTTCCAGTCAGTACGTCGCGGACGGTCACGTCTGTCGCGTGGTTGCCACCATGCATTTTTATACGATTTATTTATTTCTATGTGCTATATTATACAATGTAAACGCATTAAACATTTTGGGCATATTTCCTTATCAGGGAAAAAGTCATTTCTTCGTATTTAGAGTGTACTTGCAAGAACTAGCTAAACGTGGTCATAATGTAACTGTTATTTCACACTTTCCGGAGGCGAAGTCGCCTGATAATTATCACGATATAAGTTTGGCGGGAAGCATCAAAATTGTGGAAGATGATTTACCATTTTACAGATCGTATTTAACGATATTAGGTGTGGGATTATTTTTAACTGGTTCCGGAAAAGAAAACTGTGAAGTGTTGTTGGCTAATCAAGAGGTCAGAAACCTTGTTGAAAACAAACCTAAGTACGATGTAATTGTGGTCGAACAGTTTACTACCGATTGTCCTTTGGGTATAGCTTACAAACTAAAAGCGCCTGTTATAGGTATCACGTCTAACATTTTGATGCCTTGGCATTTCAGTAGATTTGGTATTCCAAATAACCCCTCATTTGTTTCCTTTCACTTTTTGGAAGGCGGAACAAAGCCCTCACTGTGGCAAAGAATTGAAAGAACTATATTTGACATGTACTTTAAAACGCTTTTTTATATAAATAGTCAAAGAAATAACCAACTAGAGCTAGCAAAATATTACGATGATATACCTCCTTTAGAAGAATTAGCAAAGAATATCAAGTTTTTACTACTATATCACAATTTTATTCTCACTGGATCGCGGTTGTTACCCAGTAATGTTATTGAAGTAGGTGGTTACCATGTGAACGACAGCAAACCACTAACTGGAGTAAGTTTCTAATGAAATATTTATTGTTAGAATTTATAAATGTAGTCTTATCTGATGGTTCTTTAATAACAATTAACATTTAAAAATAATGTATAAGAATTTTAAACATAGCGGGATTTAAACCCGCGCCTCTTGAAAACGGTTCAGGCGTTCTGATCAAGTAATACGTTTTACATCAGTATATACATTAGTATCTCGTATTACGTATAAAGTTATGAACAAATATTGATTTTCACTTGTTTTAAAGATCAAAAAACTAACGAAATTGATATTTGCAGGAGTTGAAAAAATTTATGGATGATGCAGAACATGGTGTCATATACATAAGTTTTGGATCAGTAGTCAAAACTTCTACGATGCCAGATGATAAATTGAAAGCAATTTTAGGAGCCATAACTGAACTACCATATAGATTTATTTGGAAATGGGAAGGCAAAAATATACAGATGGACAAAAATAAATTCTATGCTGACAGCTGGTTGCCGCAAGTTGATATTTTAGGTAAGTTATTACAAGCTTAGAGATTTTCATATAATGGTAATGCTGCGCAACTTGCCCCTCGCTACAAATTCTAAGCTTCTACAAAGATTTGGCGTGATTTCGGAAATATAACATACACACACAAGATAAGAAATGTCTTCTCAGGAGACAAATACTGACTCAATTCGATCAACTAAATATAAGCACTTGATAACCCACACAAACAAGTAAAATTTTCAACGCAACAAATATTATAAGATAATGATAATAATAATGATATATAACATTATAATATATATTAATCATCAATATACTTATTACATTTGATTAATTACTTATAACCTTGCACAATATGCAATCATCAGGTATATCAATGGATTAAGTTCAGGATAATCTATCGACGTCTATATTTGATCAAACAGTCCTAATTAGCAACAACCCGTTCCAGGTCACCCTAAAACATTAGCATTTCTATCCCATGCTGGAATGGGCGGAACTACAGAAGCCATACATTTTGGTGTGCCAATGGTTGCCATGCCCGTAATCGGTGACCAGCCTTCTAACGCAGCAGCAATTGAGGAAAGTGGCCTTGGAGTTCAACTGCAAATCAGAGATTTGACGAAAGATAATTTAGTGACAGCCTTAAAAAAAGTATTGGATCCAAAGTAAGAAGTACAATTTTTTCACGCTTTAATTATGTTTCTTCATATTCAATGTTATCGGCTCATCGTAATTGACCCTGTGAACCTAAAGGTTCAATCAAACTAAAGTTTGATTTTATAAAATTTGATAACACATTATGCATATATATAATAAATACTTAACCCTTAAAAAACGTAATACCTACAACCTAGATAAATGTATATGAATGAGGAAAAAAGCAATCATCATATTAAGATAAAAAATCTAATTATAAGTATTTCTTTTACAGATTCCGAGAGAACGTAAAGATTTTGTCAAAAGCGTGGAGAGACCGTCCCTTATCACCATTGGATACTGCAGTACACTGGACAGAATTTGCTTCAAAATATCCAAACTACACATTTAGAACCCCGGCTGCCGATGTTCCTTGTTATCAATATCATAGTCTCGACGTTTTAGGTATTTTAGTATTTATATTAATTTCTCTATTATACGTTATAAAATCAGCTCTAACGTTAATATGCGGAAGAACTAAAAAGAATGAAGTACAAAGCCGCTATAAACCCAAGAAAAAGAAAAAAAGTGCTTAGCGAATAAACAATATTTTTTTAAATATACTTGTGATAAACTTAAGTTGTGTACTCATTCTGCCCACTAAAAATCTATCATAATATATACATAGACGGTTAATTTGATACAATTATTTCAAAACATAAAAAAAAACAAATATTACAAAAATAGATGCCAGACACAAGCGCAGGCCACATAGAAATTAGTTCTTCGATAAATATAAAAACTAAAAATGTCATTAATATTCTTTCAAAGCATATACTGTATAATGAACGACTGAAAACTCTATCATCATGGCATATAATTAAATTGTAATATGAATAAAATATTTTAGAAACAAGCAAAAATGCTTAAATTCATAATGAATAATACGCCATAGATGCTATAAAAGGTAAGCTAGTAACTTACATAATATTATGTAATCTTAAATCATACTCGTAGTTGTTTATTTTGAAATCGTACTTATATATTATGTATCCTATATTATAATTTTGTTCCTAAAATTGTAGTATCGTGTAATAATAAAATTTTGGTAATATGGTTGGTAATATGGTGTATTAATAAAATTAAAATAATATTTATCTATACAAATCAATAAAATTGGAGTGTCTGTTTATAATATTAAAGTAACCCTTTTTAACTAAATGCATATGTTTGTATACTCGTTACATATACCAAAATACCAATTTTCACGGCACTAGCAAGTAGCTGATGTGAGAAGTAACTTTTAGTTTACAATTATAGAATAAGCCTCCCGAGATGTTAAACTCCACACGGACGAAGTCGCGGGCGGTTTCAGTTTATTTTTGTTTTGAAACTATTAATCTTAGGCACTGTACAGACTATACTTGATTTTGGTGGCTGGTGTCGTTAATATGGAAACCTAAGAGCCCGTTGAAACAGAGATGTGGAAATGCTAACTTAGCAAGTTTTTCAATACTAATCATAGACAGTTCGATGAAAAAACAAAATCATAGAAAATTTACGCCATCGTACCGCAGTAGATAGTAAAGTGAAGGTGACTCCACGCAAATGATGTAGCGGACATTTACCAGTATATATAAGCACTTTTACGTTGTAAAATAATTAAAATCTCACTGTTTTGTAGAAATTCCGAATACCTACAATGGCGTGTTGCTGTAAACCTGGTCAATGTAAGTTCCTACATATGTTATACGCGACGTTAGTGGATTCGATCTCCAGATCCCCAAAATTTATAATTATTTTAATTTCTCCTGCAGTAAAACATATAGTTCTCGAAAAACCTCGAAATGATTTTAATTAAAACAATTTCAATTAATTTTAATATAAATTTATAATATTTAAGAGTAAATATAGTATTGTTTTCTTTGAACAAAAAATAACTTGATAAGTACGTGTACAAAAAATCTGTTACGTATGTATTAAAACTATTAAAACTAAATATTAACTTTAAGCAAATAAGTCATCAGTCAGTTGCCTGGGACGATGTGATCTTCCTAAACATCGCTGCCTGCAAAAAGGTGAAGTAAAACCTGGACCAATTCCAAAGCATATGGGATGGCTCTACACAGCAAAAGATGCCCCACAACACCAGGTTTTAATACTAAAACGATTTTATTGTATTTATTGTATATAGCAAGGTACACAAAGGCAACTTACAATCAAAAAAGCCCATTCGTCGTTTTCCGCCCGTAGACGAGACATTGCCTGTGCGTCGGAACGTAACGCCACGCTTTGTTCTACCAGAAATAGAAGTAGCTTGAATATAAGCATTGCCTCTAGTGAAAATTATATCCACATCCAATCGTATTTACAATCAAGGCAATGTCTCATTACGTCATTATAGCCTGCTTGTTGTTTTATGAATAATATTCTTAATTTTCTACTTTAAGTTACGATGCGGGTGGCGACCGGGTCACATAGCCTGTCCGGTACTTAGAAGAATAGAGCAACACAACTGTATGAAAAGTAGCGATTGCACGCCATGTCCATCAACATGTTTAAGGTCACCTTGTTCTAAGCCCTGTTGCAGCCCACCAAAATGTCTAGCTGTTTGCCCTTCATCTCAGCTGTGTCCTAAATTGCCTTGCAACCCCCAACCACTAATAAGAATAATAAGACACCAAGGTCAATATCAAATATGCACAAAACCATCTAACTTGAACAATGCTCCCTCTGGACCATATCCATTAAAATATGTATTGGATGCTGATGAAAATGATAACTCAAAAAATGCTAAATACAGTGTAGAAGCTAAATTTAATGATTATCATTTCGATTACACAAGTTCTCAATCATCCTTTGTCATAGACTTTTCACCGCCAGAACCAAGGTGCTTCAAGCCTTGTCCAAAGAAAAGTGCAATGGCATGTAAAATTAATGAACCATGTAAAGCAAATTAATGAATAATATATAATAAATTTTCTGCTTGTTTCTTAATTCCTTTAAGTCAGGTATAATTAAGGTACTAATTTAGATCTTTGAGCAACATTAGCTACTTAATCTTCAATAACAATGGAGATGTTTATAAAAAAAGTAAAAGTTAAAAGTAATTCTCTGATCATTGTTTGTGGGCAACAACACATGGTAAATTAGTAAAGGTTCTTAGTCTGCTTAAGATTTTTTTTTATGAGTTGTTTTTATTCAAAATGCAGTTGTTGCTTAAATTGAAAATAGTCACATCATTAAGAATATAAAATAGAAAATGGTATTATTGGGTCCTTTCTACACATGGATAATTGTAAGCATTAAAGATATACATTGTAAAGACATTTAAACTTTATTATGTACAAGGGTTCATGAATGAATATATTCTTGAATTTAATAGATTCACCAATGAAATTTGACATTAAGATTATGAAATCTTATTCCATAAAAAAAATATCAATTTACCTAAGGTTTATAAATATAGATCTAAGTTTCCTCAACAATATTTATTTTGTAACTGTCAAAACGAAACACTAAAACAATAAATTAATATTAACAATTCAAGAACTTAACTAGGATTTCCAGACTTCTGGGCTAATGCTAACATATTTTCATTAGCAATCATCTGGAATTCATGGAATCTTTGTGACACCCGCTGATTTGTCCTTAAGTACTTGTCCATACAATTAGCTGTACATTTATCCTGAAATAATTTTGAAAAAAAAAATGATTTCATTATTATTAAATAATTAATTAACATAATATTTTTAAATTTAATTTAATTACATGTTTCAAAATACTATAGTATGAATAATTTGATTTATTACTTCTGAAGGCCTGAGATTTCTTGATGTAAAATCATGGATACAGTCATTGAAGCAGAGCTCTGAGAGTTTATTGTATTGAACAAGAAAATCCTTGAACTGAAAAAGTACAAATACGAATTATCACTTTCCATCTAAAAACCTTATATTATAACAAATTTCACGCAAAATTAAACATATAATTCTAATAATTACAAACCGTTTTTATTTGGTCAGCTTCGCTCATTTGTGGAGTAGCCATTATACAGATAATACCCTATTAAAGATATTAATGAATGTTATGTATATTATTAATGTTATTTAATTCAAAGCCAAAGTATTTTCCAAGTTACAAGTTAATTGAAAATTCAAGAAAATTTTAACCTCAAAAATAAGAACTGGGTTGCTAGCTATGGTTGCTAGATTCAATTTTTGGGGACATTTGCTGAAATCACAGATTGAATTTTATTTTTAAAAAATCATTAGACATCGATTGAATCAATCAGTTTGATTCTGATTGATTATAAATATGAATTACGACATAATAAAAATATATATTTTTTCGCATAACCGTTTTGATATGAAATTAAATACCTTATTATTTAATATTATTAATACAAGTTAGCGAAGAAATTACGGTATTTGATGAATACATCCATTTTTATTAACGAATACTTATTACTTTTTTATTATTTAACTGAAATTAAGAAAAATATTAATAAAGCTTCATAGTATTTTTCGGAATATAACATTGAACATAATAAGCAAAAAGTGTAATCCATGTTAATAAAACTTCAATAACTCTGCTTGTAGTACTTAATGGAAATTTAAATTTGTTATCTATACTTTTCTTATGAACGTCAATGTTAAAATAGCTTGACAGCTTGACATTTGACAGTTTATTGTTTAGTGAGTATTTGTCGTGTTATTTTGTGAGAAATATTTGGAATATGAATGAAAATGATGACGAAATCACAACGTTTTGTGATTCGACGGTATTTTTTAACATATATCTATTTAAATTAATTAAAATTAAACATTAAAAAAAACATAATTTTTATAGGCATCGTTGGTGGAAGGATGTCGTTTACCAGTACGAATGCAGGGTGGTGATGACTGGCCACTGGCGGAAATTATAAGCATCAAAGAAATCCATGGGCAAAGAGGATACTATGTACATTACGTTGATTGTAAGTTCACTGATGATCTCTAGATCACAATATAGATTGTCGATTAATCTATCATTCTACAGAGAACGTTATACATTAAACAAATGTACACAGCTCATTATTTTATGAACATTATGGCTGTGAAAAGTGATGTAACATATTCTTTTGTATATATTTTATAGTTAACAAACGTCTTGACGAGTGGGTTCATGAATCATGGCTGGATACGAGAAAAGTACAATTTCCAAGACGAGATGGTGCACCTACAGGGGGTACTACTACCCCGAAGAAAACTCACATTGGATCTGGAGGTGGCGTCATGCCTAATTTTCTTAGTATGTGTGTTTCGCTAATAGATCTTAGATTTAGGCAGTACTTATTTTTATTTCATTTGATGCTAGTAGAGCTAATATTTACGTCTTTTCAATTTGTGTTATATCATTTCTGCTTTCAGTTATTGAAATGTAAACCATGTTTGTATTTTTCTGTAATATTTTTTAAACTTATACTAAAGCTGCATGGATATGATATTTGTGCCTCTTTTAACAATGATCCTTAAGTAATCACAAGTATTGGGATAGTACATATTTTCTCAAATTATAACTATCTATGTATGCATATTTGTAGTAAACTTGTGTATTTTTGTGTAGTTGTACACAGTATTACATAGGCTTATTATCTACTTTGTAAAACTTATACAATTACAAATGGAAAATTAAAGCATTAAGATCTGTACTAATGGATTATTGATAAATCTCTGAAGAATTTATTTGTGTGCGAGTATTAAATGGGTACAAAAATCTTATTTTATTGTTTCTTACTACATGCTGTCATTACATGCTTTGTAGGTTTATGTATCCATGTGATAGATGTAGATAAAAATGTAGCTGTAAAAAAGTAATCATTATTATATGATTATAGTTTTGGTTTACATTTATTACATTAAATATGTAGTCATGTGTTTGCAACACACCATATATGTATGTATATATATATATATATATATATGTATATATATATATATATATATATATATATATGTATATATATATATATATATATATATGTATATATATATATAAATTTTCATATTTGTCTGCAGATGATAGTGTCTGCAGTGTTAGTGAGAATCAGAAATCACTTAGCAATACACCTAGAGAAAATAATGTGAATCATCAACCTACACCTAAATTACCTGAGAAAATAACTCATAATGCACTCAATGGTTCTGCACAAAAATGTGTTCCTGGTATGTTTCTACTCTTATTCATAAAAATAATTATAAATTTTATTATATACATTATATTTTATGTAAATATTTATATTTAGGTTGAATTTTAAAATATCATTCTTTTTACTAAAATGATTGGGCAAAATTGGGTTCCTATTTATTATTTATAAACTTGAATTATATAACATTTTTTTTTCAATATGAATATTTTATATCTCATAACGATAGTACAGTTTATATGTTATTTTAATAGTGCAAGTACTTTTATTAGAATTGATTTAAAATTATGAACTGAATTATAAATGCTCTCATAATAAGTAATGACATTTTATTCACAAGATAGACTTAGACATTGGAATGCTAATATAATTAAAGTTATTAGTTTGCAATATTCACTAATGCACAGGATATAGCTCATAGTCACCTGTTTAGGGTTTGATATTTATTAACTGTAGGAAAAAATATCATACATTATAAAAATAATATATTGCAAGCTTAGAATTAAAGTAAGTCAACTCAAAATTGAACGAATTTGACATAGTTCTATCTTAAATATATATAATAGTTTTTTGAAATTGAAAGTTAGCAACTAAGTAAGGTAATTAATTATAAATCTTAGACTCTCTCAGGGAACACATAGAGATATACTAGGATCTCTATTAGTCATATAAGCATAAGCACTTTAAATTATATAAGAAAAAAAAGAATCAATGGAACAAAAGGTATGGGCTTGTGTTCATATTGTTAATAAAAATAATTAAAAAATATATATAGAAGTATGTGAAATTCGATAAATTTTGAGTTGAGTCACTTTAATTCTAAGCATGCAATATAATCATTAACTATTTGTAAAAATTATTATTTTAAAATAGCTATAAAGAGATGTTTTATATGATAGTAATGGATATATATAGACATATGCATATATATATATATCAAATAAAAAAAAAATATTTAATCTTTTTATATGTTGACCGTACCTGTTTATATATATTGTCCACCTATTAGTAAATGTTACTTTTTAGTATTTATTATAAAAGATAACTAATTACAAGTTAGAGGGTCCATTACCGTTTTTAGGTACACCAGGAGAGCCTAGGCAGTTGGTATCTCGTCCTGCAAGCCCAACACTAGTTAACGATTCGTCGTCTCTTGTCAATGGCGGGGCGGTCCTCGCAGCGGCATTACAGAAAAAAATGAATAGAAAACGAAAGGCAAACTCTTTGGAAAATAATGAAGTAAGTTGTTTGTAACAAATATCTAAACATAATCATGTCATTCAAATATCATGCCATTTATATATTGTTCAAATGGTAAATTTGTATAGGCACTAATTGGTTTTGGGTTCAATTCCTACTTGAGGGAATGATAAAAATAAAAAATATATTTTTATTTCTCCACTTTTTGAGTTGAGTTTGCCACTCAACTCATAATATCTCTCTATCTCATAATTTCGGGCGGAAAGCAGTCAACGTAGTGTCTTGACAGTAGGTTGTCTTTAGCCACTCTGTTATGCGGGATAACGCTTGAAGCTGTATAATAAAAATTAAAAAATGACAGTTTTTATCGAAATCCATAACCATTTGTACCTGATTAGTATATTGCCATTGATTCTTAGACCGCGCATCTAAGATAAAACTAGTTAGTTTGGATTACATACTATACTTTTTTCTTTCATGGGGCCACCGTGGCATAGCGGGACAGCGTCTGGCTGGAAACACGCTTGATCCTTTGGGTTCTTCGAAATGGTTGTATAGAATTATTATTATTTCTCTGCTCTGGTCAGACAAAGGACGATGTCGATTACTCAACACACAATATCTTGATACTTATAAAAAATCAAAAGCAGGGGGATTTAAACCTGCGAGTTTTCAGAACTGTTTTATACTCAGTGTGTCTCTCTCTCTCTCTGACTTTATATAAATGGTATATAAAACTATAAAATAAGCAATAAAGTTTTATTGGTAATTTGCAACTGAAACAAACATAAGCCACTCCGATTTTCAGTCGTTGACCCCTCAACCCGAACCCCCAGAGGGTAACCTCGATGGTGAAATAGCAAGTGGTACCGCCACTCCCACAGCCAGGCCCCGTCAGTCCGGCAGCTTAGTAGCCCATGGACACGACGACCTTGTAACTAGAATGAAGAACATAGAAATGATAGAACTGGGCAGGCACAGAATACGACCGTGGTACTTCGCACCGTATCCACAGGTGAATGCTTTTACACATAGCATACCAGGTACAAAATACTGAATACAAAAGTATTTTATGTTTAAAAAGTTTTTTATATGTCCTTTTTAAAGATAAAAAACTTTTTTTTTTTACAACATTTGAATAGAGTAAAGTTTCTGTATTATATAAATAGCGTCGATTTCAATATAACTTATGTATTTAAATATAAAATATAAATTAAAATGATAAAAAGTATTTAAGTTACAAGAGGAAAATACGTATTTTATATCTTTTATCTTTTTTCAAATACTTATATGTCAGATAAATCATAACTCTGCCATTAACATATGTTTACAATAGTATGCCAAAATTGTTAGGGCGGGGATATGCCAGTGTTTTATTTTAACAAATAAAATACACACTATACATCTTTGTTTTGTTTCGTACGACAGCTAACACGGAACCTAATCTCTTTTATAGCATCGAATCATCAAATGTAATGAATCAAACTTACAATTGTGACAGCTGTCATTTACATTATTAACAATTTAAATGTACATAACATTGTAACGAATGGTTGAATATCATAAATAATTTTATAAGACCTACCCCAAACACAAAGGCCAAGAATCAAGGTTTTAACACGAACAAACCTAAATTCATGCGCTAAATCCTTTATCGAAATTCATTCTTCATTGAATATTTTTGATTACCTTAATATTTTTTTAAACAACAATATGATACGAGTATGTTTATTTTCTTGCAGGAAATGGTGAACTTGACCTGCATATATATTTGTGAATTTTGTCTCAAATACAGAAAGAGTAAAAAGTGTTTAGAGCGACATTTGGTTAGTATTAATAAATTATTATTGTAAAAAGTCATAATTTATATAATAACCTATACGGTTTTGTATAAGAAAAAATATATATAAGATAAAATATAACTTCTAGAGATTCCATTTAGGCGTAAAGTAGGCGTTGCTTTAGCAACGTCAATGCTGTTTTAACATGTATTTATTTATTTATTTATTTTAAATGAATAATATTTCTTTATATTATCATAAATATAAATATTTCAATTTAATTTCAGATAAAATGCAAGCTGAAACATCCGCCGGGTAACGAAATATATAGAAAAGGAAGTATATCATTCTTTGAAATAGATGGCAGGAAGAACAAATGTTACGCGCAGAATTTGTGTCTCCTTGCGAAATTGTTTTTAGATCACAAAACCTTGTATTACGATACCGATCCATTTTTATTTTACGTTATGACAGAATTTGACCACAGAGGTGAGTGTTTTTTGAAAAACTAGTTCCAACGGGTTTCTACTTATAAGTTACAAATAAATGCCCACAATTTCCACTTGGCCCTTGCTTTAATTTTGTTAAACTAATATTTTAATTATAATATAACTTTATGTATGGATTGAAATGAAAGATATATTCAGTGATAAGAATAAGTTGCTAAAATACTGTAGTGAAAACGGCATTTACGTCGATTAAGCCGTTTCCGTGATTAGCGTGTACAAACCAGCACACACACATAGACAAACAGATAGAAATGTATAAAAAATCATTGTATTGTGTAATTTTATATTGATAATAAAATGACCCTAAAAATTAGTTTTACTCATGAATCTTCAAGACATCACGACAAAACATCAAAAAGTTATATCTTAATTATATATATAGTTAGTATTTAAAAGAAAATTTATTTTAGAAAATATAACCTTTCAGATAATTTAAACAGTAAAACGTGATGACAGTAATCGGATTTTCTCAAATACGCGAATAATGGAAAAACAAAAGATCTTAATACATTATTTCTTTGTCCTCAATTTTATTTATCATAACAAAGCTTTAACCACTTAACTCCTGTTTGATAAGTGTGCGAGATATTATTGTAATAACAGTGGTATTCCATTCATTTAAATAATTGTGCATTTTAAATTTAATTAAAGTTTTAATAAGTAAATTTCTTGAAAAATGAAGAAAACAAATTTATTTTCTTATGCACTCCAATACTTCATATATGCCTAAAATTAAGATACTCCAAAAACACAAAATAACTCCATCCATTTTTATTATATATTGTAGAATTTGTATAGATAAGCTGATTTTAATTTTAGCGTTGTTTGATGTGTAGGATATTATATGATAATTGTTATTATTTCTTTTAAAGGGTTTCACATAGTAGGGTATTTTTCAAAAGAAAAAGAGAGTACAGAAGACTACAATGTAGCGTGTATATTGACTCTACCTCCATACCAGAGAAAAGGTTATGGAACACTACTTATAGAATTTAGTAAGTCAAAAATGTTGTTTCACACTTTTGTTTAGATTTACTCTATCCTGTAATGTACAGAAATGAGCCCTCCTACAGTTTTATTATGTATACAAATACAGGTTAAACAATCCCATAGCGCACATGCGACTCGGTTTTTTAAATAATTTCAATAAAGATTGATTTCTAGAGATGGCTCTTCAAGCTTTTGTGGTGTAAAAGAGTTCCTTGCAAAGTTTCAAATATTCTCAACATGGTACATAAAAAAATCAAGAAATCGATGCGAATTAAATAAGAAATGTCCGTGTTGGGATTTAGTACGATTGAGAACTCGAGGACCCATCAGTACTTGCTTACTGATTAAGCCAGAGGCTTATTTGTATCAAACCACAAATATTTATTATATTTTATTTCTATTTATTTTTTCAGGTTATGAATTATCTAAGTTCGAAGGAAAGACTGGTTCTCCGGAGAAACCTTTATCAGATCTCGGTTTATTATCATACAGAAGTTATTGGGCGCAAACTATACTTGAGATATTAATAAATATCAAACCTATGATCGATAATGAAAAACCAATTATTACTATTAAGTAGGTATTTTTATTTACACCTGATATAAATAAAAAAAATATTAAAATTATATAATATTAATATAAAAACATTGAATAGTTTTAAACAATTTTTTAATTTCTTTACAGTGAAATATGTGAACTAACAAGTATCAAAAAAGAAGATGTTATAAGTACATTACAAAATTTAAACCTCATCAATTACTATAAGGGACAGTATATAATATCTGTTAATCAGGTATCAATATATGTTTACATAATTTAATTTATAATCGACTTTTTAAGCCTTTTAAATATATTTTGATGTACGATACTAGTCGGTCGGTCCTTTGCCTTATACATTATAGCAACAGCTTCAAGCTTTATCCCGCGTAGCAGGATAGTCAGAAATAACCTAGTGTCAAAACAGTCCGTTGACTGCGTTGACGTCATTGACTTAATTAGGTCATTGACTTCCCTCAATTAGGATTTGAACTTACAACCAATAATAGCTTTTACAATCATACGCTATTCCACTGCGACACAATGATTTGGTTTTATAGATTTACTAGTGTTTCCCAATAGGGATGATAGGATTTTGATAGCTCACAGCCGCCATTTTGGTTGTTTAACATTTGACATTTGTGTTGTTTTGTGTTCAGTAATGTTTGCCATTTAATCATGAACAAGTTCACGTTACCTCAACGTTTGGAAATTGTCCAAATTTCCTATCAAAATTCGAGAGCATTTCGTGCTAAATATGGTCGTCATGGTGCACCATCTGAGCTCGCTATACGTCGCATAATCCAAAAACTGGAAAGTGAATATTCTTTGCACGATAGTAGACCACCAACATGACAACGGACAGGCCGTAGTGAAGAAAATATTGCCGCCGTATCAGCCAGTGTCGAAGAAAATCAAAATGTTTCCATTCCACGACGTGCACTAGAGAATTGGGCTTATCCAGAATGACAACCTGGCGAATTTTACGTATGGATCTTGGCCTACATCCATACAAGATTGTGTTGGCACAAAAACTCAAGCCAGCAGACCATCGATTACGTCGTGTATTTGCTGATTGGGCGCTTGAAATGATGGAAACGGACACCGAATTTCATAGGAAAATTATCTTTTCAGATGAGGCTCACTTTTGGCTCAATGGTTATGTGAACAAACAGAATTGTCGTTAATGGAGTGAGTCAAATCCAAGAGTGGTTCATGAAACACCATTACGTCCTGAAAAATTGACTGTTTGGTGCGGATTATGGTACGGTGGAATCATTGGCCCGTACTTTTTCAAAAACGACGAAGGCCGTACTGTTACTATCAATGGCGACCGTTATCGTGACACGTTGAACGATTTTTTTTTCCTGAAGTGTATGAATGAGGTATAGGTGTACGACTCAAGACCTTGAACGCAACATTCGAGCGACTATAGCGGCCATACCAGCCGAAATTCTGCACCGAGTCATCGAAAATTGGACCGATCGTATTCACCAGTGCAAAAAAGTCGTGGCGGTCATTTGAACGATATTTTGTTTAAATCATAAATAGCATAAAATTTCCTATCAAATATAGCCATTGAACACGAAATTCGAACATACATTATATGTTTTATTGCAATTTCAAAACATATCGTTCTTATTGGGAAACCCCATATAATTTATACTGTATAAAAAGAAATCATAACAAAGAATAATAATCACATTTTTTATTTTTGTACTTTATTTTTACCATAAAATCCAATGTAAAACGTTCTTTTTATATTTTTATTACAAGAAAGAGACTAAATTACAGGACACAATACAACAACACGAGAAGGCAATGGAAAAGAAATTATTACGAATTGATCCAAAATGTTTACACTGGACGCCCAAAGATTGGTCGAAACGAGCGAAATGGTAACTTTGAACCGCCATTAATATCCTGAATATCATATAATTTTAATTTTCATTTCTAAAAGAAAGCTTATAACAATCAATACAAATTTAACCAAATAGAATTTATTGTTTTTAAATATATTTTTCTTTTGTTACCAGTGTTTGAATCGGAGATGCGAGATCTAACTCGGGCTTCGACACGTATGACTCATTTTGTATCTAATACTCATATTAAATCCGATTATTGTATGAGGAATTCTGATTTATTTTTTACAAATTTTGTTTTATAATATATAAATTGATATATTACGAATACCGATTTTTACTATTTATTTTTATTTTGTTTATCTAGTTAGCAGCGCTTAAATGTTATAAAATATTTTTATGTATCATGTTATTATTAATTAAATAACAATATCTATTTAAAATAGTGAATAATTTTAAGCTCGAGCACTGAACATAAATTATTTGAACCATGAATCATATTGACATATGACACAAATGAATGAAGTCATCTTTATCATTTATTATTATGGTACAAGCAAATAATTGATATACAAATATCTTTATATAATAATCGGTATATCAGCTTTACTATTTAATTTAATAATTAACATCGCTAACAAAAGCTTCGGTCATACATTTACTAACACTATTATAATATTTGTGATGCACTCGGCTCGTCTGTTGCTAGCCCTTTTTGTATATTTTTTTAGTCTGTATGATTCTTGCGATTATAAAATAGATAATTGTATTTTTTTATCTTCATCTCATTCCATTATTCACATTTCACTTATTGAATTAGTAAGTGAAGGTCTTGGTGCTATTATATTTTACGATGATACTATATTTTATTATATAACAGTTTTCAAATACATTTGAATCATTTTTAAACTTAATCCAAGGTTAATATAATTATACATTATTCTTGCTATTTCTAATGAGTTATTTCATATAAATCTTACAGTGTTGAAAGACTGTGAGATTTATATGAACTTAACGGATTAGGGTGAACCGTAATCCGTTAAGTAACACTATATTGCAACGTTTTTATGATAGAAATCAATATTAATATCAACCCCCTGACATTTTATTTGTTGAATCTATCAAGATAAAAATAACTTTTTCATTATAATATTTATCATCATCTCTATCTTTAAAATACTTAATATAATATTTTTTTTAATTTATCTATACACACACACACACACATAATGTATATATATATATATCTTGAAACACATATTATGTACACTTCAATGTTTTACCTATGTACGTATTGTAGTTGCATTATTTAACCTATTTTATTGCTATTATTTTAATTCATTCACTCATTCATTAACAATTTATAGGGTATTTGACTAAAATCTTAACTTTAATATTTACATTTACCAATATTTAAGTTAATTTATTATTTTTATGACAATCAATATTTAAATTTTAATGTTCGATTATAAACATACTGCAACAGTTAAATGTAAAGTGACAAACTTAATCACTAAGAAAAGATATCACTAAAGCATTAACAGTTTCATTGTCGATTATTTTAATAAAATATAAATACCCTATTATTTATTAAGTGCAGTAATAATGTTACTGTTTATTATATATCGATAAAATAATACAATTAATTATACTTATCGATAATTGGATATTTTCATAGTACAATGCCAAAACTATTTAATAACTACTTTATAGTTTTGAAAAACTACCAATAATAAAACTATTAATACTTCGGCAACGCTACAATCGATAAAAATGTTACGTTACAAAAAGAAAATACAAAAAATCCATTCAAATTGCAAATATACCATATGAAGTTTCCTACAGTCTGTCAAATACCCTATTCTGGCGGGCTTTACACGGTGCTAACGTATTTATGTAATGAAATATTGCTTTTCGTAGAACATTAAGTGAAAATTGATATCTAGGTGAAGTTATTTACCTTTATAACAATGAAAGTAGTATTCTTATTTCATATACTTAATAATTATAACATAGTTTTGCTATTAAAATAAGAAAAGACTATTTGAACTACGTTTGTACTGCATTTTCTTCTTTATTAATTAAATATAAAAAATAATCTTAAATTTCTGTTCTACGAAAAGTGTAAAACGTTCAAAACTTTTTTTTTATTATAATTATAATTTTAATTATCAATTTATTTTAATTCCAGGTAGAAAACCGAAATGAAGTTACACAAAAAATTCAAAACTAAAAGGATCTTATAAGCAGAAAATCTGTGGAATGTATACTGGAATTAGATATTTTGACTCAATATTTTAATTTAATAAATAGTTTTTCGCAACAGTCGCCTATATTATGTCTGTATTGGTAAATTACAGCAAATGACAGTTTGTGTAAGTCTTAAGTCCAGAAAAGCTACGACTTCAAAGTTTCAAAATTGTATTACTCGTCACAAGCATGATGAGCATCATGAGCGTCAGATCCCAATCGGAGTGCGGGTAGTAGGGATACGTAGCTTGGTTCTCGGTACCCTACCTATCCACTGAGAAAATATATCGATATTTTTTTCAATGCAACACTTAAAAGCTGTTTTCTGATACATCTATTAGATTTATCTATATTTTCTCAAAATCGATGTATTTTTTACATGATGACATGACCTTCCCATGGTAAGCGGTGATGCAGTCTGCGACGGAATGCGCTTAAAAGAAACTGATTTTCTCTTGTTTTAAGAGAAGCATTGATTATTTATAAGATTCATACAAACCTCTACAATGATATTGAAACAAAAAAAAGTGAGTAAACTTAATGTGACAATATTCTTTATTGGAAACCATAAAGTGTTGCCCTGCTCTCGTCAGAATATGAGTACAAAGATCCTAACTTAGAATTTTAATAATAAGTACAATTTCCTGCCCCGACTTACAAAGAAACAATGAAATTATACTTTAATACATGTATATACAACAATATAATACACAAATACTTCATAACGAAATTGTCTATTGTTTATATTCTAATTAAAAAGCGATTTGTTTTAATATCAACCGTGAACCGAGAACAGAGACATGTTATTTTGAATTTCTCTCATCCAGAACACTGCGTGTCAACAGCCAGTGTTCATTTTTATGTTCAATAACTTCTATTATTACCAATTGAAATAAATTTCATTTCTTTACTATTGATTCAATGTTTTATGTAAATACATCGACAAAGTGCGGCGTTAAGTTCCACCACTCAATACGCAATGTCCCGAATTCGGTGGAAAGCGAAGTACAGAGTGTCTTGACTACTTACTTAACGTAAGTACTACTTACGTAAGTACTTTCTGTCTTCCTGCTATGCGTGAATCTTAAAAAATCGATACATCAGATAAATTATAAGCTGTCCAAAATATCGGACACATACGATATATCATATTAAGAAACAGTGAATTCTATGCATCGATGAATATTATTATAGTTCACAGAAATTTAGATGCCTTCTATTACATTAGTTATAAAGACAGGTATAAAAGAAAAACATCAGTGCTACTACGAACACAGCGCTATCTGAAAGTTAACGTAAAAACTAATCAGGTTACATTATCAACCAGTACCAACTTTAAACTAAAATCAAATTTCATAGTTCCAAACTCTTGCTAATGACATAAAGTTAAGAGTTATAAGTTTTACTTTTATGTTATAGGCAGCAGCTGGAATCTATTACATGCATATATGATAACAAAAGAGATATATATATATATATATATATATATATATATATATATATATATATATATATATATATATATATATATATATATCGGAAATAAAATAATATTCAGATTAATATTTCTTTTGCACATTTATTTTATTTCATATTGAAATATTTTTATAAAATCATCCACTACATCTCTTCGGCATCTTTCTAATGTATAATTAATTTCTTTACAACAGTTGTGTTTATTATTTGAGAAATAATATAAAATCAACAAACTTTTATGGTTTTTACAGTGTGGGAGCATTAGGATCCATTTCAACTTACAGTAGGGATTGCCTACTATATTAAGGCATAAATAATATATTAAGTAACATACGTTTATACTAAGCATTTTGCCATTAAGCGATACGTAGGTCTTCTTAATTCTATATTAAACTACTCTTGATAATTATAGTCTTACATATAAATCATATATTGACAAACTCATATCATTACAAATGAAATTTTTAAAAATTCTTGTAAATATAAATAATTGTTAATTCTTGTAAATAAAAAGAAATTTTGCAAAATTATTTTAAATTTGTAACATACTCCCAGGTAGCTTAAAACATAAATACGTTTTAGCTCTTAATAAACATGGCACTGAAAGCAAAGCCTAACACTAGTCAATAATAAAAAAGGTATTAGGTCTATGGTTCGGTATACATGAAAATTTGAAAGCCACAAAGTATTAATTAATAAAAATACTTAGGAGAGAGAATCTTAAACTATACTATATTTATTAAATAGTCTCCCTAAAGACGGAACCAATTTTAAAAATATTTCAAATTAAACTTATAAAATACTTATCTGAATCTATAGACAAACAGTGAAACCATTTTTAAATCTACAACACCAAGTTCGTTGTTTGTACATGCTTAACACGAACAATTTATCATTTTCTGTAAATCTTCATGATTAAGGTTTTCTCTAAGCTGTATTGAAAGGAAATATCTCCAAGCGTAGGGAATCTTCTCATAAGGTTTCTAAATGTTACATTTTCCGATAATATTCTATAGTTCTCTTTGGTCATGTAATTTTCATTAACAAGATTTTAAATACCTTATGCCTTTTTATTTTGAAATTAGTTAAGGTAAATGTTTAAATTTACTTCTTTAATCTATTTAAATAATTTACCTTTTCCATGGGGTTTTAGATGGGATATTAGGATGTTGGTAATAATAAGTAGGCTAACTAAAACTGCAAGTAAATGGAAAAATAATTAATAAATTTGAGCGAGAAATACTTACCATTTGTGGGTCCAGAGTACAGCAAATGATTGAAAATGTAAATTACATCAACCGGATCATATTTGTAAAGGGCAAAGCAAAATTCACTATTCATTAGTGTCAATTTGTGTTAAAACGTCAGAGTTAAGTGACCAGAGACGCCATCTTTAGCTTTAGAACAGAACTTTTAAATCCTAAAAGTTCTAAAGAATATTTTGAATGTATGGAGTGACATAACCGTGGTTGCCATGGTGCGTTTCACTGGTGAACAGCGTGCGTTTTGTGTTAAAGCGTATTATAAAAATGGCGATTCGAGCATAATAGCGCAGCGTCTATTTCGCTCTCAGTTTAACTTACATGACTTAAACCTATGTCCGAGTGAAAGTGTGATCAGATCGTGGGTCAGAAAGTTCGAGTCTTCGGGTTCGACATTAAATAAAAAACCTGCGGGGCGTCCAAGGTCGATGAGAACGGAGAAAATTGTAAGCGAAGTCGCGGCGTCTGTACGGCGCGATCCCCAGCAGTCGTCTCGCAAGAGATCAGCTGAGCTCGCCATATCAAGATCAACATTAAGGCGTATTTTGGCAAAAGATCTTAAATAAATATCTTTATTTCTTAATTATAGAATTTCATTTATAATTTGGCATTTTAATTATTACTATTTCAACTTAAATGACATGTGTTTGACACACATAGTAATGTATGTTATATTTAATAGTAGTAAGTTTTTATATATTGTTTTTTTTTAATATTTACGTTCTGCACTCCTTGTGTATATAAACTAACTGTGCCAAATTTCATACTCCCTATCTGCTCAATTGATCGATTGCCTCTGCTTAAGTGGTACAAAGATTTTGCTTCATATATTAACATATAGATTGTAGAAAAATATATATTTAAAATAACCTATATTATTCGCATAGGATTGGTTTAAAATGTAATAAAATAGATTAAAAAATATACTGACAATATAATAAAATAAATAGAATTTAAATTTATAAATGTGTATATAAATGTTGTTAATAATTTAAATATGTTCTTTATCTTTTAACAAACTAAAAATAAAATAAAACCCAAGTACTGCAATATATGATTTATTTCTCAGTAAATAAGCACAGTAATTTTGCTTCGATTGTCAAAATATTTATATTCAAGAAGCAGGTACAAGTGATGTATAACAATAAGAGATATAACAATAAGAATTAGATAAAATTTTACAATAACAACTTTATCTTTACATTTCTTGATATTAATTACATGTTATTTAAACACATGACAAAGACAAAGACAAGGCAGCTTATTAAAATACATTTGAAAAGAAAATATAATAAGAAAAATAATTTAATTTTCAAAATATATCTGCTTCTTAAAGCAAACTGTTTACAGTTTTTAAAATATATTATTAAAATTAATTGGAAGTAGCTTTAAAAGCAGTTTTTGACAAAAACAATTCTTGCACTCAAATTAATGAAATTATCTATGAATAAAAAAAGAAGTAATTTATAATAAGGTACCCTAATTTGTTTTCAGTTGTGTTGAGTTGTAACTAGGTTTTAAATTTTTAGGCCACATTATTTTTTTTAACTATTTTCTTTAAAACAATTTATTTTTACTAGTGGCTCCCATTTACACAAATTGAAAAATCTGATTCTATTAATGTCATTGTCAACAGTTCATAAAAAATTTCCTTATTCCCTAAATATTTTAAGTAATTTTAAAGTAAGCATCCATAATATATAAAATTCTTTTTCGTTGCCAAATATATATAATACCAAAATATTTAATATCAGTAAATAACTAAGCGGCCTTATTTTGAGTTATTATTACATATATCTCTATCTATTTGTATAATTAATCAATTTGATGGCTTAGTAGCTTAGGCACTTATTGGATATACTTGTTCTATTTATAATCTGTAAAAATAAAATATTTTGCAATCTGGAAAACAAATACAGACTAATTAGGTAACGCAATTAATACTTATGAAAATCATTAAAAAAATATATGTCACAGATGTGAGACAATGAAGATTTTACCTCAACCTATAATAAAATACTTGTTAGTCTAAAACCATGCCAACTAACATTGGTTTCACCGAAATAAAACAAGCTTTTCTTTACAATATTTATACCCTACAAAGTTAATCTTAAACATAAGATCACTACGAAGGTATTTCCACTATCAGCATCAAAATCTATTATAAACACTAATACAAGAACAATAACAATAATAATCAGTGTTTATATTTAGATCTACTAAAAGACCGATAGAGTTTGTTATGAAAATTTTAAAATAGATATTGTTTTTGGTAAATTTGAAAAAGGTGAACTTTGTATTCAGTAATGTAATAAAGGTAAATTAGAAAATTCTAATTAATTTTCCATTAAAACATATAATAACTATAAACATATAAAGTATATTAAAAAAAACTTTGTAATATTTTAAGAACAATCTGGTTTTAATCCTTAATGGTATTAGATAAAATTATTAATTAATATTTTCAATTCACCTTTTGCAAATAAAAAAGTATTACCATACATGTTTTCTCTTGGTATTTGAACAAACGCTAAATAATTTATCACAATAATATAAATATAAATGCTTGCGCGACTGGCTTTGACCATGCCGTTTTACGTTGGCAGCCGAAAGACTAGCTTCACTGGTTGTAAAGGCACTGCTTTGGGTAACTGTGGTCCAATAAACCACATACTTTGAATTGCGTCGTTTATTATGTGAACTTTTTTATTTAACACTCTTTATTAATTGAATATCTTTCAAAACTACACGGACACATTTTTATGATGTTTGTTATATTTTAGAACAGGCACTTTTTACGATTCTCCTCAAATTACTTACACTTAAGTGTTTCTACCGATATTATACATTAATCATTAGTAATTTAAGCTGAATATGAAATATTTCTAAACTTAAGTAAATTATCCGTTACAATTTATATTATCACGACTTATCCTGTGATAAAAGCGTCTTATATCTAAGCCATATGCGGATATAATCTATGGAATATCCCAATATTCCAATATATATACAATAATTTGTGAATATAATCTGTTTAATAAAATATACGGAGTTTCAACAGGTATCTTTAGTAGCTTTTTATTATTTGATAGATAGTAAATATTTTTATTGTGATGCTTTCTTTTGATTTGGTGTCAGTAACAGCGACTAGACGTAGGTGGCTATTGCATATATATATATATATATATATATATATATATATATATATATATATATATATATATATATATATATATATATATATACTAACACAAAAATAATTACTTTTTCCTCATTAGTTTTACTATCAAATACAACTTTGTTCTATAACGGGTAATTGTACCATAGTCGAATAATCAGATCTAAATTTGATAAATATTTTGTACAGATCAAAGCAAAATTATAGAACTTACAAAATATAATGCGGTAATGTTAGAGTTAATCTAAATTCTAAAGTAAAATTAAAATAAAATATATACCTACCTACTATCAACTGTTGGACAGTTCTCTATAGAATGTTAGACGATACTGGTGCTCTTTCACAACACTTGAAATATTAAAACAATAAATATATATAGTAAATTTTGTTGACTTTAACATATTTGTTTATAAAAAATATTTGTATTCATTGTCAAATTTAATACCACATTGCAGATAAAATTTATTTTGAATTTCATATTTAATAACATAAACATTAGACTCCATACTAATCTACATGGTTGTTCTACATAGTAGACATACGATTTCGTTTCGAAACAATACCTTTCCGACGACCGATGCGACAAATCAAAAAAGATATGATAATATATCGAAAATATAACTAAATTTAGGTCTTTTTATAACATTTTTTTTAAATTTATGTGATTGATTGGGAAAATAACGGCCAGAAATATATTTAAAATATATAACTAGTGTTCAAACGAGACAGCCATCGTTTAGGCTGTTAGTGATCTTCGTTTGTGAGTCTTGAATGTTAGACGGGTAATTATGGCATTGCTGGGAGGATACGTAATTAAGTTCTTGTTCGTAATACTCCGCTTCGGGCTCGATCGGGCCTAGGATGGTTGCTTTAGGTAAATAGCCGTCTGTCGTAATATAACTTGCTTCGGAATTAGGCGGAATGCTTAACACGCTGTCTGGTCTGTTATATTCATCTAAATTTTGTGGCGTTAAATACGACGTCTCTAGTGAAGATATTTCTATGGAATCGTTGATTGGAGTGGGACATGTGTAGCTGGAAGCAAGGATGTTTGCAGATTCAGGTCGAATATATGGTGAGTGGGCTTCGAATACAGGGAATGTTGTTGGTTCGAACGTGCGCACTGCGTTGTACGGTGTCGTGGGTGATGCTCGCGCGTTTGTGTTGTTCTTGACGCAGGACGCCGCGTGCATAGACAACATGTCGATTAATTGTCGTTTTTGCACTTCTAGGTCCTAAAAGAAGTATAATATTATTATTGTTATGTTTTATTATAACATAGTATTTATTATTTCTTCTACTATTATAGGAACTTTTGTGTTGTATAGCTCATAAATAATTATACATACACACACACACACACACACACACACACACATATATATATATATATATATATATATATATATATATAATCGTTGTTCGGGAATTCACATAAATGAACTTGAGGGTCAGTTAGAATTGATAAACCACTATTCCACCATATGACACAGTGTTTTAGAATATTAAGTATATTCTAAAACACTGTGTGTATATATTACAAATATTTTTATATTTAATTTTCTTTTAATTTAAGTTTCCCCTTATCGAAATTGGTATTTCTATTAACATTTAAATGAACACAAATGAGGCAGCCGATAACCCTGCATCCGCGTCGTTACTGTACTTAGATAATGCTAAAGAATTTCTTATTCTTTTATACACTGTTTATATTTTGTTAACATTGAATTTCGTTTTAAATATAAATATATCATATAGGAACGCTTGTTGTACTAATACATCCCAGTAGGAATAGTTTGGGATGTGCGTTATCTGTGAGTCATTTAGAAACGAAACAATCTAAAATGCTTAAAAAAGATTTAATTTTGTTACTAGTTTTTTATAATAATATTATATTTAGTGTGGTTGTAATTATTACGTACTTTTAATTGTGTTTTGAGGTCGATGTTCTGACTTTCCAATACTTCGCTCTCGTTCACAAGGTTGACAGTTCGCTCCCTTTTCTTCATCCTACACTTCGTCGCTGCTATCTTATTCCTTTCTCTTCTTCGGCGTCTACGCTCTTCGTCTTCAAGGGTTAACTATAAAGTAAAATAATGTTTATTCGAATATACTTTGTTAAAACTATAACTGTTCAGGTACATGAAAATAATATTTGTTTATTATTGTAAATTTTAAGAATGTAAGCGTACAAAATTAATAAATAAATAATAAATAGTTTACTGCAGCTAGCTGAAAATGTTGTTAATTTATTTAGATTCAGATACTTTAATTATAGACTAGAATGTTATTTTAAATGTTGATTTATTCAAACATTACATAACCACACTGCATACCTATACCTAGCAGTGGCAAAACAAATCCATAAAATTTACTATATGAATGATTCCATTAAATTAATTCAGTTGAATGTTCTGAATGCACCGCGTCGCTTACAAACTCACTTCCAATGATAATAATTTCTCATCGTCAAGTCATCAAGCTTTCCATCGGGAAGTTCAGTCACGAACATAACCGCGTTTGCAATACCAAGCTTCTTTGTAAGCTCGTAAAACTTCAATAAAACTGTTAAATTATAACGCTGGTAGCCGCTATAAAATTTATTTAGTTCTAGTGCAGTTTTGTATCGACCTATGTTAGTGATCTAACCCTCGTTGGGTGGTATCGATAACAATGTTAGGCTATTATTAATTTGATCATTCAGTTATTGTTATTTTGACTATATTTAGTAATTGGAATGTTTTAAGAATAATAAATCTTGCGGTATATAATTAATTCTCGTTAAATATTAAATTCAGATATATTTATGAACGTAGTTTTCTTGTGTAGTGTAAATTAATCATTACACTTAACACTTCAATTTGTCCAACGAAACGTTGTGGATAATATTTTACACATGAATTTTCAGCCAAGTCCAATTCTAGCTCACATAACTAAAATAAGTATTAAAACGATGTCGACAATTGTTGTTTTATTCGGAATTATAGTAAATCAAAGTTACCTCGTTTTTAGGTGCTTGCGTATGACTGCTATCATATTCTTCGTCACTTTCTTCTTTTTTCATCCGTTTGACACCCATATCTGTGTCGCTCCCCGACATTTTCCTCTTCGATTCTATCGACAGCTTCAGGCCAGCTTTTATTAGTTCCGAACACGTCTGAAAAGAATATTAATATAGTTTTTCTTTTTAAAAAAATACCATGGGGAGGTTACTAAATATTCGGTTGAATAATATAGCTGGATCAAACCCAAGTTCTTTAATCACTCATAGATATAAAAAACAATGCAAGCAGAATATTTTTATATTTGCCATAATTAAGGAAAAAGTAACGAAATTCAAAAACTGATTCAATTTTTAATGAATCTAAGTTTTCTTATGAAGTCCAGCCCAGCACTTTATTTATATTGAAGTAGACTACTTTCATACAAAAAAATCTATTATTTGCAACGGTTAAAATTGTAGTTATTTAGTTTTATTTGTCCCATCGTCACCTTAAAAATAAATACTAAATAAAACTAATTTTCCACACCATTATTGCTATACGACTAATGTTTAAGTAAATAATTAATAGCTATATCATGCTATTATAAAGAATGTGTGTAAGTCATATAACATTTCGTTAACCTTTTAAACCTGAAAAACCTTAATGGGCTGTAATTTTGTACATATATAAAAACTTATTTACAAAATTTTCAAAAGGCTCACGACTTTGATTAACAACGTGCGGACGTTTATCGTCATATCAAAAGTCGCGTAAAAGTAAACATCGTAAGATTAATTTTTATGAATTTATTATAATGATTACTTTAGCTTTACCTCGATCGGACGTTAGTACCAAGGTTATACAGCAATGTGCTTGAGTTATATATACTATATATCATATTTATCTTGATAATGTGGACAAATGCAATCTTAGTTTTTCTACTCTTGTAATGAAGGTGTTCTTTTTTCTCACATTAAAACGTCCGCCCATTGTTTAACTTCTTAACAAAAAACGATATTTATTGAGTGTAAAAATTTATTACAATGAATCTCTTATAAATGGAAATAACTACGACTAATAGAATAATTTTCTAATTTTACGTAACAGAACTTAGAGTTGAATTAAGTACCTTCCTACATGGAAGAAACAAGTATATCCAACAAGTTAAGTATAATATGCGTTATAAAGTTTGATAAATAACTAATATGACGGTTATTCCAAAATGACCGAATCAAGCGTTACTATTGCATTGAGAAGCATTTTTTAATTTAGAATTAAATATCCTCGAAATATGTTTTTTAGGTTATATGAAATAACATAACTTGTCGATAACCCACTTTAAAGCTTTATTAGTAGTATAAAATGAAAAAACAATATATTTGTAGATTCCTATAGAGTGTTACAAATAACAAATAACGTTCTTACTTATTTACGAAATTAATTTCACGAATAACTAATTGTGACATGACGTTTGTTTCCGCCACCAAACACACAATATTAAAAATATATTTTTAATTAGTTAATATATAGTAATGGGTAAATAATCTATTTAGGATGACTACAAAATTTTTATTTTAAGTGTTAGTAACGAATCAGACAGTATCCATCTTCACCCTACATTAATTCTCCTACAGTTTTAAACTTGAAAATTTTTGAATTCTTAAAATGTATTTAAATATTTTAAGAAAAAAAGAAAGATAGGAAACGTTCTGAATTATTCTATTATACTTTCTTAACACATCAACAATTTAACTTTTTTATATATGCATTTTTAAACTTGCGATCTCTTAAGATAGTCAATAAAGCAATCATCATTAAGTATGAATAATTATTTGTAATGAATTCATAAAAACAATTCGATACCTTTTGTATACTTGGCGGAGTGCCTGAAGCTGGCGACGTTGCTGAAGAACTGTTAGACATCGAGGAATTAGAATCGTTGCAGTTCACATTCTGTAACATAACGAAAAAAAGTGTATTAATTGATTGAAAAAAATTATACACATATAAAATCATCATGGCATCTAATATAAAGGTGGTTGTCTGTTCGATATCTAATCAAGGTGTTAATTATTGATGCAAATAAATAAAATTAGACTTGATTGACTTTTTGTAATGTTAAGATAACTTTTATTACTAAATGCATATGAATTTACAAATGGTGCATATAACAAACAATATTTTTTATAATTGTTGTCTGTCTTTCTGTCTATTCCGGCTCGTCTCTAGAACGGCTCGATTTTTCTGGATCTATTTTTTAGCAGTGGCAGGAATCTTGTGTAATAAGAAGCAACTTTCATTAAGAATCATAAAAAAAAGATATTATATATGTATAGGTCTCTGACCTTAAATTCCACGCTGACGAAATCGCGAGCACAACTAGTATTAATAAGCTATTTTGAGTTCTTTGCTCTTGCTGCGAAGTTAGGCAGAAAGTGAAGAACCATCTCTACCATCCTCGCTTAAGTTTGTTTTATTTTAAATCATAAATTCAAATACTTATATATAAGGCTCAATTGACAGCTAGAAGTAAGAACGTTAGATTGGCCTATAATTATTTAGTTTTCGCACGTTTGACGGATGTAGAAGGTAGGTAAGAATGTTCTAAAGAAATTTATTATACGATCATTTTAGTATTTTTTCTGTAGATAATAATTTAACCAAATTAATAATATTTTAATTATTAATTTCAAATTACTTTTTGTTATAAATATTGCGTATCCTTTTATTTTTCAATAAGCAGTGGCCGCGACTTTGTCCGTTTGGAATTAAACTTCCTATTAGATCAACTATCTTCCAGTATTGACGGCATTTGTCAATATCAATCCAGCCGTTATGAGGTTAACCATAACAAACAAATAGATAGACAGATAAAAATTGTAAAAATATTATTATGGTAAATGGTTAAATGTATCCTGTATAAATACATATGTATTGAGTAAATACTATTTATTTTAATATTACAAACAGATTCATCAATTTTTTAAAAAAAATAGATATAGATATTTTTGAAACGATTTCAAGTGACTATTAAAGTTTTACAACTGTCTTTTTTAGAATTTGAATAAAATTATTCAAAACATATCTGACCTAAGTATAAGCTCTAGTGATAGACTAAGCGTATTTATAATAAGATTTAGTAAAGTAGTGAAATAAGAAGGAACTATCTAACTTATTAGAACGTTTTCCATGTCGCTGCCCCATTGCTAAATGGACAAAGTATGTTCTTGACGGACGACATGTTTATTAGAGTGAATTTTTATACTTTTTCTCATTAGCTTTAGTTGGGGCATGTTGTTTTTTTCACTTTACTGAAAGCTTGAAAACAAATGATTTTGGTATTTTACGTGTTCTTATAATATAAGGTATATAAAAATATGTGGAATTAAGGTATATACATGTTAAAAATATTTCATAGAACCAAGAACTCTGAAACAATTTATAAAAAGTTAATAGTTACTACACGCATAGTGTCACATAATTATATACTCAGACTTGCAAATAAAAAACAACTCAATTCTGGTTTGATATATTTAAATGATTTCTCTTAAAAATATGTTTCTACTCACAAATAACGTGTATAATCGCAAATATGTTTAAATCAGTTTTTAAATATTGGAAATTGAAAAAAACTACTTTGTTAAAACATTTATTGCACAATTAACTGGCGGATATGCAAATACGACAGTAATATATAGCGATAATTACAAAATGTGTCACATCAGATTAGCCTTTTGTTCGAAATCATTTCACGCTCTACATCCAGCTCAAGTAATATGCAGCCCTAATGACAATCGCTTATAAAATGAATCGTTAGTATAGTGATAGACAAGTATAAACTAGCCGCAATGACATATAATTAGTTTACTTAATCGAAGATTCCTGGCGTCTGTCAGTCTGTTTCAGTGTCCGCTAGGTAGACGACCTCAGATATGGCGCTTAGAATTATCCAATGTTTATAATGACGATTAATAGTCACGTGGTATTACGTTGCTAATTCTTGGCAAACATTCAATATACTCACTTTGCATTCGAACGAGCATTTCGCGTGCAACAGACCTAAATACAGCAAGGATCTCTTTTGCATTTTGATCGATTTACAAATTGAAAGTGCAAGGCTAGGAATTAGTTCTAGTATTTTACAGTTATCTATTAAAAGTTCCAATTGAATTTGTCAGTATAACAATTTTATGCTCGATTGTTTCTAGCAAATTTCTTTAATGCGCACAATCAAACACTTATCTTAAGTGCAATGCTAACTTATCTAGGTCATACTTAGAGTTGAGTTTCACGGTCGCTCTGGCCCATTACATAATCTACTGTTTGTATTTTACGTTTATTTATTCGCCATATATTAAATATAATTTTATGCGTTGATGATTTGTTTGAGACGTGACCATAACATTACCTACGAGGGTATTCATTAGTTTGTAATACCGTGCGAGATTAAAATGTTATTCATTATATTTTCAATTAAAATTTTATCATTGATCGGATGTAATCTTCACATATTAGTTAGTTAAAGCAATAATTACCTTGAAACTGTTGGTCTTATCATAATTGTATTGGTCCAGAGGGTTCGTCATCGTGATGACATCGTTGACAATCTCGGGAGTACGCAAGGTGGTAGTACCTGCGTTCTCTGCGGCAAGGAGGTTCATCATCGCGGCACTCAAGTTAACGTTCACACTAAGATATGCGCCTGGCTCTCCTTCAGTTCCTACAGCAGCAGTCGGCGATGGCGAAGTATCTTCACACTTAATCGTCGGCACAGCTGAGCTAATGCTCGACGAGTTCATTATATCCTTGTAAGGAGCCAGCTTCGCTTCTTTTTGGCTAGGTTTCGCACTAAAACTAACGGTTAACGTTTTAATTAAGTCTATATCACGATTTTACACTATCACTATGTCCTAAGCTAAATATCACTGATTGTGGTAAACTGGTTCCCGATGGCACTCGACACTTGCGGCTAGAAGTCTTCACGGGGAGGTAACGTTGGTAACGCGTTTAAGTGATCTGTAAATGAAAAGAAGTTCGAATAAGTACGAGTGTTCACTTAGCCATAAATATGGCTTTTGTTTATTCTTGCATAAAAAATATATACGAGTAAGCGCAGTTAAAATTTGTAAAGGGCAAGTTTTGTTTTCGCAATCTGCCGGTGTGCTTTCGCAAGCGCTCGCGGCGAGTTTTTAATTAGAGCTATCCGAGCATCGCGACCTCGCGGCCAGGATGCGCCTCCAATAAAAAACTTTTTTACAGGCATCAATTGAACGCGCTATAAAATTGAAACTAGCGCTTTTTACGACACATTTTAACGCTCTTCCGTGTGACGAGTCGTCTTGCCCATTGTTCGGGCGGGCGCGGTATCGTGCGGATCACGGCTACAAGGGCATGCATGGATTAAGCTATTAACAACCACGATATCGATGTTAGCACAGACAACATTGTGTGGAAATTGGGTGTTCGCTGCACAACTAGGACATGCCGTGACCGAAAACGCGATCCGCAAATGCGATTAAAATGGGAGCTAAATACGCTTATTCCCTATATAGTTATGCGGTTCGAAAGCTGTGGGACACCTTGACCCGGCATCTGTACATATGTAGATATCTGCAGTCGTATCTGTCACGTAAAACAATAAAGCACCGAGACGAAGTAACCTAGTTGTGTGGCTGTTATATTCCTTTACAACAGAAATATGTTTAGACGTCACTTAATAGATTGTCGTCTTCAAGGTTCAAACAACTTGTAGGTATTTTTGATTGCCACTCCCCGTATTTGCTTTATCTCACATTGATTTATTGGACCTAAGGCTATTGTCATAATAAACTCATTATATTCGATACACGTAACTAAGTCGAAAATTCCATTGGTATGGCAATATTCTGAGTTAGATTAAAGTTAAGTGTGCTGATATAATATTTACACATAAAAGTGTATAGGCAGTGTAAAAAGACGAAATGTTTTATGCAATGTTGATTTTCTTATTGGTAGCCGACCGTCAATTATTTGGTGAGTAAACGAAACATCTGCACACACAAATAACACGCGTTGGCACATGTTATAAGACATTGGAAACGGTTATATTAGAGAAAGCTTTTAAAGTAACGCCAATTCAGCCAATTTCCTTATAGTAACATTCAAATACAAGAAAGGATTTTAATATAGAATATAATAAAAGTTGTTCTTGGCGCGTGGGTCGATGTAACCATATAATATGCTAATGACTGTCAGTAGGACGTCCGTACCCTTAAAAAGGAAAATGAAAAATATATGCATCCGGCCAATATTGTGTGGGTTTCGTTAGGTATTAAGAAATATTAAAAAAATACTTAAACTAAAAATTACGATGCATTTGCTGAAAATACACACAGCCTTTGTTCTTCAGGAACAGGGGAAATAACTGGGTATAATGACTTTTCTCGATTGTGCGTCGACGCTCTTATATCTCTTTCCTGCTTAGTAGGATTCAATAAGAACAAGAGGGAAAGACAATATCTGTCTAAGCTTGGGTTCTTGAGGGAAAAGAGGTCGTATTGTTCACTTATAAAACGGCGTAAATGACATTCAAATAGAGGCACATGCGACTTTTTATCCTCGTGGCAGAAATAGGTAACCTACTTTCAGCCGCGCCCGCTCACTACAACCGATTTTATATATGTATGTCAACTTAATTGCATTAGTTTCATTACGGCTTAAGCAAGTAGTTATAAACGAGGCAGCTTTAAAAGAAGTACTCTGAATTAGTAATTAAAATTCCTCCATCTGACATTAAAGTACGTAATTTGTTTACATTTAACTCTTTACACATTAAATTATTTCGAAATATAACTTGTAATAACAATGTTTCCGTATTAATGCAACAAAAATCTCTTTTATTTTTTTTAATATAAATAAATGATAAAATCCCTTGAGCATTGAATAAAATAATAAGTGGTCATAAAATAATGAATGAACGTAGCTTAATAGGAAAACGAAGGTCATCGTGATACATGAATGCGCATATGTATGTTATTTAATATTTAGTTTTCAATACATTACATGTTGCTTTACTTTATTTTAATCGACATAAACATTTCAATTTTTTAAAGAAATATTAATAATTTATTCTTGACACTTAACTCTCCTATCACTGACGTCTTTGGGACATTTAGTTTTGAGAGAATTCCTCCCAGCAGAATTCAACGTTGTGCTATTGGAGCGGGAAAAACATCTTACTAGAAATAAATCTTTATACATATATACTTACATTAAATTTATATAGAAAAGATATATTAAATGCCATTTCAAGATGTAAAAGTTGTAAAATAAAATGTATTTTGAACAAATGCTACTAACATACATTTGACTCGACACGTTGAGTATTATACTTTTATTACAATACATAGTTAATTTTAATTATTGTCATTTATGTATATTTAGTTTTAATATTTACCGTATTTACATTGATAATCATATCAATTTTAAAATAATTTTATTAGAATTAATATTAAATTTTATTACTTATTTATATTTCTGTCATTCGTTTTTTGCTTAACTTTTAATTTATTACTATTTTATGATAGTAGTTTATTATAACCATGATTATAGTTTTACTTGTATATTCATTTATTGACTAACTAGCCACGATTGATTAGATTAAAACTAACCTTAGGCGTATCAAACTCACATAATTTATAAAATCTGTCAAATAGTGAACGATTTGTATGGAATGTAAATTATATTAACAAAAATATAAAATAGAATACATAGTCATATTTTTAATAAAAATTAACGTAAATCGATAAAACAAAAAAGAAAAATCAATATCATCGTGACGTAGTTGGCTAGTGTATGTATGAGTATGAACATTTGTGGACTCAAATGAACGTTACAAAATAAATGTTATTTTTAAAAATATTTATAACTTACAGTTGTCATTTATTTAAATTACAATTTTATAGAGCATAGATTATCTTTAAAATGGCCTGTTTTTTAATTACTTATTCAATTAAGAGCTTAAATAACTTTCTTAATCTATAAAAATCCGGTATCTATTGATAAAACGAAACTCATTGAACTCACCTGTGTAGTGGGCGAGTCTATAAAATAAAAATATATACATCAATTACTAATTAAGGTGAATAAAACATATTTACTAATTATTCACGGTCAATTTTGATAGAATTAAAGTTATACCGCCTATTCGTACATTTCTAATCAATGATTGAAACTCGTTTAGGCTATTAAGTTATACATTTATATCATTATTGTTAAAATATGTATTTTGATTTCAACATTGCTTATTTATTGCGCTTTTTGACACATATAAAGATTTTTTTTTAAGAAAGAGAAATAGTTGTGTATTTTCGAAAGATTTATAAACATATAAAAGGCATGAAAACGAATATGCCAAAGGAACGTACATCTGCAATTGTTTGCATGTTAAAGTTAAACCGAAAAGATATTTTTAACTTGTTTCCAAACGTAGCAACAGAGGTGTGTCCTTGACACTCGGCAGCGGGCAAAAAGTATCAGCCACAATTTCGGCGTCGGGTCTACACACACAACTACGTCTCTATATGTAGAGTTCATGTACTCAAACGGTATGTTAAAAGCGTTATCTATACACTTACTTGTTACGAAAAGTAATAAAATCATTTACGGTTTTGTATTAAAGTATTATGTTTATTATAGCTGTCCTTGAAAACCTTTGGCAGGCAAAAAACGAGTATAATTTCGACGTGGGTGTGTCCCGACTATGCTATCGGACACACACAAGCAAGATACAGAAAAACTCTACAGATGTACCAAATCATCAATCGTATAATCTGACTCTCGGAGTCATATTAAACAGAAAAAAACAATGCTACGTTTATTTCTCTTAACAAAATATTTATAGACGTTTGTCGTTAAATATAAAAATTACGAAAATTGAAAAACATTATAACATTTACTCTCTACGAGTCTATAATAGGTTATGAATATATTTTTTTGTTACGTACATTTTATTATATAGTTATTACTACTTTTTACATTTTATGGGTCAATTTAATTAAATTATAAATTTTATTAGGACAGGTGTGTCTTATTTATTGTATAATAAAACATGCTGTATAAGTAGGTAAATATATGTCAAAACATATATATATATATATATATAAACAAGTATTGCATAAATACTCATTGTTAATTTTAATATGTAATGTTTTCTTATTACTTTTGTTACACGTTCAGAACTGAACCCACGCAATATTTTTACGTTTCCATTTTGTTTTGTCGCATCTGCTTTTATAATCTAATCCTCAACCATATAATTTGGTGCCGGTTTTTATATATTCACTTATACATAGCGTAAAAGGAACAAAGGAAGTTTGGCAACGTATTGTTCACTCGTTTTTCGCGTCTGTTGAGTTGTAGACGAAAAAATTTGCATTCAATATTGACACCCACATAGTCGATTGACTTATGAATAATATTTATAAAAAGTCCTACTCTATTTTGATATTATCTTATCTTGATATCGCGCTAATTGCAATGAGTGCTTAACAAACAAATATTTTGGCAGAAAATCGAATAAATCTATTGTGTTTAGTAAATTTAAGTGATTTATAAAAGTTTTTGTAATCTTTATTTCTTAAAATTGTATTCAATATTATTACTAAAAGAAATAAATTGGTTGTTCTTCAAAACATTATATGGCATGAAATATATGAAGCAAACATGTATAGTATAAAATAAAGTATATATATATATATATATATATATATATATATATATATATATATGTATGTATGTATAAGTAGATATATAAAGTAAATAATAATTTCTTTTTTATTATATATCAAGTAGATATTGAATGGTATTAAAGAATTAAAAATTACAAAATCATAATATACATAAAATTAAAATGATAGATGAGCTTAACCTTAAAACCGAATAGTAGAGTCAAGTCATGTTAATACAAACTATTTATCAATAAAATATGTTGTTTAACCTTCAACAATTTCATATCATTATTACCTTTAATGCCCACTCAGTGCAGTCACGATTGACGTATCAGATACGATTCAAAAACATTGTTGCACGAGTAACTTTAAAAAGTACATTATTAACTAAACGACTATGACATTCCATTTAATATGCTTGAGCTAAATAATTTAAAAGAAAGCATTTAATTTTTTTATTATTTATTATAAGCCATTTAATTTAATTAATTAATATAAATTCTAGAACTTTCAACGGTTGCTTCATTTATCCTCTTCAATAATGTAAGTGTACAAATAACAATGTTTGTCTTTTGTGTGTGTATATAGTACAACGTATATTCAAAACTCTTCCGGTACTAATTTGTAAATACCAAATAATTTAGTACTTTATATTTTAAAAGAGAGCTTGTTTTAATAATATTTCCGAAACTACTATTAAAGAACGTATATCTAAATTTTCATGGCTCCTACTCTTAATACTTAATATACAAAAAAAATAAATAATTTTTGTTTTTTTTATTACGACTAGTATTCATGGTCTTTTTAACAAAATTTTCATTTCTTTATTTATTAAATATGTTTACGGTTTATAAATGTAGTAAGTAAGTATAATAAAGATACAAATGCTTATACATAGTTTATAGAAAATAAAAGCGTCAAAACAACGTGCAAATTCGACAAAAAAAACACTAAATAAACTGAAATTATACGTCTATAATTATTTCAGTATTATTCAACTCCGACAACGTATGTACACGGAAAATATGTAAACTAGTATTGATCGCGAATTGCAATTTTGTTGCAACCTCGAACATTTTATGACAGGAAACCAATAAAATGATAATACCTGGAGCCTCACAAAGCGTAAAACTAATTACTGAGTTCTATTGTCCCATTTATATAGCCGTATAGGTCTAATTTCGCGACACATAAATATTAGATTTATAAGTTAAATTCTAAAGTAGAGCTATCTTTCTGTTAACTATTTAAATAAACATATTTATAAAACATTTTAAAAAAACGTATAAAAATTTAAGATTAGTGTGGAATAACATTTTAAAAATAGTAAAATATTAAAACATAGTTATATTATTATTTATGATATTCATAAATAAAAATAAAAATTTTAAGAGCTCCCCGTCTTCCGTCAATAACTTGACTATGACGGACTGACTTCTAATAAGTTGGGAGAAAATGATTAATTTGAAAAAAAATATATTTAGTAAATTAATAAATTGGCTTCTATTTCAATATTAAAACACCATTTAAATACGATTTTTTTTAAATATTGTAATGTATACCTTGTATTGTCATGTATGCCTTGTATCGCACGTTATAGAGATACATATTTAGTAAATAGATAATGCCTCCTAAAAATTTATTAGTCTTTTTTCTAGATGAGACATTGCGAACGGAATCGTACTAAAAATATTAATGTTATGTAAAAAAATACGATAGCAAAATTAAAAACGCAAGCATTGTTTTCCACTTTTATAGTTTTTAATAAAATCATTTTTGAGATAATTATTAGCAATCGAATTACTTTAAACAATTATGCTTTGACAAACATTGATAACAATTTATATATTAACATAAACACTTAGATGCAACGTAAAACATACGGTCTAGAAAATTAAATATTATAACTTATAGAAGTTTCTTAACTTCTAACTTAATTTTCATTGTTTGTCTAAAAAGTTGTAGAGAAAGGAAAATTATGAAAATCTTTCGTAGTCTATGTATTTTGGCGAAAACACGAAATTACTACGTAATATTCAATTAATTATACCTACTATAACAATTTTAAAATTATTAGCCTTATATTAAAACGCCATATAAAAAATAAATAATACTGATTAAGTATACAGAGAATTTTTTTTCTAAACACCATTGTTGACTGACAGGCGTAGCCATAAATCGACCTTGGATTTAACTACAATTAAACTAACAACACAAAAGTACTGAAGTAAAAATGTTAATATAATTTATCATAATTTAATGCTCACAACTAAGTTGAGATAACTTTTGAATTGATACACCTTTATTCCCCACTTTCGACTCATTTATGTGGCGTGGGTGGAAAAAGTAAAGTAGTAGTTTAATACGTATATATTTAAAAAAAACTATTATATTTTTTTAAATCTGCATTTATCTACTTCTATTATAAGCTCTTAAACCGTACTATATCAAACAGTCATTGTAAGGACTGAAATGCATCGACTATTTATTTGTTTTTACCAAACAAAATAAATAATCACAAGAAATAAGCATTAAATGAAATAAGAATAACTACTCCTCTTAAATGAGCAATTTTGGTTATGAATTAAGGAAAACAAAACAGTGAATAGTACAGATCACAGTGAAATAGAATTATAAAACCGCAACATTGGTTGACTAACCATCACATTTTATATTAAAACTGAGATCATACATTTTTTATTATTAGTTAGAATTGATATTTATTTATTTGTATATTATTTTTATTACAATTTTTTTGATTATTTCGAAATATTTTTCTGTTTTCTAGATAAAAAATATGAATTTGGTTCCTTTTTCCTACCTCAAACGAGTTAAAATATTTTTGTATATAATATTAAGATGATTAGTTTAGCATCCATGCCTTAACAGAGAAACTGATTTCAGCTGTATAATTAAATTCATTTAATATAGAAGGCACGATTTCATTCTTTGCAAGACTCCATCATTCCAAAGTAGCAAGATTGTAATCGAATATTTGAACTTTCGCAGATGTTTAAATTCATGTGGGCGTGGAACCGGTTGTAATGTCCCTTATCGCTAACAAAAGTCCGATCAAGGAATTGAAAAGAAATGACGTTGATTTTTTACGAAAACTTGTCGGTTTGGATATAAATGTAGCTATAATCTTGTGATTTATGACATATTTGACATATATATTTTTAATAAAATACATATTTCTAATATGACTGTTGTTGTTAAAGTCTACTAAACTACATTTTCTAATGTAGTATACTTAATTTATTTAAAAAAACTTATATAATTGTAGATACAAAAATCATTACTTATCTTTATTATTAATAAATATCGGTTTCTTCGTGTATATTTGTCTGTCTGTACACATATCTTCTTTTAAAATAAGTTTTCCCTTAAATAAAATGAGAACCCAGGATTATCGCGTGCACGTGTCAACACAGTTTGAATAAAATTACTATTAATCAAAAACTATATTTCGCGAAATCGTGACGTATTAAATTTAAACGCAAACACATTGAACGTAATGTTTATGTTTCATTAAGATATTCCCCGAGGCAGTCACGTACTGTCTAATCCTATTTATAAATTATATATTACTACTAAGCTGGATTTTCTATGCCTTATGGCAGTTAATTTTTAAATTGGTTTAAAGAAACGATTGTGGATCGACGTGTTTCGATAGCTTATTTTTATAATTGAAATTCATTCTATTGAAGTAAAACAATTATTGGAATATTGCAATTAACATTAAGAACAAACGTAACATTTTTATTGACAAAAATTAATTGTAGCTTATATAATATATACCGTTATGAATTACATAAATTAATTATAGTCTATTAAAAATTGTTGAAAATTTTGAAATAAAAAAAACATAATTAAGATTTAAGATGTAGGCGTTGACGTTCATTTATAAGGTCAGGCAAGTTATAATAAATTTCCTCAGTAATCATGTTGTCACAATACTTGTGCGGGATGCAATAAAGTGACAAGTGCATGTCATAATTTGATTTGAGGATTTTGAGACATTACAGATGATAAACGGTGCAATATTTGATATTATACAGGTAATATAAATATTAAGCATTAAAGAAATTCAGAGATTATAAACTTAATAACAAGAAAACATATATTTACATATAGTTAGATACATTATATCTTTTTTTAACTGAGTAATATTTTAATCGTTTACATAATCTGTAAAACAAACGTACGTCTGTGTAAAAAACGTACTTCAGCCAGCATTACCAGAAAACAATGCAGTTCTTAAAACATATCTGATGAATATTAGGTATGTTTGAGAATATAAATTATCTGTGTTATTATTTTTTAACTATGTTTTACATTCATGTGTTTTATTAAATAAATAAGAAACATAAAATTAAAAAAAAACCAATACTTAAACAATTACTGCGTATTAGCTACGTGAAGGCAGGCTCGTTGCTTCGTGACCTATATTGCGGTTATCCTAATCTGCAACCCACACTCATTGTGCCTTGCGAATATTTGAATGTCACTGCTATATAAATATAAATACGTATACAATCAGAATAAATCGCAGTCTGTAAAGTAAATAGTAGCTAATAAATGAAATATAACTAGTAAGTTTTTTTTTAGCTTCACGCTTTCATCCCGCATAGATCCCGGGTAGAAAGAAAGTATCTAGTGTCAAGACACTCCGTACTTCGCTTTCCACCGAATTCGAGACAATTATTATTCGAATTAGTAAGTTCCTTTATATTTTTTTATGTTTACGCGTTTTAAATGCTACGTATGTAAAATGTAGTATTTTAACGGTCAAAGTCTTAAAAATTTTGGCCACTGCTAAATCTAAATTCAATTTATCTGGAAAGTATTCAAAATTTCGGTATCAATAATATATTTTAAACACGTTCTTATTAAAAAGTGATAAAAGTAAACAGTCAGTCCCCAATTACAGTAACATATGTATGATTATCACAGGTTTTGTGAATACAATTCAAAATGTTTCTCTATTATGCTTATTATTTACTGAATAGTTTTTAAAAAATAATATATTAGCAATCATTGCTACTAACAATACGTTGTGTTTTTATAAAAGGTTTAATTGCTAACTTCATAGCCACAAATAGCTTTCATTGCCATTTTTAGAATAAAGTTAGCTCATTCTGGAAATCTATGTAATTATTTATTATAACCACAAAGTTTATGCTTAAATATTACTTTAAGTGCGTACTACTTAATTAACTATCACACTGGAATTATCTTCCCTTCAATTTGCTTTATGTTCGCGTATTTCTTGATTTTTATAATATATTTTGTACATCAGTATGGAGTTGGTATTTCAAGCGTACTATTAAGTACTTCGATATTTGTACGTTTTACTGTACTCTGTCACATTACAAAACGAGTATCACATATCAATATACAAAATACATTGAAAATATTTATCTAAACGAACTGCTAATTTAAACGTAAACCTTGAAAATTCAATTTCATACTACCGGTAGACATTAAGTAAATATGAACGAATCGAGAAAAACATCTTCCGAAACGTTACGAAAAATATTATTGCCAGTTGCTAATATTTTTATTAGTGCTGGAATAGGATAAAGCATATAGATATATTAATTGTTGATGCCACAGTATTAAGAAATAATTTTTGTAGCGACTATTTCGAAAAATCTTAAAAAAACAAACTATTTAAAGTTTTAACATATATGCATATTTTATTTTGGCTAGAGAATACAATAATCACATTACTATAACTTACTTTTATTCTCTTTATCAATTATGTTACATATGACGTATAAAACAAAAAAGAACACGGTTAATTAAGCGCACATCTGTCCGTAGATTCACTAGGTTAAGGTTGCTTTACAAGATCTTTTAGTCTCCATTTTTCCTTAATATAATTTTATTTATCCTTATGTTAATAAAATATGTTAGTACCATGGATGTATTCAAAAATTTAATTAATCATGAATCCTTCATAAGTTCCTAACGAAAATAAATTCATATTATTCATAATATAATATATTCATGTTGGGCAAAATATTAAAACCTTAGCGGTGCTCTATGACATTCAGTTCAAAACAATTTTATTTATTATAAAATTTCTACAACACAGAATCGATTTTAACAAATATAATAGAAGCGTGGCGCGACCTCGTTAGAGTCATTAATTGCAATACTGATTGAAGCAGCTTTACGAGCTACGTCGTATGTGAGATTTTATAGCCTCTACACGTTAATGCCGAGTAAGCCCTAAACACCATTATCTAACTCCTTATGACGGTCTTTTACGTGTCTCGAGGATATGAAGCATTTTAAGGGGATTTCTAAATATGCTCATGAAATAGGGAAAGGTTACAGTAAAAACAGAGATCTATTTTATAAATTTGTCAATTATCTATCAATTTTCAATTGTTTAGATTCAACTGGATGCCATTCAAATAATATATGATTATAATCATCTCACTTATTTATGTTTATAACTTATCTCCCTACTTTAGTAAAACCAAGTTTTGGCTTGGGTTAATTAAATAGTTGGATAGTGGAAAACGAAGCGTTTTGTAATATTTTATGTAATATTTAAATTAAATGAAAATAATTGTTATTATAATTATCCAGCAAATATATAATTTCTTTTTAACCACAGTCTTGCATGACTTCTTTTTTTGCCGAAGTTATTAGTGTTAAATGGGCATGCTATAATCGATGGACAAAAAATATAAATTATTAGGTATTTATATTACGTATATGACTTTTTATAAAATTCATGTATATAAACAAAACTTAAATCGTTGGTATACAGCAGTCAGCAACCTACGTTGACTCTGACAAACACTGCCAATCTACTTTTAAATTACGTTGTCCGACAAGTAAACACCTTAAAAGATCTCTTCAAGCCTACGCAGGTAATAACAGATAGGGTTACATGTGAAACGGCTAACAAATCCTTACATTAAAGTTTGTTTTATATTACGTATATGACTTTTTATGAACAAAACCGACTACGAGCTGCTGTACCACAGTCTGGCCATTAAGGCGCCATCTAATGTTGAGTATAGTACAGTGAAATGTAGGAATACTGGTATATTCTCCATACAAATATCATACCGATGAACGATATGAAAATTAATGCGTTGTAGCTAGCATGTAATACATAAATGTTTAACTCATTTTGTTTATCTCTACGCTTTATCCTGTATAGCAGGGTAGTCAGAAAAAGCCTAGTGTCAAGATATTTCGTTGGCTGCATTCCATTCGAAATCGAGACATAGTGGAGAAATGAAAATAAATTTCAAATTTAAACATTTCCTCGAGTGAGAATCAAACCAGCAACCAATCGGGTTTATAGTCGGACGCTGTCCTATTGCGCCACGAAGCGAAATGTTTCAAAAAAATAATACTTTATTTTTAATAAGTATTTGAAATATATGTCAGAAATAGAATAAACTTGATGTGTTAACTTTTTATGTTATAAATTTATGGCATAATAAAAACTTAAATAATAACACTTCTGAAGTTAATGACTTAGTGAATAAAGCTTGCAATAAAAGATTTATCTTGCTTCTAAATTACTCGTAGCTGAGAATATGATAAACAGTATATTTTGAAGAGATTATGGAAGAAATTTTATAGAATTGTTAAGAAAATCGTCACATTTTCCGACGACATTTCGAAAAACCTAATTTTTCTCTGTCACTTTGGACCATCACGGCGCCATGCTTGCTTACTTAAATTGAGAAAGATTTATAAATAATTTTTTTAATGACAACAAGTGATTTAATAAATGAATTAATTGAAATTTATTTATATAAATAGTGAAAGTGAGAGATTATTTTTGTATTGTTATAAAAATCATCGTCATGTGTTTGTAGCTTGTTGTGTTATTTTTATGTTAACCTCACTTTTGGTGTAAGTATTAGTAAGTGTGTATTAATTTATTGAAATTAATCATCAGTTAATAATCAATTAGAGGACTTTAATTATTTTTAAAGATATGAAGAAAATAATAACTAATATACAGAAAGAAAAGCAATATACAAAATTTTAAAAAATATATATTTTAATTGTTTTCGAAACTGATTTTTCTTTAGAAATAGGTAAAAATTCAATATTCGTAATAATGAAAATGTAGTGAGTAAATAAACCAGCACTCAGGAAGAACGATAACGAATCGGATATATTCTCGTGAACAAATTCACTTAATGGAAATCCATTACGCGCGCCCACGAATTCTACAGTTTTATTAATGGGTCATCCATCTAGGTCATAATAATCGTATAAAATATTGATATAAACTGCTTTAAAAATACACTGCCAATTTTAATAGACTATGGCTTAGTTAGTTTATTCTACATTCCTACGTAATATTGTATACAATATTGGTAGACTACACTCGGCTACGTATTCTTGAGGTATAAAGTAAATTCCCTAAATCTTATTTAAATAAAATAATACGCAATGCATTATTATATTTATAAGATACATACATATAACTGCATCGTTATATGTAAGCACAAGTGGCTGAAAGCACTAGAAGTTGAAGGCTGCGAGCCTCGAAACTTTTGAAAAAGTTTATAATAAAATGTTTACTTAAATTTTTAGATGTGCGTCTGAAGGTAAACCTGTAGTCACCTCGCTTATTCCATTAATGCTATTTAATAATAGATTTTAAAATCTTGTAACACGATCGTTTCTTTACAAAAACAAGTAATTTAGTGAATTTGACAGTAACTAATGAGTTTGTAGATAGTGGAACTTTATAATGCTTCCGTTTCTATTACTTAATGTTTGTTTGCATCGTGAGGCCGGCAATTGGGTTACGTTTTGAATAAAATAAATAGTAATACGTAGGTATAATATTTTTATACAGATATTAATCTTGGATATTAATTAAAATTTTAAGTTAAGATTTTTTTTAAAACTTTTTTAAAAAGATTTCAAAAAAAGATAAGTTTGATTTTTATATATTTTATAGCCCACCATTGCTTAAGAATTGCTACTTTCAAGCAATTGAAATTTAAAAGGCAGTTCTCACTTATTGGCAATCTAGGTCTTACGTAAGTTCTAGGCTAGCTACATAATGTAACTTAACCGCATTAGTGGGCGGGGCTTTGTTTGCGAAGGTGTCTCATTGGCAGGTTGGGAATGGCGGTTGCATTTCACTAAGATACGTCCTGACTGCTAAACAGCAGTTTTCATGACTGACTCAGGGTTTTACCCACTGTATAAGTTAGGTAAACATTAGAATATCAAGGTTATAGCCTAAATATTAAGACAGCCTAAATATTCAATACAAAAAAAAAACAATTACAAAATATGAAGAATTTACTAGACACAATAAAATTATAAACATTTGTGTGTCTGTTCTATTTTATTTTTATATTGGCTAGTAAAAATTGTATAGGTGACATTAAGAAATATTTCCACTGTAATAAAGCATTAGCGACAACTGTTCTCCCTCGAATATTAAAAAGTATAATAAAATAGTTTTACCACTTTGATCACATCTGTCCGCAATGAACGACCTCGAACGCCACTACTTTGTCGGCATCAAAATAACAAAGCTGTTATTTTTATATCAAACGTAAATTTTGTTCAGGAAAGTAGCTGAGCCATGTTATCATAATATCAAAATATTTACAAGTTTTATTAAAAGGTATGGATTTTATACGTCTTGATTGAAAATTGATTTTTTTATTGGTTATTATTTAAACTTGATTTTGACTTGATCGCATAAGGTCATGAGAACTCACGTTCGTCAATTATCTATATTAATTTTAACTGTTAAATCGAAGTGTTTTGAAATAGTTTCATTCATTTATTTAATTCGGTAGTAATTATAAAAAAATCAGTTTGTTATGACAAGAAAAGAATAAATGAAACACAATGACAAGAGAAAGCCATGGAAACAGCTAAGAAGGCTACAACGGAGACTTCCCTAAAAGGAGAACATTGACAAGGCCTCTTACATTCATTCATTCCAAGCAGGTAAGGTTTCGACCTACATATACCCGCATTTCGTGATATATTGACGAGATACCAAAAATTTATATAAATATACGTAATTAATTAACGTATTCAGCATGACATCTAATATCTTGAAGTTCTAGAGCACTCTATAAAACTAACCTTAGTCCAAATAATATTAAGTAAATCTGTTTAAACCTTACCCCTTTTGTTAATTTAGCAATGTATCAAATCATTATTCACAAACTAAAGATTGAAAATTATGTTAAAATTTCGCAAAATCTTTGAAAATTGCAAATTTTGTATCAGATTAATTTTTAAATTAGATGAGGTGAAAATAATGAACTATATGTTCGTTACCCTCCGTGGTGATTTTTGTACAGTTAATAAAACACTAATGTAATAATAAAATAATAATGTCATAGAAATTGATCCATGGCAAGACGCGAGGCAACTGTTTAATATCGATGTTGTTGTATTTGTAGATTTTATTAATTTGAAGACAGCATTTGCAGATTTTTTAACATGTGTTTGATATATTAATATAACGATTGAATGAAATGCAATCTAATCTTATCATTGAAGTATGCATTGCGAGACTAGTAGAACAATATGATAAAACATAACACCAGTACAAAACCCTTTTATAGGCCAAACGAAAAACAATGTTCATACACAATAGCGTGGACAAAGGGAGAATAGAATATAATAAATAACAAACACGCCAAAGGAATAATTTTGATCGTCTAAAACAAGCAGACGTATTTAAATAGCCCTTATACATATTTTACTTTTATTTATTTCAAACACGTTCGCATAATTACGTTTTTTAGTTGATAGCATTGACTTGTGTATGTATGTATATGTATCATCGAATGTGTTAAACAAGAATTTCTATACCGAATTCTAGTTATTATAGGTTAACAATAAAGCATTAAGTACAAGGAAACATTTGATTGTTCCATAGTATTTAAGGTTAAGGACAAATAACTAATAATTATAAACAATAATATATTTCATTACTTGTCACATTTTGTTGCACATGTGATATGACTAAAATATGCCAGTTTGTTAAATAATGAAATAAAAAGACACTTCCAACAATTTCATAAACACCTGCTATTTATAAAAATGAATTGCTAATTATGAAATCTGAGTCGGAGTTTTGATGCTGACGTTACAGATTCCTCACTCGAGCAAACATTGCAACTATGTAACTCTATATTATAAACGACCATTTAGTGCTGCAATAGCACTTTTAAGTGTTTAATCTCGTCTAAATATATAAGTAAATAAGCACTGAACGTGGGTTCGATTTCTAAGCTGGGGTTCGTATATACTTTGGTGATAAATGACTTCTGTCTGCTTATTAGAATTAAAACTTTTGGCTGTTACATATAATTTAAAGAAAGAATTGAAAGACGTAGAAAATATGGGACAACGCGGAAAAATGATTGTGATCCGACTTGTATGAGAAGAATAACACGTTTGTCTCACTTTACTTGCGCTTTTTTTGAATGGCCAATCGTTAAGAGCGAAAAATCGATTCTAATAATTATATTATTAATTCCAATATAACAATGTTTATAATACTCAGATACTTGGCTCTCTACAATTAAATGTGAGGTAACAACAAAAAATAATGACTGTCAGGGCATTCCCCTTTCTCGATTTGTCCGACGATACAGCACTCATTTATTCTGGGTCGCATGAAAACACGTATTATGTAAGTCCTTGCAATACAATACACGGTTTTGTTTGATTTTTGACGCTTATTAAATGTAACAATGAAGTATTCTATCGTAAAAGATATTATATGGTTGAAAAACAAAAAATATGGCAGTCAAAATAATATTCATGTGTATGTAGACAAACTTTTACTTTTTCACAAGTTTCATTGAAAATTTTGAGTGTTAGAGTTTTAACGCATATATTAATTTGAAAATTGACAATTGTAATGTACTGAGTGAGAGTGAGAATGAATTTTATTTAATATCATGATAAAAATCATCATATCATTCATAATTATACTATAAGTGAATACTACATAGGTACTAAGGTAAAATATAAATCGGATGATATATTATTTTCCGCCTCAGAAATTTTCCATATTGAACAGACTAAAAGAACACGTCTTTAAATATTGCAATATCCTTAGTTTCACAATTTCAATTTGAGTATAGGACAATCATGTACAATCTAATTCGTACATTCCATTGTCTACACATCAGGTATAATTCAATGAATAAATGAATCCTATTTACCACGATTAAACACTGGTACTAAGTATAAGACTAAAAAATTAATCAATTAAATTCAATTTATATTCCATATTTCTCTAAAATTTCATAGATCAGGATTTATTTGCTGTTTAAAATAATTTTTATATTATTAAATTGCATGTTAAAGTTATTTTATAATTACGACTATTTTTCGTGTCTGGCACATCGCCCGAGAGCCTAAAATCTCCCTACTATATTTCCAAACAAACAATTTACTTGCTAATGGAATGCTAGAAAGGAAATAAATCACGTTAACTGAGATACAAGTGGAATAATAGAAGAATTTGATTAAGAATACAATATATCGTGTATTGTTTTGGAATGGATAAATATATCTTATGAAAACAAATTTAATTGTAATTTGTAATTTACATGCTTTATATATAATATATAAACCTATGTAATAAATGTTTTAATAAAAAAAATCAAATTACAAGTTCGGCATATCGACCTAATTCCGACTGGCAGACCGCCCGCGTTTATTTTTCATATACGTGAGAAATCCGTTCACCGTTTCCACTGTTATTTTACACCTAATTAACCATTCAAAACTTGGCACCTAGATTATATTTGTTGACAATTTATAAAAAATAAACAATTGTGTTTACAAGAAGTTTAATTTATTATGTTACTTTTACTTTTACCAATAGAATACGCAAACAATAAAAAAGGATTCATCGCGTTCATTGTTTGGGCTAACGCAAATTACTTTCTTGGTTGCGATACAAGAACATATCCTAATACCTGGGGAACACGGAACTACGAATATAAAATATTATTTAAAAACATTAATAAATAATCTATAAATTTAAAAAATATTTTCATTTATGAATTCTTCGTTGGTCCTCACTATACCTATTATTATAAGCAATTTCAACTATATTAGCATATCTGTGAGTTCTTTTTAATATGAATGTGCATGGATTACATGCTATAATGCCATAAATTATTACTTCTCGTGTTTCCGGTAAATTAAAATACTAAGAAAGGACACGTGTAATTTTTCTTTACATTAAACGATACTCACGATAAATGCAAACATTTTTACTGTATTAATATGATTAAATGCCTGTGTATCTCTGATTGTGCTTCTATATTTTCAAGAAAACCTATTGAATAAATACTTTATAATATTTCCTTACTTAAGCTTGCTTGTTGTTACTGTTAATTTATATGTAGTTATAATTGTCATCGATTTTTATATTAATCCAGTCGCTTTACTTTTATGAAACATGTTAACTGTATTCAATTGGCAATGAAACGAATGTAAATAAAAAGCTAGGCAGGATGATACCAGTTCCGAAGTCGATAATGATGTAGATTAGTAAGATCACAAAGAAATAAATTTCATACAAAAATTGAAAATCACCAAAAAAATGAAAAATATATCTCTAAATCTTTATAGAATTAAGGACAATGCTATAATTTAATCAATATTATTCTATGACGCTATTGCAAAAAACAATAAACCGTCTTAAAACACGCAAGTTTCATAATTTGCATTGTTTTATGTAAAATTATGTATAAGTTTACGATTTGTTATTTAACACCTCCGTCTTGGAGAAAAGCCAACATGTAAATTGTGCGGAACTACCTGTCGATCATTTTATCGCTTCCTCTGCTTCAAAATAATACTTGTAGGAAAGTTAGTGAATATATTTAATATTATAATATTTTAAGTTTTTGCTGCAATAACTTATTTTAAAATATATCAACTGTTCTTTGTATATATGTATTATTGCAACAGATCTAAATTAATAGCAAAAGGAAGTCATACCAAGTTGAAGCCATATATTTATATTCAATTGCCAACATCGTAAAAAAATGATTCACATTATTCAATTTTGATAAATGATCAATACCGCATTATATGACATGTGTGGGTGGATATTTTTTCATAAAACATTTTGCCTCTATCAACCTGGACTCTAGCCAAGTTTTCCTATATAATATCTGTACATCTTCTTTAGTTAACTGTTTTAACAAAATGTTAAAACAGTTCAAGTAAGAGTCCAAAGGATCCATTTTGTGAATTTAGTTTTAATTTTATTGGATATATCGGAAAGGTCAAATTTTAAAAATAAATGTGAAAATCATTTTAAAAATATATTATTTTCAAAAATATATGTAAATAAAAATTTGATTAGTAGCTTCTTTATACTTTATTAATATAAATATATTTATTATATATAAAGAAGACAAGAGTAAAAAAGTCAAGACACTCCGTAGACTGCTTTCGACGCGCTTTGTACTACCAGTGGAGAAACGGTAATAAATTATAAATAAGAAGAATTAGTAGTAGCTTAGAATTATGAAAATCTAGACTTACAAGATTATAGAAAATCATCAGAATATTAAAGTAGGCCATGAATGTAGATGTATGCACACATTTATATTAGGTAGTTAGAATATAAGAGATTGCACTTTTCCTCACCTCATATCAGACTTAAAAGATTATTTGCTACTCTATGTAAACACTGACGTAATATTATGAAGGCAATATTTTTGAACATTTATTTAGTGCACGTCAGCCTCATGCACACATGTGTATAAAATGTTCACACCCAATACACATTAAAATTAAATAATAGCTCAAGGCCCGTTTATTTCTGTTTTATACCACAGTCTACGTCTCACGATATTTTTTCTATAATCAACTTCATCCTGTCACATATTTAATTATAATATTAAAAATCGATGTTTCTTGAAACAGAGTTTTCTTAACTGAAAAAAAGATTTGACCAAAGATTTATCTTCATCAAATAAAATCGAAGATAAATTTACTTATCTTTTGCAAGATTTTGTAATTTTTGATAAGTAAAACAAATTTTGCCACTATTATTCATAAGTAATACTTGCATGGATAAATAAAAAGTCAAATCTCATTTAAAGGTATATCTATTTAGTCATATATCATTCTTATTAAATTATTTATATAAATTTCCCAATAGGATCCCTATCATCCGATAGGATTTTGATAGGTCACAGCCGCCATCTTGGTTGTTTAACATTTGATATTTGTATTGTTTTTTGTTCAGTAATGTTTGCCATTTAATCATGAACAAGTTCACGTTACCTCAACATTTGGAAATTGTCCAAATTTTCTCTAAAAATTCGAGAAGTATTGTCTCTACTCAAAGAGCATTTCGTGCTAAATATGGTCGTCATGGTGCACCGTCTGAGCTCGCTATACGTCGCATAATCCAAAAACTGGAAAGTGAATATTCTTTGCACGATAGTAGACAACCAACACGACAACGGACAGGCCGTAGTGAAGAAAATATTGCCGCCGTATCAGCCAGTGTCGAAGAAAATCATAATGTTCCACATGCACAAGAATTGGGCTTATCCAGAATGACAACCTGGCGAATTTTACGTATGAATACATCCATACAAGGTTGTGTTCCTTGGCCTACATCCATACAAGGTTGTGTTGGCACAAGAACTCAAGCCAGTAAACCATCGATTACGTCGTGAATTTACTGATTGGGCGCTTTAAATGATAGAAATGGGCACCGAATTTCATAGGAAAATCATATTTTCAGATGAGGCTCACTTTTGGTTCAATGGTTATGTGAACAAACAATTGTCGTTACTAGAGTGAGTCAAATCCAAGAGTGGTTCATGAAACACCATTACATCCTGAAAAATTGACTGTTTGGTGCGGATTATGGTACGGTGGAATCATGGACGAAGGCCGTACTGTTGCTGTCAATGGCGACCGTTATCGTGACATGTTGAACGATTTTTTTTTCCTGAAGTGTATGAAATCGATGCGGACGACATTTATTTTTAAAAAGATAGTGCAACATGCCACACTACGACCGTCACAACGGATTTATTGCGTGATAAGTTTGGTGAGTCGGTTATTTCTCGCAACGGTCCTGACAATTGGCCACCAAGATCATGCGATTTAACACCCTTGGACTATTTTTTGTGGGGGTATGTTAAATCTCAAGTGTATGCCAGTAAACCAGCTACGATTCAAGACCTTGAACGCAACATTCGAGCGACTATAGCGGCCATACTAGCCGAAATGCTGCACCGAGTCTTCGAAAATTGGACCGATCGTATTCACCAGTGTAAAAAAAGTAGTGGCGGTCATTTGAACGATATTTTGTTTAAATCATAAATAGCATAAAATTTCCTATCAAATAAAGCCATTGAGCACGAAATTCGAGCATATATTACATTTTTTTTTCAATTTCAATACATATCGTTCTTATTGGGAAACCCTTTATTATAAGCAATTATTTGTACATCATAGTTTGAAAGAAATAAGTGTACGTTAATAAACAAAGTAATAACAATTGTTATGTAAGTCTTTAATATTTTTATAACAGATTGTTAGAAAAAAATATTTATTTATGTTTTAATCTGTTAATTTTTTGATAAATAGTCAAACATTATCGTAACATAACTTTTTTCATAATAATTCTATATGACAATTAATGTAAGAAGTATATAAGATTAGTAGCAGTAATTTTATAGGCTTGAATGACTAAATCTGCCATATATATTAAAAGTTTATAATTATTTACTGAAAATTCTGTATAATATATCATAAGTATTTTAAATAGCGTGTGTTCAGTTCGTTTATAATTACTTCCCTAGAGAAAATCGAAATAAATTAGGCGTACCTACAGATGTCATAATATCCAATTAAAATTATTATTAGCAACCTAGTTAATTATACTTTTTATTCTATTACAATTTGCGTTGCGTGTAATTAGGTATATTAAATATGTTTTAGCATGAAAAGATAACAATATTTTAAAACCATCATCTTTATTTAACCTTCGCTGATAAGAAAATTTGTTTACCAATGAATCATTTAGAAATTAAATAAAAATGGAGAAATTAAGATAGTATTTTATTAAAAAAACGATTTTTAGCCTTATTAGAAATGTGTTTAGTAAAATATTTATGTGAGAATTTTAGTAGAAATTGAAAAAATTCAATTGAAGATGTCGACCTCTTTAAAATTTGTACGTGGATTATTCTTATTTTATAATTGTAAATATAAATAGCAACTATATATCATATTTAAGATATAATTATTTAACAAAATGTTTCTATTGAGAACCTTTGCGTACTTCTGGATGGTTTTTATTGCAATATTAAGATAAGAAATTGCTGATAGATATCGTACCTATAAAATTGTAATAGTGGGTATCTATCAGTCCTGTTAAATTGGAAAACTAAGAAATTCTATGGTTTCGTTTAACTTCTGAGCATTCAAAACATCGTAAAACTAACACCGCATAAATAACCTTGATATTTAATTAATGTATAAAATTTACATACACATTTACATTTTATGGTGAGCACAACCGTAATCTTCTTATGTTTATTATTAAATTTATTAACATACGAAATGTTTAAAAACTTAAAATGTATTTTAAATATATACTTTGGTTACCGTATCGGTTGGTGGTGTGTTTGATACGTGTTACAAATCTGTTAATAATTTTTCTTAATTTATTATTTTGGGATTTTGATTTGGATCAAGAAAATATATATGTGAAGCGATTATTTTAACACAAATACAATAATATCTTTATTTTAGTGCAAAAATAAAAAAATACACGAAACCTGAGAGCGTCGATATATTATGCAAGTTGTTTGCTTATCTTATATTGTCATATTTATATATTTTTATATGTTATTTTTATATATTTGTATACTTTATTTGTAAGCATCCACGCCTGACACTGAAAATATTATATATACACAGACAAAGTACCACTTTTTAAAATAATTGATTGTTCTATATTACGCAATCACTAGAATAAGATTTTTTGATGCCATGGAAATTTTCCAGTTAGGTAAAAAATAAAAAAGAGTACGTAAAAAGAAATATTACTATATCATATACAGAATATAATTTCAAATTGATCATCGAACTGATTTCAAAGTCTAATTGTGATATAAATTATATTTCTTATGTGTACATGTGCCACACCTGCAAGCCTGGGCAATAACTAAGTTTTTATGTAGAACATTAGTAATTTATGAGCAATTTTATTTTTAAATGGTTTTTTTCTCCTCGGTTTGTATACACATCTCTCATTTAAGTAATATTTTTTCAAACAACATTCACTATAAATAACTAATAACGACCTCACATAAATTTTAACGATTTAAAATTCTACTTTTAAAGTTTCTAATAAGTATAATTACTTCTACAATATTGTTAAAAATAAATCCTCTACCATTTGTAGTTCACAGTTTGTATGACATATTATTTATTACTTCCATGGAAAATCGAATGAATGTCTTTTTTTTCATTTTTTTACATTTTATTAGATATTTAAATTTTAATTTTGATTTACATCATATGAATATTGCAACTACAGTATGTAAATTTGGTGCAGTTTAATTATTTCCATTAAGTGAAGGAGTGAATGATAGCTATATCAATTATAAAAATTTTATGTAATCATTATACGAGTCTATACTCGCATAATGATTGTGTAAAATTTTGATAATGATATATGTTAAAGGCACATCCCTGTTGGTTCTATGACCAACAGGGATGCCTTTAATATACATTCCGAAGCAAGGAGAACGCATCTGTAAACTCAACAACATCTATATATCTGAAGCTAATATTATATAACGAAATCAATCTTTATAATATTTGTATGCTTTCGAAATTAATATGAAAGAGGATATTATTTCAACGAATGCATCCATGCATTGAAACTTAGAGTAAATACATTTTATTGAAAGTGGTTACAGACATCTTCAAACAGCCCGCAGGCCGCTGTTATCGTCCTACCGATAGAGCGATACCGACAAATTGTTATTGAGTCGCGTATAGATGCGACCTCTTGCACTCCAGCTCGTTATCAGGTTAATGTGGGTCTATTTGCAAGTTTAGAACAATTAACAATGTTAATGCACTGCTTCTATCATTTTATGTTAATTTATACGAAGCCATCAAGACTTATTGGAACGTCTGATACACTTGGATGGATGATTTTATTTAAATTATTTTCATTTTATGGTACTGATAAGAAAAGCGTGGCGTTGAGTGGAGTGGTAAGGTGATATTTCCGACATTATAAGACTACTTACTTTGACTATTTTGCTATTCCAAAAAAAACATACAAGATTACGATTTAATTTAAAATGGTTCTTAACAAAGAAGTAATTATTACAAATACCTAATGCTTAAATAATGTTTATATAAAAATATAATTCTTAACAATGAATAAAGAAGACAACTAAAGCGTTCACTATTTGTTTTGTAACAGATAAACTTGATTATTATACCTCCTTCTTATTGTAAAGTCTACTCAATTTCTAAATCACTAAATTTCTAGTGTTATCATATTAAGTTTCACCTAAGTGGTTAAAGATATTTTTCTTAATATTATTCTAAACATAATACATTAAATAAAAGTAATTCATATAATTTAAAATTAAATTAAAAAATATAAGTATTTTTAAACAGATCGTGACTGTCTGTTATATACTTACAATTGAAACTGTAACATGATATTAAATAAAATGTTTGTTAAATTTTATTACTAATTAATTTTTTTACTTTATTTCAAATAACAAGTCATAATTCTTACACATCTTGAAATAATTACCTACACTTAAATAATTTTATATAGAAACTTAAAAGCAGAACAACCTTACTAAATGCAGTCAATGTTAATCATACCTATTTTATTTTGCATTCCGCTATAAATTACGATATTCATGATGCAAAGCTTAATCAAACGTTAAAACTAGTATTTATAAATGCTCATCACATGTTATATAAATATAATTGCCTTCAATTCCTTCTACTATGTATTTTAAAATTGATGCCGTAGTAACATACAATTTGCCTGCTATTAGCAGCGTTCTTCAAAATCCAAGAATAATATAAATATAAAGAATAATTACAAACAATGAAAAATCAGTTATTTATTTAGTACTATGTAAAATATTTATAATAATGTATGCCTTTGCCAGTAAATATTAAACTGGTCCTCTAAAGGCTACACTTTAACGTCGCGCCGCGTCGGCGCGTTTGATGTGGAATGGCGAGATAATTACAGAATTAATGATCTGATAGGTTGAGGCAGTTTTATCACTAGCAGACTGCGCTATCGGCCGTCCCACTTGCATTAATTCACAGATTTCAGGCCTTGAGATTCGTTAGCCGACTTAGCGACTCCCAAATTGAACGCCGGGGTCGCTCACATTTCTAAATGAGTAATGCAATTGAAAAAAATAATTGAACTATCACTTATTATGTAGTTTTATTGTATCATTGTACCAGATCCTTATTACATTAGATCATGTAATTATAATATGATATATTAGGGACCAGTTACTTAACAATCTGTGTTTAAACTTTAATTGGAGAAAGATATTGAAACGCTAATAATTATTATTTAATTCGTATATTTTTTGCTTATTTTATTATATGATTATAAAGATATTTTAAACAAAAGTCTCGCAGAATTCATAATAGATGTACGATAGCATCACGCAGTTCTCCGCATAATTAAGATCACTATCTGTACGTTTCTACATAAAGCTTAATGTCTGCAAGTTTATAACGATAATTGACTTTTATCGTGTACTAACTAAAGCATTTTGACTCTACACACAGCTTAAATATTTTAGATTTAATAACTGTGTAATTTTTTAATTATACTCGCATTACTAACATTGCAAATGTTGATTAAATCATACTTTGTATGTACTACTTAATTATAATTTATTAAAGTACTCGAATGAATAAAATTTAATATATTTAACTTATAAAATAAAAAAAATATAACAATAAATAGTGCTTAAATTTTTACAATAAAATGTAATTGACTTTAATTTTTTTTAGGCATGGCTTTAAAAGAAGTCTACTAACTAATCCATTCTTACTCGCTTCGCGTGGTGCAAGCATACATAGCATAAATTATTGTTTTATAAGTACAGAAATATATATATATATATATATATATATATATATATATATATATATATATATATAGGTGTAATAGAGTACCATATTAAACTATATTTTTATTAAGTAAGTTTTACTTAGTATAAACATAATTTAATAAAAGTAGGTAGTTATTACACAACTCAGCTTAAATTAATCGAAAACAAAGGTGAGCATATCATGTCATCTAAAAATACAAGCTAGACATAAACAATTCCATAAATAAAGTGACTCTAACTAACAAGCAAACAGACGAGACAAAATCAAGCGCCTAAATAGCTGGCAAGGCTAATGGCACAATGGAGGCGTCAATAGATCGCATTCCCGGCCCGACCTGTAACCTGATTACCGCGCTTATTGGGTCAGTGGCTACTCGATTATAATATTTAAGTGACATTATAAATTTGCAAACTTAATACAAACTTTGTATGGAAACGCAATGCATTTATCACAGTCCCAATATAAAGTCTTAATTATTTGTACTATTTTACTATGTATAATAATAATGCTTGAGCAGAAATGCTATGAAATGTTTAATACTAAAAATTGCTACCACATTTACACTATTCCACTTATATACCTACCTCCATGATTCTTATAAATACAGTTTAATTTAGCTTATAATATAAATGTATTTTTACTCATCAATACATAATTACATGTACATTATACAGTATTGCTCAACGTTTCATTACATACAAAATGCAACATGAACAAACATGTCCATCGTAAATAAATAGTAGTTTCTTAATGATAACTAATGCATAATAAATGAAATGAAATTAATTGTAATGAAAACTAAGATCGCCAAGATGAAGGCTCTCGTCTAATTTTCTGCGTCCTACATAAAGAACAGCTGGCCATCCATATAAAGCAGAGCAAACGTTGTTGGATAAGATTGTTTGTGGTAAGCCAATATTTGAGTTCCTTGGGTCAGGCAAAGACGCCTCGTCCATTTGCAAGTGCAAATTTTCCGAGATAAAAATAATCTTAGCTTATAACGATTACGATAAACGTAACAAAAATGCGTTCTTGACAAAAACAAGCGGAAGCATGTAACAAATGTACCTCACTTTAAAATGCAAATATTACAGCAATACATTTTACTGTTATCAAATATATATTGGGATTGTCCTCATTTTATTAACAACCTTTGCCATTAGAGTCTTAATTGTATAACTATATCAAATTACTCACGAATCAATTATTAAGTTGAAGTAAAGAAAAATAATAACTTTAATGATTTTAACGGTTGTACTATACATATGTTTAAAGTATAAGAAATAGATTATTTCATTTCCTACCAGGATGTAGGTTATAATAACTAAATATTCAATTCACGCGGCGGACTGTAGATGAATCACAAGTAATAAGATTTATCAGTGTAGATTCTTTCTTGAATATTAACTGGAACCATTCATAGTTACTACACATAGTGAGATATTAAAATTATGTGATGTGTTGACAAAATAATGCAAAGTTTATAAAACTACTGAACGTATGAAGATTTGAATCTGCGCCTCTTGGGATTTATCGAAGCGTTCTAACCAGTTCGACTATATGTTCTCTTCGAGTTTTTATTTCCACTTAACAGTGTTAATATTAATGTATAGGTTAAATTTATTATGTAACATGATTAATAGTTACAAAGTGTACTGTAACAATGGCAAAAAATCTTCTACAATTTTAGCTGAAACGGTCGTAAACAAGAATATTCTGGAAGTACTGAGTAAATTGCCTGCAACTAGTAAAGGACCTTCAACCGACATTATTAACACTATTGTTCTATTAATTTTTGGCAGCGGTACCATTTAGTAAAACGCAAATGAATTAGCGTGACGTTTGATGTTTATATATTTACCCAAGATATAAAGTTTCAGTGATAGCATTTCTTTCATCGGTTTATTATTATTTTTTTGACCTATAAAAGTAAACCTTAAAGTCTACGTACATAATTACGTATGTAATATAAATGATTTTCGTAAATTTACATAATTATCTTTTTAAAATAAATTAATGTTTTGTATAAGAATAGAAAACCTTTATATTTCATTTTTATTAACTTGTTACCATCTAATTGGACTGATCCTAAAATAACTTCAATTGCCAACGACGAGGACGTGACTCGATAGTGACCCACTCTCGTAACCAAGATTCACCAAATATGTTTTTCATTAATGAACATATTGCAGTTATAGCTAAATCAAAAGTTTAGATTTTTAAATTATTTACCTTGATGTTATTTTTTTATTTATATTATTTCTTCGAACTTCTTTTGTCAAATTAAAGATACAATACATACTTTATAAATAATTTGTGCATTCTACATCCAAGAGCAGTTTCCATCATATTTATATATGGGAATGCTCACTACTGATTCTCTGCGACATGCAGATAAAAATAAATGAAATTTTTATGACCGCATTATAACTCATGTTATCTTATGACAAACTATTGCCAAACGAGATGGACGTTTCCTTAGCTTTGTACTCGTGTTTAACCAGAAAAATTTGCATAAATTAAATTTTAAAATAATATTATACCAATGGACCGTAGTTTTATTACTAAAACTGAATGTAAATTGGTGATTTATTTATATTGTTAATGTCTACTTTATTAAATATTAAGCTTAAGTGTTTCCGATTTAAGTTATTTCTGTTAAAGGTATTTAGAAACGTCATAAATAAACACCATGATGATTCGTTGAGCAATCGGCATTTTAATTTATACTCGTTCGTATCCCACTCGAATTGTTCAAGAGCTTCTCGAGAATTATCGAATATACACTAAACTAAACAAACAAATTTGGATTCGTATGTTGATTCGTGTCGCAACAATGGCCCTCCCAATTTTTTTAAATTGACCTCAGACCAAGGGCATCTAAACCAACGATTTGTATAGAAACAGCAGTGTTAATTTATTATTTCTGTAAATGCATGACTTCCGCCCTTTTGAGCTGTAGGAAGTGATTAAGTGTTGTTTCGTTAAAAAATAATATAACTTTAGACGTATTACGATAACACTCGACTAAGTATTACGTACGTGAAGAAGTAAGCGTTCAGTGATATTGCAAGTCGTAAATACGAAAACAATACAAAGCAAACATAAAGTAGTTGTATTAACTAAGATGCCACGTAATGAATCAATTTCTGTATATTTAACAATTTAAAATGTTAATTATCTTTATTACCTCTGTGGATAATCTTAAGTAAAAGACGTGACATTTTTCAACGTCCATATTGAATTTGGTTTATTTTCTAATCAGTAACAGTTTAAATGTGAAGGCTCATTATGCACGGTGTTTACGGATGTGTGCATGTGAGCTTGTGTGGGAGTGCTATAAACAAACACTTACTAATTAACATCCATTCATATGTGTGGAGGTCATTCAATCCATGTGTGTGTTACATCTTATCGTGAATACGCACATACTCACTGTAGCGTTTAGTCTTAACAAAACACTTGTATTGTTACTTTGAAATAAGTTAAAATATATCCCTAAGTAATAATAAATAATATTAATATAACAGAATGAATGAAATAAACTAGATCTATATACAAGTTATATATGTTTACTCATAATCAAGTTATTTGTGTTTTAAGACACTGTGGAAGAAAACTTACTAATCCTGTTTTATTATTCATTTATTGACATACATATATTTTGAAATCGAAGATTGCTGTTTTAAAACTTATAAAACTTACAATATTTTAAGACATGTCTACTCTGTGACCCAAAGGGTGCGAGATAATAAATTGCAGTATTGGATTATCATTACGCCATCAACCACAGCACATAAGTTTCATTTGGCGAAAAGCTTTATCAAATAACTGCCTAGTGGTATTACAATTTTTTTTATTTCCATGCCACGATACGTTAAGAAGGTTTTTTTATTGTTTAATATTTAATAATAAAATTTTGTTTAAGTATCTACTATTTATGTTATAAATTACCATTGTTCTAGAAAACTACAACCAGGCTACTAATTTGAAACCATGTTCAATTTTATTACCACATTTTATAAATGAAGCCCTGTTTAAACAATTATTTCAACGCGTTCGTGGACAGTTATAAAAAGCAAGTGTTGTTGCGAAGGCGGCAACTCATTCATAAGCTGCTCGTTTCTTCACTCCATTTCGTAATCGGATTTTATATTTATTTAAGCTTATTCATTATAATTAATCACGGTAGATTAAATTCAGTTATCTTTTACATTTATATTTGAGTTTATAGTCTTACTAATTTGGATAAAATATGATTTTTTAATTTTTTTTTAAATTATTATTATGAATATTGTTTTTTGATTGCTTTTTATGATGGAATTGTTTGTCTGTTAGTTAATGAATAGCTGGTGAGCCATATGTTGTGTATTCGGAGCCGCTGCTTGATTGATAATTTAAAATTTTCATGTTTGCATCATCTAAAATATCATAATATAGAAACATGAATAACAAGAACAAGACGTACGCGAAAGCCCTACGCGAAATAAAGGGATTTTTTCTTAGAATTTAAGGTGTCTTAAGATATCAATGTTTAAGTAATAAGTTTATAAATTGTAATAATTAAGCTATCTATGTAAATTAATCATATAAAAACTTAAAAAAAAATCATATAACTCAACAACTTATAGACAAAGGACATTTAAACTTACTGGACGCTGAACGTTAAATTCTAGCATTATGTTATTTATCGAGTATAGGGAGTATAAGGAAGTACTAAGAAACAATGTACACCAAAAGGAGCACTGGAAGACCACTAGGAAAGAATATAAAAGCCTGCAGGTATTAGAAATATATTCGAAATAATAAAATATTTTCATTAATTACGTAAATTTAAATTTACGTAAGTAATGAAAATTTTAAAATATTATGATGATGAAAATATTATGTATATCCTAATTTATGCAAAACGTCTGAATGTTCATTTCACAAAAGTATCTATATTATCAGGTTTTTATTCTGTATTTATTTTATTTGAAATATCAATTAAGTATATAACGGTTATTCAATTACTTTATTTAAAACCAAAATTTAAAGACTTAATACTTGCTAAAGTCAATTCGTATAACTTATTACTCTTTTAGAGTATTCCAAATGTTGTAACTTCTGCGACATTATTGTACATGTGATTGATAGTGTGTCAAAACCAGACTTAGCCACTTGTAGTTGTGGAACAAATTATATAATAACAATTGATAATGAATATTCAGGACGTTCGATTAGTTAATGATATAGACATGCGTCGTCAATACAATTGACTCATAATCCCTGCTCTGTCACTTTATAAAAAGTAATCCTGCCTACAATAAGTGCCCATTAGATTTATTTAGCATTAATTCTCTTTGTTTTTATTACAAAATATTCTTTGCGGTAACTAACTAGATCTTAATAAAACGCACTTGCGCACATTAGTTGACACAAATTGATACTTAATCAACATTTTCAGACACTACTGACAGCTACAGCCATATAGTACACCTTTATATTATTAAATAAATATACTTCATTTATATTTACCCTAACTTAGAGGAATGAAATGTGCCCGAATCTAATATAATACGTGTACAATGCCTGCGAATAGGACAAAGAAAGTACCGAGTGATTTTAAAGCAATATGTATCATACAGATGAAAGAATAATGAGTGATACCTTTTTTACAAGCTTTTTTTAGGTTTATGATATTCACGATGTACCTACTCATTATGGATTAGAAACATTATCTAATCTGTTAAACATGTATTGACGGATATAATATTACACATTGATTTTTATCATTAAAAAAAGTATTCCCAATGTACTTAGATATAGATAAAGTGTGTTTTTATGTGCATAAAATAATAAAAATACGTCAGACAATAAGAATCAATATGTATATCATAATAATTTAAAAAATTTTGAATGTATGCAATTGTTTCATAACTCTGAAACGAAATACTTTAGAAAGAAAATGATTTATTAGGTGAACAAAAGTTTATTTAAAACATTCGTAAATTAATAATTTACCTGTATTGATTGTACGCTTTCTTTTATTTTACTATAAGCAGATCTGATTTTTCCTGATACCTCATTACATTTTTTACTAATGAAGTCTAATATTTAAAAAAAGTAAATATTAAAATCGTGGTTACATTAAGTGTCATAATTATACACAATTAATGTGATATTGGGCCGCCTATTACAAATAATATTTATATTAGGACAGTAAGCAAAATAAATTCTAGGAACCTTGACTCAAGTTTTTGATGAAATAAATATTATCTAATGCAAACACTACTATCTGCTACTTCATCTCAATAGCTTACAACAATTAAATATTATTTAAATATAACACTATTTTTTTACAATTATCAATAGACAAGACTTATAGCAAAATTTTATATTTTTTATTATGTCAATAGTAAGCGTGAAAATAGTTAAATTAGATGTATGCACAGGAATATTATATGTGCGTATATTTTTATTGCAATTATTTGGTAGAAATATTATTTTAAAAATACAACATCAGTGCAAAAAGTCAACCTCAATATTAAAAGAATAAAATAAAAGCCAAAGAAATGTTAATAAAGTATAAATACAACGACGAAATACACAATATCTTACAGAAGTTAAAAACTGAATAGCGCTGAACATCCTTGCTTTTAACATCAACAGACGCTCAAGGTTTTGTTCGCTGTAAAATTACAAAGTTATACATTTTCATATTATGTACAAAGTAATTAATTAAGCGGACATATGCAATTAGGTAGCTGTTACTCTTTTGTGTTTTTATTGTATAATATATCTGTAGTATCCGTGCGTTCGGTAAAAACATAAAATCAAAATTAAACAAAAAATGCGATAGATATCTTCTCGCTTTTAGTCCGAACGCTATCAAGTCGTGTAATGTATTATAATTTTGTACTGTATATCTAAGATCTTACAAAATGTTATTGAAATAAAAAATATTAAAAATAAATTTTAGTTCATTAATAAAGATTATTTAAATAACATATTTTATTTTTTCTTTAAATGGATTTCTTTAAGAATATAAATTTGTATTCACGAATATAAAGTTAGTATCAGATAAGTAAACATAAAATACCATGAATGAATACAAAATGAAACTGAAATACTACTTCAATTAGAATAATCAAAATATATATGATTTACAAGAAGTAACCTAGATATATGTTGATGAAAGTGAAATAGTGTAATGTTAAACATTATGTGAGCACATCTATTTTAAACATTTATGTTTATTGACGTTTGCGAAAGAATAGAGCAAGACGCTCCGTTTAATTATACTATACAATAGCTACATAAATTTAATTTGTATTAAAATCTTTCCTAATAACATATTTCAGGTTTCAAATTATTGTAGTTACATTTGTTTTATAGATATAAATAGATTATTGATAAATATTAACCAATACAAATAATTTACAAATTAACAACAATTAGGATTTATGACTTGCAAATATTTTTTTTATTTCATATTCGTATATAAATAATCTTATCTAAAATGAAATTGAAAAATTGATTATCAGTATTGTGGTGCAGGTGTACGAGTGGACAAATCTCGATTTCGTTGTTTACTTTACATTATGATCTATGTGTATGCTAATGAAACGCTGAGCAACATAAATCATAAAGTTCGATACAAGATTCATGTCAATTTCGAAACGGAAATAAGCGAACTCTCGTCTGAATAAGGAAACGGGAATACGTGATAAGCAGTACAAAAGCGATAATTTCATATGTTTTCCGAAGCAAGGTCACGTTTACCTTAGCACGTGCCAGGCACAGCATGTAGCATCTGGATCAGATCCTTGTTGACAGCTCCACAGTCTCCGAGTCCCAATACCCTCAGGGTCGAGGACTGACAGCAGGGTCGCTTCACTGACGCCGACGACAGAGACTCGAGCCGAAGCGCATCCGCACCGCCCGGCACAACACGCCGACCGATCAAAACATAGCTCTCACGAACCTTTTCGACACACAGACTCGATTTGCAAAATTTATTCATCGCATCCGCCGAAAACACCTAAAATTTTTACGAGCCCTGAAAATAGGCACGGTGTATAGAGTTCCCGGTAGTTTTGCTATCACGCGGCACAAAAGCACCATGAACTGTTTAAGAACACCATAAGATGGTAGAGCAAGGCAGCAGCCGGAAAACTCGATATCGCGATACACACGTGAATGCGAGGCGCTCGCCGGCTACAGTACCGCGCGGTAAACAGACAGAGCGCGCCTCTACAACATACGCACACACTCGCCCGTCGCGTACAGATTTACACACACGAATGCTTCTCAGCGCGCGCATTCTCGCTCGCTACAAAAATAGATATCACGTCATTACTAGCCAATCGGATCTCCGGACTATTACGACATATTTAGTCCCCATTGGCGAAGACATCATTGGCGGATTACATACAGTTCAATTAGCGATTAACTAAAACTTTTTGATAAAACATAACCGATATCGAATTATTTAGATAGTTATCAAAAATTCTGAAAAGTTATAAATGTTATCAGAAAGTTACAATAAGGACTTTTATTGACCTTCAGTTTCTTGAATTATCTTGTAATGAAAATTATCATTCAAGAATTCATTACCGACCGCTCTACGAACTCTACGTTGCGAGTAGTTTCGATGTTACTACGGAGACGGTGAAACTTCAATTAGTACTATTATTAAAATAACTAGACGATAATAGTAATCATAAATATTAAGAATACTGAAACAAATTACAAGCAAACAATATATATATATATTGCTTTTATAATAACAATATTAAATATATAAAAATAATATGTTATATCATATATATATATATATATATATATATATATATATATATATATATATAACATAAATTTGAGATAACATGCAAACATTTATTTAAACAGTGCCAATTCCAATTAAAGGAAACATGGTATGTTAATAAGCGCAACGCACTCGTTCAATCGCGCCTTTGCCTGCATATTGAATTCAGGGGTCACAATTATGATACAAATGATTTTAGTCTTTAATTCGATTGAGATAAAACTTTTTTTCTAAATTCACAATCTAATATAGTTCTAAGAATAAAAATAAAGTTAGGTATTGTTATTAGCATGCATGTGGCTGGCGAATTATTTTATATATTATAATTTTGTTACTATAGTGGAATTTGAAATTTTAGCGAACTACCAAACTACGTATCACCTATTACGTATTACGTAAATACTAAATTATAATACTACATATGTATCAAGTAAAATATGCTTCTAAATCAATAAATTATTTACATACATTATATCAAAAATTCTTGTATTCACTTTCCACCCTCATTCGAGATATTTTATGATTTATGGCATCCATGAACTTTTCTGATCCTATGTTTTGCTTAATTATTGTAATTTTTTTTCAATAACGGATGGAGAACACTAAATAATATCCAATAAATGACGATTTAATGTAGTTAAAGCCACAAGTTTACCGGGAAATCATAGTTTCCTCATAAAATTAGTAATACCTATATAATATTGAATAAAATTAAATGTTCAGATAAAATAAAGATCAAGTAATCGATTTTGTTACTAAGAATTGCAGGTTTATTCTGCACAAAAATTGGAGACTTATCTGTTCGCTCACTTATCGATAAGCTCGCCTATTGTACTACTTAAATAATATTTGTCAATATTTTCGCTAATGTATTGATAGGAGTATTATAAAAAGAAATTGGCTTTCACTAAAATTGCATAAACTATTCCTTGAGTGTTAGGTGTGAAGGGTGTAGAAAACTAATTTAATTAAAGTTAGTAATGTATAATTATTATTAATTTATATATTTTATTGTTAATAAAAGACCGTGAATTATGATATAACAAATTAAGGTAGTGATAAATCACTCCCATTTCCATTTCATTCACCTATATTACGATATTGCGTGTTGAACAGCCAAACAGATATACTACCTTACTTAGGATAATTAAACGGATGTGTAACGAGATTATGAAAAAATATTTATTAATACACCGTTTTTTATGAAAATTAGGTAGACAAGAATGAAATATAGCAATGTTACAATTTATACAGCGAAGAAGTGCAAAAAGTCAATATTTTTTGGTGTTAGAAATATATGAAGTCAATACTGCACACGCTGATATGCCTTTGACATTAACATATTTTGTAAAAGTGACATAGACGTTGCTCGTACTATATATATTTTATTCGTAATTTTTCGTACATATATCTATATGTACAATCTGTATTGGGAAAACATTTAGTCAATTAAAAATGTTCTTTATTTAACCTTTACTATTACTACAATTTTTTAACTAAAATTAAAATCTTTACTAACCAAAAGCCGCTAAAAATATAGGAAGCGCAAGACAGATAATTATGGAAATCAATAGGGGCAGCCTGTAGTGGGCGTCGTATGGCTGAAACGACAACGACGATGCTATCCAAGACCAGCTAGCTCTATCTTAGACAGCGGAAAACTAGGTATACGTTAAATATTGCGTTGTTAATTGAGGGCAAAGTAACATTGCCAAAGTCTACTCTGCAAAATAAAAAGTTAAAGTTCATTGGCTGACTACATTTTGAGCGGAAAATTGTCAACAGTTTGTCTTGACACTATATTTACTCCGACTACGCTTTTACGCGGGATAAACGATAGTTGAATATTTATCCATAGCATTTCGAAATGTATACACTGTTCTTCACAGAAATATTAATAGCTGTGATTTGATTATATTTTTCAAATGTAGAATACTAAGATACCTACTACATAAACATATAAGATAACATTTAAAATCTAATAAAAGACATCAATCATATTTTTTAATTATAATCAAATGCTAATTGAATTCTTTAAACAAAAGGTTCGAATTAATTTATACTTTCAATGTCATATTGGATTAAGTAACTTGTTAGTAAAAATATATTTAATATTTATTACATATATTATTATTTTTTTATCTTATAAACAGTTTTGTAAATTGTTATTTTTACTTAGCTACCAGTTAAGTTCTTTATTTATGGCGGTCCGGACACGCCAGTAGAGCAACTTTTATTCATAACTTGTCAATACACAAAATTTAATTGCGGCCTATAATTATTTTTATTACAGAACATCGATGTAGTCCAAAGATTATGTAAGGAAACTGTGGAAAGTCAATATTTTGTTATAAATATTAATTAAAATAAATATTACACACACTATCATGTGTCTCACAATTGATATACGCTTTACAATGTGATATTGGCAAAGTGATTTATGTTCAAGTGGCACGTTTGATGCGCCTCCATCAAATAACTGAACTGATAATGTGAGATTTATTTTCTGCATTCAATCTTATAAAAACTTAATCATAAAGGGTAACAGTGGTCACTATTATTCAGATAATATTCGGTATAGGTATGTAAACGTACGCTTTCATCCTCGTATATCAGGTACGCACTGAGAAGTGATTTATCAGTAAACCTTTCTCGTACACTACCACAGTACCAACTAAAAAAATTTTACGATAGAAATTTCTTTTCGGTCATATTTTGTAATTGTTGACAATATTAAGAAACTGTTTATTCAAATGACCACTAGCTAGATCAAGCAGTTTATGATTCAGAAAATATGAATTGGTAATTTAAATAAGTTGTATACTAAAGACCTAATAAGTTCCAAGGAAACATAGTCATATTGTCTTTCCAAGTTACTACAATGTCAGTATTTAGATACCTATAAATGCAAAATTAATACGTTCAAAATTTGTTCAAAACTTTACCTGTATTCGTACATACGTACAAATACAGGTAAAGTTTTGAACAAATTTGTTACTCATTATGTTCAAATAACAGATTAAAAAATATGTATTACCATTTTGAATCATTTTTGTAGTATTTTGGTTCAAATTAAGCAATTAATCAGAAGCATATGATTTTACGTATGCAATCAAACATGTATAATAAAATTATGGCGTAGCTTATAGCTTGATGTTATGTTATTTATGACTAAAGCGAATTGTTGTTCCAAAGGTAAGTTTCATCCGTGAGGCGATCATTAGGATTGTCTTACAATTTAAACGCAATAAAAAAATTACGTCAGCGTTTAATATTAATTGTTTTTTATACTATTTTGATACGAAATATTCTGATGTTCAAAGTTTTTTTACAATATGCCATGCTTGATAGATTTAAGTATATCCGCGTATCTAATCGTACCACGCGAATTCAATCGGGCCAATAATTTAGATCTTGTCTAGTTTATTAGGTAACGGCCGTGTCTTCATATTTTCAATTAATTTCTCAAAACAATTCGGTCTTTACTAAATTATCAATTTTAGGAAAACTATTGTTTTCACTCAAAAGTTATTATATATACATATTTAAAAATTAAAGAATACATTGCAATGTGACTTAAAGAGTAAAGAAGAGTAATATGAACTATCAAACGTTATGGTAGTGATTATTTACTCAAACATCAACGTGAATCTATATTATGTGTATATATATATATATATATATATATATATATATATATATATATAAAAGAACTAATTCTCCTTAATATTAACTTCTGGCTAAAAGAAAAAGACGATGATAAAGATACATACGAGCTTTATCTTTAAATGTTTTGGACGGTTGACTCTTAATTGCGCAAAACGACTAAACTAAGTCTTTGTACGAACTTCGGAAAGTTTATAAATTAGACTAAAACAGAATACTTGTGTTTGACTTAAATGACAGCTATCAATGTATATTTTTTTTTATTTATGTCTATTTTTGTATATATATATATATATATATATATATATATATATATATATATATATATATATATATATATATATATATATATTAAAAATCTGAACACATCTAAATTAAACATGACCCGACAAAGGTTGTAATAAGAAATAATTTTAATGACAGATGTAAATCTATAATGATTATATAAACATATTAGCACGTTAAGAACTCGAGTTCTTAAGCAAACAACTTCACGTCCAGCACGTCGGAAATGTCACTTCGTTAACGAGATAGCGTCTCTGCTAATCCCGATGATTAACGTATGGACAAAAGTAATTTAGGCTTGGAAGGCAACTTCCATTATACGCACTTGAGAGATAAACATTTTGATATTATTAAATTAAATTACATATTCTGCGTCTTATTATGCATATTTTAATGAGTTTAAGCATATTAATTCAGTCATAACAGGTTTATGGCTGAGACAATGATATCCAAAAATTATAAAATTGCAGTAATTACACAAATATTAATACGATTGGATTATTTCTGGATCACCGTTTTTCTTGATTACTCAGTAGATTTCTGTTGTATAATGATAGCTAACTAAAATAATATACAAACATGTCATACTTCATACTTATAGACATGTGGATGGCCAATTAGATTCTTTTTGATTATTACTTACCTTGTTAGATCATTGTATAACTATGAGTGTAGTTCTATGACTATAAAATTCTACAACTATCTTACAACTAGGTACAAACGCAGTGAAGGCGTGTCCGATGGAACGGAATATTTATAATCTTAATTTCTTTTAAGATAAATATTTTTACATAGTATCATTACTTGAGTCTAGTTAAATGAAAAGCAATTTAATCCATTATCCAAAGTCAAGTGCTTTTAGTGCATGGGAAGTTAGCAGAGTGACTTGCTGCGATGATTTCATGAGATTTATACTTTTTTACAATTATTATAACGTTTTATGTAATACAATCATATAATTTTAATGCCTTTTAAAGATCGTAGAAATTATTAGACACTCAACATATTTAGATTAAGTAAAGATACTTAATCATATTTGTAATTTATTTGCCGTCTCACAAATGAAACAAAGGAGTAACAAATGATGTGTCCATAAAACATGTCAGAGATGGGAAAGGGGAACGGTAGGGAAACATTTTCAAACGCTACATCAATGGCGAGATTTCGGTGTAAATTGTGGTATTATTTCATCGTATCGTAGGGAGTCTAGTTGACACATTGACGGGACAAAGACATCGCATACGCTTACAATTTATCTATCACACTACAATGTTAGTCTCATTTCAGAACGTTAGCATTATGTAGATACGTCCATAGATACTAAACGCAAATTAAAATTTATATAGTAACAGCAAGTCTATTTGGTTAAGTGGATTCAAATGGCAATGACAATCGCCGGAACCACGCCTCTGAAGTCGTGACACTTAATTGATAAAGAGATGAATGATTTTATTAAGTCCTATCAGCTTTACGTTTTATCTGTATATTATCGATTCTATAATGTAGGTACAGAAGAGTTACTTAGTAAAACATTCACATTTTTTCTGTATTATCATTTTCACCATAAACATTAAGCCTGTGATATATTTTTCAAAGAGTTCAATAATTCATAGTTCACGCGTCAGTCTTAGAATTGATATCCTTTGTTCTACGTTGTAAATCTACCGTAGACAGGGGTCCCTGCCTTCTATCGTTAATAACCGAATGTCAAGAATTTCTCACTGAGAGGAATAACACGTGCGTCTATGATAATGGGAACGCATTAAAATTATTTGGGGCTCGAAATATAAATGAGTGTACCCGTCTTTGACAACAGTAGTGACACCGCGATATGGACAAATGGCTCTTTGTAATAACTTCGAAGAAACAATTTGGTAGACGGAATTTCCTTCTTCAGAATAACATCAATAAATTATCCTGGTAAAAATCTTAATAAATATTATGTATATTTATACCTATTTTATAATTAATCAGTTTATCCATGTATGTTACATTATTTTTAACCATGTATGTTATAATTTATTATAGTAAGTACTCCGTTTACTAATCGGAAAGAAAATGGTCATTTTACTTATTAGTTTTTATTAGAAGATTCATTAAGTATTAAACGACTCAAAAAATGATTTACACTTGCTTATTATACAAACAAAACATAGGTATATTGCAACAACAAATAAAACATTCATAAAGCCTTTAACCTTCGTTGTTAAAAGGTGCTAATTCTTCAAACTTTTAGTCAAGGTTCTATGAGTTTGATTAATGTAATGAGCATATCAAAACATTCTAATATAGTACCTACATATGTTGCATTATAAATATATTCCCACTTTTATGCTTAATGCTTTTTTGCTTATATTTATTAGGTATTGTAGTAGCTGTCAACTCTACAACCATGACATAAATAAAAAATAAAGCATCATTTTAATTCGTTTACAATAATTTACAATAGTTGTAAACGATTTCGACTGAATAAATCCGATTGATTAAAATGTCTCGATTTTCCTAATTTAATTGTTATTTCATTTAAGAGAAAATGAGTAATAACTCCAAAGCAAACAAAGCTATAAAAATTTATGAAACTTAACTTTTTAACAACGACTATTATTGACATTACTTATGCACGGGGGATTTAAAAATCAACCTTGGCATTTAAAAGGAATGAAAGACGACACTTAAATAACTATCAATAAAAATTAAAAACATATAAGCTACTTAACTATCATTCCTTTTCTTAATTCTATTGAAAAATATATAGGTACTAAATGTGATACTGAAGGTCAAAGTGAAGATAATGTGTAATATTAGCCAAACTGAATACTGACTTTTTAATAATAATGTAATCGTATCGTATCGTCAGCCAATTGCAGTCCACTGCTGGATATAGGCCTCCCCAAGTTTGCGCCAAACATCCCGGTCCTCCGCAACCCTCATCCAGCCCGCTCCGGCAACCTTGCGTATGTCGTCAGTCCAGCGGGCCAGAGGGCGTCCTACACTACGTTTGCCAAGACGCGGTTTCCACTCCAGGACTCGTCTGCTCCAACGGCCATCGGTCCTGCGACATACGTGACCGGCCCATTGCCACTTCAGCTTACTGATTTTGCGAGCTACGTCGGTTACTTTAGTTCTCTCACGGATAACCTCATTCCTGATTTTATCCTTGAGAGAGACCCCGAGCATAGCTCGCTCCATAGCTCGCTGAGCGACTTTAAATCTGTGGACCAGCCCTACTGTCAGTGTCCACGTCTCGGCAGCGTATGTCATTACAGGTAGGACACATTGCTCAAAAACCTTCGTCTTTAGGCTTTGCGGAATTGTTGACGTAAGGACTCGACGGAGCTTGCCAAATGTAATATTTAGTATTAATAAACAACATGTCAGCCAAGCTTGCAAAGTGAAAGAGCGCAGAGCATTTAGAGCTTTGGCGATCTTGGTATGGAAGTGAAAGGCCTAGTAAGTAGTGGCCCCGGCAGCAAAAACTGTCGGGACCACTACACTCTGAGAAAAAGGATGTGTGGAAATAGGAAAAGCTGGCTTACATAAAATGTTATTTGGTGGATCGTTTTTATCATTGGTCGTGAGCCAGTCGGAGGACAAACCTCCTACCATCAAATTACTGGGATGCCCGCCTCTTACGGAACGTTATCCAGAAGCGGGGGAAAATTGTATTCTACTCTGTCCTGTCACAGGATAAAAAAATATCAAAATACTATTGCCTATCCGTTAGAAAACGTTTCAATTCAGTTCTTAGCTTTCATTGTTACCCCAGAATCAACGGGCTCTGGATAATTCCTTCAATTTGAGGAACAAGTAATTATTCTAAGCGCGCAAACGCAGTGGGTGGCAAAAGTTCCACTTACCGTGATTCAAATCGAATTTTAGATGACCTCTAAAAAGAGGTCGTTAAAAATTTGGTAAAACTCATAAGTTTACAGGAGGCATGATTCTGTCAACCCAGGTTATAAACACAGTTATCTTTTGTTTAAACAAGTATTAATTTACATATTAACTTTTAACATACATTTTATCTACAAAGATATTATTTGTGTTGTTTATGCAAGTGTTCAAATGATGTACATTTGACGTGAGTAGAACTATAATACACTATATTCGTAATTCAACCATACTAGTTAAATAAATGATTGTTTACAATACTGTGGTCGGTGTGACTTAATACATATTTGTGATGACTAAAAGGATCCTGCCCACGGACTAAAAGGACTAAGATTATAGTCAACAGGTTGTGACCGTGACTCAATCCTTCGGTGATGTAATGCCTCGTAATTGAATGGGTGATTCGATTCTTACATGCGTGTAGTGTTTCCAAATCTATTTTATCGATGATCAAACTTAGTTTCAAGCCAAATATTTAGAACATACATCAAGCTTACGAAGCTTTTTAAAATATATTATTTATTTACTTGCTAAATAGCAAAGAAGTGAGATGATATGTTCAACTTGAGTTCGAGCTATGTAGATACATATTTGTTTGTTCAACTTATTAATATTAGTGATGTCCTAGAATATCACAAACCATAGAAAGGACGACATATACAAAGAAGTAAAGAGAGATTTATTCAAATTTTATGTTTTATTTCCGGCAATGTAATCATTATATTTTGTACTTATTTGTTATTTCATGTAATATTACAGGCAATTCAACAGTTTGAAGTGCAAAAATAGCTTACTATTACTTACTTAGCTTGTATTAGTTGAATTAGTTTTTTCCAAATGAGTACGAAGTGCCAAGAAGCGTCGTTTTCCCCATTCCATACGAAATGAAAGAGGTGCGTATTAATTAGCGAAATTTTTCATCGCATTTGAGTCTAGAGCACAGTAATATCATTATTCTCCCGAGTAAATATCTAAATGAAAATCGATTGGTTTTAGGATAGATATTCATAGTGTTTATACGCGAATTTTACTATTTGAAATATTTAAACTCAGCAGGTGAACTTTAGTCTAGATATATGAATTTTACCCCCATAACATATAATGTTAGGGACAAGATGACACTAAACATCGATATCGATACTGATCGATACCCCTGCACCATACATCTCTTATTGAACTAATAACATAACGTCATTTGACGTCACTCGTGACGTATATGTCATCAGCATATTTTTGAGTAAAAACTAAAATTATTTAATTACATTTTGTTCTTTTTTGATAATAATACATTGGAATACAAATACTTATATACAAAAATATTTTTTTTAAAAAGTGTACTAGCTAGTACTCTTTACTAAAAAATATTTACTCTTAGTAAAAAATATTTACTTAAATACTGTAAAGAATAATACCATCATATTGACTATAACAAGAAATTAGTAAATATTCTTCGTTTCATAATAATTTTACTTGATATTTGTAATGTAGTTGCGCTTGTGCTTCATGTATTGTTTTCCGTGTTTCATATATTTAAATTTTAATAATAATATATATTATTGCTACTTTTATTTCACATATTTTTATCGATGATAAGTTTCCTATTAGCAGGATATTTTAAGGATGTGTGATTTACTCATTTCTACGGCATTTTTGTTAGAGGTATAACTTCTAAGTAAATTCTATATTAGGTATATTTTATTTTAACCTATAAATCATCAGAAATGTATATAAAGTTAACATAAATTTGATTATTTTTAATTTTTGGTTGGTAAATTTAATATTTCATTAAATAAATTAATTATTTGTTAAATTATTCTATTTTAGATACTATAGAGATAGCGAAGCGTTGAGTTTAGTTCCTGAAAGGAAAGGAAAATGTCAAAAAATTAGTGTAACATCTTTGACTCCGATATTATATATTTGGTCGAAAACTGATAAAAAGTAGAAAACAAGACGTCATGCAAGAATAACTGTCAATTTTAATACGAGGGGTGTAAAAATGAAAATGTTATATATAAATATATATTTTGCTCTAAAATATACACGTTACAACGTGTAATCTTACTATAAATTTTCTTATATAAATGATTTCATCGCAAAAGCTCTCAACTAAATCCAATAGATTTGTTATTTTTTTATTGTGGAAATATCAAGGCAGTGGTCAGGTAACGAATGTATTAACACATAATAAGTAAAACATACATATCAAAAGAACCAGTCGCTGCGTGTAAAACTAGTCTCGGAGCTTAGCATAAAGTTCACGCATCGCTAATGTATTCCACGACGACTGAGCTCATAGCCTTTAATAGAATTCTCAATCAGCTTAAATGTTGAACGGTATTATGGTAAGTGTTGGAGAAACCTTCGCATAGTCTATCTAGACCTCGACGAATTGATTTTATTTTATATTGATGACTTTCAGTTAAACGTTAAATATTTTTTTAATAAGGCTTTAAACTTACCCATCCGGGTATGTGGTATGGCATAGTCATAAAACATAATAACATTATTCTAGCCTATGGGCTAGATATATTTTGTGTTTTATAATTTTCCTAACAATATAGGTATATTGATTAATTTAAGTATTTTATTAAATCAAATAAAAGTAAATTATAAGAAAGTTTAAAATTAATACTATGGCATCCACAATTACAATTCATATCTAAGAAAGAATAGTGAAATTATAAAAAATAAATAATCAATTAAATTAATAGAGTTGTATTTAAAATACTTATTAAATACTACTTTAGATGCTCTATGGCTAAACCTAAGCCGAGCGCTGACTTCATAATGAAAGGCGTGTCGCTAAGGAATTTGTATTAGAGAGGAACTAATTTCTACTTTGTGCTTACGCAGCTGTTCATTTTAACTTAAAACCTGTGATTATATTTACGCTGGCTGACATTTAAAGCAATTGAGGCTCTCAATTGTAGTAATTTTCTGCGTAAATGGCAAAAATTAAATCATACAAGTCTTGAAATCACAAAGCGGATGTGCTATTTTTTTTTGTTGTATCTGTATATGACTATAAGATTAAAATATTTGAACGCTAATCATACGATTTTTAAAGTTTATAATAGAATTAAATTAACGTAATTGCTGCAAAAACATGGAATCATGGAGATTATTCCACGTGTTTAGAATTTTATTTTAATTATTTCTAACTTAAATTCTTAATTTGCATTTTTTTATGTATAACATAAGTATAAATTCTTTAAAAATATATAGTTTTGTTAACTATGAACTTACCGGAGCCTATAATAACGACTACGTCGCAAAATTGATTCTTAGCGGATGTGTTCTTCTCCGCTACCAAATGAATATGTGATTTAAAGTGTCGTAAATATGATTTTCTTGTCCGTATTTGGTATTATATTATTATATTATACACGCTATTTAAATATATATGTCGTCACTTATTCACATATCATATAATACTTGCACATTCCATTTGAAGAATCCTGATGTGATTTCAGGTAACACATGTGATATTATTAGTTTACATGAGTATATAACTTATCCATATTTGATATCATGTTGCGCCTGCGTTTTTAAGAGTCCATAAGTGATGCCACGTGTCCACATATCACATCATTGCGTGCACTTTTGATTTAACATGTCCTCATAATATTTCATAAATGCATATATGACATGATGGCTGCACGTATGGTTTCACGTGTTTACGTATATGAAGCCTCTCTACCTAATTTCAACATAGTATAAACATAATTTATATAAAACGTTTAAAGAAATATTGCAGTAGACCACAGCGCTTTAATAAAACCTCATTTATCCATATTATAATGTCCATAAAGACAGAATAGAAAGAATATTTAAGAAATTTTTACGATATTTATGCTTCAATGATAGAAATAATTTACAGAACGAAAATTACAAGATTATACTTGCTAACTATAATGCACTTTCTTTAGTAGATCGTAGAGATATGATGGACCTGTGTTTCTTTCATAGAATTATATCCAATGCTATCGACTGTTCTGATCTATTAAATAGAATTAATGTTGTAGTTCCGAGACAAAATGCCAGACGTACAACATACTACACTTTTAAAAGTAGATTTTCTAGGACCAATTTAGGCCAAGCTGCGCCAACAAGTAGAATGATTAAATGTTATAATGATATTGAGCGTAAAGCAAACCTAGACATTTTTAATGATAATTTGAATTTGTATAAAAATAAAATTAAAGAACATTTCCTTTCTCATTAATATGTCATGTCACAACTTTTTTTGGTAATTAAGTTTCTTTTTATATAGCTGTTTTTAGATTATTATTATTATTTTTTATTCCTTTTTGTTGTTATATACATATTTTTTTAACCATTTTGTTTTAATTGTATCTATTGAGTTTTAGAATAAGATGTAAACATTATGTAACCCAGGTTGAGTTAGCCTATAAGTGATGATACGCAACTGTAAACAATAAGTTCCATCATGTAATAATGTAATTATAAGTTTTTGTGTATCACGTTGGCTTCCTATTAAATAAATTAAATAAATTAAATTAAAATCTCACAGTGCTCCTACCCCCCCGACCGCCACTGGCTGGGACTTCGGGTAAATCCCGATTCTTCCGTAAGTCCCGAAAGCTGCGTTACCTTAGATTTAGACAAAAGGTAGTCGGAGATACGATACAATACAATTCTCTTTATTGTATACACAAAAACAAAAAGACTTACATAAATGTACAAAATATAGAAATGAGCAATAAGGCGGCGCTTTATTATTTAAAGCGATCTCTTCCAGGCAACCTTTGGATGTTGGAGTTGCACACATTAATGGGCAGCGAGCGGGAAGAGATAATGTAGTGTAAAAACAAAAACACTCTGTTAACTGCTTTCCTAACAGACTTTGTCTAACAGAGTAAATAACGTGAATTAATGTAGCTAATCTATTTTATTATATTTTCACCTAGAGTAAAAAAAAAACAATAAACTGTAAAAAAACGTAGATTACGAAAACTACATGTATAGAAAATATATGTTAAATATATCTAATTACTTGGACAAGTCTGTCATAGTAGCTAGCTATTATTCACCAACTATACTTGAATAGTCCTGAATACTTTTTGTTATTATATTGAGTACGCTTTTATTAGCTTACTTGTATATATCAATCTATGTATATATTTACTATTTTTAAAGTGTTATTCCACAGTTAGGATTAGAAAACATTTTTGAAAAAACGTATAAAAATTTGAACGCAGCGGGATTCGAACCCGCGCCTCTTGGATACCGTCCAAGAGGCGCGGGTTCGAATCCCGCTGCGTTCAAATTTTTATACGTTTTTTCAAAAATCTATGTATATATCAATATATGTATATATCAATCTGTCTATATATCAATCTGTCTATATATCCATCAATCAATGTAAGATAATCTTGCAATGATGTTTTGTAGCTTGTCGCCGTCCGTTGCTTTTACGCACATATCCAGATCAAATAACTATAGAATATTTTCAGAGTATGGACCTGATGATGATACAGGATGACGACATCAAGAAAAAAAATTAAACATGATTCATCATGAACTTTTAGTTATTTTTAATAAGTTTATGGCGTCGCTCAGCATATAGGAAAAGGAAACATTTATGAAAAGTTACAAAAATTTGAAAGTTTAATTAAAAAAAATCTTTTAATTTTTTTTCTTTAAAGCCTTGATTGTATATGACTAAAATAAGAATACTTATGTTCCTTCTTTTACGTTATATATTACTTGAATGAGTCTGCCATTCAATGTGTTTCATTGTATAAACGATAGTAATATGAGTAGGCTTTTTACATGGGTATGCATACATTTTAGTAATCTATTTGTTGCAATAGCTAAGGTAATATGAGTATGAGAAATGAGAATTTTAACACTGCATTCAGTTGTTCGTAATAAACAGCGTGTAATTTAAAGGGCAATACTTCAGGCGAGAATTGGGGCGAATTCAAATAACTTTTCGTGGAACTAGCTATGCGCCTGCCAAGTGCACCATTGCCATTGCCAGATAACAATTTAGATGCCATACAATACTGTGACCTTAAATGTGTAGAATGTACCTTTAAGTCGTAGGCGTACAATCTATAACAATAAATCAATATGTAACATATGATTCTCGGATTGTGCAAATATCCTTGCTAAATAAATTATTGATATTCATAATGCATTATAATAAGTTTTGTTTTTACGGTATTATTAATTAGTATCTATATAATAGTATGCAATTCTTAGGGGGTATTTTGGAGATATGTTCAACCTTAGAAAATGATATCATCTTAAGTACCACCATTGTTATATATTTACAAGACAAGTTAAGATAAATGTTAAATATTAAGTTAGGCAGTTAGGCAGTAGTAGCATATTTTCAGGTCGTAGTTATCGTATTATACGAACATAACGATAAAATGTCTGAAAGCGTTCTGTAGACTATCCAGTGATATCGATAGCTAGCAAGTGACTGATGATGAAGTGTTAAAATGCATTGTATTAAAGTGACATAACAAACAAGCAGCATATGATAAATTACTCAAGACAAACACGAAACGGATAAGGATAAGTTATTATATATTTTAGAAGCGTATAAAAGTATAAACATGACACTGATCTACTGCGGAATCCATGTTTTATAAACCGAAATACATTTCTTTTTATTGTTATACTTTTCTAAATAAATATTATTCATAAATGAAGTATGCCAAGTATGAAGTAAGTTTGGGTTGGCGTTTATCATATGTTAAATATATTAAACACATATATTAATTTGGTTATGGTATAGTAAATTAGAACGCTACAGAATAACAATGCTTACCGATATAAGGAAGAGAATAAGAATCACACACAAAATCGTGAAATGCTCGACATTATTGCGTCGGAGGGCGGTGCACGACCACCGCCTTCCGACCTAATAGGCTTCTTCATGTTGCCCTTTGCTCCTGGTCCGACTATTCACTCGCAGTTCGTGCCCTGCTCTGAGCCTCGTGCTACGCTTAGCACGCGTTGTCGTCACCCTTGGCGACCTCATTAAGGGTGCTCCAACATTCGTCGAGGGTGCTGTGCACGCTGCCATCGCCAGGGTTCACAGAAGATTGGGGCGTCCCTGTGAAATCAGTTAGAAGCAGTTAAGGCATTGCACTGTAAGTATAGCCTAAATTTGGCGGTCTGTAGACCCATTTAATCATTTAATCGGGCTTCAATAGATTCAATAGATTCGTCATCACAAAAATAAGGCGTTCATTTAGACATGTTAGACAAGACTAATTTTTAACAGTTTATAGAATTGTAATCTAATATTTAATATATGTAATATTAATATGTTACACACTACTGATGATGAAATGGAATGATGGAATGATGGTTTCATTCCCACAATACGATGCTTAAAATGACAAAATAATTTGTTATTATCTGTGATACATTGTCAAACTTCAACGTCAACACAACATAATGTTAACTGTCATTGGGACATATGAAGTGTCGATTTTCAAACATTTAGTTTCCTATTTTTAGTTTTACCCATGTTCCCACGTTTTAGATTTAGATAACTTGTAACTGTATTTTCATAAAATAAGCGCTGCTAGTTTTAATATTTTAAAAATGGGACGAAAACTGCAATCTAAGCAAAATTCTAAAAAACGAAATGCAAAAGAGGGAAGCAGATTTATTTTACAAAAACGAAAAGAATTGGCTGTTTTAGTGGATAAGGTACTCAAATTAACTACTATATTTCAAGCTACAGGCATATCTACGAGAAGTTGGGAACATCATTTAGAAATAGAAGAATTAATTAAAGAAATTATTAATATTGAGAAACCATTACTAAAAAATGAACCACGTCAAAGAAACTTAAATTTAAATGCATTTGTTAACTGGTTAAATGTAAATGAAGCACAGTTTGAAGGTAAGATATATAGAAAATCATAAATAAAACATTAAAAAATTTGGCCAATTTTCCCTTATTTATTTTTCCAATACACTTATAAAATTTTAGGTATTGAAATATCTGATTTTGAGGGCTATGAACTTGGTTTAAAAGCAATAAAAAATTTTTCTGAAGGATCACTTATACTGACAGTGCCAAAAAAAGTGATGATGAGTGAACGAAATGCAAAAGAATCAGACTTATCTAGCTTTATTAATGTTGATCCATTACTTCTAAATATGCCAAATATTACATTAGCATTATTCCTTTTATATGAAAAAAGTAATCCAGGTATGTATATAATTTTAAATATTATAATATAAAATATAGTAATGATCTTGTAATATTTTTCTTTAGAACAAAAGATACATTTAGCAAAATACATGTGAAGAATGTAATTAGAATATATTATTTTATTTTCTGTTTATTTCCTGTAATATCATTTTTGTTTTTGTAAAATTTCAGATTCATTTTGGAAACCTTACATTGATATCTTACCAGAGAAATATTCTACCATTCTTTATTTCTCGTCTGATGAATTAGCTGAACTTCGGGTAAGTAATCCTATGGCTGATTAATTTATTTTAATTATTACTTGTCATTCAATATAATTAATTTATTGCAGCCTTCACCTGCATTTGAGCCATCATTAAAACTTTACAGAAGTATTGCAAGACAATATGCACATTTTTATCATAAAATATACACTTCAAATATACCGGCACTCAAAACCTTACAAGAAATATTTACCTTTGAAAATTACAGGTGAGAGAGAAAATGTAAACAAGATATCATATCATCATCATATCATATCACATATCTTTGTCAATATTTGTTTAACATTCACAAATATTACTTTGTTTAACATTAATAAATTGTTATATATGAATTGACTTCTGAAAAAGAATAAGGTAGCATCATGTATCCGATGCTGAGTAAATTAATTTGACCTTTTGGAGTTTCATATATGGACTGAAAGGAAAATAATTAATAAAAATTTATAATATAATTATTTTCTTAAATTTACATAAACAATTATTATTTGTACATTAATCACATCAATATGCCTCACATTATATATAATGTGAAGTTGGCTATAAATAAAATTCCCTGAAATATTTAGGTATATAATAATAACAAGTCATGTAAAAGTTTTTAAATTTATTAATTAAAATAGTTATATTCTAAAATATACAAAAAATCAGTACAATACATTATACAATTATATTGCACATGCCACATAATACTGAAAGAAATAGGTTACAATATTTACCAAAACAACATAGATATCAGAGGCCATATTAGACCAAAGACTTCATTGTATCCAATTTCTACAAGATAAAGAATAAATAAAACTAAGTTTAAATTCAGTCCAAACTTAACATTAAAAATGCGTTACTTAACTACTGAAATGGCTTCCTCAATGAATCCCACATGTACTCTGGAGAGTCATTTCCAACATGAGTATCCAAAGAGTCTATTGCATATATGTTTGATGAAAGCATGGGACTTTTACTGCGAGTGCTGCTATTTATTTTTTGACCTTTTCGGTTTTCAAAAACGGGACTGGGTACATATTCATCCTCGATAGAATGCTTATTTTGATATACTTTGCTTTGTTGTTTCCATTTTAACATGCCATATGTAAATAAAAATAATACTAAGGCTAAACCAATTATAGTCACTGTAGCTACAGTCACTGATTTTGTTGTTGTGCTAAATGAAGAGTCTATTGTGTTATGTGTAGAAAATTCATTATTTTCGTATAATTTTATTTCCAATAACTCATCTGAAGTTGGTAGGGTATCAAAGTTCTTTAAATTTTGCAAATCATCTAATACTGTTAAGCCATTTCCATCAACTTCTTCATCAAATTTAATGTTTTTGAGGTTTTCATATATGGGTGAATCTGTAAAAATAAAATTTAAATACATATATTAAAGTATATTTGATATTAATTTCTTAGTATTTTATATTAAATTCTTTAATAAGTAAAATCAACCAGCCCTGACCCAGTTGGGATTTATCTAAACACAATGTTATGAATTTCAAATCCCACCGATTTTCGAATATATTTTATATTATATAAACAATATATTACTATAACATTACTTACTATCTGTTTTTATCTTGACATCATTTTCATTTTGATGGTTTCTTTGCATCAAAGTAATCAAATCATTCCAAGTTATTGAATCTTTTTCAACATTTGAAGTTCGACTTTCCCTCTCTGTTCCTAATTTTTCACTGTCAACATTCATTTTATCATCTTTAATATTCATGTCATTATTTATTTTACTAATATTATTAAATAATGAAATGATCCCCATGTTCTCTCCATTTTCGTTAACGTTATTACCAAAGTCCATGACTACAGGAATATTTAGATTATTGGTTAATGCTGAATTGGTATCAATAGTAGTTTTAGGATCATGTAAATTGGCTTCTAAAAGAGCCCTTAAGGGATATATCTCCCTGGATATTGGTTCTATAAGTGATTTAGACAGAAAAGGTTCAGGTGGATTTGGCTCTTTTGACGCGTTGTGAAATATATCCGCTAAATGTACATGACTTGATCCTCTTTCTCGGTGCTCGACTAGCTCATTTAATGTCATATTTCTTTCTTTAAGTATCTTAGAAAGTCTTGCACTGCCTAAAAAGAAAGAATAAAAATCATCGAATAATATAAAATTACTTATATTTTTAATGTATTGTTTTGGGTAATATTAAAATAATATTTGAGAATATGTAGTATAACACAATAGGCCATTTTAGTTTTTAAGCACTATTCCCATTGCTTTATAATGATTCTTATACATTAAATACAATATTAACCGTTAATAAAACACTTACTTATACTATCATTCAGTATTTCTTCAATTTCATATTTTGCGGAATCTTGTGTTAGATATGGAATATTCTCTGCTGTAGGTCGAATAACTTTTGTAGTTTTAATTGAATTTTTAGTAGATTTAGACATTTGAACAGTTTGTACAGGTTCAGTTGTCATAAAATCTTCTAATGTTGTGTAAGCTTCAGTATCCGCGTTGGTAGCTTTCGTTTGTGTTTTTTCAATAAATTTTGACGCGGAAACAAAATTTGCTGTACTGAAAATATTCTTAATATCATGTTTTTCTGTACTTACATCTTTTTGTTTTAATCTTTTCCGTTTTAAGCGGTTGCTAAAAGCTTGTCTTCTTAAGACCGAAGAATTGACTAAAGGCCTCAAAAGGGGTGATAATTTTGGCTTTCCTGGCAATGTTTCTTTTTCTGTTATAATTTCCTTATCAATTATTTCTATTGCCGGTGGTAAAATTTCAGATTTGGTAAAGGATTTACTAGAATCAGCAGTATTATCACTTTCCATATTGCTATCTGCATAAAATGTTACCTCTGTATTCATAGATAAAACAGATGGTTCAGTAGTTGTCTCAAATATTTCTTCAGTGGTTGTTTCTTCAAATGTCAAAGTCGTTGTTATTTTATCATCATCTGTATTAAATTCTAATTTTGTAGTCTCCGTAGATGATGGTCTTCTCGTCATCATCGATGATAAAACCTCTTTCCATTCCTTAGATTTATTTATGTGTCTACTGTTTTTATATTTTACTGATGTTAAGTTTATGATATCCCTATTGATATGTCTTTGGCTGGTACTGTTAGTTTTGGGATGCAATCGCAATCTGCGTCGACTACCAATAGGAAAACGATGCCGGATATAACCTTTAGGTGTTTTTTCATTTTTCGTTGAATTCTCGACATCATTATGCTTTTCATGTTCAGTAACATCACTTGTATTACCTTTATCATTTATATTTAAATCTGTTGTGTCACAGTCGTCTAATTCTCCATTTTCCTTGTTAACTTTATTTTCAGTGCCAATATCTGGAATACTTACCAAAGGCACGATAGTTGTTGATATATTATTTTCTAATTCTAATTGACTATGATCATCAGCGTCGGCTTCATTGCCAGTCTGAAGAATAGACAAAGCCCTTGCTTTTCCGTTAAGTAAATCTGATAGAGACAAATTATTTTGTTGTAATATCTCGCTTAAACTTTTACCGTTTGACCTTTTTAATAAGGCCTTTAAAGAACGTGGATCTAACGGTTCTCTTTCCTGAAACAAAAAAAAAACCAATACTTATTATTGTGCAGATGTAAATGAATAAATAAGTAATTATACTGCTATTTACATTAATTATTATAAAATTAAATTAACATTCAGGGTTAAATACATTTTATATTAAGACATCCAATTAATTTGTATAATTTACATACAACTGAAAGAGATTGGTAATTAGTCTACAACACACAATGTTAATAATAACTTTTCAAATCAATTAATTCACCTTTTAATATTGTTTTCATCCTCTAATATGGCTCTCATATTCCACTTCCTTTAAATATTTTAATTAGACGAAATAATGACTAAACTTTTTAGGCAGTAACATATTGTATTTATTAAATATATATTTATAGTACATTATTTTATCGATTCTTCATTTATTTTCTATTTAAAATAAGTTAAATAATATAAGAAAATTACTCATTACCTGTGACTTATTTATTTCGTTAGATATACTAATCGTCTTATCTTTTATCTTATCTGCTGGGTTCGTTAGTGGTATATTAGAGCTTTGCGCCGGTTGAACCAATTCTGAAGAAAATTCAGACAGAGACCTATCTCTAGGTAAAACACTATCATGCTTAGTTTCGTCATTTGCGTTCACCAGAATAGGTTTCTGTTCAATATAATGTTCATCAGAATATATATGTTGATTTTCCGGTGCAATATCTACGCCTTCTTCGTTATTTATATCTGGAATTATATACACATTATCGTTTTGTGATTTATAGTTCTCACTTGTTTCTTCATTTTCGGATTTATCTTGTCGATTTCTATTAAATTCGCTTAATTCTGGCCACGACTCTACCACAAGTGGTCTCCTCCTTCTTTGACCTCTGCGCCGCAATGGTTTATTTGGACTCTGTCCACTCCTATAGCCAGGTCGATTATATTCTTCTGCGTCGTGATCGTTGCCTTTCTTCCTACGCCTTCCTGTCATTTCGATGTTATCTTCTTGAGCAACCGGTGCCTCATTTTTAAATATGTAAGTGTCCGAAGACATTTCTCCGTCTTGAATGGAAAATTGTGGTCGACGTTTTCGCTTGCGCCTTCTACGTCGGATCGGTTGATCTGGGCTGTCATCATTCCATCCTTCTTGATTTTGTGGCATAGTTTGAGTTACAACTGGTGAAACGTCAACGGCCCTCCATGACTGAAATTAAAAAAGTATTTTTTTAGCAGGATGTACGCATACATATTTGTCTGTATACGTTAGAAAAAAAATTAAAGCCAAATGTATAATGGTTTTATTATACAAAACCGCATTTACTAAATGCCCTGAATATTTTATGGATATCTTTTACATTTAATATTTTTTAAAACGTAATTCAAACTCTCAGGTTGAAATAAAACCTTTTTAAACAACGTATAATTTTTAATATTTCATAAGGCCACGTACTTAAATACTTATAATTGTTTGTAACATGAATTATTTCAAATTATATTATGAACATATACTAAGAGAAAATAAGCGTTAAAAATGGTATACCATAATGTGTATATTTAAAAATGATCGATGACAAAGCGAGGCGTTGACTTCCGCTACTCAACATACAGTACTTAAATTCGGGTAAAAAGCGAACAACTGAATTTCAGACATAAGCTCTCGCTGATTACTTTACCATGCAACAAAAATCATGAAACCGTAAAAATGAATGAATTTTTAAATAATAATAGTAGAAAATTTTAAACACTTATGTGCGTATATATATACCTTACTATGTGTATAATGTATTTGGCTAAAGTCAGTATTATAGGTTGTTTATAATAAAGGGTATTTTCCAATAGAACACAGACATTTTACTATCACTTTCAATGTTGAGTACTTTTACACTAACATATGAATGGTATAAATGCCAAATGGTATGTTACACATATTGGTAGTAACTACTTGTTACGTACTCACGAATTTCGTCAAGCAAAAGCTGCAAGTCATTACGAGAAACGAACGTAATCAATTAGGTATGTATGAACGCCATAATTTATAAAATGCCTTAACCCTCGCCGTAACATCATCAAAGAAAGCTATTACAAAACATATGTAATAATGTTCGAGGAAAGTCGAAAGCGATACCGGTTTTCAGTGACGCGAACGTAAAGTTTATGCAAACGGAGTCAGTTATTAGACGCGATAACTTTGTTTGTATTTTGCATCCGCATTACAACTATTGAAAATTTTCTGTAGTCCAAATATTGCCTATTTTTTTGAAAATATTTCTTATTATGATATAATTACTTTATATTCCGTTAGTTGTATATTCTGTTTATTCATAGCAGTATTTTGAGTATAATCAATCATGACTGAATTCACGAATTTAAATTAAATAAAATGTTATATAAGTGGTTCCGTTGAATGCCTTTTTTAACGATCAATCGTGTAACGTAAATGTTACTACTATTATATAGTTACTAGTAATATTATCTCTTTGTCGTAATTTTGTACAAATATCGTGCCCGACTTCAATTATTCTGAAATTTATATTATAGATATATAAGTAATTGATTTAAAGTAAAGAATACAGTTGAAGTTAGTTAAGTTAGTTATTATTTTAAGGTTTAGGACGAAAATAACATTTTTTTAGCTTCACGCTTTTATCCCGCATAGCAGAATAGATAAGATAAGTACATAGTGTTAAGACACTCCGTACTTCGCTTTTCACCGAGTTCGAGACATAAATATAAAAAGATGGAAATAAATATAAAAAGTAATAAATAACATAATATTTTACTAACAAAAACTTAGTAAAATTGCTGTATTTAATTCATAACATAATTAAGCTAAAAGTAAAAATTTGTAAATTTAATAGATATACTGGAAATTGAACGTTTTTTTCTCTTATATTGTACTAAATATATAAAATTAATAGCACCACACAAAAATTTTAAAGGAACTTTAACTACCAAAAGCATCTTTTAATAGAAAATATATCAATTAATATTTGCAAAGAATTAATGAAAGTTGGATAGCTTATGAATTTCGCTTGCAGTACAATGATTAACGAACTCGTCGCACGACGAATCGCGTGACAATTAATGCTATGATTCCGGTGGATACTGTTTCAACTTTTAGTTTATTTTGTTTTTTTTTCAGTTTCACGCTAATTTTATTTGTCAATTAGTAATTACAATAATTGAATTATTTTCACGTTACTTCTAATTTTATGTTTTATAAAATATATACATTTTTATATATATATATATATATATATATATATATATATATATATATATATATATATATATATATATATATATATATATATTTAATTACCTGATCGTAATTAGGCTGCTCTACATCTAAGGCTCGTCTTATCCCCCGATATTCCCGGTCGTAGTTTTCTTCAGCAGTGTGTACTATTATCACCAAAGCAGCTAACGTACTTAATAAGGGCATCGTAACCTTCACAATACTACCCATATTATGCCTTTAGACAAATTTTTGTATGACCACCTTGTGTTCAGTTCACTTAGTTAAAATGAATTGAAGTTGAAAATATTAAACTACTAATGCTTATAATGAAAAAAAAGTAAAGAATACAGTTGAAGTAAGGAAAAGAAGAAAAGAAGTAAATTTCTTCTAACACACTGCACTGCAATCACTACAGCTTCATACGATCGTTTTTTTCTATTTCGACATATTTTATTTGTAAATAAACCGATAACACAAGCCACTTGACGCTGATTATATTACTGTTTGATTGTTGGAGAAAAATTCAAGATTTCTCGCGTAAGTTTCCCCCTTTTTTATTTTTTGAACGTGAAAGTGAGTCGATACGTTCGCGCGCGACTATACGATGCGTAGGAGTGGCGAACAGCTTCACCATAACAGACTTGCCTTTGCTTCACGTTTTACGCGCTTTGGCGTAACCATTACCTATAAAAGGGAAGTTGTATGCCTTTTTCATTGCATACTAGTTGTTATATAGTCCCCAATATATTAAACATTTGAAAGTTTTTTTTCTAGGTTTTCTAATATATATAAATTACCTAAAGGCAAAAGTGTTCCCGTTGATGGTGAATTCTCATTACAGCACTATAATAATATTAATTAATTCAATTCTAAAATATGCTGATCAATGATTATACTATTATGTGAAACGGAATGTGAGCACGCGCCGCGTCCCACGCGGAATGTACGAGTATGTGGTCGAATTATCATTCAAATCTATGATATAGTATTGCTTTTTGCTTTTACTTTACATCTTCACTTACTTATATATGATTTGTATATTATTTATGATATATATATATCTCAGGAAGTTGGTCTTAAAGCAGTCAATCGTACACGTATTTTAAATTGACATTATTGTTCATGCCTTAAACGCCGTGATGATCGGTTTATAAGGTTTATAAAAAAAATTTTACAGCGAGAACATGTAAAAAATATTTGTATATATAAAATGTAGGTACTACCTACTAATACACAATGTACATGCATAAAATATTGAGGTTCTGAACTATGTTTTAACTAGTTTCCGCTCGCGGCTTCACCCGCGTGGTGTGTTGATAAAAAAATATTAGTTGATATAAATATTATAATAGTATCTTAGTACTTGATATTTATTGTAATATTATGAATAAATAAATATGATTATAAATTATAGCTTTTATATTATTCTGATGACCTATATGAGTCGCCCACTCGCCGATGACCTTGTCTGTTATATGCTTTATGGTGCTCAAGTAAATCATTATTTGTCATAGCTTTTAAAGTATTTGGCCAAATTACTTAGTGTAAAAAGCAAATTTTATCTACATTTAATACTTAAAGTGACAAATATATTGATTTCGATAAAAGTTTGATGAATTTTCTAAAATTTGCATTGGGAAAAGTATCCATTTTAATTATACTTATGGCTGACTATTTTGTTCATAGTGACTTCCACATAAAAGGTAGATATGCTGTCATGGACTTTTATTTAGGACTATTTAAGACAAACATTCCTACCTTACACCATCTTTGTGTAACTCTTACGATATAGTCAGTTCACGCAAAAGGAGCTCTTACAAAGCAGATTTTTTTGCCTAATTGGTATATACCACTATATTACGACCAAACTACGCATGATCACCATAATTATAGCCTGAGTTAATTTTATGTATAACCTAAAATACTGTGAAGTTTCATCGAATTCCTTTCAGTACTTATTATGTGAAAGAGTGACAAACATACACACATCCTCACAAACATGCGCATTGATAATATTTATAGGATTATAATCAGATGAATTCGACAAATTACTATAATAATATGCTTTGTTTTATTTAAATGTCATAAAATCACTTGATAGCCGGTGGACAGGTAATAACCAACGAATTACAATTTTCACGCCAGCTTGCTTCACGCTGTTTCTCTTAGTCTTTTCTAGTTATATTTTTTTTAGTTATTGTTACGTAAACAACAGGCGGCATCAATATTGAGAAACCATAAGGAATGGTTACAAACTACACAATGAACCCTAAAGAAACGATCATATTATTGCTGATAGTATCAATTTATGTGAACTAACGTAATATCAAACGTAACTCGTGAAAAGAAAATTGAAAGACATACACTTTTACGTAATAATCATAGGGAAAAGTTACGATCAAGTTTTAAGTATCAAAAACCATTTAGTATTTAAATCCAGGCAATAATTTACAAGTTGAGTATAAAACAAACAGTGAAACGACAATTAAATCGTACATCATTTCGTTATTAATTACCCTTTTTATCATTTAACCTCTCAATGGAAAACACGCTTGTGAGTCTTACTACAGGTCATTCTATGCTGTTCCCACACTCTTACTTTTGCCTTAACTACGTAATATGAAATCTCAATAGAAGATATATTCACACTTTTGTTTAAAGATTCATCGCCCTTAGCTGTCACCCCATATAAAGATACTATTTTTTTCTAAATGTAATTATTACTTATTAATAATGTAATTATTACTTATTAATTTCCTTTGCTTTATATGAACGTTTAAGTGCCTTTGCGTGTACATTAGTAAATTTCGCTAGCGCGATGTCGGCCTAATTTGTTTTGATTCGATTTGTCGTACAGTCGTTGACTATTATCGTGGCCGCAATTTACAAAAGTCTTATTATAACTACATTATTTTAAATATGAAGATATAATATTAGCGTATTTGATACGTAAAATCTAGATTTTTGTTTTATTAAAATGAAACTATATACTTAATGTGTTTAATAAATATTTAATTTAAAAAATGCAAATAAGATTTAATATCGTAACTTTGGCGTAATTCAGCCTTCTCTATCATTATAGTATTTTATAATCTCGCGGTAAACTATTCTTTAGAAAGTTATTCATCTATACTTATTTTATATAATAACTAACTTTAGTAGAATATTGCGTTTTCTATATTATCACGCGAATTCTGAACGAAGAAATGTTTCTTAACTACATTCCAATTACAATAATTTATTCTTACGGTTACGTTTTACTAATACTATTAAAATATTTATTGATAAGTACATTTATTTTGATCAACTAAAGAAATCGGTAAAAATATTCTTATAAATAAATAAGTTAATTTTAGTAAAGATGGATATATTTCTCATTTACTAATATAAATAGCTCAGTGTAATTTGTTTGCTGGCTAAATAATTTAGAAGCTGGCTGAAACCTCTTTAATTAATTGACCGTTCAGATGATTGCTTTTATTTAATCAAATTTAACTATTATAATTTAACGCTCTACTTGATTCATACAAGATTTTAATTAGGTATAAAAGTTGCTTATTTTCCATTTCTTGTGTAATTGCCATATATTTTATTCTATACGTCCTCTGACTATAATTAGCAAGATTTGAGGTCTTAAACTTTCGTGGCCTAAATCTCGAAAATTTTATATAGAACTAGTAAAGATAATTATAGTACATGCCGACATTTTTATAGTGTATTGTTTCATAAGGAAAGATTAAAAATAATTTGTAATAAAGATTAAAAATATCAACCTCAAACATTTTGACCGCATTATTATAAAAATTATAATTTATTTTAACAGTGTTCTTATGTAATACTAGAAATGTGAAATAAATTTCCTTGAGAAAAGTAAAAGCGTTCAGAAAGTCACAATAGGTTATTCTTGTGTATTTTATCTTTGTTATCGAAATGTGCGTAATAAACTTTAATATTGTCGCATTTGATGTTATTATATACTTTACGTTTGTTTTCATTTCTTTTTAAAGCTAGCATTAATTTTTAATTAATTAAATTTAAAAATTAAAAGTATAATATGAACAAATTATTGTATATTCAACATATATAGGCAAATCATGTGTTATTGTTTTTTTGTAAAATATAATGAACAATTATTTTAAAAAAACTATTCTTTTTAAATTTATATAATGTATATATTATATAAACGTTAACACAGTACCATATTATTTAAGTATGTCGATAAGTAATTATTTAAGTTTAAAAGCGATCTATATCAATAAGGAATATACTTTAAGGAGTATTATGTTTCTGATATAACTTTTGTACTTAATGCATTTTGTAAGATTTACGCATTTTAGATATTAATTATATTAAAATGTGTGCTATGGGACTAATTTTTTTTCTCTGTTTCAAGCTTAAATTTTATATATATATATATATATATATATATATATATATATATATATATATATATATATATATATATATATATATATATATATATATAAGTATCACATTCCCTACATGTTACGCTGAGAAAAGATAAAGATATTATTAGAACCTGTTAAAAACATATTTTTATTGTTAATTTAATTTTAATAAAGAGTTTATTTTGTGAGTAAAAATCATTAATTATAGTATAAGTACAATTTGTAAATCTTAATGTCAAATTTGGAAAAATCTTTTCTAGGTGGGCAGTGTCGACGGTGATGACGCGGCAGAATAATATTCAGCTCGGAGACTCCCCAACAATAGCTTTCATACCATTCTGGGATATGTGCAATCATGAAAACGGAAAGGTAAATATTCGTTTATCACTTTATAAATTAAATTCACCTTATCTATCAATACTAGTGTCCCTTTTAACGTTTTAACGACGCGTTGCCTTTACCAACGTGTTCGTTACTTTATGAAAACGAGAATGTCAAACACATGGTAGTGTGTTTTATAGTTGTTTTTTTTTTAATACATTGTACATTTAATGCATTATTTAAAAAAATCATCGTAATGCCAAATTTCATGATCCTCGGTGCACGTAAATTTTGTAAAAATAGTTACCAAATTTTTGTTTTACATAATAAAGTATAGATGATAAAACCTTCAACGCTGTTTTGATCCACTTCATGACGTCGAATTAATTTATTGAAACTAATTCGTTATTATTGTATGTATGTAACATGCATAACTATTCTATACTCTATAGGTAAAGTGCTTTCACAATAAACATCGTCACCTTATTAGTATAAATAATACATAATACTCATTCACGTTTTTGTCCTGCATAGCAGGATATACATGACAAGAAGTAGTGTCAAGACACTCCGTCCCCTCTTTCCACCGAATTCGAGACATCGTGTCCTGATTGGCGGAACCCAACGTTTAGACGCCAAATGCGAATTGCGAATCGAACTCACAACCCATCGCGTTTACAGTCAAACGCTGTCTCTAATTAGGTGACGATGTTAATAGTGATGTTAATGATAGTCTAAGCAGTATAACTATAATTTTCTTTAAAATCTAATTCTCTTATATATATATATATATATATATATATATATATATATATATATATATATTATATACAACAGAAAAATACAAATTTTTGTTTTGACAATTAAAATATTTTACTCAATTATATAATTACTTGAGAACCGATATTTACGACTTCATAAAATTAAATTTTGCATATATTGACAGTGAAAGTTCTACTTACTATTCGTTGAATGGTATATTTCAAACATTTTACAGTTATTCGAATATGTCATAATGAATGATATTAAATTTCTTATGTTTTGGAATATAGATAACAACTGACTATAATAAAAAGATGGGCCGCGGCGAGTGTTACGCGTTGCGCGACTTTGCTCCGGGCGAGCAAATTTTCATTTTTTACGGAGCTAGATCAAACGCTGACTTGTTCTTACATAATGGGTAAGAAATTTTGCTTTTTAATATGTGTTAAGTAACATTATGCATATTTATAGTTAACTCTATAATTTATTTAATGTAAAGAGGATTTAGATTACGACCATAACGTCTATAAGATTTTTTTAAAGTTACTCTAATACTTGGGTCATAAGTCCCAGCTTCGAGCTCCTCTCTCTCTGAAACGCGATATAGACCAGCATAATGAATCTATATTTTTTACAATTTTCTGTAGTAAGCGCAATAAAAAAATCCTTTAATCTTAAAAAACAATTAGATTTTTTTTATTTAAATGATAGCTAATAATTTTTAAATTTTACATACTGATGGTTTCTAATATAAGGATTACTATCTCTTTAACTTTTTGTCAAAAGTTAGATTATTTAATTTACGTATGTGAACTCAATATCGAAAATATTTTTCTAAAGAGAATTGAACATACAAGTATATTAAAATTAATTACTATAACAAATTAGTATATATAAAATGAAATACTTTCCATGAGTAACAATTTGTAAAAAACTTGTAATAATATAAATTTTAGATGAAAACAACCTTAAACGATGAATAATTGACCGTTGAATCACCTTTCACTTCGTGCTATATGAATACTGTTTAAATGTTTTAAAAAGCAAACAATATGAATATACATTAAACATCGCACATTCTTCAAAATAAACAAAACATTTACATAACGCACATGATATAACCCAGTTATGTAAAATTACATCACTTATACAATAGTGTTGCCAGATAAGCAAATATTCTTAGGATATTCTTACTTTATTTGTGTTCTCTTAATACTTTTTTAATATGTCATCTCATAGCGACAGCGTCCGACTCTAAACGCGTTTGACTGTGGGTTCAATACCAACTTGGGGAAATAATTTCTATTTCTGTGCGGTTGTAAGATGAAGGGCGGCGTTAAGTTCCGCAACGTAACACGCGATGTTGGGAAATTGGATGGTACGCGACGAACGGAATGTTTTACACTAGGTTCTCTATAGCTCCCCTGCTATTCGAGATAAAGCTGGATTTTGATACAGATTTGCTACACCTTTTTTGCCACCAACTTGATGCTGGAACTCTTGAACATTTTATTTAAGAGATCATAAGCTTGAGTCTGAGGTTCGAAGTTTCTTTAATTTTAAATTAAATTTCTCAACACTATACATAATATATAGTATATAATAAAAATACAGTACTTGCAAAGGCAATAAACTATATCAGACTATAATTGCTACAGCGCAGGTTTCCGTGTCGGTGGAATGGAATCCGAGATAAATTAATAGAAGTAAGGAATAGTAATAGTAAAACATCATGTTTCAATTATATTCATTTCCTCGCTCTATTGAAATGAGCACTTCGTCAATTTTCGCCAGCCAAAGGAGTGTCTTGACAACTTAGCTCTCTCTGACTATCCTGCTGCGCAGTAAAAGCACGAAGGTGCAAAAGCATATAAATCAAGAAAGTAACATTTTAAACAAAATTTATTAAAAAAGCTTGTTGCATTTTGAACTGATTTTCGTCTTTTTACCTTATAATTTTTTCATGTTTAAAAAATATAGCATAATGGGTCTTAAACCAGCTTGATTCTTTTTATCCTTCTCTCTTTCATCTTTAACGTAAACATACTACTAGCACTTGCAAAAAAGGAACGTAATTATATGTTAAACGGAGTGTACGTAATGAGACGCTCAACTATTATAAATTACTGTGTTAAACTTTATGGCTTATTAAATTTGCCGCTTGAAATTATACTTAAACGTTTTTTCATAATATCTTTTTCCGTCGTATAGTTTTAAGGTCTTTACTATAAACAAAAAAATATAATTTTAAAATTTATATATGTATATATTAAATTATATTTATAATATTTATTGACTACAGACGTGTATGACCTTACAAATATTCAAATGTTTGTTTAGATTATTTTAAGCAAATATATGAACATACATTAAAGTACGAGTTCATTTGAATGCCAATAATATTTCTTCATAGAAAAGCCCACACACATCAAACGCATATCAAATTATATATTATAAAAAATACTTATTTTAGCGTACGGTTTTTTTTTAATTTAGAAAGTATAAGGTATCATTTTTCAACACAATTTATACGATTGTTTTTCAAACATTATTTCTTGTTTTTTGACACCAGGTAATCTCTGACTAACCTGGTAAGCAAAATATATCCCGCTTACCAGGGTAGCATGCTATAACATGATTCTGCTTTATAACTAACATCTGTGATAATTTTAAAATTTATCATTCCAGCTTTGTTTGCAAACAAAACCAATACGACAGTTTGTCTCTGGCTCTAGGCGTTAGTTCAAGTGATCCTCTAAGAGAAGCTAAATTAGGCCTTTTAACAAAACTTGGTCTAGTTGCAGTGACGCATTACAATCTGTATTCAGATTCAAACCCGATCAGCGCCGAATTACTGGCCTTTATAAGGATATTTAATATGAATCAAGGTGAGTCACTTTAAGGTAATTTTTACTTTATAAATTCGATAAAAAATTTATTTTTGAGGTTAACGTGGGACATCGTCTGTCTATAAATACGATTGGTTGTAGTATCGATCCCACTTAGGGAAATAATTATATTTAAAAATCACTGCCTTCAGTTTACCGCCCAACATTCAGTGTCCCAGTTTGAGGTGAAAAGCAGTCAACGAAATATCTTGACAATAGGTTGACTCTGACTACCCTACTGTGCAGGATAAATCATGAAGCTGCATTTAAATCACTATCAATATTGCCGTGTGTGTCTGTTCTTTGAGGCTAAGGTTACTTTTGAATGATAATATAAATCACAACCGTGATATACTTAGAGAGTGTCTGACTTACTACATGGCCATTTAAGTCCTGCTCGCTAAAATGTTTATATGGTTTTTATGTTTTGATCGCAAAGTGCGCCCTTAGACAAATCACAGTCAAAATAAAAGAAAATTGTAGGATGATAATACGAGGAAGTAAAAATAAAACAAATTCGTATACTATGAATATTTATTATTTACAATAAGTACAGCTTATAATATTTATAGTCCCGCGCTAAGCTATGTAAATGCATCGCTAGTTCTCAACTATTGCGACATATATATATATATATATATATATATATATATATATATATATATATATATATATATATATATATAGTATATATATATATAATTCCTTCCTTCATAACATTCATGTGAGATGAATCTATCCATTCTTTTTAATTTTATTTTTATTTGACTTGTGCCATGCCTGTACACAACCATACTAATTTAATTTTTCTGCTTAATATTTCCTGTATTTTCTATATTAATTATATTATATTATTTTAACATTTTTAAAGTTTCTAAAAACTAAGAGTAAAATATTCAGAAATTAAAATTTTAATCTTATAGGGATCGAATTCACATCTCTTGATAATTTTCCAAGCATTAGCCAACTAAACCAACTCATCTAGCTACATCATAATTCTTATATGCTTGTTAGTGCTTATTTTTATAACTAACTTCTTTGTAAAAATTTTTTACAAATTCCACTGCTAAAAAAAAATTCCTCAGAATGATCATTTCTTAATATTTAATATTTTAACATGTTATCCACACACCAAGGATACATAAGTAATACGAAAAGTATAAAAATTTGTACGTTTATAATTTTCAGACGAACTGACAAAATGGTCCAGCATCAGTATGCCCAGTGACTTAGTGTCGTCTGACGAGGCGAGTTCCCAAGCAGTGGGCGGTGATATCGACCGTAGAGCTTATTCCTATCTGCTAACTAGATGTGGACTTATAAAGGCGTCTTATAAGAAAAGCGAGGTTGAACCTGATTCCCTGCATAAGTAAGCTTGACACATATTTTGCTAGTCTTTTTCAGTTACCTTATCCTTAAATATCTTTACTATTAAGTTTTATTTAATCAGTAAGTGAACACGCAATCATCTCTTATTTTATCTGGTAAGGATTTTTTGAAATCTATCTGTAAATAATATACTGAAATACTTACGTTACTGAATGACTGACATATAACGCACAGCAAAAATGTGAATGTAGAATTTCAAATGTAACTTACTTGGAGAGTGCAGGAGAACACAGATTTAAGAGAGAATTTCTGAAATTACCGCGGATATGGTAAATATCGCAAAGTTACGTATTATAATCCTGACACTAAGTACTCCGTTTTATTGTAATCTGGTAATTATTTCAGTAATCTTTCATGTGCATTAACAATTTGACTAACATCCTTTAGTGTTAGTTAAATATCTTTGTTTGTACATATGTATATAATAATATATTTTATGGCATAAATATATCTTATACATATTTACTTTTAACAGTTCAAAAATTGATATTAGATAATTTTGTTTCTTTGTACTTACTAAATAATTTTATTTTCTTTTACAGAAAAAATATAAGACTATTAAAGGAATGTGAAGTACAAATATTAGATAATGCCATAGAGTACTTAAGGAATGCTTTACAAAAACTTCCCACCGACAAACCATAACCATCGAGCTAAAAGCTAAGCTAAGGTTACTTAGTACTATTACCTATTTAATTTCAAATTTTTAATTAAAATCGTTCAGAGATTATAAATCACAAAAACCGAGCATCGTATAAATCGAGTTCAACGTTGTACATCATAATTTTAATAAGGGTGTTATCGATATCTGTCAAATGTTATTATAATGGGAGGAAAAATATTATCTTTAGCAAATGAATAAAAGAATAATTTCAACCTAAATTCTGCCAATTAGAAATTAAGGTAATTTTATTTATCATTTAATAAAATATGTATAAAAGTCATGGCGTAAATTCAAAAATACGCCATATGACTTTATCGATACATGTTTTCTATTCATAATTAGTGTTTTTTTTCAGTTATTGTTTGTTACGCAGATGTAAATAATAACATAATTGGTTTAATTTACAATTAAAATAATATAACTTATATAAATATTATTATCTTATAAAGTGGATTACCTAAGTTATGTAAGGTTTTTATATTATTTTTTTTACTTACTAACCCTACAAATCATGACAGTATTTGCAATATTTTACACTTTTTTTACTTTTTATTGTTATTGTTGTTTTAATTATCCGAACAACGAATTTAGAATCGATTTTTTTATTTATTATCCTTGTGTGTGACTGTTTACTTGTGGTTTACTTTGTAGTGTGTATTTAACAATATATTGTGTTCACAAAATAAAATTGTTTGCCTTGTTCCTTACTATCTTCCACATTTGTAGCTATGTTTCTAAAAAGCATTAAATTATATATTCATAGTCGTGACTTTTGATAAGTTGAAACATGGCATTGAGTTCCACCACTCAATACACAATATCTTAAGGAAAGGCGGAAGGTATAAAACTAAATGCCTAAACTTTAGGCACTCTTAACCTTTTCTGTATAGCGAGGTAGCTTTTTGATTAGTGACTTTTGAGTGGTATGGACTTAAATTTCATTCGTTAAAATCTTTATTACAAAGTCCATAGTTCGGTATTAAAATCTGGTAAAGAAAGCGTAAAATGTTAAGTGATGCGTAAATAATATATACATATAAAATCTATTAAGCATAGTATTTTATTAGTAATGTTTGATTGGATTTAGTTATAATTAAAAAGCAGAAATTTTACAATTTATTTTAATTTGTAATAGGAAGTACAAAATGTCTTATATTTAAATTATGTACAATTGTATCCATCTAATAATTACTTTTTATTTCTTACAAAACTACGAGCTTTACCTAACACAATAAATTAATTACTTATACACTATAAAGTCACATTTAAGTTATAGATTAGCAAAAAATATTTTTATATATTATTTTGAAAGCTTTCAATATATTTCAACAGTTGTAGAATTGAAGCGCTTCGAAATTCTAAACTTTTTGTTACAAAGCTGTGACCACTATAACCTATGTCACCATTTAAAAAAATAACAAACCAAACAAATCTATTAATTATTTATAGGCAATTATCTTTCAAGTAGGTATTTATTTCAAAATTTACATAGAAATTCTTTTTTGCTTTTACTTTAATTACTACGAAATAATTTACGTAAATTTTGTAAAGAGAAACCATGCGAATTAATTATATGTCGTGGATATTTTTTTAATACAACTTAATTTATAAACCTTAGAGTAGTAAATCTTATAATATTGTTTTATTTTGTGGAAAAAACTTATTATAAAAAATTTTTGCTAAGCTAATAACATTTTGTATCACAATATGAGATATTTTAATGCAAACAGGAGGAGACACATTTTCTGGTATAAAATATAAATCCTCACAATTTGACATTCCTGTATAACGTAATTCTACATTGCTTATACTTTACTTGAACCTTTCATTCATATTATACTGAATTTCTGCCTTCCTTTCCTTATATTAGCAAGAAAACTAATGCAAAATAAATACTTATCGAAACTTTCTCAATTGTCAGTTTTTTTTAAAGCATTAGGCACATTACAAACTATAAGTTTTAGAAGACTTAGCGAAACTGAATTTTAACATGAAGAAAAAAACAGATGAATTTAGTTTGTTACAATATGTAGAAAACTATTTTTATGTTTTAAAAATATAATTTCATATAATATTGAGTATTATTCATTCTTTATAATTATATTAAAAACAATAATTTAGAGATTTAACTTAACAATTTATCGTCTTGTCGGTCATGTAAACAACACGACAATAACTAAGTGAACTACGAGAACGAGCTTACGAGCCACACAATAAAGAACAATCAAACATTCGTTACTCATACATGCATTCACTTATACTTGGTTACAAATATTGTATATATAAATATATCTAGTATCTTCTACAAGATAATTTTGCACAGTTCTACTTTATCCTACCCTTATGCGGTACGTATGCGTGTAGCGGCGGCCGACTATCGCCGCGCCGGCAACCGCGCGCCGCAACTAACAGTGCTGCAAACAACGCCGCTATTAACACCCCGCATGATACTATCATTGCTGATAGCGCCGATGTTTTCATACAGGTTTGGCCTTCTGCTACTGAAATATTAAAATGTATGTAATATAGATACTGAGGCCAGTCGTGGCGCAGTGGGATAGCGTCTGACTATAAACGGAATCGGTTGTGGGTGTCGGGTTCGGAGGAATTTCCATTTCCTCACTCTGGTAAGACAAAGCGCGGCATTGAGTTCTGCCACTCAACACGCCATGTCTCTAATTAGGGGGAAAGCGGAGTACAGAATACTTTCTGTACTTTCTGTCTACTAGACGTTACTCTTAACTCTTACATAGCTCTGCCTTATGTTAAAGTCGAAAGTAACCGTTTTAATGAAATTTGTTAATATTAATCTGACATAAATATGTGTGCCTGTAGTATACAAGCATGTATATTTTTTATTTATTGTAATCTATACTATATAATGTTACATATTACTTACAAGGTAGACTTTCATCTTCCTCCCCCTCTTGTAGCACCCGCAAGGACTGAAACAGTGATATATTCTCTGACAGTCGGGGTGCCACACTCGCTTCTTGTACGGAACGACGCTTGACATTCTTCATATTTCGCCAATGACATGGCTGAGACTGAAAAACAATTTATCTTATGTAAGCTATAAGTATAAAAAATATAGATAATAGATAAATTAATACTTTTTACTAAGAGTATGGTCATTTGTGTATAATTCTGTATGTAAATATACACAATTCACTACTTATACAATATAAATTTCACGAATATGATCTATTCATAATAACATTATAAAACGAAACAGTATTACAATATTAATATCACATAAAAACTAAGCGTACCTAATGCTTAGCTACCAATTAAACAGGCATCGTTTTCATGTACTTTGTGAGCAAGCAGATGTCTACAGTCTAACATCTTTATTTAAGAAAGTTCTGGTTAATTAAAAGTACCCACTTCCCCTGTCTTGTTCGGTCGCACCTGCTTCACTTTGCTACAAATTGCGCAATAAGTTACCGATTCAATGTAACGGAATGGAATCAACAGTACTGTCATGCGAGAACATCGTTAAATCATCCATATAGTTTTAACTATTTTAGCGTGATGTACAAAAAAACAATACAAGAAATTTTACTTGATGAATAAAAATATTTTTGACATTCAACTTATATGAATTTTATATTTAATCATGTGTAGTGTAGTATAAGAAAGAGTTCAAAAATCATTTTGTATAATATCTTTGTATAGACGTTCTCGCAGTTGAATAGGGAAAACGAAAATGAACAAAATAAATGGTCTTTTTTCTTTTGTTGTTATTTTGACACTAAAACCAAATATAAATTAGACTCTCACATTTTCATACCTTATAGTCATAACGCAAGTATAAATATATAAAAGAGTTTTAATGTTTACCGGGCATCTTCCGTGGCACATTCTGACATCACATTCGATATACAACGCTGGTGACCCCGTGAAGCGGAATGTCTTCATATACGCATACACTTGCGTCTCGAACACGCCGGATTCAGACCACGAGCCACGGAAACGGGATATCAGCTTGTCATCCACTGGGCAACTAGAAAAAATTATTTTTAACATTTAAATACATTATAATTGCAAATTACCTGTCTTTTAACGCGATCATTTGAGTCAAGATTAAAACATTTAAAATAACATAAAAAATTTATATAGTTAAAAATCTAAAAAATAATCACAAAGAATGAAAGTATAAAATGAAATAGTAGACATAATTTATGAAATTTCTGTGGTGAACGATTAGAAGATTTAAAAGATTGAAAATTTAAAAGATATAAAATTATCTTTCATATTCTGTTTGACCAGAAATCCTTCTATATTTTTGGTTCTATATTTTTTTTTAGATTCACGCTTTTTATCCCGCTTAGCAGGGTAGACAGAAAGTACCTTGTGTCAAGACACTCCGTACTTCAGTTTCTACCGAAGTCGAAACATAACGTGTTGGGTGGTGGAACTCAACGCCGCACTTTGTCTTTACCAGAGCAAGGAAGTGAAAATAATTTCACGGTTGTATAAAGTAATGTCGCGTTTACAGTCAGACGCTTTCACACTGCGCCACGGCCGGTCTCAATATATATAAATGTAAGTAAAAATCTTAAGATAATTACAACAACTATTGTTAGTATTACTAAATAATTATAACTAATAGAAACGCATTCCAATAGAGCTTTCTATTTGTCTAATGTTGTATACTGTGTTAAACTGCTAAATATATTTATAAACAATATTAAATTTAAAAAAGGAGGACGTCAAATTGTTAAATAAGGTACAATGTTCGATTTCTTGCTGTCTTGGAAAAAAATCCATTTTCAGTGTGAAGTTATGATTACAAACTTTCACCGTTTACATTAAAAGCTTTCAAAGTACTAAAAAGTTAAGGCCACACACCCATACTCGTCGATAAGTTGGATTCGCTTCGCGGCCCCATTATGTGCGAAGCAATCGTTCACAACGATGTCGAAACCATCTGAAATCAAACGAATCCTTAATTCTATTTAAAATTACTGACACACTTTGTTTAAGTCAATGATACGCTTACAGCTATTTTCTAGGGAAACTCATTCAAAATAAAAGATCGATGAACTATCGAAGAATGATTTAAAATTGCAAGACAACACGCAAAGTCCGAAGTCACCGTTAATGTCTGCCCTTGTTCGTTACGGTTGCTTTCAAAATCAGACGTAATCGATCATTTAACGTTCTTTTATTGCCATAATATCACATGTGATATACATTCTACTGTTATTTATGGTTACCATTTTTTCCTTATAACATATATATATATATATATATATATATACCAACAGTTTCCAGTATATAAGACATAAAAGATAGTATTTAAGAACTATTGATATTTTGTCTTGCCTTTATTGAATTGAAACTACATATTCTACAGCACTCAAGTTTCGTTTCAACTCTATGTTGCATGAACTATTATTATGTAATTGTTTAATGGCTTTTTGAATTACATACACGTATATTGAGATTTAATAATTCTGGTTCACCTCTGCCCTTTTATGAGAGAAACGTTGTATAAATACATGAATCAAAACTATTATAATAATTTTAATATAACTTTATGTCTAGGCCTGGACATTTTTACACAACAAAAGAACTAAAATATCGTACAGCATTATCGTGAAGCTGCGAAAAAATTATAATACCATAAATTCTTCTTATATGAATCTATTTTAAACAGATTACGCTACTCTACGCAACGCTACGCCTACGCGAACAATCTATTTAAAACAGATTTATTTAAAATATGTATAGAACCAAATCAAAGATCTTACCATAAGTGCTTCTCATATAAATGAGTAGTGTCAGCGGATCGCCGACTCGCACAGGGCCGGTGACGCGCGCGCCCGTCGCTCCATATCCTGATCGGATTTCCATGTAGCATTCGGGTGGTTGTAATGTAAATACTACCGGGTTACCAGTAGCCACCCTGAACATAATAAATATCGTTAAACACTAAAATTGTTTACTTCTACACTGAAATAGATATTACAAATTATGTTTTACCTATACATAATAGATGTTTTAGCATTTTCGTATAATTACTTTCTTCAATAAATTCAGTAGCACATTTTATTCTGAATTACGTGCAAAATAATATGTAGTATAAAATTTATATAAAGAAATCAAGTAGCTACATTAAGGCAAGTTTGTTGACAATATATCTTCAATTTTATTAAATAAAAACTGAAAATTCTTTAATCTACGATCTACTTACAAAATTAAATCAGAATCAGTTTTCTTTTGGCATAAGATGTACCTAACGGTATTAACAAAAGCAAAAATGCTTAAAATTAAAAACAAATTAACTAATATAAATTTAAGCTAAAGTTTAATAGATATTTATTTTAATAGGTCAGTAAAACTGAAAACGTTTTCACACTTTCATCAAGATTAGTTCCGATGTTTTATTACCTTTTTGAATGAACTCTGATTTATCAGAATATTTTTCTAAACTTTCAAAGAAAAGGTGTTTTAGAGCAAATTGTTGAAATAGCTAAATAAAGAATTTTTTATTATCTACATTGTAAGTCTTCGTGCAAAAAATGAGATTATTCAAACTTATACTAAATATTTTATGTTTTTTTTTTCATTGTCATTTTATCTATAAGAACTGAAAAAGTCTATAATTTTTAGACGACTAAGAAATGAATAACCTTTGATATACTTCAGAAATGTATTTTACTAGTAAATTGGGCTTATGTACCTGACTGTAAATATGATAGGTTGTGGATTCGATTTCCACTCAGGGGAATGATTATTTCTAAAATATATTTTCATTTCTCCGGTGGTAAAACAAAGCCCGACGTTGAGTTCACCACCCAACACGCAATGTCTATTATGCGAGATAAAAGGTGGAGCTGCTTTTTTTAAACATTAAGTAAATTGAATACATACATTATAATATTTCATTATTTATACAAGAAAAAAAAATAAGAAGTACGTCATTTATACTTACTCTACGTCAAGAAAAGGAAATGTCACAGTTTTCCAAAAGTCATATCCATATTCACAGGTCACTTTAAAGTGCTCGTCTAATTCTTCTTCAATTAAGGAGTTGTACTGTACTGTTATTGTATTCCACATGAGGTTTTTCTGTACAGAAATATAGAGTTTAAAACTTATTTTCATACCTAAGCAAACAGATAATAACATAAGATATATTAATTTTTATTTATTATTAGTTTTCTTATAAATTTCCCTAATTTACTTAAGAAAAATGTATTAAATTTTGGTATTAAAAGCTTTCAGATTTTATATAAACGTAATGAATCTTTAATTAATCTTAAGAAAGTAATATAAAAAATGGTTCAAAAAATTAAAATTTTGATAAAAAAATCGAATTGCATGCTGACGAATTACTTTTAAAATTAATCTAAATTCTTACAGTAGGATGTTTTCTAGTGTCATCGTGCTGATTATTCCTGCCTAAAGTGCCACATCTATTTAACTGTATGTAGAACTCATAGTAATCGCGACCAGATCCATTGATATACATGCAATCGGGATCATAGGAGTAACCTGTAAACAAATACTATATTATTTTCTATTTTTTAAAGTGTTATTCCACACTTAGGATTAGAAAACATTTTAGAAAAAACGTATAAAAATTTTGAACGCAGCGGGATTCGAACCCGCGCCTCTTGGATACCGCTTCCAAACGCTCTGACCGCTAAGCCATGCGTTCTACTACCAGCTGCATCGAAATTCTTATACGTTTTTGTTATAACTTATTTATGTTGTTAGCATCTCTGTAGAGAGATTTTTACAAATTTCTACTACTTAAAGATTATTAAGAAATAATCGTTTAACAAGAGAGATTGCTATTTTATTTCAATATTTACTATTTTTTAAAGTGTTATTCCACACTTAGGATTAGAAAACATTTTAGAAAAAACGTATAAATATAACTATATTATTTTCTATTCAAAATACTACTATTATTAGTAATACTACGATTATTTTCTATTTAAATAAACTTCAATTAAATCTAAGTTAAATCTCTAAATTAATTTAGACATTTCACAAAAGAACTTAAAAATAGTTACATTCATATTATAATACAAAAAATCTGTTATACTCGAAGACTTAAATAACTCAATAACAGTTTAATTCACGTAAAATTAAAATACCAAACACATTAACCTGTCGAATATTATTGGAAAGTGAGAACGCTCCTCATGCGGGTTGGTATCTAACTATACGTGTTTGTGGGTAACAAGGTTGCCGAATTCTCTAAAGCAATGAACAGTACCATAAATAATTTATTTGATTGTTTTCTTTACGCATATCAACGGCTGATAATGCTGCTATGTAAAAACATATTAATGTAACGGTGTTAACAAACAAATGCCAGTTTAAAATGAAAATCTTAGTTTGTCATTTTTACCCTATTAAATGTGTCAAGAGGCTGAATGATGAATATAAATATAATATAATAATTCAAATTCTAACCGATAGTAATTCTAAATTTAAAACATCTTTTTTTTAACTTCACGCTTTTATCCCGCATAGCAGAGATGGAAGACATACAAATGTATCATCTGTATCTATATGTTCATATCCAAATTCAATTTTAAGTATCATATTTACTATACTCTTCTTCAAAATTTGACCCCAACTATTGGCCTCTGCTCACTGAGATTTGACGTGGTGGTTTCCAAAAATAAAAAATGTTATTAATATTATTAAAACAGGGAAATATCTATTACAACTGCTTGTTGAGATGATATCTACACTGCATTATTAAGTAAATTAAACCAGAAATTGTAACTATTTTCTGATCGATCGCGGTATAGACCAAGAACAGATTTCGCCCAAACTCGAGAAGTATGTTTTTTGGCAGAATTCAAGGCCACGCTTTACTAGGGTGGGGATATAAAGATATTTTTGTTAATACTTTTTAGTTAAGCTAAAATAACTGTCGTAGTATTAATTTTATAGTAGCTTTTAGAACATTAACACTTTAACATTCGACCTGGCGGACTTGGCCAAATATTTAGAGTAGCAATTAACATTAATTGTAATAGTAAAACACAGTGCCCATCTGACCAGCACACTTAAAGACTTGTTAAGGTATGATTTTTTAAACACCACTTTAAAGAAACTAGTAAAAGTGTAATAATAACAAATTTCATATTAATTAGCAAATGATGTTTACAGTTAGTTTAACTTATATTATAAATTTATATACACTTTCGTTGAGTACTTTCCACTATATAAATTATACTCGCACATAAAAGTAACTACATTAATAAGTAAGTACACTAATAATACAAAAATAATGTAATTGTAGTTTTTGTATTACGTATGATTACATACTTACCAGCAGAATAGACAAGGCCATTGAAAGATCCGTTGAATCCAACTCTGATCTTCATAAAATCATCTTGACATTCTGCTTCAATGTCTAATTAGAGAAAAACAATAAACATTGAATTATATTTTAAAATTTCCCTTGTACGAAAATACCTTTAAATTTATATAATAAATAATGAATACATTGTATTTGATATATACATAGTAAAGGCAACGCACATTTTACACTTCCACGGGGTCAATTGGATTTAAAAATTTATTTTTGTGTAGAATAGTCCATTTATTGAGAAAAACTATATTATATATAACATCAATCTACAACTAATGAGAGTGAAGCAATATTAAAAAACGATGTGAAAACGAAAAAAATTCTATGTTTTTAAAGCTTATCTTGCGTGTGGTAAAAGTTACGAAAATGTGCTTGTGTGTATGTATCACAAAATTGTGCTTCTCAAAAAGTCAAAAAATCCCAGATGGTACATGTCTAGTAAGTAATATATTGAAGAGTTTTCAAGATGGTAGTCAGTCAAAATACGGTATTGGCTTTTCTTATCTAGTATATTTAAACGATACGATTGTATACATAGAAAATACGGCGCTTATTTTTTCTCGATATAAAAAAATATATGTAAAATTTAAATTACACTTAACTTTTTGTAAGTATTATTTCAAACATATTAAATAAGCGTGTTTAATATAAATATATCGCAAAGTGACATTAAAATGCAATAGCATTGGATCACACAGCCATACCGTTTTAATAGCACTAAGATGATGTAATAATTATAAAATTCTATCGTTATGATGAGTTACATATAAGTTCTTTTGATGTATATAAACATAACGCTTATAGCGAGGCGAGAATTGAATTAAATAGCATTATTATTTCTACAAACACAAATTAACTCACACTGCACTCTACTGCCATTAGTACGATGTCTCCTATACTCTCGCTCCCAAGCCGGAGGCTCCCGCCAACTAGAATCCACTGCAGGCGATCGAGGCTTGATACTTACTGGGATATAGTTGTTTTTGTCTGACAAGAATACCACCTTAAGATAAAAAAAATAGTCTATTAAGCTTCTTTTCTCAAACAATATTCCTATAAGTACATATATAATGAATAGTTTTCACTGAATATGGTTTTATCAAATATGTTTCCCATTACTTAGATTTACATTTGAAAATTGTAGGTATGCAGAAATGCTTAAATATTTTGACGCGAAATCTGCAATGCGGCGCAATATACGAGTATGATAACCCTGAGATAAAGCTTTAGGCGCCTAACTACATCCTTCCGGCAAATGCGACTTCGTTTGCCTCCGAAAATTGTACTGACAATTTCCCATGAAAATTTATTAAGTTACATAAAAGACTATTGCATCGACACAATATGCTTTCGAAAGCAAAACCGTTAGATGAATATGATAAGTGAAATAAATTTTACTATTAAGATCAGTTAAATTGCATCTATTACGAAAAAAATCAAACAAAATATTGAATTACCGTCGTTAATGCACCATTTCACAGTCACGACCCCATGAAAGTTTTGCACAAAAAGTGATTATCGAAGATTGTACGACAAAGTATGCCAGGGCGGTTCGCACGCCGAAGCCACTGCACGCATTACAAAAATTAGGCCAGTGGACTGTCATACTTAAGTTACCGCTGAACTACTCTGAACAATTGGGATAGATTTATTTCAAAATAATCATTTATAAGTATTTATGACTTTATGTCCAAACGTGTTTTATGTAATACTGTGTATCATCTTGTCTATAAAGTTCAACATTCTTTAGTTATAAATATAACAAATGTTCTACCGAAAACTATTTCCTAAAATTACATGTAGCGCGCCGTTGAGTTTTGCCACTCAACACGCATCGTCTCGAATTCAGTGAAATGCAGAGTAAGGAGTGTCTTGATACTAGGTACTTTCGATAAGCGTGATATAAAAAAACAATGTCAAGTAGAAATGCTTCTAAATTAATATAAAATATCTATTACTTTAATTACATTTTCATGGGAAGGGAGGTAATGTAGAGCAGACAAATGCGACCACGCTTATGGTGGCGTGCAATGTGAGCCGAGTAACTGACAATTCAACACAGCCGGGTCAGATGGCTATCTAAACTATACTTGCAATCACCAACTTAATATGACAGACTTCTCACGATCCTGGAGTGTTACTCTTATCAAGAACAAAATCTAACCCCTAACTATGAACAACTGTTGATTATTTTTAAACTCTGTAATTCAGAACTTTTCAACCTGCATTAATTTTATAATTCAATCATATATATATGTAATCATATATATATTTATATGTATATATAAGGATATAATAATCAAGTGAAGCTAACTGAATTAGATAAAAAATAATAACGTAATTATTTTAGATTGAATCAATAATTACTATGTATAACCCCTTATTAAAGTTGATAGTAAAATCTTTAAGACATTTAACGTATATAACACACGTTAACCAGAGATGGGCCCTTCGCAATGTATTGCACAAAGCTACCGGTGGCCTCTTGTTGTATAGTAGTAGATTGAGCAATGGAAGTGGACCGGCGTCTCTCACGCATGAAATATACTATAACCTTTGTAGATTTTTATTCCATTGTAATCAGATATATCTGATACACTTTATTGTTGAGTAATCTTGAGCTTGAATAGTAGAACATTCTGCTGTTGATATTAGCTATCATTAATTTGTAAACTATCGAAACTCTAAATTTTACGAGTACAATATGTTGTATAAAACCTATTCAAGTAACATAATTGCAAACGTTCATTATAATTTCAATGGCAAAGTACGCCACATTAACCATAATGCACATTTACATTTTATTTAATTCTATTAGTGGTAAAGCTTAGCAGAACAGAACAATAATTCAATCGCGCTGAAAACCGCTATACTACTTACTATAGACTACACAGTAGAGCAAACCACAAATATTTCTAAACATTTTTGTTAAAAAAGTAAGAGTGCAGAAGAATCACACATTTTACTTTTTTTATATAATTTTTCTCTTGATTTCAAGCTTTTAACAATTTTCCCTGACCTTGCACGTGAAATCGTGCAAAAAGAAAAGATTTGGACAAATTGTATTTAATAAGTCAATATAAAAGTATAGAAATACTCTGTTCTGACTAAAAGTTTTGATAAATCTGTTGTATAAAATACTTTTTTTTCATGATTAATTTCATAAAATATTAAAAATTTATTTCAAAAGTGTAGTGTTTTATTGAGCTAATAAGGCAAGCCTAACTTATTTTATCAGAGTCATAATAAGCATTTACTTGCCAAATACTTATTTTTAATTTTTGACCGATGTAATTGCTTTGGAGTTGTTTTAGTAACTGATTATCACGCACGCGCGTATTTTAACAGAGTCGTTGACTTTGGAAGTTTCCTTCCCTAATTAATTATGGCATCAAGATCAATAATTTATTTTCTTGAACAGGGCCATACATATTGATTGAGAAATATTGTTGAAGTTGAAGTACAACATTTCTTTTGTGTGTCTTAAAGATCTGATTTATGGCTAGGATTTAGAGCTTAATTTTGTTCTAGAAATTAATTAAAAATACAACTAAATATTTTTTTACTCTAACAAACACAATAAATAGTCAATGGCGTCAAAATACATAATTCTATTTGGCAATTCATTAATAGAAGAGCGCTGTCTTTATGTGTCGAGATAGCTCATTGTTTTACCGAATGTTATACATCTCTTACATTCATTCAAGGTTGTATAGCACGTACACTATACATATAAAAGTGCTATTGCTAAGAAAAAGATACATAATTAATCTCACACTTACAATTGAAGAGTCTAATTTGACTACAATAATACATTTGGAAGCTTACATTACGTTTCCATTTTTTGTCATAGTTATTTCCTTTCACGAGGCGCAGTTATAAAGATTGAGTATGTTATAAGATGTTTAAACAATAAACGTGACGAATCAGTTACTCTATGCTTGAAATGCTTCTTTTACAAATGCTTTAATTTTATGAATAGCTAATTATATGTAAACTCTTTTCATTAAAATGATGTAACGAAAACTTAATCTATTTTTACGTACTAGAAATGTCTAGGAAAACATATTGAAAAGATGTATCAGTGAATGTTTCTATAGATGAAATAAAGACTTTTGGTTGGTATGCAAAAAGATTAAATTAACATTTTAATAATATTTTTAAAGTGTTTTTCCTGGAAGTGTGGAATAACACTTTAAAAATAGTAAAACATTTATTAAGTTCAACTCACCGGGTCTTGTTCACTACCGTCGGATTTTAAGGCATCTCTGGTTTCATTCTGCAAAAGAATATTCCTATATAATATAATTTGAAATTTTCGTTAAAGGGGGCTTCTATTAGAACAACATAGAATTAAATAGGGGAGTAAGTACTTATATTTTTCTTATAATTTTGAATACTTTTTTACCTTTCCTCCAATAGATTGTTCAGGTGGATCTTCTCCAGAACCTTCATTAAGTTCAAAAGATCCCGCAGAGCTTATAGACTCCGTTGATAGCTCAGCAGAAGTATCTAACCGCGAGTGTGGCGATATTGAGTTGACATGCTAAAAACACAATTAATTATTGGTATTTCTTTATTATTATATTGAATAAAAACGAAATATCGATGTTTCTTAAGACATGCGCATACTTAGCTATAAATTGAGATTTATATACACCTTAAGAGAAATATTTTGAATATAATATTTTTTTAAACTTACATGTAAAACACACATCCCGTAAAAGATGAATAATCTGAAATATCAAACAAGACTAATTAAAATAATATTATTAAAAAATGATTAAACTTACGCACTAAGAAATAAGCCATCATAAAAACACAGTACTGTTGCTAAAATGAAGTCAAATATAAATCGTGATATAAAAAGCGATTATTTGGATTAACACGGGCAACAAAACTAAATGCTAACCTCGTGCTGCGATAGAAATATTGTTTTGCTGTAATGACGGGTCAAATACACGGCGGAGTAATGACAGGGCCGTGAAAGTAGCTGAGGGAATGAACCAATATCGGCGTTATTACATCGGACTGTGATCTATGAAATTGATTTATCAGGGCGGTAGCCACTGTATTTGCGATTCAATTCTCATGGCATCATTATCCTAATCAAAAATACATAAAGAATGCTCCCGTATAATCACAAGAAATTGTTATACCAAATGAGACTTGAATATTTACATATATTTATGCTATTATTATTATTTACTTTTTGTTTTAAGCAAACTATTTGCGTCGTTAGGTACGTGGTGAAAATTGGCTTTGGTAGTTCAATATTTACTCCAAGAGAGGTACCTTTCTTTTCAAGAAATAATATTTTCTTTATATTTCGGGGTAATGACTATATTAAAAATTCAATTGCGTTTTTCTGCTCTGGTAAGACGAAGCACGGCACGACGCGGCGACGAGTTCATCACTCAAAAAGCAATTCTCAAGTTCTTGAGTTCGAGTGAAAAGCAGTCAACGGAGTGTCTTAACTCTGAGTTGCCTCTGACTGTGAAAGCTGTACAGAAAGCTACTTTGTAGTGAAATTAAATTTATGTACTATATTGTTATTTAATCACTAGATTACAAGAAATAAAATTGATTAATGAAGAACATTTAAATAACTATCGTATCCATGTATATTTATATTTTCCTATTGATAAGTATTTATAATTGCAATACTGAATATTTTTTTAATCAAATATAAGCACATGGTTTTATATAATTTTCTGCATGATTAGCTATCCCTCATTAAGTTAGTCACAGTATTTAGTCTCACAACTTAGTATTTCCCAGACCAGTCACTGAACTAGGCCGTTATTCAAGCGTAGCCTTTTATTATCCTCCGTATTTCGTCATTCCTATACATTTCATACATTGTTTTGAGTAAGCTTACGCCAGATGTCATTAACATATTTTAGGTATCTTTATAAATTATCAAATCAATATTTATAATTATATTATTTAATTGTTATAAATGATGTCTCTGACTGTAAATGTGATTGATTGTAGGCTCGCATTTCATTCTAGTATGACAAAACACGGCATCGAGTTCGCAGTTCGGCACGCAATGTCTCGATTTTGAGTCATATTTTAACTAAGTTATCTCTGACTACCCTGTTATGCAGGATCGCAGGATAAAGCGTGATGTCGCGTATTATAATATAGTTAATATGTTATATTCTGAATTGCAAAAACTATCGTGAAGTAATTGAAAATCTCTGAAAATCTGACGCTGTAGCTCTAAACTCAAATTCTATTTGGGCAATTTTACGTTAAAAATAAAGGCGATACGGTGGAAACCATCCTTACAATCGATTCTTCTACATATAAATCGATAAGTAACTAAATTTTCTCTGCCTATCTCTTAAAAGACAAGCGATACGTAGAGATGAAACAATTAACAACAAATATTTTTATTTAAATACCTTTAACGATCAAAAATATATTTCGGAAAGGCATCGTTGTAATCGCTGTCGTGATCGCGTTCTTGCCCGTTATCGGCCCAAGGTAAAGCGACATGGTGTAATTTTCAATTTATTTCCAGAGCCATTTGCTTATGGCGTTACCCACTATCAATCTATATACGTTCAAGCTTTCAAACGGTAAATCGCTTAAAGATGGTAGAAAGCTGTGAACCACATATAACATTTTTTTTCAGTGATAAGAAAATTCAAAATTATTTGTACTACGTAATGCTTTATCGCAATGTTAAATTACAACATATAGCAAAATGATATTAGATTAAAAAATATAAAACCATAGCAATATATGAATATAAATTACCTATAATTGGAATTCTTTAAGGTGAGCTGTTTTACCCTTTGTCCGTTTATCAAATAAAAAGTTTATAATTACATTAGCAATCGTAACAAGCTAGTTAAGCTTAGCTCCAGATAATAAATTAAAATAGAAATCTATCACTGTTTTTAAATGATAGTGACCTCAAGACCTTCGTAATGAAGATAGTAATTAAAATCTATAACAAGTGTCGTGTAGCAATCATAAAAGAATAGAAGTAACAGTAGTATAGTGTAGTATGAAATATCCTCGTACTAATATTAATGTAAATATAGCATTCTATTAACACGTGTATTTATAGCATTCTATTCACTATATGAATATTTTGTTTTCTATACCCAATAGTAGCATATTAATGCAAAAATTGCAAAGAAAAACAATACGAACTATTTAGAAAAAGTTTTTTATTATATTTAATTTTAATTCACATCATAATGTCTAATATTTTAAAAGATATTGCATGCAATATACTGATATTATTGAACAATACAACGGGTTACGAAGCATCTTCTACAGTTCTTCAGTTTGAAATGAATTCAAGTCCACAAGCTAACTACGAAACTAACAAGGCAGTAAAATTATACATTCAAAATAAATTTAACATCACGACCTTGTAAGTACATACATGAAAAAATGAAACACATAACGGTGACATTTTATAAAACACTCAAGCAGCCGACAGCATTACGCGCTCGTTTATGTCTTTTGTTCTGGCCACGATTACGTGATACCGCCGTTCATAACATTTGGCGTTAGATTGAATAAAGATTTTTCGGCTAGAGAAGTGTAGAACAGTTATTTAGAATTTCAATATGAAATGTAATTAAAATGATTCCGCTATTGCATAGTGAAATCGATGAATTCAAAAATTTTTTTTGTTAAATTGTTAAAGAGTATAATAACATTAAATCTATACAAAAAAAAGCAAAAAAGGAGAATTTACTTTTGAATGAAATTATTTTATAGTAGTAATTAAATTATTTTTAATTGTAATTATAAAATATATATTATATTTATATATTAGTAGAAATCAGTTCGGAAGGGGCACAACCTTGCCACGCTTCCTACAACATCTCGGCCTCATTACCGCTTCCTCCCGCAGTCGAATCAACACAAGGTCATTAATTGTTATAATTATGAAATTAATATTTTTATACATATGAGATAACAATATCTTAGAGGTTGAAGATTAAGAAGATTACGAATGTTACGAAAAATAACATGTCTATGCATATTACAATATATTACTTATTTATATTTTTTTGCATACAACCTACATGAATTTATGGAAAAGGATTTTAAATTGAATTATGTTCTATATTTTATATTTATTTATTTTATTTTAGTTTCACGCTTCTATCCCGCATAGCACGTTAGACAGAAAGTCCCTAGTGTCAAAACACTTTGTACTCTCCGTCCGCCGCTTTCCACTGAATTCGAGACATTACGTGTTGAGTGGTGGAACTCAACTTTGTCTTTACCAGAGTGAAAAAGAAGTGAAAAAGTTGTAAATATAATCACTTCTCCGAGTGAGGGTTCGAACCCACAACCGATCGTATTTATAGTCACACGTCACACTGCGCCACGATCGGCTTCAATATGTTTTATAACTTATAATTTTGGTACGCCTCCAAACTTAAAGTAAACCTTAAAAACGATGGTTCTTTGAAAGTATTTCTAAAACATATTAAATGTAAAGAATTTTTGAAATCAAAAACTTAATTTGTAACTGTTAGTAATATATTTTTTTTATTTAATAAATGTTTAAAGTGACCCTATCACTCACTCATCAAATACAATATATGTAACTCATAAGTAAGCTAAAGAAATAAATTATTACAGATACATTTAAATTCTCTATAATAAGCAATCAAAAAAAGTCATATTGTCAAAAATCCTCCTAAGAATGTTTTGCTTGATCGGTACAAAGGTAACGTATGATCCAAGGCGGAACGCACCGTTAACGCACGCGCCGGGTCACACCAACGATTTACACCTTGTCTTCACGCAAGTGCAATTATATTACTACGTTATGTACCGTTCAAAAATCTTGACTTTCAGTTACAATAATGAACCTATTAATTGCTATAGAGACACGTCTTCCCAAGCCTTACATATTACCTACTGATCATTGTAGAAGTAGGTATTTTTAACATCAGCTATCTATGATAATTATTGCTCAAAGTGATTGTTTACTAATTTTTACACACTTTTAAGATTTTTTTCTCACAATTGTTAACTATAATTAAGATATAAAAGAATACATACACTAAATATTTAACGTGTAATAAGACAACAATCTATAACTAAATCTATTATTTATTTTATGCTATTTATTATCAATGAAATATTTGTAAAACATACATGTAAACGTTTATTATTACTACATAAAAAACATATATCCAAAAATTATAATAATCCCTTTAAAAGTTGTAATATTTTTATAATATCTGTTATTGTAGTTTTCAAAATTTGTAGAAAAGCTGGTATTTTAGTTTTATTTCAAACTAGGTGACTCGTGCCCACTTCGTTGGGCATAATGTTAATAATCCTTTTTTAATACAAAGTGTTATGATTTAATTTCTAACTGCCAAAAGGTGAGTTATACGTAGGAATAGTTTGTATTTGCATGCTAATAAAAAATTCGAAAGCAACTCTGTCCGAAAGAAAAAGCCCCTTTTCTGCGGGATTTGCAATAAACGAATTCCATGAGTATCAAGTCACGGGAAAAATTAGTCTGGTTATGGTAATTTTAATTGTTCAAAACTTCTCTGTAAACTATATTCGATGTAATGTTACCATTTGGTAGTAAAATATATTGTCTATCAGGAGATCCAACCCGAGATAAGCCAACGTATAACTGCCCATGGGAAAAAACACGCGGAAAGTCGTCATCTTCTACAACATATTGAAGTCTGTGCCAAGCAGGTAAAACGTTTAGGTACGTCGGTGCTAAGTAATTTTTATTAGTTGGCACCGGCTTTTAATTAATAGGTATACATAAGAAAATTTACACGTTTCATTCCATTATGCGGCCTCCAACTCAAAATATAAGTCAACTCCAGTTTAGCACGTTGTGGACTACAACTTACATTACCCTTTACCTAAATTACAATAGCCTATTGTCAACTACTCATGACCAATTAGAAAGTATCGTTTTCCCGATGCAAGGCCGTTAATCGTTGAGGAGTTGTTCTGGTACTCCATCATCAGCTAGACTTCATCATATGCATGTTGACTAACATCAATTTCTTAGCGACTATGTTAAAGAAATAGAACCAAACCCGTAAAATTTAAGGAGTTCCCTCGTTTCCAGGATCCCATCACCAGATTTGATTGATTTTTTTATATAGCCTATGACACTCAGCAATAATGTAGCTTTCTATTGGTGAAAGAATTTTTAAAATCGGTTTAGTAGATACCGAGATTACCCCTTATAATTTACAAACACACAAACTTTACCTCTTTATAATATTAAGATATCATAAAAGTAACATTTTAATTTAATAAACTAATATTAGTATTCTTATAAGAATTCTCAAATATATTCATCATTCATTCAATAAAATCAAGAAGAGACTTTCTAAAAATGTAAATAAAAAATAAATTTATTAATTACTAAGAAACAGCTTGTAAGCATGTTAACCACGAGGAATGACCGGAATCATCTTTTATTTGGCATTCAAATTTTATACTTGAAATTTTTACAAGCAAATCTTCGCCGCTGTTTATTCCATTGAAGCGTAGCGGGGTCACAGAACTAGTACAAACATAATTTTACGCGGCATCTATAAGCGTATCTTCCAGACACCTGTACTTCTAGTCTCCACTTTAGTTTTTATATTGTTTCATGTCAATTAAATATCTACTGTTTATATTTCAATGTATCTTCATTAAAATTCTTTAAAATGCATTTTTTACGAGTTACATATTATTTTTGTCAGTTTTGATAAACGACATGTTTTTACAGAAGAGAGACGAGGGAAAATTTTAAAATTGATAATATATTAAATTTATTATTATTACGTGATATTTTTCAAAAAATGTAATTTTCACAGATTTGGTTTATATTGTTAATTATTCATCATCAGAAAAATATTTCATTTTTTACCTGCTTTTCACAACAGGCGGAGCAATTTCCTTATGTACCGCCTCAAAACTAATTATTGTCGCTAATAAAGAGGAAATACAGAAGTAATATAATAATAAATAATCTATATCCAAATCACTAATAAAATTCTGGGGCTCAAACAATGGAACCCAGAACCATCGTGTTTAGAGTCAGACGTTGTCCGATTATATGTAAGGGTTGCAGCAAATCATACTTATTTTCATTACCTACTACTTATATCAAACTATATAAAATAAAATATATTTGGAAGTCACAATATTAATTACTAAATTTCATATATGTACATATGTGTATAAAAATATACGCACTGTATCCCGCCAAACGTAAACAATTATATCCACTCCACTTACCTGACATTGAGGGCCATTTTGCACAAACGATGCACTTAGGGGTCGACACTTGTCTTGTGTCATTTAATTACACTCCACTCAAACAAAAGAATACTACGAATGAATCCGCAACACAAAACGCGTGAAACTCCGCAGGCTCGGCACATGCGTCTAAGGCGGCGGTTGCAAGTGAAGTGGCCGCCTCTTCTTTTCAGCTATAAAATGCAACGTTCCTCGAGGCTCTAGGAGTAACCTCAGTAGCACAGAGCCGCAATAGCGAACTAACGAATTTGCTACACTCTAATCCAACAAATAACTGCGGGCTAACCTTCAAAATTAAAAGATGCGTTGTAAGAACAATTTTTTTATTCACTTCTCTTTTAGACGATTACTTATGTTTTATTGGTAATTTTAAACGCCATAACAAAATATATGAATATTTGCACTAAGATTTGACTTCATCTAAAATATTTTATAGAATTTTCAATTTTTCAATATACTTTTATTAATTGTTCAATTTTCATAATCACATTAACGGCGACTATAATCGACGTTATAGTCACTACAGCTATCGTGATCTTCATTGGTCTGCAAATTAAGACATTTTATTTAATGTAATTTAATAATCAAAATTATAATATATCTTAGATACGTTTCAAGCTTGTATTTTTAATAATTAAATTTACCATTTAATCAATCTGCACCTACTTAATTATTAACTTTCAGCTTTACGCTTTTTCCCAATTAGCTGAAAGGCATAGCGGAAAAATAAAAAAAATTAAATATCAAGAATCGCACCTACACTCATCGCGATTACAATCAAATGCTGTTTCACTGCGCCCAGATAGCCTCACATAAAATAATATATTTATTTTCTTTTAGTTATGTAGCCAAACTAAGCATTGGTTCATTCAAAGCGTTTCATATGAAGTAGCAAATAACTAAACTTATATATTTTTTCAATGAACTAACCCGTCTGCGTTGTGAAAATAAAGAACACTTCTCAAACTATAATAAATAAGTTGCATGTAGCAGTATATAATGTAGTAGATCGCTAAAGCAGTTGCAGTTATCGAAAGCTGGATCAGTTGCGCCATATCCGTTACAACCCGCCAGGACTTGGCACCTGTCTAAACATATTTTTTATTATTATATAAATTTAATTAACAATAAAAAAAACTTTTTTTTAACTACACGCTTTATGTCACATAGCAGAGTAGTTAAAGATAGGGTGGTATCAAGATATTCTGTTGAGTGCTTGCCACCCGAAATCCAGACATTGCGTGTTGAGTGGCGAACTCAACACCACGCTGTTTGAAAAATCAAACACAAGGAATATATTTAACTTTTAAATAAATTCTAATTCTATTAAGTAAATACAGATAATATTTACAAAAGAGTTAAACTTTTACCAGATATAATAGAAAAATTGATTACGTAGACAATTACAATTTGTTCACAAATGAAGCTCTGTATTAATAATAAAAAGAAACATAGATTTAATAATATAGGTAGGGTATAGATTTAATAATAAAAAGAAATATATTTTTTTTCAAACTTAGACCACTTCCGCTCATTTAGCTTTTAAACAATGTATGACAATTAGTGCACAACCAATCCCATTGTCCGCATTTGATCAATAAGGAAACGTTTTCGATACATTTTCAATTTCTCCGAGCATAATTAAAGCCCTCGATCATCCTAAAAATTGGTCAAATAAACGTCCCTTGCTTAAAACGAGTTCTAAGATCATTTTTCAAATATTAAACAGTAAATACAGTTAAAATAAAACAATAACGAGCAAGGTAATTGGTAGCATATATGCAAATGCATATGCTTGGTTAAATTATTAAATTTTTATTAAAATTAAATGAATAAATTAAATGGACAAGAACAATGATAATTGAGTTGTAATATTACTCGGTATGACTTGCTGCAAACAAAACATGCGAACGGAAAGGAAGCTCGTAACTCGCTATGTACACATATTTTATAAAATAGAATATTCGATTTCAATTAAGATTAAGTTGTTAGTATTCGGTATATCCTGAGCGAGTACGGAACTCTTGGCCAGTCGGTCTTAACCTAGAGAGATAGAATCAACGTAAATTGTACATAAAACAAACAATGCAGCACTTGGTCAGCCTTCTTTGGGTTCATCGGACAAGGTAAATAACTACATTTTGAATGTAAACTTTAAAATTTTAATGCAATCTTCATAATAATTGTAATATAATTAAAAAATAACAATTACATCATTACTTAGTGTGAAATAATTTTAATTTTGAATTTAAAATTAACCTTACAATCTCAAGAAAAATATACTTTATAGGACTCCAAAATTTTAGAAAAGAATAGACAACTTCAGAAAGATATATTAACTATACCTCCATTTTTTATTTGTGTGATGTTTTGTTTAGATTTTACGGAGTAGGCAAAGATTACTTTACATTCATTCAATCCAAATTAAAACCCTTCATATATTTGTCTGTATCAAGCACTTAGTATACGCAACGATCTTTTTAAAATATTTATTCATAACTAGCGGCCCGCTCGCATCTTCGCCTGCATGAACTCACTATACTATAGCTATTTCTTTCTTTTACCTGCTCTCGTTCTTTCTTAAATCACAGACCGCCAAAATTTGATTTGATTGTGATTTTATAAGACTTCATATAAATTTGCGTGAGATTTTTATATCTCGTCTCGTCATAAAAGCAAACATCTTCTACCTCCATCTTTCATGTCATCTTAGACAGGTTATATGGGACATGTCATTGTGAAATCACTATAGTAAAATCAGTAATACACATATGACATCATGGTCCACATGGGATTTCCCTTACTCATATAAGGCACTCACGTCCACATCTGATTTCACTCATCCACATTCACATGTGTACAATGTCCACGTGCGAGTTCACTCATCCACTTATGACTTAATGGTCCACGGTGATTTAAATCGTCCACATGTGTTATTATGGTCCACATATGACTTCACTCATCCACACATGCCACTACTGTCCACATGTGATTTGACTTATCCACGTATGACATCATGGTCCACGCGTGATTTTGTCGTCCACATATGATATCACAGTCCACATGTAATTTCACCCATCCACACATACCACCATGGTCTACATATGATTTGGTTCGTACACATATGGCATCATGGCCCGCTTGTGATTTCACCCATCCACACATGGCATCATAGTCCACATGTGATCTCACCTAGCCACGCATGGCATAATGGTCCACATGTGATCTCACCTAGCCACGCATGGCATAATGGTCCACATGTGATCTCACCTAGCCACGCATGGCATCATGGTCCACATGTAATTTGGCTCGTCCACATACGACGTAATGGTTCACATGTGATTTCATAAAACCACACAAGGCATTATGGTCCACATGTGATTTCACCCATCCACACATGCCACCATGGTCCACATGTGTTTTCATCCATCCAGATATTATTACACCCATCCACACATGCCACTATAGTCCATGTGTTTTCATCCATCCAGATATGCCACCATGGTTCACATGTGATTTATGATATCACGGACGTCATGGTCCACATGTGGCTTCATGTGTTAACATGCGATTTCAAAAGTCCACATATAAGTTCACCTGCCCACACGCCATCGTGGTGTATTCCAAGCATAGAGCGTCGGAGTGCAAACGTGATTGGTTGTGTGTTCTATTACACTAGGAGAAAAGATTAAATTATAACCATATCTTTTTAAATGAAACTATTTAAACCGGATTAATCGCGTGTACTTTGGTACACGAAAATACATTTTGGACACCTGGCGTTTCGAACACTTTACAGTAGTCCGTAGTCCCAGGTAGACATAGCTATACCTATTTTGTTGCTGCATTCCGCCTCTTATCTCTCGTCCCTCGTTCTCCTATACACCATGACATTTTAAAAAGAATTTTTCTCTATTAAATTTAATTTTCCTCATATATTACAATGTGTATTAATGAAAATAAGTTGAAAGATCTAAACGCATGAACTACGAACTCGATTTCGTTTTATATTATGAAATAATATGACTAATGTAATGTAATATGAAAGGGTGCAACAATAAAACAAAACTTAAATAAGTTAAACAAAACTGTTACTATATGATGCACATTGTAAGATTACTAATGTCACCTAACTACATCGATAACGATAACTATAACGATTAGCACTAGGTACTTTCTGTCGAGCCTGCTATGCGTGATAAAAGCGTGAAGCTATAAAATATACATAACACACACAATTAATTATCAAAATATAATAGTAACTTAAATTATAATTTAAAATTATTTCCATATAAATTATAATTAACTTATAAAATCTAAGAGAGTTAATACTAATCAGCCTTACGCTTTATCCCGCGTAGCGGGGTGGTCAGAGACAAACTAGTGTCAAGACACACCATTGATTGTGATTCGCCCAAAATCGATACAATGCGTGTTTAACGCCGAGTGGCGAATTTAACGCCGCACTTTATAGCACCAAAACAGTGAAATCAATAAAAATATCTACTTGGTAAAACAAACTTTTCAACTGTGTTCCTCTAAATCATTTTCTTTGTTACTTTTACATGTTAACTATTGAATGAATATAGTAGATTATTCGATAAGAGTTAATTGAGAAGTTGGTATAAATCATCACCTTCGAAACATTACCGTCCCGTTATAGTTAACTTATGTGCAGTAACCTTCAGCTTAAATTTTATAAAGATATCTTTAATTGATATCAAAAAAGTAAACTTTTTGGTTAAGGATTGTAATCGTCATAACTCCCTTTGTCGTGGCATACAAAATTAAGTGCACCCCTATTTTAGATCAAATATATTTATTGATTCTAAATTAATATTAGGTACTTTAACTACGTGTTTTTTCCAACTTTTCGAATTTACTCTTCCATAGATTTAATAAATAAATTATTATTATAATTATAATTATTATTTAAAAATATATTAAAATACAAAACTAAATGAACCAACTCGCTTAAAATATTATATCATTTTAAGAAGTGGGAAAGTTTGAAATTTTTTAAACAAATTTGACAACACTGTCGTCACATATAAGCAATAGTATATCAGTATATATATATATATATATATATATATATATATACTATTGCTGATATATATACACATATATATATATATATATATATATATAAGCAATAGTAAATAACGATGAGGCCGATCATGGCGCAGTGAGAGAGAGTGAGAGTCTGACTGTGAACGTGATCGGTTGTGGGTTCAATCCACACCCGGGGGGAGTGATTATATTTAAATTACACTCACGCACGCAATGTCTCGAATTCTGTGGAAAGCGAAGTACGGAGTGTCTTCACACTAGGTACTTTCTGTCTACCCTGCTGTATGCAGAATAAAAGCGTGAAGCTAAAAAAACAACGATTCCTAAGTACATAATCTAAAGGAACTAGAAAACCACTGGACAGAATTAACTGAATTATGGCATGGTAATAGTTTATATTTCAGAGATACATTGGATTAGTATAGTAAAATAATCTCTTAATATTTGTGGTAGTTTCCGTATACAAAATAGAAAACTCAAATTCACATATATATATAATATACACATATATATAATATCTTAATAAGCATTTTAAATCTCTCTAAAAAAAGGATTTTAGAGAGAGAGATACTAGTAAAATTTTATAAAATAGATTACAATCAGCTATGAAATGTAAGTAAAACTATTTTTGTAATAATTTCTTAGAACAGCCTACGGAACGCGCGGCTCGCCTCACGATGTAATATGATTCTATCTGTTTTCACGAGTACCAACATTCTTTGATGCTTACGCATTAACATTTTTTTCATAAAATATTATTTTTGACGCTATTATATACACAGTTAAGACAACTTTAATTTATCAGTATATTTATAATACTACTGGACTATTATTTACTATCAGGAGACTTCGTTTACGTTTGTTTTGGTCGACACACGTGTTAGTGAGAGTTATCCAGTTTTGTGTTATTTTCTTCTGTATTTTAAGAGTGCATAGATTAATTATACAAAAATTATACAAAAATATTGAGTGTAGTGAATGTTTTGTGTTAATTCCCGTATTCCTCTTCCGTATCACAGCCCACAATAAATGCTGTGGCTGTAAGAGCCTTTCATATTCCTTCCTCTTCTCTTTTCCTCGAGCTAAAATCTATCAACTCTTCAACTCTTCGCTTCCTACGTCTGTGTTGGTCCTGGGCAATTTTAACATACACCACACTTCGTAGGAGTGTTGTTAGTGTGATGGATTTTCTTCATCGTTGGTAGATTCGATGATGAATCACTCTGTATTCTCAATGACAGGTCACCGACTCGAAGAATTAGTCCCAATCAGAATCCCACGACCGCTGTTGTCCTGTCCCTATCCTCTCCTCCTTTTGCTTCCCAGTAGTCCTGGACTGTCCTTCCTGCCACTCATGGTTGCTATCATTTTCCCATTATGCTAGCAATGAATAACAGACCTTTTTCTTCATTCTTCCCTAATCTCTATCCTTGATTTAAAACGTAAAAAAGTCAATAGGAGTAACTACGCCGACTCTATAGATTGCATGCTGGGCAATCTTCCGAAGTCTGGTAACCATGAGAATGTAATAAGTTATTATGATCAGTTTGTCTGTGTTATTCTGTCCGAAGCTGACTCACATATGCCCAAAAAACATTCCATTCAAAATTGGAGGCATTTCAATCCCTGGTGGAATCAGGAATACTCAGATTTTGGCGATCGCACATTTGCTGAGGCGTCATAGGCTGCGTATGACGATGGAGAAGTACACAGAGTACAAACGCAGTGATGCAAAGTTAGAAGATTGATTTGGAAGACAAAAAGCTTGGTTGGTACAGTTTTTGTGAATCTCTCAGTCCTCGTTCCCCTACTTCTCTTGTGTAGACAAACGTTAAGAGATTTCGCCGGTCACTTATCATTGTCTCTAGTCCTCACTAGTAACCTTTTATGCCAACAAACTTGCTCCTCCTTTTGTTTCATACCGTTTATTCATAACCCAGCTGATCTAATCTACAGATGAAATGGATGCTTGCTTTGAAGAACTTGAAAACGTCTTAACGAATTTAAAAGATAAAAGTCCGGGTGAAGACTGTATCCCTTACTTTTTTATAAGTAAATTAAATCTAAATTCTTAACATCATTTTTTTAACTTAGCATTTAATATTAGTTAGTTAACTTAGCATTAAATATTAATTCTTAACTTAGCATTAAATATTAATTCGTTAAAATATAGAAATAATCACATACTTTTTTAGGACCCACATCTTCCTGTAACTCTTCTAGTTGTTCACAGCATACTTTCACAGTTTTATTTTGTACTGGTTTGTGAATGGTACAATAAGCGGAAATACAAGTATTTCCAATCTAAAATTAAATCATTCAAAATATTTTATTTTATTTCAAACTAAAGTTTAATTCTATATTTATGAACGATGAATATAAGAAAATAAAAAAAATAGCTCTACATACAAAAGTAACTAGGTATATTATGCAATTTTACTATTAAGTGATATAGTTACAGGATTTGTTAGTTTCGACTCTGTAGCATCCGGTGTAGGAGGCGGTGGAGGAGGAAACGTATCTAGAATTTGTTTTAATTTTTCACTAGTACGCAGACATCCGCACCGCCGCCTCCAACTTTCCTCTTCTTGTTTATGTCTGCATAATGTACGAGATGTTTCCGTTTCCATAGATATTTATTTTTTAAATAGATTACTTTTTGTGAATGTCTTGTAATTTTGAGCCTGAACCTTTATATGAGAAGAATAAACTATTTTTAATCTTCTTCGTCCTGAATAAGCTTGTGTTAATTAGGAAAAAAATGTATAAATTTAAATAGGTATACCTTATTAAAATATGATTTATTGCTTAAGATACAACTAAAATGTTAACGGTATTCAATTAATAATTTTGTCAATTCATCAGGATAGAGTATTTGAATATTGTTTATACCAAAAGGCATCACACAAAGCTTCTGTCATAATTTGACACATATTTTATATTTTTTAAAAATTATTACCAAATGAGGTTCTAAAAAAATATAAATTTCGTGTACAGACAGTGATCAGTTACATTTTTATTATATGTCTATACATATTAGGTCTAATCTATAATAGGTCATAGATTTTTTACATCTTAGAATTCTATAAGTTGTCTACACTTATAGAATTCTAAGATATAAAAAGAATCATGTGAAACATGTTTACACTTTTCTAAGAGTTAAATTGTAAAGTAAATATCGCGGAATTATCAATCTATCACGCTGACATGATAACAACAAAAACAGTGTAATGTATAGTTTATAGCGTAATAATGATTAGTTAGTGAGATGCATTAGTGCGGGTCTTAAAAATATGAAAGCTTACATACATATTATGTATGCAGAAAATTCCACAGGAGTCTTAAAACCTCAGTATAGGAATCACTAACTTCAGTATAACAAGTCAAATTATATAAATAATTAAGTATAATATTATCCGTATATACTGTAAATTGTAATGTATAAATACAAAAAGGTAAACACGAATCATTTAACTGAAAATAGTAGTTTAATTTAATCGTTATTTTAAATTAATAGGGAAATTAATGAACTAAAATAATTAAGCATAACGGCAATAAGCTAAAATGTACAAATTTACAATGTTAATAACATACTAACAGCAACATTTAAAAATTTATGCATAGCATTTCAATGATATATTTATAACGCTTTTTAAAATTAATTGAAAAAAATGATTGTTAAACATATATAGGTTTTAGGTAGACAGAAAGTACCTAGTGTCAAGACACTCCGTACTTCGCTTTCCGAATCCGAGACATTTCGTGTTGAGTAATGGAACTTAACTCCGTACTTTGTCCTACCAGAGCGAGGAAGTGAAAATAATTTAAATATAATCACTCTCCCGAGTGGTGATCGAATCCACAACCGATCGCGTTTAAAGTCAGGGGCCATTGTGATTAAATGTGACATCTGCCTGTAAACGCTACTGGTTTAGGCTTCGATATAAGCCCAGACCTTGCGTTCTTATCCGTCTTCCCTGCTATGCGATTATGCTATAAAAACCTTAATTTTGCATAAAATCTGTCAACATATGTTAAAAGCTTCTCACGGTCACCGCACACCGCAGTGACAACGAGTGAATATACCGAAATGTATAGAAATTTGGATTTACCGCTAGGCGGTAACCGTTTGTATGGGACGTGAATATGGAAAAAAACTCCAACCATTGTGCACCAGAAATTAATTGCTGCAATTAGCGACACCTTCATTGTTGCATCTGATGACTTTGCACACCTATACAATAACCATAAACCTTGATTACCATTTTGACTTAGCTAATACGTAATTGATGATTCTTTATCTATTCCTTATACTTAGTTTATTTATACTACATTATGCTTTTGTTGGGAATTGTTTCATTGTATATATGAATGCTTGCAGTGGATCCCGATTGGGAGGGATCCCAATATAACTAAAATATTTTATTTTATCATTCTGGTTTTGATCGATAATAGTAATTGTGGTTTCACCAACAACAACAGGCTATAGTTAAAAGAAATAAATTTTAAGAGCAGATCCGAATATCTCTTCTCGTTTTGTCTGCTCGCTCAATATGCTAGGCGCGGTATAAAAACTACATGATTATTCGTATATTTTTATAGTAATCATTTTTCAGAATAATCGCTATTAACTGTATTTTAGTAGCAATGACTTATCTAAGTCAGGCCATGTTGCGGTTTGAACTTTAAGTGTGAGGTGCGACACTAAAACTTTCTCACGCTCATATTTTATACAATTGCCGTAAGAGAAATTATATCATGAGCAATAAGCCGAAAAACAAGTAGGTTAAATATTATAACTACTAACACATTTAGGTAAACACATTTTTAGAAGGTAATAAACAATAAACACAACTACCAACGCTTACAACAAAATTTTATCTTTAATATTCGTAAAGCAATATCACATATTACAAAATGTCAGGTTGTGTTTTCGACTCTTTTTTACTCTTCGTTTCTACCTAACAAAAACGTCGTAACCCAACAAATAATAATGATTTGTGCACGTCATGTATATAGTTAATTTTTCTTTGAAATTTATATCAAAATTTTATAGGCATTTGAAGTTATAAATTTTGCACATATACTAATAAACATATGAAATATATTAAATAACGATACATTTTGAGTCAATTAAGTCATTAAGGTTAATCTTAAAAACTTTAGCCCCTATTATACTTCATCGTTAGATATCAATCAACAATAGAATGTCACGGTATGACCGTCTCAGGAATGGCACTGGCCACCTGACGCGTGTCGCTAATCGACCGGTCGTTCACTCAAAGAACTATCATAATGATTGCTACCCAGGTAAGCTCGGTATTCGCAGGAATACCATACATAAAACAATTTACATTGATCACTGTAACGATCTACTAATAACACCTAGTCAAGTTAAACTCGAGATTTATTCATTCTTCTATTTTAATAAATAAAATATAAACTTATCTACAAAAACATAGACCGTACAGTGAAGAGGTTTATTTTGTAAAACATGACCATCGTACACTATCGTATTTTAATGTTTTGGATGAAATTATCCGTATTTGAGAAAATGTTGATCTACCCTGCCTTTTTATTAGCTACTCAGAAGCATTGAAGGAGTTTTAATGTACGAAAAATGAAAATCGTTATTAAAAATATATTTCTAATAGTGACATAAGTACAAACTATGCAAACAATAGTCAAGTAATACAAGGGCACGTATACAATTGTAATTTTGGAAAAGCGAAGGCCGAAGATGTCGTTCCGATGAAAGATGTCCTTACTCACTGGCGATAAGTTATTACACGGGCCGGCAAACACGAAACGAAACTAACTCTACGATACTATCGCAAAATCTACCCATCGATTATATCTGTATCTTAATCTGGTCACGGCGTTGAGTTCGCCACTCGACACAGTATGTCTCGATTTCGTGGGGAAAGCAGTGTCAATAGTGTTTTACAGTAGGTTGTTTCCGACCACTCTAATATGCGAGATGAAGCGTGAAGCTGTCCATCCGGTAAATTATAGGAAAATTATTGAAAATATCTTGAAGAGTTTATTACTGGTTTATATTAAATTTTAAGCACTGCTTCAATATCATTTAAAGCGCCGTCGTGAGTTTTTAACTTACATTCGAGGAAATTTTATTTAGCTTCAAGCTTTGATCCCACATATCAGTGACCGGAATCATTTAGTATCAAGACACTCCATAGTCCGCTTTTCGTCAATTTGGAGATATTGTGTGATGAGCGGCGGAACTCAACGTCACGCTGTCTGGCTTTGGTAAAGCGAAGAAATAAAACAATTTACATATAATGATTCCCCCGAATAAGAATCAAACCCACAACCGATAGTGTTTATAGTCAGACGCTGCCCCATTTAAACCACGTCCGGCCTCAATATATCGGCTTCAAGAAAATGTTTTAAATGAAATTACAGCCAATGACAATTATATATTAGCAAATGATAATTATTATATAAATTATAATATAACAAATCTTGTTTAAATAATTTGAATAATCACATGATATAACACCTGCTTCTATTAGCAATTCATAACTATAATGGCGAATGGTAATTAAATATTGATAATAAAACCTTTATAACTTACTGGAATATTAAAAATAGCAAGATAAAAATTAAAACCCAACTATGTTTTTGAATGTATTTAATAAACAATCACGTTTACAATACTTTGCTGAAGCTTTACAAGGGCCAGCCTTAGCATTGTCATGTGAATTCAGCAAGCAGATCTAAAAAATTAAATCTACGTACACGACACAAAAAGAAAAAAACTGATTCATCGACTTATAAAACATGTAAGACACATCACCGTCCAAAAGAGTCAAACTGATCACTAACTTTTTACAATTTACAAAACAGTGAAAGAAAAAAATCATAATAATTTCAGACGTTAATTAACATTAATATAAATAAAGATGTGCAGCCTAAAATATTTAGACGAAGACGCTATAAGTCTTACTCAAACTAGATTTCGGTCTATTTTAACAATCTGTAAAAAAATTAAAGTAGTGTTGTATAACAAAAAAAAATGTGTTTTATGTTTTATTACGTACTAAGCTGCCAGAGCCAAAACTTGATCACAGTGACTGCAAACGATGCCAGACTGGTTAATGAGTAAATCATGCCAAAACTCATAATATGTCTATATTACGCACTATATAATCAAAAAAGTAGATAAACTTATAAAATAGACCGAAACCGAACGGAATGATCAAGCGCTTACCACAAATACACATATACACATAAAATAGACAAAATTTTGTACAAATAATAATCACGACATATTGAAGAACCATCATTATTGTGCTTTATTTAGGCGTAACACATAGTGACGTTTATCAATCGAATACAAACTATTACTTGAAGTCATGCATAAATGAAGATGAATATATGGCATTATTTTATTTTTCTAATTTTTGCATAAAATAAGAATTTATATGCAAAAAAATAAATAAAACAAACTTCAAATCTTACATTTTGTTGATAATTTGATTCCAGCATTTAACAGGATAAAAAGTTATATTAATTTTTTATAATGTCGTCTAACATTTTACAACATATCACCTTCATCTATGCATATCTTTATTAATTACCTAACTATTTCAAAAATATACTCCTCCATTCGTTCGGAATGGCGGAACGCGCATATTAAACGCTGTAGTAAAATATCGAATCAGCCGTTCACATGTGAAAGCGGAAGCCTAGCAATTTGGTGACTATCTAAAGCTACATTTTCAACATATTAACAATCGACGGAATCGTAGAATCATTGATGGATACACCATCAGAGACATCAGAGACAATGTAACCGTATTTTGTATATCAAAATAACATCGCAGGATCTGATTTATTATAATTGTAATATTATTAATGGAATGTTTTTTGCACTAGTCTTTATGACGCTTTTGAAAGTATAAAAAAATTAAATATATATTTAATATTTTTATCTATGTTTGAAGAAATTGTATCTGCATTAATTTAAGGTACCATAATTAAATTATTAATTTAAAAAAAAAAGCTCGATATTTTGTTAACTACCCTCATAAAATATATTTCTGAATATTAATTTATCAAAAAGTCGTAATATTTTACCAACAAAGGTTGCAAGTATAATATTAAATAATCCCAAATCTATATATTGTAATGCAAACAGTTTTGTAACAGAAATGTAAAGAATATACGATGTTCACAGCCGTCACTGTTATAGTTTGCGAAGCTGCCGTAAAACAAATAATAAATATAGTTTAATTTTTATATATATATATATATATATATATATATATATATATATATATATATATATATATTTGTTATAAAACGTAACTAAACGCAAGCGAAACCAGATCCCACGATTTCATAAAAAATACTGTACGTCGATAGATATCCTTAACATCAAGTACATCAGTGCTACATAAATTTGTACATACGTGAATTTATTTTTTATTTATATATATATCACATATATAGAAACTTCTATGCGAAATGTCCGAATTAATACTTAATTGTGAATCTTATATATACGTTTTCATTTTAAATGGCAGCCTTTATGAACTTGGAATTTTGTGAAGATATACAAATATATGGTTTTATACACAAGACTAATGCAGTATACATAGTACGCGATTTGAATAATTGTTATTTAAAATATATTTTTTTGCTTTGGCGAAATTTGAAAAAATAATATTTAGTTTTGGCCCTGTAAAACTTTGGTTCTTAAGGCAAGCCGTTGGTTATGTAGGAACAACAACTAATCGTATATAAATTGAAAATATTGTAGTCCATTTTGTAACAGAAAAAGAAATAAAATGTGCAATCAATTTTAAAAGTATTAATGTGCGTAAAAAAGACACCAATATTTAACTACAAAGGGTAATCAAAAATATTTTCAAAAATCAAATATCTTCAAAAATCATTATAAATGGACTACAATTAATAATTAAACTCTGTTGTTTGTAAAAATTACATAATATTTTGAATATTAACAGCCAATAAGCGATATCTATCAGGGTCACACATACACATATAGGACTAGATCATACACGTCATACACCAACGAAGCATAACGCTTGTTACTTCAATAAATAAACAATTATATAAACATAATATATGTAAATATCTATAAATATTTAAGATGCGACATCTTTTTGAATTTTGAACTATTTAATTATATAAAACATTAAATATGTATAATAAAAAAGTATGTACGGAAGATACAATAGAATCTAGCCAAATCTTGTTTTAAAAGTATTTTGTGCCAATTTATAAAAAATTAAGCTTGAGTTGTAATTATACAGAAATATAAAAATAACCTCAAAAACTCCTAAAAATTACTCAAAAAGCGTTATAAATCGTTGGATTTTAAATTCAATTTGTTTGTTCCATTAATTATACAAAACTGGCTAACGAGATCAGCTGACATATCGGATACAAAACACGTAAGGAATGACAAAATTAAACTTATTCATAACATTCGACCACGGTAAAATTTACAACACGAAAAGGCAAAAAGGATTACAATAATGTTATTATTAAAAAAGACGGCTTAAAACATTTTTTTAAACCTTGCCGTGGTCGAGACGATATTTACGAATGGTATTGTATATTTAATTGCGAGTTAAACATCAGTCTCAGTTTTGCTGCTTGTACGTCGACTTCTACCGACGCGGGCCGGATCTGTCCAATACGGTCCACTAAGTAGAAACTTCTTTACATTATACTCCATTCTGGCTAAATCTTCGGGCGATATTTCCTTTTCCCCTTTAGTTTTCAACGCGTCCCGTAATTCTTTGCCAACGTCAATATTGCTGTAATTCTTAGTATTGTCACTAAGTTCGGTGACAGTTTCGTCTCCACATTCAACCGGAAATATTGTCTCTTTGACGATGTTATTAACGAATTTTACGTTCGAACCGCTCGGTTTCACTTTATCGTGATTTTGATTGACGCTGTTATGAGGCCAGTTGTTTCGTGGCTCCCTCGAGTATTTGGAATACTTTGTGACCGGATGCGGCATGCTGAGGGCAAGCTCGTTCAGAGTTTCCGTCAGTCTGTTTATTTTGCTGTCCCTTCTGGAAGCTCGATTTGTAAACGTGCATTCGTCTTCTAAGGGATCGTTTAAATTGTTCTGCTGTTCTAAGTTCTTTTCGACCCATTCCGCTACCCTGAGCAGTTGCTGCTTTTGTAGCAACGCCGCGCTGTCGTCGCTGGACAGTGAGCTCGTACTTTGTTCGTTCGTAAACACTTTTTTATTTTCATTTACTTTCAAATGTGTTTGAGTGAGATTCGGATATACATTAACAATATTCGGCAAGGACGGCTTTGTCGTCTCTTGTTTCTTATCTAGACCTCCCGTTGGTGGGAAGTCTTTGGATATTTTTGTATTTTCTAAGGAGTGAAAATGGGACATGTCAATTTTCTTGAGTGGCCGAGCGAACTGAGTTACTTTACTTTGCTCGTAACGATCAAAATTGAATATTTTTATATCATGATTGTTTGATGGAAGTATGTTATCGTCACTTTTAATAGTTTCTGTATTCGTTATATTTTCTGGATTATCAGCGTCTATATTAAAATCATTAAGCAAATTGTCAATTTCTGAAGCATTTTTCTGACTTCCAATCTGAGAATTATTGTTATTGTGTTCAGAATTATTGGAAAAATTATGGGTTTTAAGAGGTTGTAGCGGTGACGACGAGACGTTCAAAAGAATAGGGTTAATTGAAGTGTTTTGAACAGTGGGACTAGCCTCTTTATTGTTATTGTCTACATGAACATCTATTAGAGTGCTTTCAACAACAATAGTATCTTTGCCATCGGCTTTGATGTCATCATCATTCTTTTCTAAATCTATGAAATTGTCTAAACCATCATTGAGGTCTTTAAATATAGAATTTTCATTGCATTTACTTTGTCGTCTATATAAAACAGGCGGTACGTCTGGTTCAGCATTATCAAGCAAAATATTTTTAGAACCTGCTTGCATACGCAAGTGACAAAATCTGGGGCCAGGACCTACTTGAGTGTTAGACTTATGTGTGCTTACTGTCGACTTGGCTATCGACGATGTTCGACTGATACCGCCCATAGAGCTGTGAGAATTCTTTCTCATTGTAACACTCTCTGCAGAAGTAGGTATCTTTGGCTTCTTCTTGTCTACATCTTTGAGCAAATCTTCATTACAAGCACTATGTATACTGCTTTTCTTACTAGATATTGATTTTGTGCGATCGCAGAGTTTATGATGAACAGACGGTTCCATATTTACGCTGTTTCTTCGTATTTGAAATCCATCGTCCAAATTATTAATAGTTTGAGATTCTAATTTAGCTTTATCTTCAATTTTTATCATATCATTGATAATATTGTTTGGTTTATTGGATTCTACTATATCAATACTGCCTTTAGGCTCGTCTGGTTGAGGCAGTATGTATAAATTGGTTTTATCATTTACTGGTGGAACACCCGTAGGAGAGTTGCTCCGAATACTGAACCCAGAGTTCAATGATTTAATTTCAGCATTACAGTTGGCACAAAGTGAATTTTTGAAGTCTCCGCTAAGTATAGTTTGCGTGGACGTCGTGTAATAGCTTTCGTTATAGCAAAATGGTTTGCTTTGTGACTTCGAACATGTGCATGTATCACAATGTTTCGTAACAGAGTCCTGAATACTGTCTTCAAGTATTTTAGACATTAGCGAGGCAGATATATTAAATTCATACTCACTTGCATCAAATGTATCAATATCATTGCCATTCTTTGAGTGATTGGAACTTCCCGCCTTTGGTGTTTTCGACATAACATATTGTGACACTCTAGCTTGTGTGTCTACAGGAAGCTGTGAGGGCAAAAAGTTATTTATTTTATTGTTTTACCTACATTTATAAACTTGTTTACTACAAAAGTATTGCATATTTACACTTACACTATCTAATTTTTGAGAAACAAAATTGTCTGGTTTGCATTGAAGCAGTTGAATTGCCAAATTCATATCATTTTTATATCTTTCCTGAAATAAGAAGCACACAATAGAAAGCATTAGGCAATAGTGCCACTCAATACACAAAACTTAAATTCTTGGTTAAATTATTAAATTGAAAATTAAAATTGGTTTGGCTTTGTTAAATAAGTAGCTTTCTACTCATATCAGAGTAGAAAGTGAGATTGAAGCGTTAGGAATTCTCTTCTCTGCTTTACATCCAAATTTAAGGCTCATATGGCAGAACTCAACACCTTTGTGTTAAAGGAAAAATCTAAATAATTTAAATATTATCATTTTCCTGAATAAGAATTAAATTTATAACAATAAGATTAAAACTGAGACGCATTCCCATTGAAATAAATATATTTAAAAAATCTAATATATAACATAATTTTATAATACTATAAATAAACCTCTTAGAAGCAATATCATACATTTTCTTTCTGTAGCATACTATAATTGTGCTTAGATTCAGCTAATCTCACAGATAAAGTTGCAATATCTTTGGTTAATTGGCTTTTCTCACTTTTCATTTTGTCTACCATTTGAAGTAATTTGTCTTCAAGAACTTGATTTAATTTTTGTACTCTTTTGTGCGAATCATACAATCTGAAATAAGAAAGTCACTTTTTCAGTAATATTGTGGAATTTAAGAGCATTTTTAGACTAATGAATACCATCAAAGCTTACTCTTAACTTATATGTAAGCAATATAAAAGTAATGTAACAAATATTCAATATTAAATTAATGATTCCTTTATTTCTGGTTAAATGTTTGTATGACTAGTTTACCTTGATATGTCATATAAAAGGTTTGTTATAATTAAGTCTACACATTAATGTATAGTTTTACAAAAACCTTGTTTTTATGTTCCACATGTTACATCTGCATGTTTTACACATTAATTAACTTACCTTTCATACTTCTCTCTCCAAGTGCCAATTTGTTCCTCTAAATCATTAGCTCTAGAGGAACACTTGAAAAATTCTGTTTCAAGAGCTACAAAATGTGCATCACGCTCGGCAAGGTGAGCCCGCAAGTGCTCCACTTCTTTACCCAACTGTGCTTCACCATCACTACATTCCTATTAATGTAGGTGTAGATTATAACAAAAACTTGTAATTACTACAGATTATAAGACAAAAACAAAAATGCTAAATTTGAGCAAACAAAATAAGACACAAGCTTAGTGCTATATTGCTAAGGTTCAAAATCTACATACTGGTAATATTTTTAACTAATGCTATAATCATCGAGCTTTAAAACAAAATCTACTTTGAAAATGAAAATATTGAAATGACTTTTTGAAAAAGCATTATTTTTTAAAAACAAAAAATTACTTGTTTAATAGTTATATGGTTTCTTACAAATAAGAATCCCCTTGATGAATAGATAGCTAGTTTTAATAATAAAACAAAGATTGTTTAAATGTTTTGCAGTAAATTCTTTACAGTTATATATCTATTGTCAATCAATAAATATATTTATATAATTTCAACTTGGTAACTAGGAAGAGATAAAAAGATTTATAAGAAATTTTTAGAAAGTATGCTAATATAATGCGCTTATCTGCCACGAGACTCATTTTATTCTAGACTACTAATACATCGCCAAATTTTTTACCTTACAAGGGGAGTTCTTTATGCTTTCATCCATCACTTATTTAACTTATTCTATTTCACATTTCACATTATTACTAGTTCAATTTTACTTTAACAGCCACGTCACGTGTAAAGTGATTAACAGCTATTGTTATCAATAAGCCACTGTTTAAAAAATAAAATAAAAATCAATCGGAACACAAAACGAAAATATTTACATCAATTTCGAATATAAAGGTTTTGCCATCTGCTTATAAATGTGGTGCAAATAAATCCTAGAGCAAAAATTTTCTTTATAATAAATAATATATAATATAAAATGGAAAATCCCAAAAATTTTTGGAACACGACGCGATTTCCTCGTAACAAACGTAGTTGACGTTATTGACGTAACCAACATCAGATTTTCATTTGTAATCTGTTATAGTATTAGATTATGTTGTAGTATTAGATAAATATATAAAATCCAATTTTTATATCATTATTTTTTTTAATTTATACAAATATAATACTTTTATCTACTTTTTACATTTAATTCTATATTGATTGTAATTAAATATGTATAATTCAATAACTCATAAATTATAAACTGGTCTTTGGTTTTATTAAAATTAATCTTTTTAAATTAACTGTAATCTGCATCAAAGTAAAATATATATTTTGCGTTCTTTTTAGATATATGTTTTATTTTCTTTACGAAGTAATATATTTTTATAGGTATTAGAGTACATTTCACCTGGGACCCTAAGATATATAGAAAAAGTAACATTTATTCCTTTAACTATATATATATATATATATATATATATATATATATATATATATATATATATATATATATATATATAAGAAATAATGAGCCATGGCAAAACATCAAAATATGATTTGGTTATGCAAATGAATAAACAGAGTTACATAGCCAGATAATGACACAATACGCTACTAAACCAATTTATGGCACAATTAACCCACCAAGGGTTTTTTGCCCTTAATTAACTATATCCAACGGTGATACCAGAACAAGACGATGAAATCGAATCCTTATAGGGTATAATCCAAACAAATGAAGCAAACGATATGAAAATTAATTGATTATAGTACAGATAATACGATGTAAATAATCAATGGGGATGTACAAATATCTCTCAACTCTTAATGTCAAAATTATATTTACTGTACCTAAAGTAAGTAAGTACTTAGAAATATAACATGCAGCTCTACTAAGGAAACGCAAGAAACATATAACTCATATAGTAGTAACGCATAACTCTTACAAATTATGCGTTACTATACACATTGACTAGTAGGTACAATAATGTATTAATTTGGTATATTATTCATTTATTATATCAAGGCTATATATGGCAGGAATTTAAATTTTAACAATAATTAATTATAATTGCATTACGTAGCTAATATATTCGTGGAAAAAAGGAGTATCTAATACTTCTTAAATACAAGGTCGTTCTTATGATCTGCATCGAACGTGTTGTCCAAGAGATGCCCACGTCTGAAATAGCTTGATAAAAATAAATAATTGACAGAGATTCGTCGTCGAAAAGAAACTTCACTCGGTATTACTGCGCATACTTTGAACGTCAGTACACGTCTGGAGCTGACGAGGGTTCTATTTTGAGAACGCTAACCTCACACTAATGTTGATTTGACTTCGCTACTCCTTTGTCTTATAAAAAGTATATCGGTCAATACGTATATAAAATTAGGTTCTCAATTATAAAAGTCTTCCAAAATGGGAAATTTCCTCAGTGGTGATGCGACAGAGGGTGCAGCTTCTACCTTGAACAACAACACAACTAGTGAAAGTGAAACAATGGAAGACTCAAGTTGTTTACACGACAACGAAATGTCTGTGATTGAAGAAGAATTCCATGATACTTTGAGTGATGATGAAGAAAAACGTGCTAAACTTAAAGAAGAAGAAATGAACGAATTTAGAAAAGAATTAGGTATAAAGCGTGAACAAAGAAAAGAAATTTTAGCCAGACATAGAGCTGAAAAAACAGCATTAGAGAATGCTTTACAAAACGAAATTGACACAAAAGTTGAACTCTGTGAAAACAATCAGCTTCTTCGTGAACTATTGATAAAAAATAATATACATGTGCCAGAAAATCTTCATTCTAATAGTGAAAAATCGTACATTGCCGTCTCTATTTCCCATATGAGAGAAGAAATTGAAAAGTTAAGGTCAAGTAATGTAAAACTTCGGTATGATTTGGCAACTTCTAATAGTGCATTACAAACAGCATACACTGATATCGCAGACCTTAGTGCCCAAAATACAGAATCTATCAAACAAGTAAAAGCTCTTAAAGAAGTAATTTCGGTTAGTAAGACTATGATTACCCTTCGTGAACAACAATTAAATGAGGTAACTGCAAATTTTGTTTTCTTTTTTTAAACAATATAGACTGTATCTATCGTGGTGCAGTGGGACAACGTCTTACTATAAATACGATCGGTCCTGGGTTCCCCCCATTCAGGGGAATAATTATTATGAATTATTTTCAATTCCTCGCTCTGGTAAGACAAAGTGTGGCATTGAGTTCACACCACTCAACACGCAATGTCTCGAATTCAATGAAAATCGAAGCACGACATGACTTGACACTAGGTACTTTCTGCCTACCCGGATATGCGGGATAAAAGCGTGAAGGTAAAAAAACAAACAGAATAGTATATGAAATTAAAGTATTTTATGTTAACAAGTATTGCTATAAGTACGTTTATGAAGGCAACGACCTGCAATCCCTAATACCTTCATCGGTCAGGGACCGCTATAATACGTCGAAGCATGCTACCGGCATTCCCTGTTGGCACATGGACTTGACTAAAAGCCAACACATTTCCAGCATTGTTATGACAAATAATTTATCCATTCATTTCATTATAATTGCAATAAATATTATTCCAGCATTTGTTATTACAATATAGTGTATCAAATACTTTTAATGTTTATTTCTAAAAGATACAGTTCCACACTTTTTGCTGCATATCAGAGAGAACCCAGTGTCTTTTCCTGCCCAAATTGCATGATCTTACGTATCAAGTGCGGAACCTGAGGGCGCACTTTCTTTAACCAAAGCCAATTGAAAATGATTGAAACATAATAAACTGTCCTCCAGAGTAGATATATAACCCACTATCATAATATGTAAAAAATGGATCAAAAAGATGATTAAAAAGACAAGAATTTCTTTTTACATTCGAAAAGACAATAGGTATTATTTATTTTATTAACTCGTTAAGTTGACGATCAAAGGAAAAAATATATTTATTGTAGTATGTGTATCTTCCTAGTCCCATCATCATCATCTCATCCTATACTATTTAGAGTTTTAGTTTTAAACATATTTGTTATATTATTATTGTAGTTAAAAAGTAAATTAAACGAAATCGAACAATCACTTGCTGATAGAGAAACGACGATGCTTTCCACTGATCTGAGGCAAGAATATGAACGTCAGTTACAAAATATTAGAACTCTGCGAGGGTTATATGAAGAACGAGCAAGACTAGCAGATGTATCCAGACAAGCACTGGCAAGAGATCTTGATGAACATAAATTACTTCTAGAGACTGAAGTAAAAAAGTAAGATATTTAAATCTAAATTAATAATAAAAGATATTTAAATCTAAATTGCTTATATGTATGTATGTTAATTTTCTTAAAATTTGTACGTATTTTATAAGTACATAAATTACCTTTCTAAAATTGAAATTAAAATTTTTTGTTTTATATTTAGATCTGAAGACCTCGCCAAGAAAGTAGACGACCTAGAAGCAAAACTTGTAACTTTAGAAGAATCTGTTAAAGATAAAAACAATATGATATCTACAAATCAAGAAGAAGTTCGACGTCTTAAAGCTGAAATGTTGGGAATAAATAAAGTAAACATTTACATCTTAAACAAAATGATTTAAATCTGTTCAAGTAAAAAAAAACAGAATTTAAAATCTTTTAATTTTTATTTGTAGCTATTTTCCCAAGCGCTGATGGGCTACCAAAGTAAACAAAATTTGGATAAACTTGTTCTTCAATTAGAGGAAAATCATGGATTACTAACACACATGGCCGGTAGAGAAGATTGTCCTGAAGTTTCCACTGAATTGCCCAAATTGTTACTAGAGATTGTTAATCAAATTGATGAAAAAGATGATAATAATTCTAATGGCACCTGTATTAATGAAGTAAATACAGACAACGATACAAATAAGTCAGGTATTGATCAAATGATTTTACTTATTAATTACTTCTGTTGCGTGGATTTTATGTCTCTTCAATTATTTCTGATGATTTTATTTTAATTCATCGAAAACTGTGATACTGAACTTTTGCGAAAGTGATATTCCTTGTAAATTATAGTGTAGCTGAACTTATAATGGTTCTTCATCAAGTTTTCCAGATCTCCTATTCTTATATATTAATTGATAATTCTGAACCACGCTGAAGAACACTTGCTAAAGCGCCTTTTCCGTATATCTTACTAGACAGTAATCGGGCTCTTAGAGTTCCATGTTGGAGACTAACCACAAAAAGGAATTATGGCGTATATGAGTGCCCAGTGTTAATAGCTCAAATTAAAAAAAGAGTATTATCGAAATCTGTGCATTACTTTCGGAGTTAAGCGTGTACCAACACAAATGAATAAACAGAGAGACACAAATGTCAAAAATCATTGAATTGTGTTCTATTGAATTTTTTTAGAAAATATATTTAATGTACAGACCCACTTTTTACAATTATATCATAGTGTGGTTAATAATGTACAGAATTTCTGACTTTTATTACTGCTATGTTATTCGCAGATATTTCTAAAGCAGAGGAAATTGTCCAAAACTTACCAAAAGTATGGCGAGTTCTAATGGAATTGCTAAGTCACCATAGCGAAGCGGATGCAGAAGCAGAAACTTCTAAAAAAGTAACTACTTGTTATAAAACGGTAGAAACAAAATCTGGTTCTGTACAGGTTCCAAGTGTTAGTCAAACATACATAAGACTTAAGGTAAGAAAAAAATGCAAATCAACTATTTTAAATATATATGACCACGATAGGACGACGATAGGTACCCAAAAATTACGTCATTCAAATAAGATTTTGGGAAAATAGGATATCATAAGTACTTATAAATTTGTTAAAATTGTGAATCAGAACAACGAAAAATAAAAATATCTTCATGATCAATAATTTGCATTCATTATATAAATAGATTATGAACGATATCATGAGCTTTGGCGCAAGTCCAGGTTCACGTGTGTATTTTTTACAGAAGTAAACGATTGTGCTTTATATTTCTCAAATTTGTTCATGTATATTTAGTCGTATATTACTGATTTAATAAACGAATGTCATTTATTTTTAGGATTTAATATTAGAAAAATTAACTTTAATCAAAGAAGTAAGTCGTATGAAACAATTAAACACACATTTAGAATCTCGTCTAGAAGAACAAGAAAGAAGGCTTTGTCTAGTCACAAACGAATTAAGTAAAACATGGCATGTCGTTGGAAGACTACGAAGACATCATCATCAATTACATACTCATGAAAAGATACTCAAATATGAATTACAACAAAAGAGAAAACTTCTAAATGAACTCAAAGAGGAACTTGAATACTGTCGAGAAAAATGGGAACAAGCTCGTGAGAAAAATACACAATCCGAAAAAGATTGGCGAAAGTTGCGCACCGAATTTTCAAACAGAAAATTAAAACCTGAAGCATCTTTCAATAACTCTGCTGAAAGTGGATACAGTGATGAAAGGCCTTCTGATTCAGAATCAAATGACGAAAATGAATATGAACTTAAAATAAAATGTAAGAAAAAAAATAAGAAATCGTTTGAAACTATTATAGATTCTAGTACAGATGTTAATCTAGCAGAAAGAGAAGATCCGGCCAGTGACATGTTAGATATAGCTGACCTACCGTTAGACACTCAAGACAATGCTGAATGCCTTTTAGATTCTAGCACCAGCGAAAGACCCAAAGTAGATTGTTTTGATGAAACAGAAGACGAAGTTGGCGATATGATCAACGACTTATATATAGACGAACAGTCAGTGACAGAAAACATTCAGTTTATAACACATGAATCACGAGGAACAAACAATAGCTTTAATCCTGGATCAAATTCGGACATTACAAGAAAAGAGAATGACAGATTACTTAAGTACGACAATTTAGCTAAAGATTCTGAAAGTAGCAGTAGTGGCATATCACAGAATTCTCAAATACTAGAAATCAATACAAATAATGTTCAAGTAAACCAAGGTAAAAATATGGATACAGCCTCGGTGTCTACAGAAGTAAGAAATGTGAATGAACAGTCAAATAAAAAAAAGATTATAAATAATGTGGAAAAGAATACCGTAACGAAAATTTTATCAGATAATAATGTGGAATGCGCCTCGGCAGCACCTTTAAATGATGAAAGTCTAACTATAGATTTTGCTGAAATCTTAAAAAACGTCAGAAAACAAAATGACCGTCTCCAATTAAAAGATAAACGATTAGATAATTTAGAAAGCGGCTGTTCGTCTGTAATTTCACATATGTCAAACACAGTCCAGCTTGGAAATGACATGATTGCTAAATTAGATACTTTACATACAAAACATGACACAACAGACCAAAATAAGAGTGAAGAAATGAAAGAAGACGATCCGAAAGTAGAAAAGAAACAAATAGATTCGGAAGAGGCTTCAACCTCGCAAGACATGGATCATGAGGCTAGATTTGCAGCGCGTGAACTTCGCTTAAAAAGATTAGAAGAGCAAACTAAATATCTGGTAAATAAAGTTAACAAAACAGCATCTAAGGGCGTAAAAATTCACTACAAGTTAGAAGAGCTTCATAACATTTATGGTTCTGAAAACTCTCGATCTGGTACGCCTTCTGAGGACACGTCTGATATATCACAACATGACGATGATGTTCAAAATGATTAATTAATTTGTTTTCTCTTTATATTTGGGAAATTCATAATAAACATTGATATTTATTTTAATTTTTATTGACTTTACATAATGAAATTTATTCAGGTACATTATTGTTTTTCCTTCAAAGAAAACTTAATATAGATCTATATTATAAAAAAATAATAATCAAATCACACAATTACACAAAAAAGAAGCCACACATTACAACAACACCATGAAAATAACTTATTATTAAAAATATTCAGTACATAAAACTTTATTATAAAAAAATATTACAAACACTGGTAACCTTTAAATAAGCGCTAGCAAAATACTATAATAATTGTATTTTAACTTATTATTGCTTATTATATTAACAATTGTTTCATTAAATACAGTGTATACAATCCTTAATTTGAAATACGCACAAAAAACTTGCTGCATTCATAGATTTTAACAAAATATGTTTATTAAGTAGTAACGAATGGTACAAATGAAAGTAAATAATTATTTTACACACGCACTTAAATAACCTATTATTCTAGAAAGTGTTCTCTTGAAATATTGTATCAAATTACCACTGTTTAGAGGTCTATTCAAATCTAATACATGTAATTAGTTTCAAATAAATCTCAACTCTAATGTACTTGTCATAAAGTACAATCAAAGATTTTTAAGAAATTCGACTAAGTATCAAGTATGTATAATAAAATTGTAAGGATACTATAAAAATATTAAAATTCTTTTATTAATCTTCACGCTTAATATGTTTGCTACTTTTCTCTATTGAACTAAGGCTATCATCTAAAACGGCGACGACTACATGCTGAACTCGGTCGATCGCCTTCCCCGGTGGTTTGCTATATAAACGCCACGCCCAAGTTGACAGCAACAGCATTTCCAACGTCATTATTATATTTTGTATCACTATAAAACAAAAGGATTACTTATTAGATTATATTTTAGATATTATAAAAATACTCGCAGTATTTTTGCATATATTGATGTATATCAAGGCTGGTTCAATCGATGTATGATGTGGAAATAATCAAATACAAGCACCATCCCAGGTGTGACAGTCTTGAATTTAAATTTTTAATTCATAAATGTATCAATATAAGATTTATTTATTAAATATCGAAAAAATATTGAGTATCTGTTAAAAATATTTTGATTTTGAAATATTTCTTTTTCTTCAATCTGATGTGTTTCTATTTATGTATATAATTCATATAAAGCACCTACGTATACATTCCTTTACTTAGTGTGTGTTAATTTTCTGCGAGATAAGGTTAAAAAATAAAATTTCAAACTAATTATCATTATATAAAACTTATCAAATAATCAATACTTACTATTAACAAACACCGATGGATGTAACGCCATAATGCAAGGAAAATTAACAATCTCTGGTAATATTTTAGCAAAACCACATTGTAGTTTTACTATAAGTAAGACCAGTTGTAGAGCCAGAAATCTAGGTTTAGGGTTAGCGCCTGTTGCCTCAGCGGCGCGGACACACATTATTATACCCCAAACACCGGATAAAATAGATAGCACTATAAATGGCTGTATGTAAATAAAACTATTTAAATATAGCATCTGTAACAAAAGAAATTAATAAAATAGCTTTTTTGGTGTATTAAAATATTATTATATTAAGGCACTGCATTTTAGCTGAAATTTGCTAAAATTTTAGAGTAGTATTCGGAGAGAACTCGGTAATAAGTCATTACATATATTTAAAGTATTATATAAAATTATAATATTACTTTAATTGAACAACATTTGGTGCCTTAGATGGCTGTGGATTTAAGAGATATACAAAGTATGAAAATGCGGCGAAACTTAATATGCTTTGAAATGAGTGAAAGTAAAAAAAGAACACCAGGTACTATGTATTTCCTACCTAAACTACAAAAACAACGGAAAGATTTCGTAATGATAAAAAAGAGCCTAAAATGAATTAAAATAACATTTCCACTTAATTTTTACTAAGTATACAGCAGCGGGAGCAGATGGAGTTACTACTATATGATCAAATAGGGTGGTTTTTAAGCAATTTATGCTGGAAAACGGGAGAGGTCCCGAATGATTAGCGAGGCACAGTTATCGTGCCTTTGTATAAAGGCAAAGGTTCACAGATAAACTGTGCAAGCTATAGGGCTATCAGTTTGATTAGCTTGGGCAGTGAAATTTATGCTAAATTTAGCGAGAAGAATGCAAGAGAGATCCGAAAGGCTTTTATGAGGCCCAAGGAGGATTTAGACCTGGAAAAGGGTGTATAGATCAGCTCTTTTTCTTCGCATTATCTCCCATACTGCCCCGGTACAATGTGAACGGATCCTTGTTGCAGGTTGTAAAATCTCTTTATCGAGATCACTCAGCTTGTGTACGAGTAGGAGCTGGCATGTCACCTCAGTCTGATATTCGATCGGCTGTCAAACAGTGCTACGCCATATCAGCTTGGCTGTTCAATTTGTATTTGGATGGCTGTCTCCAAGGAGTGAAAGAAAGTGACATGGCAATGAAAGTTGGTGATTTGACAGTTTGCCTGTTGTGCGCTGATGATGCAGAGCTAATTGCATCATCAGAATGCGAGTAACAGGCATTGGTGACCATTATGAAAGAAGGGTGTGAAAGTAATGCTCTAAACCTGAACGCGAGTAAAACTAAGATTCTAGTATTGGAAAAAGATGCAGAAAGAACGGTATGTAAGATTAGGGTAGATAGAAAAATATTAAAACAAGTGAATAAGGTGGTATATCTGGGAAGTGTAGTATGTTTAGTAGAGATGGAAGATATGAAATGGATGTGGAAAGGCATATTGCAGCCAGTAAAAGGGTTAATGGTGCTCGTGCTGCATTGCTCGGCAGCGAGACGTGGGTGTGTCAAAAGAATCAGATGCGAAGAAATAGAGATGCGATCTCTTCGTCGGATCTGCAGAGTCACTTTAGCTGACCGTATATGCAGCGAGGAACGGTATAGCAGAAAGGCCGGTTAGCGCGAATAGTAAGAATGAAGAAGAACGGACTGAGAACGGGCTGGGTTTGGGCACGTTGAGAGAATGAGTAATGCAAGAATGAGAAAGGGCACGATGAAAGAATGGTAAGAAAGATTTATGAAGCAAAGGTGAGCGGTACGAGAGTTCGGGGAAGACCTCAGTTGACCTTCGAAAACACAGTATGGAAGATACAGGAAGAAGGTCAAGTCAAAAGTTTAGACTATGAAGAGGCTAATGATTGCGGACGAGGCGAAAGAGTATGCAGGAACCATAGTGTTTCGTGCCCCGGCCTTTCTGACCTAAAGGGATAAAGCGCGAAGTTAAAAAAAATATATAAGTATATACAATGTAATGTTATTTACACTGCTTTAATGTTGAGTCACTAGTGTCACGAGTCACGAGCATAATAGTAACAGAATCGGTCCATAAATTAGTACTAACTGGCAGAAATGATAAAGCTATCTTATCATTGTATCAATGAATCGTCATACAAACCATGTCTTCTGCCCAAAGTATGAGAACTATCAGGTAGAGGACAGCTTGAATTATAGGCATCTGTAGTACAAGATACCGCAACCAAGTTAGACTTTTTCTGTAAAGAAATAATTTAAATAAAAAAAACTTATAAATATAGATAAAAAAATATCTATATATAGAATAAATTACATAACTACATACAGTGCAACGTGTTATACATTTTTCTATTTGTCTTTTTTTTCTACATTTCTATGTACTAAGCATTTTTAATTACAGCATTCTCGTGGACTTAATTATTTCAAAAAGGCCTTAATTATTTAATCTCAAATAAAGTTAACGTACAAATTGAACTTATTGATCATATCGTACATAGGTGTAAAATATATAACAGTAATATATGACTACAAAAATTATATTTTCAAAAAAATTAGTATGAGACAAACCTAGGTATTGCAAAACTTTAGTATAACCATTACATTGTAATAAACAAACCTAATTGAAGAAATATGAATACATTTTTTTTGCACTTTCATTTCCTAATTACAAAAAAAGCGTGTAATGAAATAAACACATAAAGAAGCGGGGTCATATCACTTATTTTCTGATATTAAAAAATAATTAATGAAAGTTAACAGCTAACAGTTACGTAGGATAGTTGATGAAGTCTTTATTTTAATACCATTACTATTACACTGTTATTAATAACAAAATGTGGAGTCAGTTACGAAATTACATGACCGATGTCCCACATACCCCAATTGGCCTTGGAGTCACGAAAAAGGTATTAATAAAGTATTTACGTAAACACACTGTATTTGTCTTAATTAAATTGTCTGTTGACCATTTATAAATGTTGCTAATGCTAAACCCGTTGCTAATGTAAAAAAAAATATTTGTGAAGAAGGAAGAAAAAGAGAAAAAAGGCCATTGCGGTGCAGCTAAACAGGTCTGGTTATAAACGCGATTACGAGTACGAGTTCGGTTCCTACTCGGAGGAAAAATCTTATTAAAATTATGTTTCTTTCGACGCTCGTTCCGCCATTCAACATGCAACATATTTAAATCGGAAGGAATACCTACAGGAATACCTTCGTCAGTTATAACTACGTATCGCTCCTTTCACGATGGTGATTATGCAGATAGATATTTTACGCATAGAATCGAATCTGCCAGAAAATTCAATTAAGTTATATTTATATTTTTAGCTTCTCGCGTTATCTCGTATAGAAGGGTAGAAGACATTCCGTTCTCCTTACCATCTCCAATTCGAGACATTGCGCGTTGAATGGCTGAACTCAATGCCTGGCTTTGTCTGAGCAGTGCGAAAAAATGAAAATAATTTAAATATAATCATACGCCCGAATGTGCATCGACAATTCACAAGTGATCCTGGTTTATAATCAGACGCTATCCCACTGCGCCACACTGGCTAACTAAATATAATGTAGTCAACATCATAATCTTTTCATTGAATTAATATTTAAGGTTAACATTGGCTAATTATATAAAAATATATACGTGAAGCTTTTTAATAAGTTAACTTTCCCTTCAATACACGCAACTCTTGTTCTCATAAAGAAACAACTTAACATATTTTATTACGTATAGTTAGATTAGCTTATATAAAAAACCAGGCTTTTTAAGAAAAATATATGTATAAAATAAATAATTACTTTTGAACTAGAGGTCTTGGCAGGATGCAGCAAGGCCAGCAGCAGCATGGCAAAACTCTTGTTTCCATCTGAGAACCTTCAGATCGTCTGAAATCAGAAAAATCTTAAAAATTAAATATTATTTAATATAATGTTACAACGTTATCGTTAAAATTCATGTAACTTCTGTGAACGGTCACGAAATATTTACACAAGAATACCAAATTATCGGTCCTTTATTCATTTCAGTTCAATATTGCATAAAATTGAAATAAATATTTCTTTTTAATATTCTTAACATAACATTTCAAAGTAAGAATTCTTTTCAAATTGGTCGGTTATATGATGCAATCTTAATGTTCCATTTAGATCTCAATAATATATTAACTCTAGTTAACTCTAGTGATCAAAGGAAAATTTAAAAAAAATGTGCATTAAAATAAACATCGGGGGTCACAAGTACGTGTTTGGTCAAAATTCGTTAAATTCAAATTAATTAGATACAATTGGTACTTCATAAATTTCATAAAAATTACAACTGTATTTTTCAAGGGACCGGAAAAGTATTTCGAATTATCGAAATGTTAAAATTAGCGAATATGCAATTATCGAGGGTCCACTGTAATATTTTAAATAAATATAAAACGTAAATAAAGTTATAATTAAAAGTTAGATGAATGAATCACCGAAAAGAAAGCAAAAGACACAGAATTCTGTACCTTATAAGTTGATTTGATCCACCGCATTCCCCTAATATAATGAAATAAAAATGATACATGGCTACCATCACAGCCTCCTGAGCAATTGCCTCAGACAAGATCCGAACCCGAGGTAACACTGTGGTAAGCAGTGCTGTAGCTGCTACCACCTGCAATAAATAAATTAAATTAATAATGTACTTTTGTATTTATATTGTTAAAATTAAAAAATATATAGTTTATTGATTATGGATATTTTGATTTTTTCCAATAATTTCCCTGTTCTCATAAAGAAATAAAATGACTTCAAAGGTGGCAAAATAAATAACTTAAATAATAATGACTGTACAAAATGTACCTACTACCATTTACTACAGACTAAATCATTGTTATTTTTTTATATTTTCGCACGGCCTCATTACTTGGTCAAGTACAACTGGTTTTATTTGTGAATTAATATTTCCCACATTTGACAAAGTTAATTATTGTGCATTTAATTATTAGAACTCAATAAACTCTTTTATATATATATATTTTACTCAATAGAATTTATCAAAAATAGAATTCGAGTAGGTACTAAGCAATCAAAATTTTTACGTAATTATGCTAGTTGCGGTTCATTTTATAAAAATATTGTATTGTCATAAGATTCGGGTTGGTAAGCAAATTTTCAGATAGCAAGCTGTGAATCGAAAGACATTTTATTTGAATTAAATTCTAAAAGTAACTGATATAGAACTGGAATAGACCATCTAAATTATAAGATCTGGACCATCTGATCAAGAACCAAAATAATCTATCAGAAATGATCAGAAACGAATAGAAGACAACAGAATACTGAAGAACTTCGCATATACCTATATGCAAAGTTCTTCAGTATATCAAACAGCTTCGGTACGTTAAACAAATCAATGAAAATCGTCTACTAATAAAATAAGCTGCACCATGAAACAGCGTCAGACAGTAAATATGATGGTCGTGGGTTCAATCTTCACTCAGAGTAGAGATTTGATAATAGGGTTTTAGGTCGAAGTATTAATGGCAATGAGTCGTAAATGGGAGCAGTAAGGACATTAAAGTATAGTCCCAATAAAAAAAGTTACGAACATCAACTAGTATGCAATAAAATATAAGTGGAAGTTTATATGAAATTAATGCATTTAGTTTGTGTAATATATAAGCAGTTTTATATGATACATTTATACTGTACATTTGTTTTAGTCGTCATCTTACGAAACTGCTAATGTCGGTTTATGCAACGCAAGCACCTTCACTTCAAGCAACAGGCTTAAAATCCAGGATGTTTACTTTCGTACGAAGGATTATTCGATAAGTAATTATTTAACAATGGATATTTGTTAATGTCCGTTTTTAGTAAATAATACGTTTTAAACAAAAAGTCATAATTTTGACCGACAGTGATTGTGCCGGTGTTAAAATTACAGTGTTGTGTATACTTATATACTCATATATCATAAGTGGACTTATATTTAAAGGTATTAAGTGTATTTAATACTTAATAATAAGAAAATTAAATAATTTGATCCCGACCTTCGTGCCAGGTACAACAAAGTAAAAGTACAAAGCATAGAAAAAATAGCCGCCAATTACGACAGTAAATACTCATTACTAGATTATACTAGATTTAAAATTTATTTTTTGTTGACGGAAGCAGCAACTTCGCTTCTACAATAATGAATTAAAAAAACTAAACAATGCTTAAAAAGATATATAAAAATAGATTGTAATTAACTCCGTGTCTCATAAGCTAAATTTTAAAAGTTAACGCATATTATCCAGCATAGCAGGGTAGACAGGAGGTACCTAGTGCCAAGACACTTTGTACTCCGTTATGCGCTGAATGTTGATGAAAACATTGTGTGTTGAGCGGTGAAACTCAACGCCGCGCTTCATCTTACCAGAGCGAGGAAATGGCAATAATTTTAATATAATCATTCTCTTAAGTAAGAATAAAACCTACAACTGTTTACAGTCAGGTGTTGAACTACTGCACCATGACAGATATCACCGACGACGCCGTCTATCCAGCCCTTATAGATCTAAATAATGAAAAAACTGAGATATTTCCACAGAAAAATTCTGCATATAATTCGACCTAAAAATTTTAAAAGGTAATTCAAAGTAATCAAAATCATAGCACTTACAGGATAAACAGCTAGAACTATCGCTATGCTTATGCCAGACTCCTTCCAATATCGTAGAGCCGACCTCAGCGTGATTATGTAGAGAAGGCATAATGTTAGCAAGATCACGAGACCACATGACCAAATTATCCATGCGTTACTTTTGAGAGCTGTGTACAAAAATAAAAAATAATTATTAATTAGTGTAACTTGAAGCTCTGTAATATATCTTTGACGTAATTGAAGCTAACTTTGATAGTATAAGCGGAAATTGATGCTGTGGTGCTGTTCGATTTTTGAAATCAAGCATGTAAAATATATTTCCAGTTCTTTATAAATCTAAAAGGATGGAAAAGGTAAATGATGATATTTAAGTATAACCAGGTTCCATTAGAATTCATCGTTTTCTAGAATATAAATGACCGTGTGAAAATTCTTAGTTACGCAATATGTTTTTTAAACAAACTAACCGTATCTGTAATTTAAAGGAAAAAGGCCTAGTTAAATATACATTTTCTTTTCTATATCTTATAACTATTTGCGCAAACTCTATACAATTATCAGATAAACAGAATAAACAATTTATACGTATTAGAGAACGTACATGGAATTTTTTAGCACCATTCGTATAAAGCATGTATATAATTACATAAGAATATAAATCAAAGGAAACATATATTCATTATAAAGATGTCAAATAATTTAAAAATTTCTAATATAAATAATATCCGTTTAAACCTCAAATAGGTACTCAACTCGAGTTGGTAACTATTTGTGTTGATCTGGCTAAATGAGCACCAAAATCTATTGTGTTTCTATCGTTAACAATATTTAATTAAAAATTAGAAAGATTATAATTAAATTAAAATTATGGAATCTGTACTCCTGAGTTTATAAAACTTATAATTAAGACAGCACCACTCATAGTTTAGCTAATGTTCTAAATATTATTGCAAACGACATATGTATTCTAATACATATTATTATAAAGTCTATCATCAATAAATATATCATTTTTTTAGTTACATAAAAGCCGCTTTTTTGAAATTCAATATACCTATTTTACTTTAGAATAAAACAAATGAATTGAAACATATTCATAATTTAAACGAGAAAATAACGAAACGAAAATATAAAATTAAAAAAAGAAAATAAATGTCGGTTGATCATCAGAATTGGAATTGTAAAATGGAGCACAATATTTACGCAAGGATATTACTTATTTTACTAATTGACGCCGTGGTGACCTAGTCGGAAAGAGTGATTGTTAGACACGCAATTGCTGTGACTTCCATTCCTGAAAATACATTATTTCAAATTATATATTATGATCTTTTTTATCTAAGACAGCGGCACACAGGCTAGTCAAAGCGTAAGGTTTAAATTTACCATTTTTAAATTTTACTTATTTAATTATTTTGTCATTTTATTTCAAAAATAATTTGAATTATATAAATTTATATTTTAATGAAGAAATACTATTTTTTATTCAATTTGACATTATTTTCTAATAATGAATATACTTTTAATTTATCAAAATTATATACAGGAGATACTAATAAAACCGTCTTAATAAAAGACCAGAAGCCTACAACAAAACGTTCATTTGAAATGTTTATTTAACTTTAATAATATTTATTTTAATATTTTACTAACTTATTATCTTACTTTTGGAGAAATATCAATGTTATCTTTTTGATAACAGATGGTGGGACGTGTGTATACTTTAGGGATCTATAAAAAAAAATTAAAATCTATTATATGAGGATTAAAAAATGAAAGGCCATCGAGACGCAGTGGATCAGCGTCAGTATATGACGGACTGTAAATGGTTGTGAGTTTAATTCTCACTCAGAAGAGTGATTACATTTAAATTATCTTCTTTTTTTGCATTCTGGTAAGTCAAAACGCGACCCTGAATTCCACCGGCCAACACGCAACGAAGTGTCCTAACGTGTGCAGGTCGCAGATTTTAATTTTAAAGTAGGTGGGTTGGTGGGTTATTTTTTAGGCTTACCACTAGTTTTATAAATCGATAAAATTATTCATTAAGGCAAAGTCTGTGATTTTTACGAGAACGCGGGTACGAAATAGCTATAGTTCTATTCGCGCGGACGAAACCGCGAACGGGCCGCTAGTATACGATAAAATAAATATTAATATGAGAAAGTGACAATATTCAATGTGTTGTTTTATATATTTATGTTTGTGTTTATATATTATAGTGTTGGAATATAATCATAGTTTCTCGTTAGCTAAGATAATTAAGTCAGGTTCAGGGCGAGCTCAAATGGCACAATTAACGAATGTCTGGGCTGAGACTATAACGGTTCTATTTGTATATAGTTCATGATGTAAAATTTTTCATAATTTACAAGAAATAATGTTTTTTAATCGTAGTTGACTAAATTCTCATGATATAGCGATCGGCTTCTCATATGACAGTTACTCATTAACTCACATGCGAATACGTGCTCAGTATTCATTTCCTGGCACTTCGCTAAGTAACGGCTTGCGTCAAAAAATATCATTTAGGCTGACCTTTACTGTTTTTCCGGAAATAATAAACGACGCACCGGCACACACTATGGTATTGATATTCTTTTTTTACTTACAGCGGTATTCGTAGGTTGTTAACCCTATAGTATAAGTTATAAGCTATTAATAATTTCCGTTAAAGTCCATAAGAAACTAGAGGAAATTTGTTCCTTAGTATAACTTAATTTGAGATGTAAAATATATGATACAAAAATGTGATATATTTGGTTAGCACATTATTTATATTAAATGTTCTCGAGTTTTACGCGTGGAATTTAACGTTTTCCAGAAACCTTAAATTCCACGCACAATTCTTTATTTTATCATTCTAAAATAGAAGTAGCCTAAGTTATTTTTTATTAACTCAGCTATTTGGCACTGAAACACCCGTCAAAATCAGTCTAGCCGCTCCAGAGATTGGCCGGAACAAACAGACAGGCAAACCGACAAAAAATACGACAGTATATGTACCGTGCAGACATATAAATATACATTTTTTCAAGTAAAAACAGTATTTTAATTGAAAAAATGGTTATACAACTAACAGTTATAAAAAGACACTCCAATGTTATTATATTAGTATAGACATATTTGATATACACCATCTTATTAAAACAAATATACGGCAAAATACCAATTGACTAGGCAAACCGATGTCCTCAAACTTGACAGTATATATTATAAATTATAAAAATATATATCTATTCTCTTTTTTCTATTTCGATTATTTAAATAAGATAAAAATAACGTATTAAATTCCGCAGTGAACCAGTCTATCACGTTAGAAAATTCAAATTCCAGTTTTGGTTGTATTATGTGTTTTAGTAAGGAAAATACGACTATAAATCGCACCATTTATTACAAAAGATTTTTTATTGTTTTTAAATGGTAATATTTAATTTTTATTTTCTTGAAAAATACCTGCATAATATGAGGTGAAATCTGGTTGAAGGCTATAAGTATGGCACAATAGGGTGGTATTAATTGCATTGTTTAATTCTTGGAGTGGTGGGTCAGCGCTTACGTGACGCGCCGCTAATACTCTCGGACCATTACTTGCTGCACTTAACAAATCCATTATTTTTTATAATTTAATTTTCAGTTATAAAAATAAAAAGTTCATATTTTGTCAAGTAAACAAAATACGAGGCATGTACCCAATAGTACAGGTTCTGCCGACGCGACGGTGAGTACTGCACTGGCGTCGAAGCGTTTCGTTCACTTTCTTTCGACATTTCAATCTACGCAACCCGTAGTGTTGTACAATATCCCGCAACTCTATATAGTAGTCTTAGTATTTAATTAGGGCTTACCTATACACATAATGATATAATATCTTAAGGTATTACATCATATTTTAAAAAAATCATAATAGAGTGTATAGCACTTTTTTACAAATTATATTGTAATTGTTTAAATTTCATTAATTAATTGTTAGCTAGCACATGTAGCTGATGCCATAACATAATTATTAAGTATTTACTTATAAAGTACAAAGTTATCGATAAAATACAACACTTCTGCCATCATTCAGTATGAGGTAACAGAGGCACACCAACTAACCGACTTAATGCTTTGATAACCACTAGATTTTGTAATATTACTTGTGTTAGTATAGTTATATATGTATAAAAGTAAATAACTTATTTAATAAAACACATTTTTTGTTAAAAGAGGTTTTCAATTCAGGGTTTCTGAAAGAAACAAGAAAATCATTCTATCATTATAATACAGTTAGATATACTATATCAAACCATATTATCTTACTAGAACCGCCTAAAGCAAAAAAAATACTAATATTTATAAAATATTAAAAATCTATACAAAAATATGAAGCTTTCATAAAGTATTTCATAATAAATAAATATTTTTTAAGGATAAGCGCTTTTAGCGCAGAAGAGAAAGTTAACGAGGTCAATGACAGAACAAAAACACTGATGTGGATAGAACTGAGGACATTTTGTAATATAGTTATGCTATATTCACTATAATTTTTGTATAAACTAGTAGAGTAAATATGTAACAATGAATTAAAAACTATCTCAATTATAATAAAAAGTCCTATCAAAAATATATATCGCATATGATGTGCGTATTATGTAAGTTAATAAACTCGTATGATTGCCACGAACATATATTATATCAAGTATTTTAAGCATATGAATTAATATGTAAATATTTTAATGACATATTAATTCATTTGCTTAAAATATTTGAAGCCGGTCGTTGCGCAGTGGGACAGAGTCTGACAGTGAGCACTAACAATTGTGTGTTCGATTACAACTCTGGGGAATGACTATATTTAAATTATTGGCATTCACTCACTCTGGTAAGGCCAAACGCGGCGTTGAGTTCCACAGCTCAACACATAAAGTCTCAGTCGGCGAAAAGTGGAGAGCAAAATATCTTAGCAGTAGGTACTTCCGGTCTATTCTACCTTGTGGGATGAAAGCGTGAAGCTAAAAAAAAAGCTAAAAAAATTACATATCAAAAAGTAAAATAGAAACGGCACCGATATTTTCCAAAATATAACTGAGGTGGAATATTTTTTTCGCCGTTTTATAACCTAAAGAAACGTCTTTTATATAAACTACTTTACATCAGTGATTTTGTGAACTTTGACTTTAGTGAAGTTAATAATTTTTTATAGTGTTATATAAATCATTTTAGGTACGTTTGCAAAAAATAAAATAACACCAAAAAATAAAATAAAAAGATTTTTATCCATTTTTTCAAAAATGTTTTCTAATCCTAAGTGTGAAATAACACTTTAAAATAGTAAATATTAAAGTAAAATAGCAATCTCTCTTGTTAAACGATTATTTCTTAATAATCTTTAAGTAATAGAAATTTGTAAAAATCTCTCTACAACATAAATAAGTAGTAACAAAACATATAAGAATTTCAACGCAGCTCGTAGTAGAACGCATGGCTTAGCGGTTAGAGCGCTTGGACGGTATCTAAGAGGCGCGGGTTCGAATCCTGCTGCGTTTAAAATTTTTATACGTTTTTTCAAAAATATTTTAAAATAACACCATTTTAAAAATGTTTAACTTCAGACGTGAAGGTCATGGGTTAGATAGATATATATATTACAACGGGGAAATTAAATTTATTTTTTAATATTTTTTAATCCTGTAGTACAATAATTTTTAAATATTAAATAATTTGCTCCCGTATAATAACTTAATCAATTTTATCCATATAATTAACGTTATCTGTGTGACTAAGACTAAAAAAAGAGCAATAGCACCACACTGATGAGCTGGGCAACCGAGTCGCCTTCTGGGCTGTAGTTTCAGAAAGTGAACGATCTTCCGTTAGAAGTTAGAAAGAGAATGAATTATCTTCTCATTTGGTGAGTGCAACAGTGTAATATAATTCGATCAACCGGAGGATGCTCTGGGCTGAGTCAGTGGGTCACTCCAGTATCCTCAGCTCTATCAACTGAATAAGAGGAGTTCTGGGAGAGTGTAAGAGAAATTCTAGGTAGTGTAAGAGAGAATGAAAAACTAATAAAATGTGGGGAATGTGAAAGGATGGGTCGGAACCACAAGAGGTAGTTACGATGGTTTGCTAGGCAAGTATAGCGATAAAAGAAAAAATGAAGCTGGTAACCTCATGTTGGAATTATGTAAGCAGAAGAATTTGTTTGTGGCAAAACACAATATTTGACCACAAGCAAATTCACATATATACATGGGAACGATTGGAAGAAAAAGCATGATTGATCTATTCCTTGTGGTTCAGCGTATTCGTATCCAAGTTATGGACACGCTTGTATTTAGGGGTGCCGAAATTGAAGAAAGGGTTTCCAAGAAGCTAGACAGTTGTGAAATAAGAAATGAAAGTGTTGAAGTATATATTGAAGATGCAACAGAGGTGTGTGGAGCCGGGAAAAGAAGCTTTAGTAAAAAGCGAGATGAATGGTGGGATGATGAAGTGAAACATGCCATAGAACGAAGCAAGCCTGGCAAAACTATAAAGCCAAGTAAGAATACAGGTATGAGAGAGATTAAGAAGAAATAAATTGTAACAGTGCCTAGCAAAAGCACTGATGAAAGATGAAATGTGACAATGAAAGAAATTGACGAACAACTTCTATATCAACGTCATACAGCAATATCCTGAGTCTTGATTTAGCATCAAGACTCAGGATATTGCTGTATGACGGTGAAATCAGTATGAAAGAAGTAGAGCATGCTTTACGAAGTCTGAAATGTAGTAAGGCAGTGGAAGAAGATGGAATTACTGCAGAAATGATCAAATCTGGTAGGTTTCCCATCTTGGACTTGTTGTTTTTTCTATTAAATTTATGCTGGCGAAGTGCGCTTAGCTTGTGTACAAGTAGTAGCATCTCGCCTCACTTTGATATTCAGTCGGGTGTTTAACAGGAATGCGCCATGTTAGCTTGGCTGTTCAATTTGTATTTTGATAATTGTCTCCAAGGTGTGAAACAAAGTAAGAATACATTCTATTCGCCGGATATCAATTTAGCTGATCGTATATGCAGCGAAGAGATTTGTAGACTGGCAGGGGTTAGCGTGAATGTTATAGTGATAATGAAGAAGAACGCGCTTAGATGGTTTGGGGCATGTCGAGAGGATGAGTGACGAAAGAATGGTAAGAAAGATTTATGAAGCAAAAGCAAGTGGTTCGAGAGGTCAGGGGGAACCTCGGTTGACCTTTGAAAACACATTATAAATTATACTGGAGGTCACGTAATAAGCATGCCGCCGAGGGACATGTATGAAGAGGATGATGAAGGTGGACGAGGTGAAAGAGCTATGTAGGGACCGTAGCGTTTGGCGCTTCTGACAACTCCGCAACGGATAAAGCGTGAATATAAAAAAAATTGTAAATGCAAACGGGACCACTATAATGTACGATTTTCTGCGACGTGATTGTGTTGTGTATGAAGATTTTTTGATGCAGATACATAAATAAACGTTAAATACCTTAAATTTTAGCATTATAAAATCTCCAGAGAAATATAAAAACAAAAATGGATATTATATAAATCGATGATAATATATTGGGCCTTATTTTCATTTTCACATGTTTTTATTATTTGAGAAAAAATCAAACCAAGCTAGATACTAGTAAGAACTAGGTTAGGTAACTATAATGGTTCATTGTGCTAAAGGCAAAATCAGCAAAGCCACCACAAGTGATCACTAATTTTATATGTAATGTATCATGCAAGAAATTAAATGATTTAGAAATTATTTCAGACAATCTTTATAAAGTCTTGTAAATTTAGAAAATATACGACTTGATATTTTGTTTTCAGTAATATATTTATCTTATTTGTAAAAATTACAAAGTAATTTCAGGTCTAGTTTCCGAAATTACCGCCATCGTTTTTGTAATAAAAGAAACTTAATAATGTAGTATTTCGTGCTATTCAACAATAGATGTCGCTGGCAGTCGCAAAGCTCTCACAAAGCATTAAACCTAATGGAATTTTCATAAAAATTACACACGCAATACTCGCTTCAGACGGTTTTAAATTTAGTTGATATTCTTATCTTTTCTTTCGAAGGTCAACATGGCGGAAGAGTCTAAGACGATAAATTAATTTTATTACAAATGTTAAGAAAACTTTAAAAATATACATCATTATTATGCAAAATGTAGAAAAATTAGGCATTATACAAAAATTATAGGCATGATGTTTATTTACATTTACATAGATATACCGGTCGAGTGATATCTATCGACTATATCTTTGTATCTTGATAAATGTAGACGATGTGGATAAAGTCGAAGGCCATCGTTAGTTTTATTATGATGATAACCAGATTACTTATTATAGCTTGTATATAAACACGTACATATACTTGCTTATCTTGGAACGTTTTGTTTTTAAACGGCACAGTTTATTGACTGCTTTATACCTACTTTTGCGCAAATAAAACACGTGTACAGTATTAGTAACTATGAAAAAATTTGAAAGTCAATGGCTTATAAATTAAGCCTTGCAAAATACTCAAATGAAAACTTTAAAGTTTAAGTAATGGCTTATTTATTTTCACATAACTAAATTTTAATTACATAAAGGAAATAAAAAATAATATTATTTTTAAGCCTATTAAAATTATTTTCTAAACTCATGTATTGAAATAACTGTGACAAAAACAATGAATCATAATGCTGACAAATAAAATAGTTTTTAATATTAATAAACTATTAATAATCTTATTCTTTTCCTTATAATTAATTGAATACTTTTGTATTAAAAAATTAGTCATTAATTTTTTTAATCGTTTAAATGTATTTGTTTACTTTACATACATAACAACTATCTATCATTTCATTAATAAATAAATCTAAGTTATATGCTAACAGTCTATCTTTTTATATTATTATAAGTACACAGTGCTAAGTATTACCCTGTTTATTTCGGCAATTTTTAAAATGATTTGCTATATATAAATATTATTGTTTACGCTTTCTGGTGATTTCTACGACATGTGTTTCAAAACACCAACCAAAGAGTAACAACGAACTCGGCTAACTCAGCGGGAAAAAATCGCACAAAAACTGAGGGCAACGTCCGTTTTTAGCTTTAGTTCAGCGAAACAGCCACCTCACCACTACATACAAGCATGTTTACAAATATTAACTTACGATGCACTTGTAATAAAAATTAATGTAGACTCAATATGATTGACTTATAGTTTATTTTAAAACAATTAAAATGCTTCACTTACTACCTTTCACAACCGTAGTCCTTAATGAATATTGAGTACAGAGCAGGTATTCAGCATTAAACAATAAAATTACAAGATCAATACCTTCGTTACTTAAATAAACTATTGGGATAACACATATTCAAACTAAAATGTATTAAAATTTTACGAATTATATAACATGTTCAACACTATGATACTGAATACATATAACATAAAAAGACTAAAATAAATTACACTATAGCTCATCGTATGCTTATATAGATAAATATAGAAGAAAAAATGATTTCAAAACATTTGTACATTCTATTAATCATAGGTGTCACATAAATTATTTTAATAGAATTAAAATATTAAATATCTCTGTTTAGTTTCAGTACTAGTACTTTTGCTATGACAGACTGTTATTATGCAATGTGCATTGTGGCTATATAAATTATACAACCATATAGGTCAAATCTCATTGTATTCAGCCATGACCGTATTACAAGCACTATTGAGATCAAAAAGATAAATGGTAAGTTTACTGAGTAAATATATCACCTAGGCGAGGGCCGTCCAAAGATTTTTCCACTTCCCATGCGCGCAAGTGGATCGACAAGTTGAGCCACTAACACAAAGATAACACCGTTCACATTACAGGCGTGTCTGCTCGGAGTTGTGTTTATTTACGTCCATCGTATTGTTTGTATACAGCCCGGCACGACTGCGCATCTGACTACGTCACACCCCTCCCCGCCGCCCCCGCAGAGACCCGCAATCCTACACTGGGGTCGGCTCGCCTCACTCGCTCATTCATTCCACATTCGCAAACACAGTTGCGCGTCCCCAGTGAAGAACATAATTCTTAGCGATTGATAATAACGAACAACGCTATGTTGAAAGAGACCTCAAGGTATGACAGTCGTAACGCGAGCAGAGAAGACGGACGGCCACTAGCCTCGAATAGGCTTCCTGCCATCGAGGAGCTTACGTTGGGGCTGAAGCAAAAGCTTCATCTGCAAGCTCGAGCAAGAGCTGCTCCGTATTACATTAGAAAGCAAGAACCAGTGGATCTCGTGGAGAGGTTACTGGAGCAGCGCGCCCTCGTTGCCGAGGCTGTGCGGAGACTACAGGAAAAAAAACAACCATGTCACGAAATATCAGTAGATTCTTAATTTATTTATGTTAATTAAACAAAACATTTTAGTTGTGAAAGTGTGGACCGTGTTGTGAAATCTGTGTGTAAGAAACGTGTCGGGTTACAATGGTGCTATATGCGGAAAGCATGCGAGAACGAGATGGCTGGCTATGACGTGTCACGCGCGGCACAAATCACGAGAACGAGCCAAAATGGCCGCCGATACTCTACAATCATAATATTTATTCTTCATTTTATAGTGACCTTAACAGATCAAAGTACTGAATGACATAATTAACTCTTAGTATTCTCATGCCTTCCATTACAATATTATTATCTATTTTAATAATATGTACGTTTTTGTGACTTAAGAAGACTTAATCTGAGACATTTCCAAAAAATAAACTTATTTAAATATTATTAATATGACGTTTTCAGAAGCTTTAAACACGTTTGTTAGCGTTTGAAATTATGTATTCATAGACGAGTATCTAGTGATGTTTATTGATTATCAGTAATTTTCCTTTGCGATGCTTCGTGTCCTCAAAAGTCTTAATATACATTTCAAGTATCGTGTTCTTTAATTAAACTGATAATAATTTGTACGCATAATATACTTTGAACAATCTCCTAACGGAATCGTTAACGTGACAGTAATAAAATGCTTTAGATACAGTTATTTCCTCGCATGTCAAATATAAGTAAGTTATCGTTTAAGGTGGTATGGCAGGTGTTGTAAGATCAGATCTGAGGAACCTTAATCTGAATTACATTTACGCCTGTTACTTAGTAAATTTGTAGGCAATATTTTTAATTATTATAAATGTACCTATCTTTCTCTTTAGTACATCATCATTGTAATGTACAATTGTACCAAATCGGGTATAAAAATCAATGTAATATTACATGTGTGCATGTTTTAGTGCATTTTGTGATTTTAGATAGTTTAATTTATCGATCTTGTGATTTAGATAAGAATTAAAAAGTTATCTAATAAATGGAATAAAATTAAAAAAAAAATACTTGTTTTACTTATATCTATAATAATTTAACTTACGTGTAACATTGAGTACAAAATACATTCTTATACCAGGGTCATTTAATTTTAGTGTTAAATTACCTTCATATTTATTAAAATGACGTTTTTTGTAACGAATGTGTCATTTAATTTAGTCAATTGTAAAAAAATCTCATAGAGTACTATAATGGCTATATTTTTAAGACAGTTAATGAATTTTAAATAATATTGTAAATACATATTTATATTTAAAAAGAATAAACATTATTCAAAATAAGAAAAACAATATTATAATTGCAAAAAAAAGATGATTATGTCCAACGTCCCTAATTATCATAACTATAACATACAATTTTAATATATACGTTAAAAGTAACCACAATAAATGTCATGATATAAGCACAAGCAACATATTCGACCAGGTAAAGTACGCAACACTAGCGTCATCTATTATGCAGTAGAAAATCTAAGGGCTAAGCTAATACCTACATGTATCACCACAATATTTCAATTTATTTTTAAGGATGACTTTCAATCCTTCCTAAAAACATTACTCTATTTAATAAAAATGATCATAGAAATATCAAAATTAACTTATTATAAAATAGCTATTTCTTATTTCGTCATTGAATAACTTATATAATGTTATACAAACGGTATCTTTTATATAAATGCATATATAATGGTCGTTTCATAATATTTTGCAGTCTGTTATTAACTTCCAAATATGACTATCTTAAAACTATATTATTCATTACAATGAGTTATTTTTGGTGTATTTTAGCTTTAAAAATACATTCATAATACATATTTAAAATGTTAATGTTTAAGCTTCGATAGTAAGTAATATACTCTATGTATATGTAGATAGCCACTATATACTACTACACTATATTGGTAAAGAAATGACTATGGTAGAATTATCTTCATCCTAATTACTATGAATTATTAGCGTTTTAATTCTATAAGATCATAATTTTTAACAATAGGATGTTTTATTTACATTGCAGAGAGCAAGACCAGGAGAAGCTATTAAAACAAATATAAATAAATGGGTACAGATATAAATGAACAAATAAGTTTAGATAAAATTAGAGAAATCTATCAAATATTATAAAAATAGGACGAAAGTTTTTATTTAGGTTAATAATTTATTGACATTGTTGTGTTGATTAAACTTTTAATTTTGTTTCACAAAACTAACCTTAGCAAAAGTAATGACAATGACAGTATATTAATGGTTTTTATTTTTTACGCTAGGTAGTACAGACAGTAATTAAACCGGTTCATCCTGAACCGGCTTAAAATGAACGTTAAATTATCTATGTATTTCAAGTTACCTGCTGATTCCTGCCACTATAGTTTAGTTTTTTTGCAATAGTAACTTATTGTTTAAATTAATAATAAGTATACAACTAAGTACAAAAACTACAGGTTTTGTAACAATAAAGATCTTAGCAAAGTAGCTTTATTAAAATCTTTATTGTCTAGCAACAAAAAATTCGAGATTCGTGATAAATTAAAGGGAATGAAAAATTTGAACCTTAAAAATCTTGAAAGTAAAATCTAAGCAAGAAATTGCTCATAGAGTATCTATGCTTTAACATTTTATCAACTTTTGATTGTCAACAATTGTTTAGGTACGTATAATTTACCGAAGTGGTATAACTTATAAAATACCTTAAGAAATATATTTAGTTTGGTATATATTTGTATTCAGCTTGTTAACCTAGATTGATAAGTACCTACGTTTCATCTGAATAATATAATTATACCAACTAGTTAATAATCAAGGCGTATGTAACAATTTTATATAAGTTGTGTAATTTAAGAACTGAATTGCTAAGTACCAAGACAATTTAACAATTTCTTTCTTGATCCCGAACAAGCAACAATTCAATAGCAATAATTATTTTAAAAATAGTAAATATTAATTTAATAGCCATATCAAAATTAAATATAAAACTTCGATTTTTTAAAAAACAACAAAATTTTTAAATCGGGTTTCAAAAATATAATTGCGAATATAAAAGATATTCAAGATTAATCTGATAAAAATAGTTTAATTTAAATGTTCCAAAAACGCAAAAACTAAAATCTTTTTATATACTTAAAATATATAAAAATGTTAAAAAATAAGTATTATCAATTAACAGTGACAAGTGACGTAATAAAGAATAGTGAATTGACGGCTGTGTGGTTGTGACAACAATCAACATTTTGTAGTTGTGAATAAGATAATTTTCTATTATGTCCTTATAACTATAATGCAGTAAGGTAATAAATTAAACACTTGTATTGCTTTGCTTGCGTCACTTTACAGCCAACATGCTTGACACATTTAGTTGCTTATTATTTATATAAGAGTTTAGTCTTCCTGTCTACAGTACTTGCGCAGCACTATTCAGACCACTGTGCGCCAGTAAATAAATTATCTCTATTTTATATGTTTTCCTCTGCATTTTTATAAGGAGTGATTATTGTTTATGAATCATTATATCCAGTGTGTGCAATAATCTATTGTATAATATAAATTATACTAAAAATTAAGTTGTAAAAAAGACTATTGTACAAAGAAAATTATTATTATTATTTTCTTGTCTACAGCAACAATGGTAAATTCATGGTCAATGGGTCCTGGTACTTTAGATGTGCCTTTAGCACTGTATGCAAAGAATAGAGAAAGACTTGTAGAAAAATTACAAAGTGGTCAAGCTGTAGTTCTTCAGGGTGGAGAAAGTCTCAATCACTATGATACTGATGTTGAATATGTTTTTAGACAGGTAAAAAGAAAAATTGTTTTAATTTATTTATTATTTGATTAGTTATTATTTTGACTAATATTTTAGGAAGCATACTTTACTTGGGCATGTGGTGTTCGTGAGCCTGGCTGCTACTTTGTCTTAGATGTAAAAACAAAAAAATCTCATCTCTTTGTACCAAGACTGCCACAAGAGTATGAAGTGTGGATGGGAAAACTCCTTTCATGTAGAGAGTTTCAAAAAATCTATGGAGTGGATAATGTGCATTATGTAGATGAGGTAACTTATAATTATTATCTATTTTTAAATCAGAGATTGTTGTGCAGTGACATGGCTTATGATGGTAAACATAATGTTTAGGGTAAATGCCCACTCAGAAAAATGATTTAAAATACTTTCAATATCCTGCTCTGATGACAAAAGCTGAGTCTTACTTAATAATTAATCTGGAGAATGGAGTGTCTTGACACTAGACTTTTTCTACGGGCTCTGCAATGTGACCAAATGTGTTTATTTTAATTTATTTTTAGTTATTTAAGTATAATCAATAAATAATATTGTGTATGACAATTTTTTTTTATGATAATCTATATTTTTTATGTTAAATTATCTTATCATGTTATAAATATAGTAAATTATAAATTATTATTAGTATCTACTATCTATTAGATACAATTATAATATTATTGTACAAAATGTAGTTTTAAAAAACAAGTATAATGAATAAATTAGAAAAAAATTGTATTGTATTTTTTTCTTTCAGATTGTAGATGTTTTGAAGTCCTTAAATCCTGACAAATTATTGACTCTTGTAAGTATACTTGAAACATTATGCAATATCTTTCATTTATTATTAGTGACAATTTGGTGCATTATAATTTTATTTTATATTCATTAAAATAGTGATTTATAAGGAAGAAAAAAAATGAATAATATTATAAGTTTTTTTTTGAGCTTCATGCTGTTATCCAGATATGATACACAGAAATTACTTAGTGTCAAGACACTCCGTTCTTCTCTTTCTACCGAAATCGAGCCATTGCGTTTTGAGTGGTGGAACTCAACGCCGCACTTTGTCTTTACCAGAGTGAGAAAGTGAAAATAATTTAAAGATAATCACTCTCCCGAGTCGGAATCGTACCCACAACCGGTCGCGTTTATAGTCAGACGCTGTCACGACCGGACTCATGATTATTCATCTAGCACAAAATATCTCTTAAATTATGTTTCATGTATATTTAAAAAAAAATATCTAAATATAATATTTTAGAAACAATACAGATAATGTCTATATATTTTTTTTATTATTTATAAAAAAACAAAAGACCATAAATTTGAAAAGTTCCTTATGACAAAAAAATATTCAGTGTATTAATTTCAAATTACAGAGTGGACCCAACACTGACAGTGGTCTCACTGCAAAGGAAGCTGTGTTTCCTGGCGTTGATGAGTAAGTTGAGTCAAAAAATATATTTAAATAACATAATATATGTATGTTCTGCTGCAAGTTTTTTATAGACATTCTTATTTTAACTATTGAATTGAAAATCTTTTGCTTTACGCATATCAAGGGAAGTAACTATCCATTGAATTTGTTTTTTTTAATATTTAGATTACGGTTTTAAAAACTAAATATAAAGAATAAGATTAGAAACTATTCTGTTAGATAAAGTCTGACTAATCGCGATTGGTTGCGAATTTGATTCTCACTCGGGGAAGTAATTATTAATTTAAATTACTTTAATATCTTCGTTCTGTAACATAAAGCGCGGCGTTAAGCACCGCTATTTGACACGCAATGGTTCTCTCTGACTTCCCTGCTATATGAAAAAATGAAAGAAGTTGTTTTTTTTCTTTAAAAGAAATAAAGCAACGGTCAATATGTTAATAATTATAAAATATTATCATATTCATTAATCATTGATGTCTGTTGCTTGTTCCAGATTTGAAGTTGATAATGAAACATTGTTTCCAATTATTGCAGAATTGTAAGTTTATAATACATATTTACTTATATAAAAAAACTATATTCTATGTCTTAAAGTTAACACAGTTAATTGAGTATTAAACAATAGGGTCTAAAAAAATAAAGTAAAAGAACTCTTGTATGAATAGAGTATCATAAAAATATTTATTAATAGTACTTAAGAGTTTATATATATATATATATTTCTATTAAGTATACTATTGAACTTAATACTTATGATACTTTTTTGGCTAAGAAAAAACGTTGAACGACGGTTTCTGTTCACATTGTCACAATTGCGATACAATTGCGAAATATGACGATATTCATTTCGACTGTTTTTATATATCTTAACATAATATATATTGCTGTACTATACACCAATAAACGCATAATATTTATCTAAGTTATAATATTTCCACATGTTATGAATACTCTTATCTGATAATAACGTCGTATTACCAATATCAATTGATACGATACAATTATTTTCATTAAATTCCTCTAGTAAATTCTATCACATTTTTGGATTATATATTGTAAGGTAATTTTACGTTGATATAATATTTTTCTATCATATGAAATATATATTTTTTTTATTATAATTAAATGAGGTTTCCTTTTTATATATGTAAAATATTTTTTGATAGCAATAATAACTTTTTATTTTAAATTTATTACCTATTCTAAATGTATTCATTAAATAGAATTAAATTTTTAAAAAAGTTAACGTCAAAATTATGTACAACATCATTCCGGTCGATCAAAAAAACGAGGTTCCCTCGTGCAATTTTTTGAACTGTTTACAGCATATTTTTTTGTTAAAAAAACCCAAAACTAATTATTGAAATATTATAATTCTTATAACTTAATTGAGCCACATTGACTTGTTTAGTAATTACACAAGTTATAACGCCTTATAAATCTTGGGGCTAAATGAGTCATGAAAAAAGTAACTATTTAGTAATTAATAAATTCATAGTATAAACCCGCCCGCTCGCCGACCGCAAGCCGAGGTTCGAGCCCCGCAGAGGGCGCCCTTGCGCTCGTCGGCTTCCTCTCAAGCAGACAAGTTAGTGCTTGCTAATACTTCGCAGGACTAGAGTACCCTCTTCCCTCCCCCTCCCGGTGTCGCTGTAAAGACCATTAAAAAATCATAGTATAAAAAAGCAATACGTGAGAGAAAATATAACGGACTCGGTCTGCTTTAATATTAAAATGGTGAAGAAATAATGGTATCGCGATGCTCTTATATTATAATGTTAATACGAAATACATAAAAAAATACTGTACCTAAAAATATGGAATATTACATTTCCAGGCGAGTGGTAAAAACACCTGAAGAAATAGAAGTAATGCGATATATATGCAAAGTATCGTCCGATGCTCATAAGGAGGTACGAATTATTATAATTTTGATCAACTTGACGCTTTATTCCGCATAGTCTAGAAAATGTCAAATGTCGAGATATTCCGTTCGCCCGAATTCGAGACATTGTTTCTTAAGCGACCTCAGCATTTTGTCTTACAAAAGCGATGAAATGAAAATTGTATTGAAATTTAAACATTCAAAAATCATTTTTTCAATTCATTTTTTTTAAATTAAAATTTACATGTTAAAAACATAAAACCAATTGCTGATGTGTTTTTTATTGTTTATTCTGTAATTCATTATTTTTAATAACATACTTTTTTAATTGTCAGTTAATAATAATAATATACTTTAACTTAACGATTTTCAATTTAATTATTGTTGATAGTTCTATAAATATAAAATGTATTAACATATTTTGTCGACGCTAGGTAATGCTGTACGCAAAGCCTGGTCTGTTGGAATACCAGTGCGAGTCAGTGTTCCTAGACCACTGCTACCGCGTGGGCGGGTGTCGTCATGTGTCATACACTTGTATATGCGGCTCCGGACACAATGGCGCTACTTTACACTACGGGCACGCTGGTGCTCCTAACGTGAAAATAATTAACGATGGCGATATGTGGTACGAGATAATTAAAGTTATGTTTTATAGTATATTATTATATCCATTTCTCAGCTCTGGTATGACGAAGTGCAGCGTTGAGTTCCTCCACGCAATGTATCAATTTTGAGAGGAAAGCAATCAATGCAAAGTCTTAACACCGCTAAGAGTATTAAAGTTAAATATTATATTATTATATATATTAAATTAAAAGATCTTTGATTTTTAAATATTTTAACTATTTAAAACGGATTAATCGCGTATATTTTGGTACTCGAAAATACATTTTTTCTTTATAGGTAGTTTGTCTACCCGTAAAGTGTTATTTTGTGACCACGGACTTCTGTAAAGTTTTCTAAAGGTCATGTTTCCAAAAATCTTTTAAAATACCAAAATATGCGTGAATAATCCACATAAAACATTTTAATTCGAAATGTTTTAATTTATTTTATATGTATGCGTTTTAGAGTAATTTCCGTATATCTGTTTCAAACATACTTTCATATATTTTACAATAATTTATTCTTATATAATATACAAGTTTTAAACAAATTCTGAACTTATTAATAATTTTATAAGGAATTAAAAACAAACATTTATTGAATTATTTATCAAGTTATACATAAATTCTTTCGATCTATAAATGTATTTGTGTAAACTATCAATTTATTATTAAATATTTTTTTGCTTTTTATGTAGTCTTTTCGACATGGGCGGGAATTACGCTGGATACGCAGCTGATATCACTTGCTCGTTCCCAGCTAATGGGAAATTCACCGACGACCAAAAACTTATATATGAAGCAGTATTAGCTGCTAGAGATGCTGTATTGAGGTAATTAAATTATCGATTTACAATTATAAGAGAAAAAAATTAATGCTAGCAAAAAATTGTTTATTTTGTTTTATAATAATGTTTCAAATATATAGAGATATGTTATTGTTTTCGGATATTTCTACCTAATATTACTTTGTCAAATTGTAACAAAATGATAAAACGTCGTTAAATACGATTAATTTACAAGTAAATATCTTTTATTAATTATCAATTTTATTTCTTTTGAGTAGAGAAGCTAAGCCGGGCGTGATGTGGCCCGATATGCACTTAGCTGCCAACCGAGCTATGTTGGAACATTTAAAGCAAGGAGGCCTTCTTAAAGGCGACGTTGATGATATGATAGAGGTATATTATTCAAGTTAGATAAAAATATATTTTTTTAAATATTACTTTTTTATAGCGTATAGAATAAAATGAGAAGCGCCACGATACTTACTACAATTTAAAGACATATTTACATTTGGAGAATTATAAATACTGTTGTTAAAATATTGAACTACTTCAACACTTTAAAAATAGAAAAGTTTTAAATTTGGAACTCATTTCAAATTCGGAACTCGAAATTCACAGGCGGGTGTAAATGGCGTGCTCCAGCCACACGGGCTCGGACACTTGCTCGGGCTGGACGTACACGACGTGGGCGGGTACCTGCCGCACTGCCCGCCGCGGCCGTCCGGCCCGCTTTCACGTTTGCGTACGGCGCGCGCACTACGTGCTGATATGCTACTCACTGTGGAACCGGGTTGCTACTTTATTGACAGGGTAAGCAAATCTTTATTTTTATTACTGGTAACGCCTGCATGCATTTTTGTGGACTTCATGTTAGATAGCAAGTGGTGAACTTTTTTTCTTAATCTTGGAATTGCCATCTGTCAATAGCAAATATTATTATTTATTTCCCGGAATATTCTGGTTCTTTTCCTGGCATATTATAATGCTGTTACTGGCGGCTTCATACAATTTTGCACAATAGTCCAGGTTGGCTTATACATATCGCGTTGTACAAAAACAATTTATTATCAAGATAGAGAACCGACTGTCGTCCCAGGAGCCCAATATACATTTTTATAATTTATGAGAACTTCATTGAGTTTATGCTTCATATGAGTCTTTCAAGTGAGACGCCGATATAAGTAGAAGCCAAGGTATTTGATACCCCGCTATGTGGCGAGATATCAGTGCACAATTGGACTGCAGGGAACAAACGGGAAGAAACATGCTTCGCTTTCTGGGTGCTGGCTCTTATTCGCCATTTAATTTGCCACCACTTGTTCTTTCATTAGCAGTTACAGCTAAGCCGTGATAAGAAAGATGATCAATGTCGTCAGCATAAGTAGCAACGGTCACATTATCACAAGTAGATACATCATATGTGAATATGTTGTATAGAATTGGGATAGGTAACTGAGCCCTGCGGTACACCAGCCTCTATATTACTTACTCGGAAAATTCTTCGGAGGACACTAGTTTTGGAACCAGTTCAGTGATAAGTTTGGTCAATAGGGAACTTACTTGTTGTAGGACCATGTCGAATTTGACTTGTTGTGTGATATTTTTTAATAAAAGTAATAAATTCACGTATTTTTATAATAACATCTAAGTTATTACTATAAATGCAAATATAAGACTATACTTTTAATCATTTTTGCTTATTGTTTTACTCAAAGATTTTTCTAATTACAGCTCTTGGATAACGCACAAGCCGATCCAAATCAATCTAAATTCTTTAATTGGGACCGAGTGAATCAATTTAGAGGATTTGGTGGCGTGCGTATCGAAGATGATGTACTTATTACTGAAAAAGGTGTCGAAAACTTGACATTTGTGCCAAGAACGTAAGTTTCCCAATATGAGATTATTAATATATTTGTGAGCCGCTCGTAGCACAGTGAAACAGTGTGACTGTAAACGCGATCGGTTGTGAGTTCGATTCCCACTCGGGGGAATTATTGCAATTAAATTATTTTCATGTCAATATAATTTTTGTCTAAATTATTTCTAATATTTTTTATATAGTGTTGCTGAAATCGAAGAATTTATGGCTAATGGAGCAAATTTCAAGTAAATATAGTACCCGAATTTCCAAGAAATTTAAAATCAGTGAAGATTGCAAACTATGTATTATTGTATTCTATATGACCACAAGAATATCAAAAGTTTACTACGTTCTATAGTTTTAAGCAATGTTTATTTAAATTAAGTGATATAATTATTACAAATATATTTTTATGTTATCAAACAGGTGTTTATTTATTTGTGCTTTTTCGTAAATTTATTTAGATTTTTTAGATAAATATAAATACATGTATGAATTACGTGATAGATACCTACTTATCGACGTGTAAAAAGTGTATTATAATATTTAGAAATGCCTTTTATTTTAATATTTGCTTGTTTCAATATACTTAAGTGCCTATTGAGTGTAAGCAGGATGAATTTAGAGATATCAGAATGAAATCTACATAATTAACACGTTGAACACCACATAAAAAAATGTATTTCCATTCAAGCCATGGGGCTCACCGATGACCCTTATCTTACTAAACCGTTACTACCATGGAGACACCAATGAGAGGCGTGACAGCTCAAACATAATTGGTCTCTGCAAGCCACACATTGCAGATATCAAACAAAACGTGAATGAAAATTAACTACGAGGCCCCGGCCCAAAATGGACAGCGTGGTTTTAATTAAACCTAGTCTTTTTCTCAATGATATGTTATAAATAATAAAAGTAGCTATTTTTTACTTTTCATACATATCAATTTTGAAATGAAAATGTTTAATTGGTAAAATTTACCCGATTTTGTCAGTGCGTTGGCTAAAGGTCGATTAGAGTTCAACGTATAGGTTGTGAAATGTCAATAAAACTAATGTAAAACAAAAAATCGTGCTCAAAAATACTTTCCCTAGGAACATATATGCCAAATTTCATTCTCTACGCATAGTACTTTTGGCTGTTTCTCGTCTGTCACTCGTTAGGTGAATAAAAGCTATTACCAATATTATATGTACTATTGTATAATTAATATTAGGCTAAAACGTTAACTCCAGTAGTCATTTTAAAAGGTATATATAAATTACGAAATTAAATTATTTTTGTTACGTATTTAAATATTTCATTTATATTGAACATGTATCAATTTTGTCGACAATGAACATAAGTCCCGATAGTTATTTATTATTTAAATGTAGGCCGATCCCGGCGGCACTGCAATGCCGGGCCGACCCGTGACAGGAGTGGAGCGAGCCCCGAACATCCCGTCAGTCTACAAAAATCAGTTTAATATACTGGTCCCGCAGTGCGGGAACTTTCAGATATTAAGCTGAAAAGAACAGATACTACACTTTGATCTTAGCCAAAAGGCCGAGAAGCGATAACACAAGTACAAAAATCGAAGGTGGTCACTAAAATGTAGAACATCTTACCAGCGCGATTCAGGAATGGCCCCAATGTAAACACCGCCATCTGTGGGGCATATTCAAAAACCAATATACTACTATTAAACATAGACAATAATTGGTCTCATACGTTTTTAAATTTATAATTGTATATTAATTTAAAGTTAAAGTAAAAAATAATAATTTGTATACGTTTTATAATTGGGATATAATATTTTTATGTTAACCAGCACCACATGGTTGCCTAACTGTAATATTACTTATTCTATTAGCTCACGCTTTTATTCCGTATAGCCGAGTAGACAGGAAATACCTAGTGTCAAAACACTCCGTACCTCGCTTTTGGCCGCATTTGAGACATTGCGTGCTAAGTTGGAATAACTTATCATTCCTCTGAGTGGAAATCGAACCCACAACCGACCCTCTATACAGTCAGACGCCCTGTCTTTCCCACTCTCACACCACGACAGGTTTTTTGTTTTTTTATAAATTTCCATTACGGAAGTCAGAAAAATTTTGGGATATAGTATAAAATGGTTATTAATAAATTTAATTCGTTTTAATCGTTACTTTATTGTGTCTATAAATCTATCTAATATCACCTTATAAGCATTGATTGATTACTTCTATCTTAAATATCACTTTTGTTTAACATTATTAAACTCTTGAAAAATATATAAAAATAAATCAAAACAAATCATTATTAATAAAACCATTATATGGGTATTTTGTGTACTGTGATCTAGAAATTGCAATAAGTAATAATAAATATTTAATAACACATCTTATGTTGTTATATAAACAAGGCACATTAGGCGTCAATCTTAATATAATAATATAAATTTAAGAGATCATCATCAGACAATATTACTAAAGGTACTGATAACTAAGTGATAACAAAAAAATAAACTATATTTCCAAAAATGAAAAGTTATACAAATTTCAAAAAGCTATTAAATTTGGTAAAACTACTTAAATTTAAAAAAAATACTTTATAAATAGCACAAATAATCTTTTAAAATTTTAGGTATTCTAATAGCACTGAGAAAATTAACAAGATCATGGTGGCAGTTATATTTTCTGTTAGTCCGTATGAGATGTCGGATTTTCTGTCGACACAAATGTTTTAAAGGTAATGTGGTGTACGGCAGAGCCTCTGCATTTACATCGTTGTTTAAACCAATCATTGCAAGGAGTTGTTCTTGTACCTAGTGGTAAAAATTGTCTTTTAAAGATTACTACAATTATTGAAATACTTACAACTATTGAATTATTTTTTCCAAGTGATACACAACATTATTTTTTTAAAATAATAATACTTACCTGATTATTTGCAGCAAATTGCTTATTGAATAAAAAACTAAAAATAAATACTTGCATGTAATGGAAAGCGTCCTAAGAAACCATTTTCTAATGCAAAGTTTAATAGATATTCAGGGTCACACTGTAAACTATATGGCAGCATTACAGGAGATGTTGATGGATCAGATGTGATTGAAGCCAAGAATGCATCAGGTATTATTCTTTTTTGATTTAAACAAGATGCAGCACTGAAATAATCTACTTCACAACCATGTTCCTTGAGTATTTTAAATATCTGAAATTGTTTAAACAACAAAAACAGTTTTAGAATACAAATATTATATTATCATAATAAAAAGTAAAGTTATATATATAGATGTCTCAGATTTAAATTACATACTTACTTCTTTAAAGCATAAAGAGTGCATGCTATAATGTATATATACTAGAGGTGGGCACTCATTAACATCTACAGCATTAACAGAAAGTCCTCTCATTAAGAACAAATAAAAAAATTCTTGAAATTTCTCAGGAGAATACTGATAAATGTATTCACTTATATTTAAAAATGAATTCAGGGGTGCATTTGTTAGGTATCTTGGTTTAAATTCACCTATTTCTTCCAATGTTACATGAAATTGTTCATAAAAATCAAAAAATTTAATGTCTAGATCATATGTTAATAAACTTTCAAGTATTTCTAATTTAAAGTAATGAGGTTTACAGGCACGCAGTATTAAGTTCTGATCAATTTTAGAGAGATCAGTCACTCTGAGCAAAATGTTAAAGCTTAAGATATGACCCATGTTTAAAGCCATAGTGAGTGCGATGTCACCATACTTATTTTTTATATTTGGATCTGCACCATTCTTTAATAGAAATTGTACTATAATATCATTACACCCTTGAGTTGCCAAAATTAAAGGTGTATCACCATTCATTGTAACTTGATTGACATCAGTAATAAATGTAAATAAATTTCTTACAGTTTGATAACATCCTTTATAACATGCTAAGTGAAAAGCTGCATAATTAGCTTCATTCTTAACTTCTGGATTTGCTCCTGCATGAAGTAACAATGTAACTGTATCAAATTGTGTAGCTAGTGCAGCATCATGTAAAGGTGTATCTCCATCAAAATCTTGTACATCAATAATGGCCTCATAATCTAAAAGTAACTGAATAACATCATTTCTTCCTTGGGCACAAGATATGTGAAGAGGAGTTACATCCTCTGTGCTTCCATAATTTGCAATATCAGGTACACTTTCCAATAAAGCTTTAATAGTTTTAACCGAACTCGTATACCGACACGCCAAATAAAGCGCTGTATGTCCTTCATGAGTCTCTGCTAAAGGTCTAATATCTTTATGTTTTAAAATTAATAGTAAACTTTCATAACTATCTCTTGCAGCGGCTTCGTGAAGACATGTCCAACCCCGATTGTCGATACAATTTGGATTCATTTTTTTAAGTAATCTCTCTACTGTAGCGACATTATTGTTTCTCGCTGCGAGATTTAAAGCATTTGATGTGACTGGGTTGAGCGAGCTAAAATCCATTCTAGACTACTTTTTTCAATAATAAACGTAATCCAATTAGAAAAATATTATTTGATAACAATATATAAGAAAATTCACGTCCTGATTTCAGAAACTAGGAAGATTTTTACAAATTACGAAATATACAAATGTAAAGATTCTATACTACTGATATTTAATTAATTTTATGCAATTATAAATTAATAAAATCTAAAAATACAAAATTAGCATTACAGACGGTAACTTGTTTCAAGAAAACAAGCGCTTGAGACATTGACAACTGACATACCAACCACATACATATATGACATTTACTATTCGTCCACTACTAACTACAAACATAATAAAATACTCGAAATAACATACTGTAAAATATTGTTATAAATTAGAATAATCATACCATATTCATAATTAGAGATAAAACTTTAACATTAATTGTAATTAGTAGTAACACGCAATAAGTGAATAGATGATAGATACTACATCTACTAGTTTCAAAATACTACATGACTACTAGTTACAAAATATTACATGAAATTTTCCACGTGAGGCCAACGTGGCGTATTTATCGTAAGGCCAGGTGGTGCAGCACACTAAAGCTCCAGAGCTCATAGGGTCATCTAATATCAGCTTTGTAAAGAGAAAAACATAAAAGAAAGTAGGAAAAAAATCTTATAAGCACTTAAAAACTGGTTACAGTTTTTTTTAATTAATATCATTAATTACAGAAGTCCCGATATAATAATTCTATTAATAGAAAACTTAGACTTAAAGATCTTAGCATTAATTCTTAAAGTACATTTCCATTAATACCACTTAGACAGATTTCCAGAAAATATTGGGTATTAAAATATCAACGCTATAGATAGAATAGTCAACGATGATGAAATGCTAACGTTTAAAGGAATAGATTTAATGTATGCAAATGCAGGAAATTGTTATTCCCATCTCTTCACATGGTCAAAGGAACGTGGAGAAAATTTAAAATTATTGACTGCGTGAGATTTTCTATAAGCTTCTCCTAACAAGCTCTTTTCTACAATAAATGGACTCATCTCTACCAGAAATGAATACTTATTACACATGTAAGAAAAATCTAAGGAAATATATTTTTCTGGAAAGCAGATTTCACTAGTAATAATACCAGATACAAAAAAATATGCCTACATTCCGATCATATTTTACTAAATAATAAAACCCATAGTTAACGATTCGGATTATAAAATTATTAAAATTAATAAATAAATATTTTGTTAAATATTATTAATTATATATATTAATAAATATTATTTATTTCATGTCCAAAAATTGAAGGTTAGTAAAGAGGTAAGGGTATGAGACGAGGTAACTAGCCGCAGCAATATCCGCCGCACTTCAAAATTATAATGTAGAAAAGAATGTATGTAGCTTCTTCTACGAAGTTCATTCATGAACTGTGAGGATGATTTTTAGGAAAAAATAATAAAAGGGCTAAGTTTGGTAATGAATTTATAAAACAAAATGTTATTTTTTTATTAAAATACGAGATCATTTTGTAAGGAATCGGTTCTATTAATTTATTTGTTACCGGAGAACTGAATAATGGAATTTGAAGGGGTGCATATCCATCTCTCACTTGCAACTTCGCAACCCTGTAACTCGCGAGGTAAACGCTATACTAAAAAATATTTTATAATTGTGTTTAGAATAGCGATGAATAGTCTATTATACCATAAAAATATCATTAAATTCGTTTTAATGTCAAAATATATATTTTTTAATTTGTAAGGCAATAAATGTAATACAAAGTTTGACTCACTTTTATTACTTAAAATTAAGGATTATGCCAAAAAAAAAATAATAGAGGTTCCTGTAACATTTATTTTTATTTAAAACAATTAACTTCTTTTAAATAATAACAATAATTTAATCCACCCTTTAGAGAGATTTAATATATTTACAAATCCAATATTATATTATATATTTGTGAAAAAATATTTTTTTAGTTTTATAAAATTATAAAATATAAATAAATATCAGCTATATACTTATTATTATATATATTTTCAAGTTTAATTATACATGATACTTATGTTTAGATTGATATTTGCTAGCCCATTCAAGATTCTTTACTTTAAGCAATCAATTTCATACATTTAGCAAGGACATAATTATTACAATCACAAATGTAGTTCATTATTTACAATTATTTCAAAATGTTGGTGATTGATATATTGATTCTCAGTCTGACTTTCATAAATAATAGCACAGGTTGGTTAATAAACAATATACAATTTAACTAGATTGTGTAGCAGATAAATTATTAATATGTTTCTTTCCATTACAATGTTGGATCTCATTACCATGGGAAATATGCACGGAACATGTTTTACAAAATATATCATTATCATTTATTTGTATTCCATTTGTTTTTATTATTACATTATAATTATTTGAATGATTTAATCCTTTAACATGAGTTGCTATATTCCCTTCATTATTAGTAATAAATACATCACATACAACACATTTTAAAATAGATAAATCACTAGTTTTTACTAAATTGTAATGTTTTATTGGAGTTTTTATATCTGATTCTGAAATGGTGCTATTAATCTCATCTTTATTTTCATCTATTGCAGTAGTCTTTACTTTATTACATTCATTGTCGTTTACTTTTGTATTAAATAATTTTTGCACATTTTTGATATGTGGACGCCCTTTTATATGTATTTGTATATTTTGTTTTGTATTTGGTACATTCACACTACATATGTTGCAGAAAAAATAACTTGAAGCTGGTTCAACTTTAGTTTCACTTATTTTGACGTCCTCTGATGATGGAACAGAGCTTAAACTCTTATCACCAGTCTCATTATCATTGTCACTGCAGAGCATCTTGTGTTCCTTAGAATTTATATGTAACAGTTCATTTTTAATTAGTATTACATCATTGCAGAGTGAACAAAAGAATGTTTGTTTATTAATTTGAACAATACCATTTTTGTGTAATAAAGCATTGTAAATAAGCACATGATTCGTCATTGTTGTGTGTTGTTTGATATCTTCTAAATTATCAGTAACTTTTTCTTCACATATTCTACAAATAAAGTTACCATCTGTAGAAATAATTGCATTCATAAAATAATGAAAATCCGATAGGGTATTCATGTTATGTTTAATTGTATTAGAATGTTTTCTAAAGCCTTTGGTACTAATAAATATGTTACAATAAGAGCAAAACTGTTTATCCTGTACATTTTCAATTTTAGATTGTTCACTATTTAATTTAGTATCCACATTTTCATTTGTCTGTGTAGGTAAAACTAGAGACTTTTCTTCATTCTTAGTGGACATATCCAAGAACATATTGTTAGCTTTTTCCAAAGAAATTTCATTATTATCTTTCAATTGTGTTTCATTTATGGAATTTGCATTTCTAAGCTGAGAATATAATGCTTTATTCTTATATTGTTTATTTTCTGATATAACAGATAGTGTGATATTTTCCAAATGTTCAGAACTTAAGATATGTGAAGAAGAATCCTCAACTCCCACATTACATAGTACACAATGACTCCAGATGTCAGTTATCTGAAAAAAATAAATAAATATATATTAATTTATTTGTAATTATTATATTATATTTCAAATAAGGAAGACGAAATAATTGTGAACCCTTTTTTAAATACTAAATATATACAATATAGAACAAAAATAAAGGATATTTTTAAATAAAAATAACTAAAAAAGTAAATGATATTTTTCACATAAATATATTTTATATAATATTATTTGTAATTATAAAATATAGACATACTGTTAATGATATTGTAGTAGGTATATAATTTTAATGTTATACCTTATTCAAGTGATTGTTTTATCCAATAACCACAATTATGTTCCATATTTTGTTTGTTCCTATAATAAGCAAATCAGCCTCGACATGAAGACATGACATCATCTGGATCTAATAACTACCGTTTGCGGGCGCGGGTTAGTTTGGGATGGATAGATGGAACAGAGTGGAGAACTCTAGGAACGAATGGGTTTACTCTAGGAGAAATATGTTAGCCTGTCTCATGTTTGACACCGAGGAATGTATTATTCCTGCAAGCCTAATTTCAGGATTAACCTCAACACCTTAAATCGGCCGAAATCTGATATCTCGGTAGTATGATATATACACGAGGACCGTAAAGTAGCGTAAAGAGCAATGCTATGGGCATATGTTAACCAGTGGATAGAGGATGGGAAAGAGAGAGTGAGATGTGGAGAAGAAAGGCTGCCTTACTTTATGTTGAAAGTGTTTTTCGACAAAAGCGACTCACCCAGCTTTAAAATCCAGCAATTAAGAGAGACTTTTATAAGTTCTATTAGAAAAATTATAGTAATTTGTATTATGTTCTTCTGCCTACTGGCTACTTAAAACACTAATATTTTTTTGTCTTTATTGTTTAAAAACAAAAATGTACATTTACAACATAAGTAATAAGTCCCAATAAGAATAATTCTAGTGTACAATTGAGATAGTATAGGCTATAAAGCAATTAGAAGATGTTAATAGTAGTTCATAAAATTACATACTATAATTTATAATTCAAATTAAAGTTTTCTAATCTATATTTATAAATAGGCGAAACAGCAAACGCTTTAACACTGCCGTATGAACATAAAAAATAAAAACCTTAAATATTTATTTCACAATTTTTTTTTATCTTTTATCCCACACAGCAGGGTAGACTCCACTTATTGCCAAAATCAAAACATTGCGTGTGAGTAGCGGAATTCAAACAAAAAAATATAACAAAATATAATTAAATATACAGTTAATTTTAGTATGTAAAACTATGTGTAATAACATCTTAAAAGATTAATACTTTTTATATTTTTTGTTCAATACTAACTGATGGCCAGTAGTATTTCACTTTTCGATTCAATAAAAAAAATATACAAATTTACAAGTATACGTACATATCTTACACAATCCTTGTTTTCCAACGGCAAGCACCATACTGATTTCATATGATATTCAGTCATTATATGTTCTTGTTTTTTTGATATATCAAACACTTGTTTACAAACAACACATTGCATAAACCTATTTGTCAATGCTTTAAATCCATGAAAATTTTCAGCATTTACCCTTGCAACAATTCCATCAGTTGTTATAATTTCTAAGGTTGATTCATTAACAGCTTTAAATTGTATGGATTGACTTTTATATGTTTCCCTCAAAACAGTGATGTAGTCCCCTATTCTTATAATATTTTGTTTATTCTCATCTTTAGGTTTTTTTATTGAAGACTTTTCGTCATATGATTCTCTATTTACAGGCATATGTTTAAGTTTTTCTTGTGTGTTGGAAGCTACTGATTTTGTATCATTTCTCCTTTCACTTGGTTTTGTTATCGCCATTGACACACTATGTTTTGAATTTTCATTATCCTCATATGGGTCTTGAGAATATATAGATAGGAAATCTTTTAAAAACTTTTCAACAATAAGTGAGTTTCTATGGCCAATAGAATTTTTATGATTTTCTTTTTCTATGACATCCATAGTAATCACACATACAGGACAAAAATAGACTGATGACATTTTTGTGTTGTTATTACTTTCATGAATAGAACTTATATGTTTGTGTAATCTTTGCACAGCTAAATTAGCTATTTTAACATTAATTTCATGCTTTTGACTATTTCTATGTTCACAATAAAATTGTTGAGGCACTTCTATTTCACAAATATGACATGGGATATAATCTAATTTTTCTTCATGATTTATTGGATCTGAAAACAAGTATTAGTTATTGGTAAACTACTCAACTTTGTTCCTTTTTCATGGCTTTCAAGTATACTAATTGTAAATTCAAATATTAGTAATAAGCAATAAGATATTCTATAAAAAGTACTTGATTATAAATTCTGGAAAATACATTTTTTTGTATGGGTTTTTTATCCTTTAAATTTAATAAGTAAATAATCAAAATTAAAACATATTTTATTCCATGTTTTATCATAACATAGAAAGGACTTTGCAGTAAGTTATCATCTTTTCTTTTTATGTTAATAATATAGTTTATACTTTTAAAGCTGTTGGAAATTATATAAATCAAGATGCATAAATACCTTCATGTACATCTAAGCATTTATCTGCCTTTACTTCAAATTCATAATAAGAATTGTCATCATAAGTTTGGTCCCGTTTAATCCAATACGATGATGAAATACTATTTTCTTCAAAGCGGTCTTTTAAGAAGTTAATATCTAATGCATTTAATGATATTACGCAAATACTTGGGCTTTGAGAATCCATATCCACATTGATCTGTAAAATAATATGGGTATTGACGTAAATATAAAAATATACTAATTTTTGGTATCTACAATATAATAAGATAAATAGAGATAATAAAATTGAAGGAACTTATTTAATTCAAGAAAAGTAACAGGACCTTATCAGTTATAATAAATAGTTTTGTCGAAAAGAATATATAAAATTATGATTTTTATATAATTTAGATTTTTTTATTTAAGCATAATCTGAGACAAACACTCACAGTTACAATTAAAAGAGCACAAAGGAAATAAGTATACTGAAGATGGCAACTAACCTTGAACACTGAGAAACCACAATAAAAATCCAATTTACAGCATTATCAGTTTTCACGTTTTATATTTTGGGATTCCCCTGGTTAAAAAAAGCATAAATGTAAATCCTTTAATTAAAAGTCTTATTTCATTATTATCAAGTATTTATTTATGTAGTAGAAAATATTAAACTTATTTTACTGTTTTATAAGTTTGTAAAAATTTTTGAAAGTGGAAACTTTAAAAATATATGAAGAATGAGACTACGATATGTGTATTTATAAAGTTGGTACATCAAAAAGCACAGATTATATATGACTTCTAGAGTAGTCACTTTTTAACTTCTGCTATTGACTATAAGCAAATGATTAAAATTTATTTATAGTCAATAGCAGACTTTAAAATGGCCGGTCGTGGCGCAGCGTGACAGTATCCGACTATTAACGCGACCGGTTGTGGGTTCGATCCCACTCGAGGGAGTGATTTACACCACTCAACACGCAATGTCTAGAATTCGGTGGAAAGCAAAGTAGAGAGTGTCTTGACGCTAGATACTTTTTGTCTACCCTGCTATGTGGGATAAAAGCGTGATCTATAAATTAATGATTAGCAGGTAAATAATAATAATATTTATTTCAAACCATTTAATCCATATAAAAATTACACTGAAATAAATTTGAAGTGTTCTTCATATCGTGCAAGTTCAGGAACAAACAACAGGACTGATTCAATTTCATTCAATTTTCCATTGCGGGGTGAGACAGGAATATGTAACGTCTCCAAAACTATTCACTAACGCGATGGAGGATGTCTTCAAGGGACTGTACTGTTCGTTTCGCAGACGATTTAGCCATCTTTGCAAAGACGATAGAGGAGCTTAGCGGAATGTTAAACAGCCTAGGTAAGTCCTCTCGACGGGTCGGCCCCGGCATGAACTTGGACAAAACCAAGGTCATATTCAATGAATATGTCAAGCCGGGACCGACATCTGTCGACGGCATCCCCCTCGAGGTTGTGCAGGATTACGTCTCATAGTCAGACGATCCAACTAGGCCGACACAACTTTCAGAGGGAGGCTGATAGGAGGATTCAGTTGGGCTGGGCAACGTTTGGAAGGCTTCGTAAAATCATTACGTCGGCTATCCGACAGTGCTTGAAGACGAAAGTCTTTGAGCATTGCATCCTACCAGTGATGACGTATGATGCTGAGACGTGGACACTGACCGTGGGGCTGGTCCACAAGTTTAAGGTCGCGCAGTGCGTGATAGAACGAGCTATGTAAGGTGCCTCTCGCGAATAAAATCAGAAAAGAGGTTATCCGTAAAAGCACCCGAAGTAACGGACATATCTCGGAGAATAAGTAAGTGTCGTCGGACTGAGGGCCGCTGGGGCAGACGAGTCCTAGAGTGGAGGCCGTGTCTCGGTAACCGTAGCGTAGGACGACCTTCGATCCACTGGTTCGACGACATTCCTAGGATTGCCGACAGATATTGGATAAGGAAAGCAGAGGACCGAGCAACATGGCACGCTCTAAGGGAGGCTTATGTTCAGCAGATGACGGATATGGGCTGATATAAGTAAGGAAAATCATTTAAAGTAAAAAATTATATATATATATATATATATATATATATATATATATATATATATATTTACTTAACAATTTTCTTATAGAAAGAAAGGTTTTGCAGCATCGGGACTACTTCGAATAATCATAATATATTTTTATTGGTTTTATATTAATGTATGAAACTAATACACTCTAATAAAGTCATAAATGTTATATACAACGAAAGATTTTCTTTGAACCAATATTTATTGCAAGGCACATGAGAAGTGAAACTTAATTTTTGTTTGGTTTTATGCGATAATATCATTTCTTCGATAAATAATTTGGGTATTAAGACGAAACGCTATTTCATTGAATCAAATGCTATTTTTTATATTGTCACATAGTGTGCGTCAAATGCGCATGAAGCGGAACGGATAGTCTGAGTAAACCTAGTGCCGGAAATCCTCTTTCGCCCATTGTCTTACCAGAACGGAAATATGAAAATTAAAATATGATCATACGTACTGAGTGGGGATCGTACCCACGACCAATCAAACGCCGTATTATTGCGTCACAGCATATTATTCTTACGAAGACGAACGTTTTGTTGATTGTAGTAATAAGTAAAGAGCAAAAACAATTAGACTCTCGCTCACAAAAAGTATGAAATTCTTAAAATTATAAAACTCCAAAACAATAAATAAAATCCAATATTATGTTTACATTGTTTATTGATATGTTAATATATATAAAATATAACATGGAAATCATAAATCATCAGTCAAAATGATAAATAATCAATTATGGCCAAACCAAATAAAAAGTATTTTATAACATTAATACAATTTATATTGCTAAAATAAATATATCTTGCAGAATATAATTAACTTATAATTGTTTTATGTTTCGGATTTGTAACTAGTCGAAAATTCATAGATTTATGATAAATTATATGTTATTAAAATATTTAGGTATCAAGCCACGTATATAATTTAAAGGTTTTAAATGCGATTATATAATACCACCATACGAGTACATCATTATATAAATCTGTCAACAGTAAATTACATAAGTGATTTATGAGATACAGTCTTCAAGTATATTGAAAACATTCCAATTTATATGCAATCATTTATTTACAGTATTTTTTTAATAAAAACAATTTAACCGACTATCAGACAGTAAGCAATTGTCGCCTTTATGTTATTTTCATTGTTTTTTTAAGACCAATTATAAGGCTTAAGTTGGGAGTTGGGATCTACACATAACTCCGTGAAATAAGTAAGTGATTACGCAACCATTGGCTAGTTTTCTATTCTCACGATTAGAATTTGTAAAAAATGAAGGTACATGGGAGTCTACTCTAACCGACACAAAAATTATCAAAATTCTTCTTTGTAAAAAATTATGCGTGGTCTAATATAAAAAAAAAACACGCTGAAAACACTTCTACGATTTTTTCATCGATTACCAATAAATATAAAATAGATATCGTTGTTCGACAACATTTGGTCACTCTTTATTTGGGCATATAAGAGGAAATTTAAGCGGGGAGGTTGAGGTCATTCGGGATAGGGAATTTGACCGAGGCGAGCGCGGGGAGTTGGGGGAGCGCGTGCGGCGCGCCGCAGGGTAAGGACGTACGCGGAGCTCCTCCGCACTCCGGAAAGATCCTCGCGTCACTCGCCGTCTGTATAATGAGGTAACGGATGTTTCTTGCAACAAACATCTAGAAAAAAAAATCCTAATATGAATACTAAACTTTATTTTTTACATTTAACTATCTATGTTATAGATGTTACTAATATTTCATTTATTTTCTTATTTTTCCACTTTATATGAGGTAAATAGGATGTTTAAGATTGGCTCTCTAGGTCATCCCTGTTATGTGATAAACAATAAAATATTTTTTTACTTTTGACATAACATGAGATTTTCGCCTATATTAAAGTTTCAGTTTTTAGTTTCTACCTCTCCCTTGTCACCTAATGCAACGTTATTTCTAACTATAACTTAACTGAAGAGACGTGCATTGGTAATTATAGATTTCTATAATTATAAGTTAATAAACTTTGTGTACAATAAATTAATTAGTCGTAAAACATACTTCTCTAATTCGCTAAGTTGTTGTTTAGGAGTTGATGCGGCGACCGGTCGGTTGCGGCCGAGTTTTGCTCTCGTCGCTTCAAGCATATGTTGTGTTACCAAAGGTTGTGGCTCCTTTTGAACAGGCTTTGGGCGCACTGGGTTGTCCTTAAACAAAACTTTATAAATCTTCCTAGTTAAAGATTATTAAATAATCCTTACTGTTATGTATGTCTGTCTGACGTTCTAAGTCTTATAATCGTAATATACTTCTAGGTAGGTATTAACTAGTTACTAATCCTCAGCATCGTTCGCGTCGACACATAAAACTCCGATGAGTCCCTTTCCTATTGAAATTTCGAGAAATCCTTTCTTGCTACCCTTTCTCACTTCAAGAAACATTCATGCTACTGCTTTATACTTTCAGGAGTTTTAGCTGTGAGTCGTTTTATATTCACTCAGTAATATAAGTTTTACATAAAGAAAAACAATGTATATAAAAACAATGTAACTAAAAATACCTTTGTTTTCCTTAATTTTACATTTGCAATATCTTGAGGTGTAATGGTCAGACGAGGCCCAACTATCCTGGGTGGCGCAGATCCGCATCGTGGTATGGTGTGAGCGCGGACTGGTAGTTTACTTGGTTGTGGAGGTGGAGGGGGAGGGGGAGGTGGTGGCGGAGGAGGCGGTGGACAAGATGGCGGACATACCGGTAAAATTTTAGGTGGTTGTTGGCTGTAACAAGAAGAGTTTAAAAACCGAGAATAAAAAAATAAAGAGTAAGTTAATTTAAAGTCTTAAATAAAAGTATCACATTAACACAAAATTCGTAAAATGAATGAAAATTAAGGATTTGTAATAACTTGAATAATCTCTTCAACAATTATTTATATATTATTAATTTAGATATGAATGATATTTAAATTGATTGAATTTATACGTTATTATTATCACACACGCATAATAAAAATAAAAATCTGAGTTGCATTTGTAAATAACAAAATTCTTGTAAAATTTAGTAATGAAAGTGAATTGGATGATTAAAGGTGAATTAGCTTCTATTGTAATAAAACGGAAGCGCTTTGTTAGTTTCTATTGTGACTTATAAAATTATGAGACAACGGCGCTGTATCGAAATGTTTAAATTCCGCCTTTTTGAATTTAGCATTCAAGCACATTTAATTTAGATGTAAAAAGCTTTTATTGTTAGCATGCGAAAAGATAGGATATAGAATCGATAGGATAGACCAAATATATTTTATTTCTATAACGGCTGCAACTACTAATATTCTATATTAATAGTTGCAGCCGTTATAGAATTCGTTCCTTTGACATTTAAATATCTATACGCATTATAAATTTGGAAAGTCAGGGCTACGTTGGAACATGTTGGTAGGCGCGCGTGCATTTGGAATTTAATCTCACTAATATTAAAGAATAAGTGCTAATAATATTAGTCGAGTTGGCCTGATTTAAGTTTTATGTATTTAGTTAAGCCGTCAAATTGAAAATTGTTACTAATATATCCTTTGATATAAAAGAAAATTGCAACATGGTACATAAATTTATAACATAGTACTTATTTGAGTTTTATGATTGTTATTTTATTTATATTGACAATATTGTAAATTGATTTATAAGTACGTACTTCAATTTATTTTCTAGCTCTGCTATTTTCGTCAACATTTTTTTCATTTCATCTTGTAAATTTTCATTTTCACGCACCAAGCGATTATGCTTTTGGTCAACTTCCTCAACGAACTTTTTCAGTTGTTGAACTTCTTCCGCTAAAATGTTTTCTTTATTTTCATTGGACCTAGTCGGGTCTCTGAGTATATCAGCATATAGCCCAGTAATGGATTGAAATCCCTGTTAATCATTATTATAAATTATAGATTTTAATTTTGAATATTTTTATGTATGATTGATACGATAATAGTTTATTTAGTAAATAATAGTTTATTAAAATTTATAACAGTTACATATTATCTATTAACTTATATTTGTGGTGATTTTGTATTAAATTTAATCATTTTCATAACTATTTTACATCCACTACGTTTTTATAGATTTTATTTTATTAGAGATCTCAAAAGGAATTAAAAAAATCATACCTTCCTGCCTATCCACGTACAAAGGTCTATAAGTTTTCCCGCTTTGGTGCGATTGCTGCGCCGAAGCGGTTTCTCCTTCCTGGGAGTTCCACCTGAGAAAGCATACCATAATGTTTCTCCCACTAATTCACTAGCATATTCTTCTCTTTCAATATTTACTACAATACTATTTTGAAAAATCATTTCAAAAAGTTTATAAAACATTACACTAACACAAAAAGTATCTTAGCACTGGCCTCAACGTTTGAGAAATTAATTTATCTGCTCAGCCGTTAAAGCTCGAAGTGACGATGATGATGTCATGGCACTATATTTGCCTACTCAAAGTTGGAGACTGGTTTGATACAAATAAAAAATATCTAAGTGACAATGTGACTTTTATTGCACTGACTTGACCTAATGCCCTTATACAAAGTGATATTACTTTTTTGCTTATCTATTTTATTATTCTTACAAATCACTCGCGTGATCTCCTATATTTCTTCAGGTTGTAAAATATTTATATATTTTTTTAGCTTCACGGTTTTCTCGCATAGCAGGATAGACAGGAAGTACTTAGTGTCCAGACACTCTGTAATCCGCTTTCCGCTAAATACATTGCGCGTTAAATAGCGAAACTCAATGACGTGCTTTGTCTTACCAAAGCGAGGAAATAAAAATAATTTAAACAATCATTCCAACTAGTTGGATTCAAATTCATAATAGATGACGTTTACAGATAGGTGCTTTTACACTGCGCCACAACCGGCTTCAAAATAATTAAAATATAATTGCATATATACAACATGTATAATTATTTGCAACTTAAATAAGTAAAATTATATTTTACTTATTTTCAAATTATATGAAGAAAACAAACCTGACGAATTGTTATCTGGGAAACGTCTACAAAAGTAACCATTTCTTCCAGATCTATACAATATGTTTCTTAACAAACTTGAATCCGATTTTCGTCTTCTTTTACGTGTTTTGTATGAATAATTACTGTTAGCAGATTTAAATGACACTTCCGATTCGGAATATAATTCATTTACTGGAAAGGGATCGAGGGGTCTTTCATTTATATCAGAACTACTCGATGTACTGGACTCAGCACATTTTGTTTTCTTTGTAGGACGTTTTTCCTTGTTGTCTTCAAAGGAATCGTGTCTAAATCGTTTATTGCTTAAGGATTTTTCGTCATTTGACGACGAATCTTCCAACTTAAAGTCTTTATCGAAGGACAAATTGACGTCAATTATACTATGTTGATGTGGACTAACAATATCAGTTTGTGTAGAACCGTCGACTTTGCTATCAACAGATTCTGTGTCAATCATCACACTAACAAAAGGTGGTGTTTTATCGCATTCACTGTTTTTTGTCTCTCGGAACGACACATAATAACTTTTATCCCAGGACGTATCTATATGATACTGAGTATCACACTTACGAACAGCTTCAATTGATTCGTTACTTATTTGTTCATTTTTTTCCGGAGACTCGCTGCCAAGACTTTCTTTGCTTACTTCAATTGTTGTCATTTTATTCCCTTTAACACTTATGTGCCAGTTTGATTACAAACAGTTTTCACTTGATTTAGTAATATGATATTATTATCACTAATATTGTGAGTTATTATATTTCGTCTGTAAGTTGTATATCATCCAAATATTTAAGTTAACATTATTTGGTATATAAAAATCTAAACTTAACCAAATCATTATTTTTAAGTTAAATTTCTCCACCTACCGTCAATAAACTCAAAGTATTAATGATAGTATATTCTTAAACAAATTGTCTACAGTTTTTGAAATTGTCAAGTAAATATATTTTTTTATTAAAAATACAATTTCAAATTAAGGATTTTAAGTTTTTTGATAAGGATGATATATAGGAAAAAGTTATGTTCTTTTTATGTTACTTTACTGATTTTATAATACTAGTTGTGATAGTTTCATACCATAGTTTAGTTTCATGAAATCTGAACGGGATATCTAACTAATATCCTAAATACGACGGATTCTATCTTTACCTACTGAATTTTTACTCATTAGTATGACTAATGTCAATGTCAGCTGTTGTTTGTCACTTAATACTTGTCAATCGTGTCAGATGTTTAGTAGCAACTGCTTACTGTTATAGCGTAAGTAGTTCAGCAAAATGTTTAATTGAAAATTGGAATATTGTACTTCCATACTATATTTAAGTAAATATAAATCACCATATAAGTATATGGTCAGCAAATTACATTGATAAACTGTCGCAATATTTGTGTCATGCGTCATTATGTTTTTAAGAAAAAGATTTTATACTGCACTTCACTTATAATACTATTGATAATTCTACTGCATCCTGACAGAAATGCTAGAGGAATCTATGAATTCATTAAGAAAGAAAACGTTTTAAAAGATTTACAACAAGAAACTGCTGATAATTTTTCAAGTACTGCAATAGCTGAGTGCGATTACTACGATGTCATTCACGACGATACTACTTTACCTATAAGTATTGTTGATGGCGATTTAATTGAGGGTCATAAAATTAGAGATGGAGGAGAATATGCTCCCGTTGAGTGCAGACCCAAATACAGTACCGCAATCATTGTTCCATATAGGTACGTATCCCATAGCAACGCAACTGTTAAATTTCTGGTAGACAATGCTAAGAAATTTATTCTTTTTTATTCAGAGACAGAGCAGAACAATTACGAGGTTTCTTGGTATACATGCACATGTTTCTTCGAAGACAACTTGTTCACTATAGAATTTTTGTTGTGGAACAAGTTGATTCTCGTCCCTTCAACAGGGCTAAGTTGATGAATGTTGGTGCATTGACTGCTATGCGAGCTGGATATCCTTGCCTTATTTTACATGACCTAGACTTGTTGCCCTTGAGACCAGCAAATTTGTATGCTTGTACGAAACTTCCAAGACACATGTCAGCAAGCATCAATAAGTATAGGTGAGTTTTAAAATACCTTTTTACATAACAAAAACTAAAGAGCCTAAGACCTATATTTAATTATAGTTAAAATGATTATTCATATAATTAAATAGAAATATTATTCTTAATTTCAGATTTGTATTGCCATATCTTAACATGTTTAATGGTGTCATATCTATAGCCTCTAAGCAGTTTAAGAATGTGAATGGAATGAGCAATGAATACTTTGGATGGAATGGCGAAGATGATGACTTTTATGCTCGTTTAAAAGCATGTCATTTAAAAGTTACACGCTTTGAACCAAAGACTAGTCAATATTATATGTTTTTACAGGTGAAACAAGGAAATATGTAAGTAAATTTAAATATATTTTTATATATATATATATATATATATATATATATATATATATATATAAGTTATATATATAAGTTAAAAGAATAATTGTCATATAAATAATACCAGCCAATATTTACTAATTAATAATATTGGCTGATATTATTTACTTTTAATTAAAGAAAAATAATCTAACAAAAAGTAGAAAACACAAAATTAAGTCAATGTAATTGAAAGCTGAAAAAGAAAATAAAAATATATTTTATACATACATTTTTATTATTGCTTTCAATAAAAAGCATGTTATGTTTATGATTATAGACTTTGTAATTTCAGAAATATTCTCAGCAACACTCTGAATCATCACAAGAAAGGAATGTCAAATGATGGCCTTAGTTCATTGAAATACACTGAAGTTGCGACTGTACTTCACCCCTTGTTTACTCATATCATGGTTGATTTGTAGCATATCATTATCAATGTTTATTAGATAAGCTAGTGTCAAAGTATAAAACTTGGTACAATCACTATTAGTCTTTCAAAAATAAACAGTTAAATAGTATATTTACAGTATTGTATGTTTTACAGTATAGAAACTATTTATGTTAGTTTATTATAGTGTAATGTTGACTTTGTATTGTCATACTAATTTAAAAACAAAACTACTACTAATACTAATTTAAAAAAAGAATTTGATTAACTTTGATTATACATAATATTACCATGTTTACATATACTACATATATATGTAATTTTTAAATACTCTTGTCCGTCCAAGATGGCTTTGGAGACATAATGATTCATTTACTGTAGATGTGTTGTTACTGTGAAACTTAACCTATTAGTACCATAACAAATTAGATTATATAAGAGATAGATTCACATTGTCTGCTATCAGAATCTTGCAATTTCACAAGCTTTAATTAATGTAGGTATAGGAAATAAATGTTTATAAGAACTATTAGTCCACATGTTTGAGGAGTCTAGTCTTATTTTAAGTACGATTGTTACTGAATTAGAATATTTTAGACATTACATATCGTAGATTAAAATAGGCACAATCATATTAATGTCATTGTTCCTAAGCGATAAAAAAGTAAGTTTAGTATATTGTTTTCAAAAATTATTTTACATACAGATGTGTATGAATGAAGCTGATATATTGTAATATCTGATTTGGAGAAAATTTAATTGTGTTATCCTTCTTTAACTGATAAATATTTTTATAATATTAGATTAATTAATTTACTATAATTTATTTCTTTAAAATAACATCTATAATAGTTGAAAAACGAAAACGGTAAAAACGAGATTTAAGGTTTAACATTTTTTATATGAGCTCTGTTATTATTACTGTATATTAACTTAATTTATGCATAAAACTCCAAGGATTCAAAAATGCAACACCTTCATCAATGCATGTCTTCAAACATTACATTTAAGAAAAAATGTCCTAATACAAAATAATAGTAATGAGATATTTTGCTTGATCGGATTGTTATGTATATGATTGTTGCTTAGCATTAGATATGTAGGTATTGTGATCCTATTAAAGCCAATAAAAATTATACAATGTTTGCATTGTTTAATTTCAAAATGGTAATTATGTTATCTTTGTGATGTTTATTAAATTATAAATACTAAAACTGACAAAGATAAAATTTGGGAAATTTATTTGAAAACATTACCTTTTTAATTCAATAACGGGTACCCCTTGTCTTTTTAGATTTGTTAATCTAATATGTAAAAAGCCGATCGTGGCGCAGTGGGACAGGGTCTGACTGTAAAATGCGATCGGTTGTGGGTTCGATCCCGACTCTGGGGAGACTAAGGATTATATTTAAATTATTTTCACTTCCCCGCTCTGGTAAAGAGAAAGTGCGGCGTTGAGTTCCACTACTCAACACGCAATGTCTTGAATTCGGTGGAAAGCGAACTACTTGAAACTAAGGACTTTCTGTCTACCCTGGTATGCGGGATAAAAATCTGAAGGTAAAAAAAATCTACATCAGTTATTTTTTTACTATGTTAAACAATTAAATCATAATACCTGTGTCAGGTTTTAGATTTTTTATTATACCAACACAGTAAGATTAATTAGAAATCTATAGTGTTTTTAACTAAATTAATTCAAAAGTGTAAATAAAAGATTGTATAGTGATGATTCATATATTTGGCATGAATTATACATTATGAAATAAAGCTGTGGTCCCAGGAACCAAAAATATATACAAGTGTCATTAGCTAACATTAAAAAGTGGATGTCATACAATAATTTTATGTAGAACATGAGATTATTTGAAGTCAAACAAGTCAAAAAAGTTGATATTTTTAAAACTAAATACCAACAGATATAAAGCCATTACAAAAAATTTTGGCCAGCAGTAATTATTAAAATATTTTGTAGACACTTTTTAGAACCAAAACAAAACATAATTCAAAGACAAATACATCTCACATTAGCACTAACATGTATGATATAAACATATCATTTTATGTTCAGCACCCCATAACTAATATTACAAAAATTTTATGCATTTTTCAATTAGTTGAAAAGTATTGAAAAGAAATTAAAGTCTTAATTCTTTAATAATAAAATGTATAAAAAACATATGGCCACTAACCAACCATAAATAATTCCCTTTCCATTGGAAATTACTAAATAAAACAATAATTTGTCATGTTAATTCAACCACTCATGGAAAAATTATTCCACCAAAATACCACCAATACAATATTATAAATGCTATTTTGACATAATACGGCATATATAGCTTTGGATCTAGAATAAAAATTAAGACAGTGCACCAAAACAAAAATACCAGATGTCCACCTTACAAGCTAAATAAAAATAAAATAAAAGTTAAGAATAATTATGGTGTTAATATATTTGACAATAATTAAAATTGTTTCATTAAAATTGGAATTCTATTGCAGATAGATATATATATAATATATATATATATATATATATATATATATATATATATATATATAAATATATATATATATATATATAAATATATCTATATATATATATATATATATATATATATAGATATATACAATAATTTGTTGTTAATACCAGTGTGAATATATATTTTAAATACAGCTATGGCCTTAATACCAACATACTTACTAGTCCTAAGACAAATGAGAATACTAATTTGAGGTTGGAACCAATATGCAGCCACTCCGGCCACTGAGATTTTACAATTTGTTCAGGCTGAGTAGGTAGCAATAGAGCTGCTATGCAACATATACTTACTGCAACGGCCACTACATTGATGGGTTGTTGATCTCTGAAATTAAGTTACTCAGTACAGATTTCAAATAAGCACAATGTATTATACATAAAATTACTTAAATTCTTAATACTGATGATAATATAACTAACTTTTATATAAACATTTCTTTTATTTTAATACTTTACCTATGATGAGAAGGGTGGTTGCATATTAATCTGCCATGTTCTTCTGAAGGTCTGGGAGCAGCTGGTTTAGCTATTAAAGGATGAAAACTATCTCCTAAACATTCAGGATTAGTGTTTGATGGTTCTCCCTCTATCAATTTTGTAGGTATATCTCTTTTACCCAATGCCTGAAAATGACTTGATTGGTAATTTTTATGTATATTTTATCTCTACAATTCCTTACAAAAATAACATTATCAGATAAAACCATATATAGATAGTAGATAAATATATACACAAGTAATTATTATAATGAATTATAAAAGCACATATTTACCTGTTGGGTATTTCTATCATACATAGTAATCCTGAACTTTTCTGTGGTATTGCAATGCGATACGGAAGGCTGAGTATATCGCACTACAATATCTATACAGCTTTGAGGAGCTATTACTCCTTCAGGGTCAATAACGGTAAACTTATTTGGAGATGTACACAGCACTGAAAAAAATACCACGTTAATTAGAAATAAAAATACCATATGGAACGTTGCGAAATAAAATTATTAGTACCTTTAAAATTCACAGAAAAGTCATATGGATTGTAAACAGTTAAGAGCTGTTTGTGAGTATGTCTTGCACTAAAATAAAATTCTAAAGATACAGGAAACACAAACACAGGAAAATTCTTCATATTTGTTAAGTTTTAAACAGCCAGAACAAAGAAAAACAACAACAATTTCGGCAATTTCGCATCTCTCAATCTCAGCTGACAATTATTACTGAATGACCGATGACGTAATATAATGTTGCCATGTTACGTAAAATGATATTTAAAACTATAGTACATGTTAATCACTATTTGTAGGTAAATTTACATTAACTAAATTTGAAATTTTTTCAGTAAATTTACATTAGGTAAAATTTTATATTTTGCCATATATTTTAATATAATTACTACTCCGTACGTACTAGTTACCGTTGATGGTAACCGCACAATCGATTTAATTAAATACTATGAGTATATATCTTAAATACAGACGTTAGGTGCTTCAATCAAAGGAAACAAACATAATATGTAAAAAATAAATATTTATTGCATAACAACCAATTAAAGCTTCCTCATTAACTAATATCACACTTACAACTAAAAAAACCTAATTAGTTAATATTCAAACGGTTTATTACACAAATAAAGCAAAATATATGTACAATATTTTTGTATTATTAATCAACACGGTATTCAAATTCTTAAAGACTAATATAGCATAGAAAGCACATTTCTCAAAGAAAAATTCATATTTTTAATTATTTTAATATAAAAGTGATTATATATATATATATATATATATATATATATATATATATATATATATATATCCTAAAATAATTAATATAATACTTTTTAATATTATGTATTTAAAAAGAAAGACAGAAATAATTTGTCACTTTAATTTAATATATACATAACGTAAAAATAAATTCCACCAAAGAGTTTAAATTATAAAAAAAACAATAACAAAATATTTTCAATTTCCTTCAAGCCAAAATTTTCACAAACAAATATATATTTTTTTAAATTAAAAATGTACAATAAAGTAGAATTCACAGTTTTAAAAATAGTGGTTTACTTAAACATTTACTTTTTGACTAAATATAAAAGTTACAATTAAAATATTTCTTTGTAAATTAATACAAATAAAAAAAAGCTATATATTTCTTAAAAATTGAATTTACCAAGTTCGGTAAAAGGCCAAAATTATAATAAAAAATACCTTACATAGTTACTATACATTTATACCAAAAGGGCTATTAATTTATATATCTGTAATTTTGAACAAAAAAAACTTATATAACAAAACATATTTACATATTGTGAGTAATTTTTGGCCTTTACAAGTGTTCATATAATTTAAATAAATTAATTTTTATCACAAGTTTATACAATTATACAATTAATTTGTATCATGTTATTAAAAGTATCCAATCATGTACACAAATAATAAGTTAGTTGTTAGTTAAAGGCTATAAGCATGCCAGTAGACTGGTATATATATAACTTTGCTAATGACATATTTTATGGAATATGTTAAGTAAAGAAAAATGTTCACAAAATATAAATTATGAAAAGTTTACTGGTAAGGGTACAACATGGCTACAGCTGGATCCTCCGTTTCAAATGTTATGAGGACATCTTTGAATTTGTCGAGGAGCTGCATTAATTGTGATCTCGTTACATTTTCCATAAACATAATTTCCTCTAGATGCTGTTCGCCTCGAAAATAACCTGTTGAGCATATTTTATTTTATTTATGATGAACAAATAAGAATGATATAATGAAGAAATAAGATATGTAATATAGCCCTAATTCGTTAGTAAATTGTTTTTTGATGTTTTTATTACATGATAGTATTGTTGTTATTACAAGTTATTGTTGTTATTTTTTATTTTATTACAAGGCGTATAAATTAATAAATGAAATGAAATAATGAACGAAATTTTGTGTGAATAAACAGTGTCATTTATTTCAATGCCAGTATTGATTTTCAACATTAATAATATGTCTTCAATATTACACAATTATACAAGACAACACCCAATAAACGGTAGTAAGAATGTATTTCTATCATTTTTTCAGACTAAGTCCATTATTTAGAGTCGCTATTCATCCTTTATAATAATTAATTAATTACAGCTTAATTGCTCCACTATATAAAATATGAGCAAGTGAGAACTATCAGAGTCAGACTGGCGCTTTCCATTCCCACGATGGAGTTAAGATAATAAAAAAAAACTCCTCTTACCCTTTTTATGCAACCTCGCGAGCAGCAACAGATCGTCGCGGTCGGCGGCGGCGGGCAGCTGCGCCAGCGCGGCGCGCTCCTCGCGCGTGAACGTGTCGAGCGACGCGTGCGGCGTGCGCGCCTCGCAGCCCGCCGGCGCCGCGTACACCGTGGGGGATTGGAAACTGGAAAAGTTTTTGAGTTCGACATGTACTTATGATAATTTGTTATAATATAATAAGCAAATTACATTTATATAATATTTTTTAATATACTTACTTTTAGTATAGTTACTTTTAGTAAATATACGCATTTTTATTGTCTATATTAAAGTCAAAAAAACTGCTACTTTACACTGCCGAATAAAATTTTACTCTAAATTAGATTAATATTAAAATAATATATTTTTTAAAAACGTATAACATTTTTTTGTATTTTTTGAAAAACTGTTTTTTAATCCTAAGTATGCTTATAATAATTCTTTCAATATGGTAAAATATTAAAATAAATAGCATTCTCTCTTGCCAAACAATTGTCTCTCTGCAGAGCTGCTAACAACGTAAATAAGTTGTAACAAAAAAGTATAAGAATTTCGAAGCAGCTGGTGGTAGAAAGCATGGCTTAGCGATCAGAGCGTTTAGCGCAGAGAGCGCAGAGTGTTCGCAGCTGTTTTTTATAGTTATAAGTAAAACAAAAACTACTTATTTTAATAAATAAACTAACTTACCTCATTTCATTCTGCAACTTCAAGTTTAACGATACACCATTTTTCTTTTCAGTGCTGTTAGAGTGACCGTGCCTTTGTCTCGGAGATACATCAGCATCGCTTTCCATTCTATCTTCATCACTACTGGTATTATTTATATTATCAGACTCTTTCAAAGAGAGATCCGATAGTCGCGACGGTAGAGTTTTCTCGCAATTTTTACTATCGTTGTGACCGTTTTCGCTACCGTTTGTGCTATTGCCGTTAATGTTATTCGATATGCCACTATCTACTGAATTTCCTTGTACTTTCTTAGTTAAATTTTGACTTTTATCATAATCAGATCCATTTATGCTAGGTTTTATTAAGCCGTCTACGACATCAATACCGTCGTCAAAAGAATGGTTTGCAGAATCGTCGTCAAATTTATCGTATTTCGTGTGTTCAGAATCAATCACTATGGGTTTTGTATGGCCAAAGTCGTTATTTAAATTTTTTGTAGGATAATCTTCATCTGAGTCTAGAAAATTAATATTGTCTGTGATCTTGAGAGGCTCAGGAATGTTTATCGGTACTTGATTTAATGATGAGAAAGAGACACTATTGGACTGGTAGTAGAGATCGTGTTTTTCGCATACATATTCCTTACCATCTGAAAAAAAAAGAATGGCTTATAAACCTGCATACAATAAAATATTGTTTCAATGTTTACCTTAACGTCTATGAGATTTTATCTAAACTGGCTTATTATTTTTACATTTTCACCTTATTTTTACATTTTCTTATAAAAAAATTAAAGTCTCAAATTCACCACGCCAGAAACAAAGATACAATCAGCTCATTCTGCAAGAATCCAAGGCAGTACGCGAGGCAATTAAAAACAGATGGCGGTAGATTGATATAATTAATTTTTGTATCAACTGACTGACGAATGCCACCTCATTCTACCTGTGACCACGGGCTACTGTAGACAAAGCATGGCAAAGATGGCATTTTAAATTCAAAAGATTCTAAAGGAATTTGTCGCATTACATAATGGACAAATAAACATCTGTACAAATAATACATCTCTCTCTCCATCGAAAATTTTTAATATTTCACCTACTTAAACAATCAGAAGAATCTTTTTGATGCTATGCAAAATGTGCATAATTTGAGCGTACCACATTTAATGCTAAAGTAAAAATATAGAATTAAAAATGTTCATATTTAATAGTTTAATGAAATACTATAGATCGTTGAACACAAACCGTTGGCGTGCCTCGGCCAGGGGCCCGAGCAGTGCGGCGGGTTGAACTGCACGTAGGTGTGCAGTTGCAGCAGCAGGCGGCGGCGCAGCAGCCACGCCAGCAGGCGCGCCGGCCGCCGCCGCGCCCACGCGCCGAACCCGCCGCGCGACACGTACCACAGCGGCGCCGGCAGCGAGAACTCGCTCAGCATCTGCACGCGTGTGCATATGCAACCAATTACACATATTTTGGGATTGACCAAAACACTCGAAAGTATTGAATAAAAACAAACAAACGAGCTTTACAGAACATTTTGTCAGCCATTTTGTTTAGTTAACATTGTCAATATACAGCTCAGTCTCAGCACCATATGTGGAGACACATCGCCTCTATGGAACTAGTGTTAATGCAAAATCGATAAATATTTAAAAAACTGCAATTTATTTAGCTAAAAACATATTAAGCTTTTAATATCAACAGAAAATTATATACATAAAATATTAAGTGCGAAATATAATAGAATATTGTAGAAAAACAAAGCAAAAACTTTAACAATATCCTTCAAATAACTTTTATGTATTAACATAAAAATTTTGAAACAATACTTAAATATACCTAACTTTTCTATTAAATTTTTGATAATAAATTAATATATTACTTATAAATAAAATAAACGCTTAAATGAATTACTTACTTGTAACAAGCAAAGCCCAGGGAACTCCTTAGCAAATTCCTCCACTAGAGGTGAATTCACATGTATATTTGCACCGGGAGCCACTACATACACATTGCCCTCACATAATGGATATATAACGGTTGCTTTTGCCCAATAAACAAGATGACCTGTTAGTTGAAATGCCTGTAATATATTTATATGATTCAATTAGTTTTCTTAGAGGCCAATCCGCACTCGGATGAATTATTATAGTTAAATTGATTTTCATATCTCTGGTTTTGTAATATGAATCACGGTGTTGACCTCCGTTATTAAACACTGTTTCGAATTTGTACGGAAAGTGAAAAATAAGGCGTCTTGGATAATAAGAATAATAATTTAGTATTACATATCTATTTATTATTAAATATGCAATATACATTATTATGTTATGTAAAAAGATATCTTAACAAAATTTGAGTAAAAATATATTTATATTTTCCCATTTAAAGATAAATTACACATTTATGATGCAAAAATGTAAAAAACTCCTTGTTTAATATAAAAAAATTGGAATTTGTATTAAAAAAATATTTAAATCGCATTGTGTAATTTTACCTGTGTAAGTGTCAAGTCTGCTTCAATGGCTAAAGTTTGGAGACTTTTTAAAGGGCTATATAATTTAATAAGCCTTAAAAGTTCTGGGCTACCATCTAATGGAATAGATGCTAACAAATCGTTTGGGTTCACCTGCAATGTAATAATATTAAATTAACAACCCATAGTGTTATGCACATAAAGCACACAAGAGTACACAATGTTCATAATATTCAAGGCCCCACCAATGCTGGTAAAGAAACTCTTCAAGACATCAAGAAGCATTCAAGAAAACACCAGTACTAGTGGACACACACACATACACTAGTATTAACACTCACAGCGTTCAACACATATATGTGTCTTTAGTACAAATTAAAAAAAAACATTGAAATAGTATGAAAATGTTCTTTTGTTATCAAATCTGAACAAAATGTTCAACCAAATTAAAGGAAAAGTTTTTAGTCTCACCATAAGTAATATACCATGATACGGTCTCAATTTCTGTACACATTTGTCTATAGTCTCAGGTTCGATAATTAGTCCTCTATTGTGTATTTGATGTGCCTTGTGTGGGAGACAGAACGACAACAGCACCCATTTATTTATACGCACTTGTACAATACCTGGAATACCATATAAACTAACTTAGCTAGCTAAAATATATTGTTTTAAAATAGATATATTTATATAAAAAGCAAAATCTTTGTATCCCAATTAATAACATTTGAAAAATAGCCAGAAAGAGGAGTGTAACATTCGGCACAATTTTAGTTCATATAGAGAAGATTGCAGAATACTAATATATTTTATAAATGTAACATACACTATGATATATTTGACATACACATTTACATAAACAATATACATTTATGATACAAAAATAAAGCAATGTGTTGTTTATGCATCAATGGGGTTACTAAACTAATTAAATACATGTTATTGTTATATACTTTTTGTATGTTATATTCACTATTTAGTTATTTTAAAATGTATACTTTTTTATTTCAAAATTATCTGCTAATAATATAACCATACCAGTACTACTTAGATCTTCAAAAACTGCTTTCATAGATCTTGCCAAAGAGCTCCTTTGCAAGATCAGGTGGAAGGCAGACTTAGGTGCAATATTTCCATTCTCCGTGCTATATGTAGCAGAGCTAACTGAATGGCGGGAATTCTCTTCGTCGTCATCATTTTCACCAGAATTAGTTTCACTGTCAAGTGCGGACACTTCATCATGTGCTGCCGACTGGAAATTTAAATCATTTATCTTTTAGTATGTGTGTACTAAGTAATAGCAATTTGTTGATACTGCAAATTAAAAGTAATCTCTGCATTTTCATAAAATCATGGTACACAGATATATCTTATCCACATATCATTAGACCAATAATATTACTTCAGTATATTTTCATTCTATTAAATTGATATATTAAGTATGCCTCCACAAGCAAGAATGCTTGAAGGTCTTACTGATACAATATTTAAGCAACTTGAAAGAACATAAGTACCAAAAATAATAAAACTAACACCACTATTACCTAATGAAGTGGAATTTTGTATTTAAGTTAGAATATTCAATTTTAAGCATAAATGGGTAAATAATGAATAAAATAAATTACTAAAAGAGATATATTGTTTATATTGATTGGATCAATAGGTTATCTTATCTGTACTTTTGTATATTATATTTTTGATTTGATTTATTTGTATTACATTAATTACCTAATTATTATTAATATAATTCAATAATTATACTTACCATGATTTTCATTTCTTCAGTTAAATAGTAACATCGTTTTTCTTCAAGCTCTAGTGCTTTGCCCAATCTCATACTCAAATCATAATAACATTTCACTAAAATTAAAATTTATATAAAAAATACATATTAGCAGTCATTTACTGTACAGGAGCAATAATTTGCTGTTTTATAATACACTAAATATATGATGCAAGAATGATCTTTAAAATGATGAATGTTTATGTATCACTAAAATGAATTAAGAATAGTTGTTGTTATTTGCTAAATTTTTAGTAAACATACCAATAGAATGACTTGCTGATGCTTGTAATGCAAACACTATGTTGATTAATATAATAGGAGCAGCCGAGTTGTCTTTGTTAGTTTTGTATGGCAATAAAGTTGGATGTCCCACAAATCTTACATCATTAACTTTCAGTTCAAATTTTGTGTTACAAAGCTCTGCTTTTACGGCAAATAGAGTTGACAGCATTTCATCAGTGAATCCACTTACTTGGCCTGAAATGTTAGCAAAATTATATTTTCATTATCATATGCCTAATTTATAATAAACTTGTTTGATTGTTAATTAAAAAGTATTGTTAATGTTTAAATTTCAAATAAAACATCACATACATAAAATTGAATATATTTAATTTTTCAAGCATTATCAAATGTAGGACTGGTGTAAAACGCACCATTTATTACAAAAGTATTATTTTTGCATTAGTCTATAAACCTATTTATATTATTTAGAACTTGTGTAGTGATAATAGGGTAAAATTCTCACCTTTATATATATTTGAAGTTTGTGACTGGGAATTTTGAAGTAGATCTTCAGCAGAGCTAACTGCATAGGGATTGTGACGGCCACATTTTTTTTGTTTACTTTCATCTTTATTTTCAGTTGTATACGGATATCTAAATAATAGTCTATCACCCTTGCTATCAGACTTAACAAAAAATATATTTAAAGGATTAACTTCCATGACTACCTACTACTAATACAGTTAATATCCAATTTTAAAGTAAAATTAGTGGGAACTAGTAAACAATGTAATTTTTAAAGCAAGACGCGACGTACACAAAACATATTTTTTTAATGAAATTATAAATTTATTCATTTTAGTTAACAATAGATTCAATTTAGGTACTTTCGTATTTAAACTATGACAGATATAAAAATGTAGATGAATTAATTTATGTAAAAAAATATGAGAAAATTACTCGAAAATCGAAATGACGTAAAGAAAAAAATTAGATGACTAATGTCAAACGATATGTCATTGTCAGAAATATTGTTACGAATATGATCGGAATACATTTACAACTAAGGTATAAATATGAAATATTTATTGAAGTATAATTTAATTAAAATTGTTGAAAATATTATTTATTTCTGTAGAATTCATAATAAGGACTTTTATTTATTAAAGATTTTTGCAAATATTTTAAAATATATTTTATTAGTATCATATGAGTGGTATCATAGTATCATATGAGTAGTATTTTTTATAAAAAATGTACCGTAGAAACTTAATAAAAATGAAAGAAAAACAGGTTGAGTCCTATTTTTGCATTACGTATTCATTTGATTTTATTGAATATTGTAACAGATAGCTGTCAATATTTTGTCATATTTGATTTTATAAGACAATTGACAATTTATCACCTGTCAAAGAAAACTAGTAAAATCTAAGAGGTGCCGTTTATTTCTATTTATTTATATAATTAAATCAACGAAATGGCAAATAAAGGTGAAAGTAATCAAAAAATAAATCCAGTTAAAGTTCCCTTAGAAACTGATCAAGGTATTATAGAAAGTGAGGAACGTAAATGGGGTATGCCACTGAGAGAAGTTTATAAACATGGACTATCTTTTTATAAGGGTAAATACTCTTGAAATTCCTACCGTAAAGAAAAAAACATAGGTTTTTAAATAATTTAAAATCTTTGGCTAAGTGTTAGAATTTAGAGCTTACATTGCCATCGTAAATATTTACTTGTATTAACTATTTCTTATTCCATTCATATTTGATAGGTAATTTTACTGTGCTATAATGATACCTAATTGGCAGTACTTAAGTACTAGGCTATAATTATTATTATTGATTTTCACTTTACTGCACACATGCAGTATATTTATGTATTGATTGTTTTATTATGGATATATATATAGTTTAAACAAAGATCTACCAAACAATGAATGCATAATATTGTATATTTTACACAAAGAATTTTATGCAAATATTTTAAAAATGTTCAATTAATTATTTAGATAAAGAAGGGAAGGCACTACACTTAAGTTATGAAGATAGATTAAAGCTTGTTGCCTATACACAACAAGCAGCTCATGGTCCCTTGGATGTAAATTCAGCAGCACCACTTGGAGTTCTAGATGTAATTGGAAGAGATAGAAGGGCAGCTTGGCAAGCTCTTGCTCAAATGTCACAAATTCAAGCTATGGCGGGGTTTATACACACCTTGGACAGGTAGGCTATGTAATTATTTATGCATATATGTATCAATTCAAATATTAAAAGAAGCGCTTTAAATGATTTTTATATTGCAGATTGTGCCCATTATTTAAACCATATCTTGAAGCAATACAAAAGGATTTCGAAGATAAGAAACAAAAAGAGTAAAGTCACTTTTGATTTATTGTTACTTCATATTTACACTACTTTAATTTTGCTAATGTTTTCAAAACTTATATTTTTAGAGTGCATAAGGCTGAAGAAGAAAGAGCTCATATAGAATTACAGAACAGAATAATCTTAGAAAAACAACAAAACAACAAATTAAGTGAAGAACAGCAAGTGTAAGCAGTTTTTCCTAGCATCTTACATTACTTGTTATTATTTATCTTTAGCTATCTATAATTACATTTTTACAACTTCTAACTTACTAACATCAAAAAAATTACAGGAAAAGAATAAAAGATGCTTTAAATGCACAAACCTATGAACAATTCCTTCAATATGCACAACAGCAATTCCCAGGTAACTTTGACCAGCAAGCTATTCTCATTCGTCAATTACAAGACCAACATTATCAACAATACATACAACAATTAGCTGTAGATCAAAGACTTGCAAACTCTAATCTGAACTATAAAGAATCAGATAATGAGAATGAGGATGAAAATGAAAAAGATGAATGCATAAAAGATTCTAATTTGAATGACAGTGATGGCGGAACTGATAATAAGTAAGTTTATGTAAACTATTTCTTTAATAATAATTGGTTACAGTAGTTTTTATCTATTCTGAAAAGATTGACTCTGGTTTATATTAAACATAAAATTAAAATATTCTATATAGTACAATTTAAAATATAAAAGTAATATGTTTAAGTTATTTGTTATCATATACTTTACTTTTACACATAATATTTCATTAGCTGCAATAATCATACAGGTATTTTTTTTATTGTATATTTTTATTTTTTTAGGTCTATGCAAACATCAGAAAAGAATGAGCTAATTGAATATATTGAGGAGTCGAGAGAAGAAGAGGAGGAATCAGATGGTAATAGAATATACTTGTATATTTTTTTACATAGGACTTTTACATACTGGATTTAAGAGGTGTCTGTAATAGAAAAATGATCCATACCTCGACAAGTCAGCATTTTTCGGCCTAAACCATTTCTTTTTTACATTTTCATTGACGACTTGCGAAATAAAAAGTTCCCTTCAATCTATAGTAAATAGCATAAATATATTTTTATGCTTTTACTTAACTAGAGAAATAATTAAATGCCTCCACTGCCTAAATCCAGCCAGGTTTCATATGTTAACCACATCTTTTAAAATTGAAAGTAACTTTCAATTGAATGGCAGAAAATTGTATATTTTACTGATATACTATTACTAATATAGTTTAAATATAATTTATAAGACATAACTATATACTCTAATATCCGATTTTCATTACCAGTTTATTAATAAACATAAGTTTGATAGGATAAAGTGATGCTGTAATGTATGTCTGTAAACAATATGAATATGCCACTTGAAAATAATTCTATTTCTGCTATTTAAAATGCAATATCTTGAAATTGAGCAGAAAAAGGTTATCAGAATTTATAATACTAAATTTCATGCTGTTTTTTGTCCATGTTTCATGCGTAAATCTTGATTTAGTTCTTAATGGTTTATTAACTAATCAAACTGAAAACAACATCCAAAGTAAACATAATCTTCAGTGTTAGATGTATAACAAAAATTAATATTGCTACTCTAAATAGCATGGTATGCTTGATATTAACTGTGTGTAGTTAATTACTAAATTTTATTCCCAAAAGCAGATTTAGTTCTGTATCTTTTATAGGAACGTCGCCCACTAGTTTGATTAGATAGAAAAGCTTGAATTTGTGGTATTATGTAATTTTTTTATTGATCTTTGATACTTTTTCAAAAGTTTAAATTAATCTGACAGTTCAAAATCCATGCTTATCGGTTCTAGTTACATAGTGGGATGCATACACAGGTCAACCTAATAAAAGTGTGATTAAAGACTAAACATATAACAAATATGTAACTGATCGTTGTCATTATATGGAAGATATGTAAGGAAACTTATTATTTAGGGTATATATCAATGTGATAGGAACCAAAACAATGATTTTCTAATTTTTTATATGTTTGTCTGCAAGTACACTACTATCGAAAACTATTTAATCGATTTAAACAGTTTCACTAATATTTTTTATGACTAGTGTTTCTTTAATTGAATTTGCTTAAAGTTTATTCTAAGATATAGACAAATAATAATTTTACCTTATTTTTCAAAGCAGCAAAGATCGCGGATGCAATTAGCTTATCGATTATGTACTTTTAGATGGTCTCCCAGCTGTTGAAGAAGCTCGTATGTGGACAAGAACTGATATTACACAGTTTAAAGATTCAGCCCGAGCCGGGGGTGGAAGGCTGACAGTGGGACACGGGGAAACGGTCACCATTAGGGTGCCGACACACCATCGTGCCAGATGCCTGTGTTGGGAGTTTGCTACGGACAATTATGACATAGGTGAGGAAAATATATGACATACCTATAGGTAAACAAATTATATGATGATAAGGAAACTATTGCTTCAGGAAGATTAAGGTAATAGAATAGTACAGTACCTGACCATAATTTATGGTCGTGGATTTGATTCCTTTCGGCGTAATGGCATAAATTAAATTTTCTTAATTCCTTGCTCTGATATGATAAAGTGCGTTAAGTCTTGACATTCAGCACAGAAGATGGTCCACGTAGGTTATCGCTGCATACCCAGCTACTTGCAGAAAATCGTAGAGATAAAGAAAGATGAGGAAATTTAATTTTATTCTTATAATGTATAATTTTTCGAATAACAACAACTTATTGTATTGTAAGGTTTTGGTCTTTTCTTCGAGTGGAGCAAGTCTCCCACTTCGGAAGTAACGGTGCACGTGTCGGAGAGCGACGACGAAGACGATGTTGACGATGACGATGGTATGTAATGAAAATAATAATTTAATACATTTACAATATTCATACAATAGCGTTATTTTTAATTAATTAGCATTATTGTTTGTTATAACAAAAAAATCTTCCAACCAATCTGTAGTATGAGGTAACTGTATGAGGACAAAATATAGAAGGATGACAATACAGTGCTATAAATAAATGAGAATAATTGTATCTATACTACTATTAATGATATGATTACAAAATTATTTACAGATTACACAGTACTTGAGAATAGCGACCCTGAGCTGGGTTCTGAGCGTCGCGCGCTCAGTCAACGTCCTCTAGTCAACCTCGTCGTACCTATATACAGGCGAGACTGTCATACTGAGGTAATGATTTAATAATTATTTTTTTTATACCAGTTTTAATTACTTTACTAGGTATTTTATAGACACTAGAAATAAAAACAACCCCCAACTGTGGAACGGCCTACTTGCGGCAGTGTTTCCAGGTCGATACGACATAAACACCTTCAAAACACGCGCTTACTACCATCTCTGAGGCCGGCAACGCAGCTGTAGCTCCCCTGGTGTTGCACGGGGCCGTGAGCGGCGGTGATCACTTACCATCACGTGATCCGCACGGTCGCTTGCCTTGCCATTTCTAAAAAAAAACGATTTCGGAAATTCGAATGAAAAGTTACATGTAACAAGATTATCCAACATGATTGATCAAATCATTTCTTCCTTTCAATTTTTGATGTTTTTCCATAGTAAAACAACAAGTAAAAATCCTGTATAATAAACAATACATTGCTTGATTCTAACCCACATCACTTGTCAAAACATTTTAACTAAGTATATGTTCCTATATATATTTGTGTTCTTCGAAAGCAGGTTTTTTTTTATAACACATTTTGTTTTAAGTCCATATAAATTAGTATTAACATCTTTATCTTAGCATCTACCATTACATTACGTCCTGTTTTTTTAATTTATTTATTTCACATTGGTAACAAATAAAATTAATACATAACTTTACTGAATAACCCGTTAATTGTCAAAATTCGTTATAGGATTTTTTTGAAAGAACCAGCTTCAAGCTTTCTCTCGCGTAGTAGGGTAGTCAGAATACAGAGAATCTAGTGTAGACTCAGTTTTCAAAATTCCACCGGAATTTAAGAAATTGTGCGTTGATAAATGTAGTTAAGAAATGAAAATAGCTTAAATAAATCCCTCTAGTGGAAATCGAATCGTCAAGGTACACAAAATTTTTAGCTTTTAAGTAAGTTATTTGAACTATGAATGTATTTTTTTTTGTTTATTTTAGGTTTATGCAGGTTCCCACACATACCCAGGCGAAGGCGTGTACTTACTGAAATTCGATAACACCTATAGTTTATGGCGATCTAAATCATTGTACTATAAAGTATATTATACACAGTAATTATTTTTTTAAATATATAGACATAAATAAAATTTCAAACTTGCTTATATTTTATAATTACTTTAACTTACTTCAAGTCAATGTCCACTATAACATGATCTTCATTTTATGTTAATATATTTATAATTCTTTGAATTTTCGAATGAAATTCCGATACTGTACAGATGTTCTTACAAATTTACAATAATCTATTACTAACAAATATTTTTATTTATTAATGATAAATAAATTCATGTGTATTTCTGCAATTAAAATTATGATATATAAATATAGGAAACGAATTAACAATATTTACGAAAATTTATTGTATATGATGTAGACATGACAAAATTAATATATTTGTAACATTGTATAAAAAATGTATGACATTATTTTAGTCTATGGTGTAAATTATCATATAATTTGTCCTTCAGTAGCTAAAATCTGTAAGTTTTCTTACTTACAGATTTTAGCTTGTTCTTTCTTCTTTCTTCCAGTAGCAAACATGCGTGTATAAAGTCGAATTACTTACTGGAATTTCAATCTTATAAATAAATTAGTATTTTAATTGCATGTTTATTATATAATTTGAGTTAAAAAAAGCATAACATTTATAGTTAAAAAACTTATTGATTAGGATTTTTTACACTGGTTTTTTGTTTAAAATATTGACCATTAACAATATAATACGAATTTTGCAGACACCTTTATTCATGCATGTTTTGACTACACATTATTAATACTTTTAAGGCTGCGAAACAAAAAACAAAACGAAAACATTGCAGTATTTCAATTTACTATTAAATTAAAATTTAAAATCTATAAAAATATTATTATTTACATTACAAAAAACCCGCCAGTCGCGGCGCAGTGGGACAGCGTCTAACTGTCAACGCGATCGGTTGTGGGTCCGATTTACACTCGGGGGAGTGATTATATTGCAATTTTGCAATTGCAATTTTCACTTCCTTGCTCTGTTAAGACAAAGTGCAGAGTTGGGTTCCACGACTCAACACGCAATGTCTCCAATTCAGTGGAAAACGAAGTACGGAGTGTCTTGACACTAGGTACTTTCTGTTTACCTCGCTATGCGGGATAAAAGCGTGAAGCTGTATGAAAAATGTGCTGATCTGTATTGTACTTAAAAGCAAGCTGAAGACTATTCACTGTTTTACAATTTAAATTGATTTTATTTAACTGTGCCATTAGTAAGTTTTTATGGCTTAACAATACGTACTTAAGAAATTGTCGTGTAATACACTGCCCGTTCAGATAATTATTTTTGAATGCAATTTGTTGTCCTTACGCACTATTTTTGGTATAGAGGTCGTATTTTTTAATATTTTTAAACTAATACATTTGTGATTTTTAAACAATGTTCCTTATACTTTAAAATATACCGTACAATAGTTGACACACATAGTAAAAATAATTGCACTTATACTAATAAAATAATTCATAATATTATTTATATATATATATATATATATATATATATATATATATATATATTTATAAAAAAATATCTTTAATTTATTTTTGCAATTGCATCTTTCAATTTTAGTTTTTGCAAATAACGAGGCGTAGCATTTAAACAGTGCTGATATTAAAATACTTTAAATATTTGACTATTTTTAAATTAACACTTGAATGATAGCTGCATTCACTTAATATATTGTTATTTACTAGATTCCTATATATAATTTAATTTATAGATGTTGGTCGTTTAATGTATGTTATACTTTTAGTATTATTATAGCATTTTTATAATAATATTTATTGTGATAGGGAATAAATGTCAGTAGTTTAGTCACTATAATTTATATGCTGTTGAAATGTATATTAAAATGATTGTAAGATGAATATTTAATAAATATATTAGAGTCAATTTGTAAAGAAGATTATTTTTTTATAGTTTCCCATGTATAATTTGACCATGAGTCCAGAAATTGAATGATAAGTTTGTGACTAGTAGTGGAAGTAATAAGATTTTTTTTGAAATTATGGAAAATGTCAAATCATGTGGTAACACCTTGTCTCCACTATTTTTCCATTATATAAATATAATATATTTCATATTTTTTGCATATACCTAAATGGTACAAAAATATCTTAAAAGTACGAAAATATTTCATATAATTTTGAACAATATTACTTTTTCTATTTTTACTACACTATTTTCTAGATATTTTTTTCAACGTTATAGTAAGTATAATATTCTAACTAGCCAAAAATATTTTTTTGTTCGATTTCGAAAATAGAAGCATATTTACACAAACTATTGCTTATTACAATAGTCGTTTAGTATCTGCTCAGAATATACTTATTATATTTTTTTTTCAACGTTACAGTAGGTATAATATTATTTTCAACGTATAAATATTTTTTTCAACGTTATAGTAGGTATAATATTCTAACTAGACATAAATATTTTTTTGTTCGATTTCCAAAATAGGAGCATATTTACACAAACTATTGCTTATTGCAATAGTCGTTTAGTATCTGCTCAGAATATACTTATTATTGATAAAAATGTTGAAGGAATCAAAACAAATGGTAACATTTTACATTCTTAATATTTCATTTCATTTTTAATAATATGGATGATTAAACATTTTCATTGATTTTCATTATGTAACTAGCATAAAAATAATGCATCTACATTTTCAAATAGTCGAAGTTCATTTTCTCAGCATTTTTCTGAATTTTGAACTAAGTATACTGGTATAAGGAAACTGGTAAATATTTTAACAGTGTGTGGGCTGGTTCCACATTGAGTAATGTCTGGGAATTGTAATACATATATAGGCTTAAAGGGCACTTTAGATTAAGTACTTGTCCGACCTTATCTCTACATAAAAAATGTGATACAATTATTATAAAATTGCTTGTTGAAATATGCGCTAGAAATAAGTTAAAGATAGTTCTAGACAAGCTGAGATAATAAGTGTCAATTTTTGAAAGATTTCATATTTTTTAAATATCTAAATTATTTTTTATTTTTCGCCAGCAGTTATGAGCAGGTTTCACTATTCTAGTCCCGATTGTCTGATTACGATTAAAGGTTTGGATAGATTTATTGTGTATGCCTATAATTTCCATGAATAGAGTTTTTATGACACACCGGTCTAACTAGAAATTTAGAGATTGCTAAAAACTAGCTACTATGTCATATGAAAACTAATAAATTATACAATGCAAATTTACATCTGGCAATTCCGTTTAATAAATATCTAAGTGACATTAAAAAATAACTTGATGTCATTTGTCAATTTATATTTATTAAGAGATGTCATTGCGATGACAACTATGTTTTATTTTCATTTGATTAAAAGTTTAAATTAAAAATGTTGCAGAGATTTCTATGTAAACCGTTCAGTTTAAAATTGTGTAGTAGTCAGAAAGATATATACTTTAAAACGGCCTTACAATATTATTCCTGTAAACAATGTAGATTCAGGTTATTTTCTAGTCACAAAGTTCCAGTGTTACGAAATAATTACGAGAGGACCTTATTTCGGGGAAAAAACTTATTTTTTATAAACACACGGTGCTATAGTACCCAAGTAGATGCTCAAAAGAAAAATGGACACTTCGAAGCACTTAAAGATAACACTGAAGTAACTGTCCCGAAAAAAGTAAATGTTAAATTAAAGATATCGGAATTAAAACGACTACTTTCTTTAGCAGAACCTGAAAAATGGACCCTAGCAGGTACTTAAGTTATTATAAAATTTAAAGAAAATATTAATATTTTTTTAATTAATATAATTAATCTTAAAATAAATTAAAAAAATAAAATACTGTAATGGTTACAGTTGAAGTTAATATTTTACAAAGATATGAGAATGACAGAAAAAAATCCCATAAATCTGATTAAGTTGCAAATCCAGCAATATAAATTCAATTATAATGATTTTAAAATATAAGTTATTGCTCTACATGTAAAACATACATCAATAAAATTACTAAGGAGGCAGAGGCCTCCCCTGTTTAATAATAATATATTATACAATATGCCTTTGCCCTCTTATAAGATTTATATCAAGATAAAGAGAAAACTATGTATGTATGGATTTGCACAACATTCATAGTTTTTCAATGATTGTTTACAGGTGCTATTGGATTCTTAGTAATATCATCAAGTGTGACTATGGCCGTACCATTCTCATTGGGTATGGTTCTAGATATAATATATAGTGGGACTACTGACTTAGTCACTGCAAGGGAGAAGCTAGATGAGCTATGCCTGACACTATGTGGAGTATTTCTAGTTGGTGGTCTTTGTAATTTTGGACGAGTGTACTTGATGTCAATATCTGGTAAAATATGGTATAATAAAGACATACAATACAATAATACATAAAAAGTGATACTATGTTTTATTACTAATGCTTATTATCATATTTCTTTACATAAAAATGTACATAACATTATATTTAGTATTTTTATTATTGCTTGAATTCATTTATTTTTTTTAAAATTAAGTATAAGTTTAAGTTCTATCTTCAAATAATATTATAAATATGTTGGTCAGATTATCCGTAGACTAATGAGATTGTGAGAGAGGACCTTGTTTTCTAATTTCTGATTGAGCCATTTAAATGGGGTCTTATCTAATACAATGTAAAAACAATAGTATCATCATGATTGTCTAACACACAAAAATTATCTTTCAACTTATCTCATTGCTTATAGCAGATTTCAGATAAATTTGCTATATAAAATGTTATTAATTGTGTATGAATATGACATTTAAATTTTAAACATAACATAAAAATTTTAGGTCAACGAATGACGCAAGCACTTCGTAAGCAAGTTTTCTCATCAATTATGCGTCAAGAACCAGCGTGGTTCAGTAAAACATCTACAGGTGAACTTGTTAATAGATTGTCTGCTGACTCACAATTAGTTGGTAGAAATCTTAGCGACAATGTGAGTGATGGCTTGCGGTCAATACTTATGGTGGGAGCGGGCACAGGGATGATGGTAATTAGAACAACTATTTTTAATATCTTTATAGTGTTATTCAGACATTTGGCACCAAATGATGATAGAAACTCTTTAACAAATAACATTTACTATCTTTATTTACTTAACATTTTCATACTACATAGTTTTTATTCATAAATATTGTTAGTAAACCATTACATATTTACTTTGAAGTAACACATTTTATACTTTTTATCATAAGTAATAAACATATATCTGTACATATACATTAAATTGCAATAAATGGACGTGACTTATATTTTTTTATTGAGACTGTCTATCGATAAAAAAAATATATGACTGTCTATCGATAAAAAAAATATATAATCGTGGTGCAGTTGTACTCAAAATTTCGATCTTCAAGACAATGGCTACACTTGTAATACTTTCGTTTTCAAAAACGGCGAAGAAAAGCTCTGCACAAGGAAGATTAAGAATCTACTAACTCTCTCTTTTTAATATTTGTTACGTAACATTTTTAAGAAAAAAAAGTGTTACTTAGATTGTTTAACTTTTCTTTTATTTCAAATTTTCGATATTTAAAAATTTATATTTATTTTTTTAAGGAGTTAGAACTATTTAAAATCTTCATAGTAAGATAAAATAAGACGAAGTTGAAGAAAAATTTAAAAATAGCTTCTTTAATTATTATATTATTTTAATAGCATGAACCTCATATCTTTGTTAAAACGTCTAGGAAATAATTATAAGCGTGTTGCTTTTAGTTTTTTAAATGAATCAGTAATTAATTTCTTATTTTTGCCTATCATTCTAAATTACAGTACAAAAAAATAATAATTTTATGACTGTATTTCTTGTGTAAATAATACTGTGTTTAATATCTTAATAATATTGTTTGCAGTTTTATATGTCACCGTCGTTAGCGTTAATAGGGTTGTGCGTAGTTCCACCAGTTTCTATACTAGCCATCACTTATGGTAGGTTTGTGAGAGGCATCACTAGACAACTACAAGATGCTTTAGCTGGAACTAGCCAGGTACGTTTAAGAAAGATATATGAATATTATAAAAATATATTTTGCAGTTTCACGCTTTATTTCGCTTAACAGTCGAGTATGTCGAACAGAAGCTAGTGTCAACTCACACATTTCGCATTTTTTAAATATATTTTATTTGTCCTTTTTGATATATCCTGAAGTTTGTGTAATTAAATTAAAATGATACAATTTTTATTAGTAAAAATCAAGACGAAAATATATATTTAAAAAAAACCTATATTTCCACGTTTACAGTTGGCTGAAGAGAAAATATCGAATATAAAAACAGTGAAAGCTTTTAGCAAAGAAAAAAAAGAATGTCAGTCTTATGCACAAAAAATTGAAGCGTTATTACAACTAGCTTACAAGGAGTCATTAGCAGTTGGCGGGTTTTACGGCTTAGTATGTAATTTTTATTATTTTCCTCAACATTTTAATAAATTAATACTTGAAGAGCATTTGTTTTTTTAAACGTAATTTTATAGAGTAAACAACTTATTTAGCTAAACAATCAATCTCTATAATTTTTTTTTAAAAAATATTTCAAATTATTCCAAACATTAATGGTTTATATTTTATTAAAATTTGTTAAAAATATTTCACTTACATAAGTTTTTTTTCATTTTCAGACAGGTTTAGCTGGTAACTCTATAATAATTCTTGTTCTATACTATGGTGGCGGTATGGTCGCAACGGAACAAATGACTGTAGGCAACCTCACATCATTTTTATTATATGCAGCATATGTTGGAATTAGTATTGGAGGCCTTAGCAGTTTCTATACGGAATTGAATAAAGGTATGGGAGCTGCGTCAAGGCTATGGGGAATTATTGACAGGGAACCTAGGATACCGAGTTCAGGTGATTTTTAATGTTTAATTTTCTAAAATTTATAATAGTGAAATCCAAGAAAATTATATTTATTTTAATTATTGTCTTGCAAATTTTTTATTATCTACGTATTGTGATGAAAGCTTCTTTTATAACTTAAGACTGAAAATATGTGCTCAGTAACTGAAATGCCTATGGTAAGCCAATACGGACGAAACTTGTGACGTCATCTAAAGCGCATGTAAAATGGTGACGTGTATGTACGGCTCAAATTTCACTCCACCGCCACTCAACACGTTATATCTGAAATTTTAAAACTTTCCCTACGTTCAAAGTGACTACGTTTTTATGCAGGAAACGCGTGAAGCTATAAAAATACGAAAATAAAAACGCATTATAACTTATTTTACAGGTAGTATTATTATATATTTATTTCTCGACTGACATCAGTTTAAATACATGGTAACTATTTTAAATAAGGCATTAAAAATACTAAGATTATAATAACATTTTTAAATACTTTAATAGAATAAATATTTTATATGAATTTATTTTTATATCAATATACAATATATGTTTCAGCAATATTTAATAAAAAATAAATTGCTTTAATAAACAACTGGGCTATACCTACTGCTTAATTTAATTTAAGCAATAATATTAAATTAAATTAAGCAGTAGGTATGTGTTGTTGTAATGTAACGTATTAGTTCATTTATAATTGTTTTATATGTTGCGTATGGATTTGGCCATACCATATGTTTATTTATTGCAACTTTTTTTTGTTACCGCTCGATCTTATTACATTACACATTGACTAAAATTAAATTACTGACGGAATTTACCCCCGTGTGTTGCTGATTTATTAGAAAGAAAAATTAAAAATACATATAATTTTAGCCTCTATTACTTAAATATGAATACAAAATTTTCATAACATACATATATGTATAGAGACGTCTTAATGCTTTGCTGATAATGCAAAAGAAACTAATAACATAATCGTTGCGATATTTCAATATTTTTTCAACTTCACTGAATATATAACGAACGGCCAAACGAACGAACGAATATATAAATGCATATAATTTATATATAAATATTCAAGAGGCCGACCGTGGCGCAGTTTGACAGCGTCTGACTGTAAGTCGATCGGTTATGGGTTCGATCCCCACTCGGGGAAGTGATTATATTAAAATTATTTTCACTTCCTCGTTCCGGTAAGACAAAGTGCAGCGTGGAGTTCCACCACTCCAACACACAATATCTTGAATTCGGTGGAAAGTCAAGTACGGAATGTCTTGACACTAGGTACTTTCTGTCTATTCTACTATGCGGTATAAAAGCGTGAAGGTAATTAATATTGCTTCGAATATACAACAATTACAAGGCGACAAATTATAACGTAAATAAAAATAAACTTCTCTATATCCATGTCATGTCATGTTGAATTCCATATTTAAACTTGCGACGAAATTTTAGTTCACTATTTTTTAAATCAGATTAGTATTGTAAAATATTAAATTTGAGGAAGAGAATAAGAGCTTATAACGTCTCAAGTAGTAGACATTTTAATCTCTTATTCTCTTACTAAATTACATTATTTTGTTCAAATCAAGTCTACGCTATTTCAAATGAATTGTTATTTTTACCTTAATTGAGACAGATTTTAAAAATAAAAAAATATGTATTATGTATAAAAATATATTATAAATAATATTTATTTGAAATATAATTCCTTCTTGACTTCACGCAACTCATGCGTATACCAGAATAGGCAGAACGTAATTAATAATTAATTGGGCAGAACCTAATTGTTTTCTGCCTACAATTTTGATGCAAATATTTTGCAATTTTTACATAAAAACATTTTTATTAGAGGAAAAATTAAATTATTTAAGTATTTCTATCCCCTCAAGTAAGGATTTGAGCCTACGTTGATTGAGGTTACATTGACGAACGAACATTATATCACTGCTGATGCATGATGGCATTAAAAATTTTAGTCAATTGAAAAATTTTAGTCAATTGACTTAATTTTTTATTTTATGTATAATATTAATTTATTTAACAAAATCAATGAAAGTGTAAGTTTTAACAAAATCAATGAAGAGACTAAATTATTGTAAACTACAACTCTAATAAATGAATGTATACTGACATGATTTATTTTTCAACAATAAAAGTATATATGATACTTGTTTAAATAGTAACGAAAATATTTATTATAAATATAAATTAATTATAGTGTATTCTTATATTTTTTATTTATATTTTTAGGTGGTATCCGACCAAAAGAGCGTCCAAGAGGCGAAATAATTTTAGAAAACGTGCACTTTACATATGCCGGAGCACCGTTAATAAAAGGGTTAAATTTACATTTAAAACCGGGAAAAAGTATAGCTTTAGTTGGACGGTCAGGTTGCGGGAAAAGTACGATAGCATCACTTATACTAAGATTGTATGATCCTGATGACGGACGAGTGCTTTTGGATGGAATAGACTTGAAACAGTTGGATCCTATTTGGTTAAGAAGCCATATTGGTTATGTTAGTCAGGTATATAATTTTCATATACTTATAAGATTATTGTTTTTTAAATTTATATTTCAACCTACTGCATAGTTGGGTAGTCAGACACTTTGTTATATAATAAAAACAAAACAAGAGGTTTGCGTCAAAATGACACAAATTCTTACTCGACACAAACGAATAAAATTAAAAAAACATATAAAAATCTTTAAAAGAACGTATATTTAAAAACAGGTGAAATCCAATTCAATGAATTTTAACTAACACCAAAAGCTAATGTTAAGCTGAAGTTTGAAGTCAAAAACATGTATTCGAAATTCGATTTTTAAAAGTTGTCTTATTTTGAAAATGAAGTAGGAAGTTCATTGAGTAGTTTGTCTCGACTCTCTCTGTATATTAAAACGAATAATAAACAAATTAACAAACCAGAGCGACATCCATAAATAAATATAATTTTATACTTTGGCCTATTATAACCCGGAAGATATGTATATTTTACTGGATTTCTAAAAGGAAACTCGAAAAATCATAACAATAGAAATGATGGGCATAGTATGTGTGAACTAAAATAAAAAATAATATATGGTTGCCTTGAAGTCCAATAAGTTTCTTCTTAATGCATGACTGAATGATGAATTTTTGTTCCATTTAATTTGTGTTGCTTTTAATTTTAATTAATGAATTTTAATATTAATTAAAATCGAGGTGAGCGAGGAAGTGGGCAGCGTCTGACTGTAAACACGATTCGCTGTAGTTTCGATTCCAATTGGGGAGAGGATTATATTTAAAATATATTTTCATTAGTTGAGCTCACCATTTTACATCCTCGCCAATACTCGAATTCTGGTGAAATCGCAGAACGGAATGGCCTGACACTAGTTTCTCTCTGCCTAACGAGCTCTGCCTGTTATGATGTATAAAGCTTGAAGCTAAAATATATTTTTTTATTTAATTTGTGCTGCTTTTATTTATTATTAATTAGTTATAATAATAAATATATTATAATAATTATAACTTTCTTTTAGGAACCTGTGCTGTTTAGTGGATCTATAAAAGAGAATATACTTTATGGTGCTAATGACGACTATGATCCAGATCAAGATGATAAGGTGAATATCCATTGCTTTTTTACTTTATTTTTTTGATTATATTAATACTCAAACATTTATTCAACAACAATTTAGATACAAATTTAGAATCTTATTAAATATTAGTTTGTTACTTAGTTATTTATTATTGGTTAATTTGTTATTATTTGAATAAATGAAAAAAAAAACATATAATGGTATAGAGAAACCGCTTTGCAGCTGAAAAGTAAAAAAAAGAATAAAATTATTCATGAAAATTAATGTAATTAGGTCGCGACGCAGTGGGACGACGTTTGACGCGATAAGTTGTGGGTTCGATCCCCACTCGAGAGAGTGATTATATTTAAATTATATTCACTTTCTCGCTCTGGTAAAAGACAAAGTTCGGCGTTGAGTTCCACCACTCAACACGCAATGTCTCGAATTCGGTGTAAAGCGAAGTACGGAGTGTCTTGACACTAAGTATTTCATATCTACCCTGCTATGCGGGATAAATGCTAAAAAAATGTACTGTAATGTTTTTAAAAAGTAGATATAGCATTGCATTAAAAGAGATTGTACTTACGCTTTCCAGTTGACCGATAGCGGCTAACATATTTTGATATTTGGTTCTCTTTCACTACTTATTATGTTATATGAAGCGTGAATCGGCACAAAAAATTTATGAAGTTTTAAAGTAATATATATGTTATTGAATAAATAAGGAGAACGCCGCGTGGTTGGTGGCGGCGCGCGCGGCGCAGCTGCAGGAGGTGGCGCGCGGCGGCGGCTGGGGCCGGGCGGTGGGCGCGCGCGGCGCGCAGCTCAGCGGCGGGCAGAAGCAGCGCGTCGCTATAGCCAGAGCTATTGTTAAGGTATGTGCTATATATATAGTGGCTTGTTGTTTTTTTGTAATTTGTTTTTTTTATTTTTAGAATTTTACACTTTTTTGTGTAAAGTAGACTAATCAGAGAATTTAGTGCTACAACAACTTGTTTTATCAGAACGGAAAAGCACTAATAAAATGGGGATCTTTCCCCCGAGTGATAATAGAACCCGGAATTAATCACATTTACAGTGAGACACAGTCTTATTGCGCAACAATGATTTCTCAATATAATTATTTGGCTAAAATAAGTACACTATACTAATTCACCTGAGAAGTAACTCCTCAGCATTTCATGGATTCATTACGAGGTGTCCATCGGAGCAGTGTGTTAAACTTGTAATGTAAGTTTAGGATTAAAAATCCTTTAAAATGCGCGTTATCACTGTCTTCCGCTGTTGAAATTGGTGCTAGAGAGGAACTGATAGTTATTAACTACAATGCTAATGAACTATGATTTGATGGTAAGTTTTTGTAGTTACACTTTTTCCACCTATCTGGGTAGTCGTGGACAGTAGTATGGCAAAGCTGATTGATATTCTCATTTTACGCACCAAATGCAAAAATATCGCTTTTACCAGGGCTTTGATATCTCAATACATTATCAACAGATTTATATTATACGCCTGAGAAAATCCGTCGTGACTGTTGAGCTACAATGGAATAGTCGTACTGTAAACACTATAGGCCACGAAGTTCGCTACTTGGATGAATAATTATATTTAAATGAATATAATTATATTTAAATTATTTTTCCTGATATATTTTGCTATTCTGCTTTTATAATATAAAGCGCGACGTTAAATTTCGCTACTCAACGTGGTCACACAAATAAATGGAAAATATAGTGTCTTACACTATGTTCTCCCCTTGCAGAGAAATAATGTGAATCTGTACATATAAAATGTTAATAGTAAAATTAGAAATATAGTAGACAACTTTATTTGTCGCCTGCAATCTGGCTTGCTTGTTGCTCGTTTTGTCAAGTTTATTGAAAAGCCCTACACAACTTTACGCAAAAAACTTTACCTAAAAATGGCTTTACCAACATACTTTAACACTTTAAAATTTTAACTACTGTTGATACACCTTTTTTGTTTGTCATTTTTTCAGTTTGTTTATAAAAGTAAATAAACAATTCTATCCATTCTACATAATGGCAAAGATATGTTTTTCGTAATAACTACATTTTAATTCGTAATAAATACATTTTTCCATATAAACTTAGAAATTTAGGCATTGTCTATACACAAATATTGCTTCTTTGGAATCATTGTATATATTTGAAATAATAATAACAGGATATATTCTAAATAACTAGGTACACATTGCATACTTATTATAACTAGAGGTATATTATTTTATAGTGGCTGCTAAAATATTAAAATATATGGGACATTATGTATTTACATTATTTATCTTCAATACAAATATACATATATATTTCATGTGCCTTATTTCTTCACTATTACGATATCATAAGTGGTTTTTAAGTACAAATAATTACTAAAGAATTTATTGTTCGTCCAAAATCTAAATGTATGCTAAATCAAAACAAATATGAGAATGAGGTTAGAGGGTCAGCTACTGTTTTCAATTATATGCCAAATTCCTCAGAAATTACGTCTATATATAGATTTATAGAATAATGAGTAAGTGGTGGGTTCAAATCCTAATAAACACTCATAAATAAACACGTTATTTTAAATATTTGGAATATTTAAAATATTTATTTTTTGCTTAACGTAACTCTCGTATATAAGCAGGACCCGTAAAAGATCGGAATATTAACATAATATACTGATCGATCTTCTGATGTCAACGCCGTCTTCGTTGCGAATCTATCAAATCTCAATATCACGTTTACAATAAATTATTACCGATGATGACGCCTATTATTTATATAATGGGTATATTTATATTAAAATACTTAAAATTGTTTCTACTTAGATGATAATTTCTCAGCTTTTCCGTGTCTAGTTATAATGATTGTATCACACAGACATTCTATTTATTAGGTCAAGGACGTGATGTGATAAGGTATATTATGTCGAAACATGGTTTACTCGATAACTGTTGTTTATATAACTATATTCAAATTACTTAGACGTATATAAGAGATTTTATTTGTTATCGCTACGTTTTCTTATTTATATTTCAATTGTAGTTGTGGTTACTTATATATTGTGAAATTCTGAATTTGAAATTTGTCCTATATTATATACATACAATAGACAGAAAGTGAAGAACGGAGTACTTTACCACTACGTTCTCTCTGACTATTTTACTATGCCTTAAGTTGTGTTTAAAAGCCTAAATATTTTGTTAAAGAAATATTGAAAAAAATATTACATAGAAAATATAATATTGACGTCATCATAGTGCTATTGGAACGTGTCTCACAATAAATCGTGATTGTGACTGGATCTGAAACGATAAACGACACAACAATCTTCTTGAATTTCATTAAATAGCAATTTTCTTTTTCTGCTTCACGCTTTATCACTTTCCCAACGTTCCGAAATCGAGACATTGCATGTCATCATTACCTAGAATAGGAAACGAACTCACAAAACAATAACGATTACAGTCTGATGCTGTCCATTGCGCCACGATGTCCTCTTAACATCATTCTCTCTCTCTCTCTCTCTCTTTCTCTCTCTCCCTCTTCCTTTCTATCTATATATTGTAATATTTAATTTGGATAAAAATAAAGAAATCGATTTATAATATTAACTCCACGATCTATACACTTAAAAATAATCTAAATTTTTATATTTAAAACAGGATCCAAAAATCCTCATACTCGACGAAGCTACCTCAGCCTTGGACACTTATTCAGAATATTTAGTGGACAAAGCATTAAAAGAGATAAGTAAAGATCGCACAGTACTGACTATAGCTCACAGACTGAGTACGATACAATCAGCTGACGAAGTGGCGGTTATTGGAGACGGTGTTATAGTAGAAAGGGGGACCTATAACGAATTAATGGCGAAATCTGACGGTTATTTTAAAGAACTGATCGCACACCAAGCGTTCACCAGTTCAAAGCCTAAAAACGCAACTGACGTACAAAACAGCTAATATAACGAGAATATATTTTATTGCATCAACAAAAGGTAAGTAAATTAAATGTTTATTGTGAACAAAATGTTTTTTATATCTAAATGATAGACCATGGATTGTATGCGTTAGACTATAATAATATTATTTTATAATATTTTTGACATACAATTTAATAAAAATATAATTGGTTGGTTGTAAATTTTGTTGAAAATGTTACAAAGGGTAGTTGTTAAATATTGTAAACCGTTGCATACAGTTGTATCATTTTGATGCGGTACTTTTCTATTTATGTGATTAAACATGTATAATTTATTATATTTGATATGGAAATGTTAAAACTTAATAATAAGATAAAAATCTAAACAAAGAACACTACGAATTACTAAAATTTAAATTCACTGATATATATTTTCTATTAACTTATTCGATTTTCCTTTCTTATATTTCGAAACTATTTCTTATGTTATTTAATTACTTTTTTATTATTTTTATGATTATCAATGCACGTATAAATATTTAATTTGTAAACAGTTATCATATGTATGTGCAATAACGATTGCACAGTTTGATTATCTAAATTAGCTCGACGAGACAATGGATGCAATCAAAGAGCTACATCGAACTTTGGAACTTAATATATAAGTTTATTTATGTTTCTATATCTTTAATATTTTAACTTATGTTACCTACCAATAATTATTTTATAAACAAAGTTGTTTGCGAACATACTGTTTTTTTTTTTTACTTTTAAACACGCTAGGTATAAAGTTCAAAACGTGATTTATTATTCACGTATTTACAAATTTATAACGTGTGCTTCGTACAGAGTATAACGGGTAATGGAATATTTAAATTTAGACGAATAAATGATTGTTTTTATTTTACCATGTTTTAGTTTCATTTTATCCCTTTTAATTAATTAAAGATTTTGTATCAAAATTGATTAGATTTAAAAAAAAATGAGGTCGTAAAATATTTGTCTTACATTAGATTCTCTCTGCATTTTGCCTATTAGTTAAGCAAAAACGTCAGCGTACCTGCACGGGTTGCCGTTCACAATGCAGTACTGATACCGACGTTGTAATACGGCAGCGAAACGTGGGTGTGCCAAAAGAAGAATGAAAGAAAGATGAATGCAGTAGAGATGAGATCTCTTCGTCGGATATGCGGAGTCAGCTTAGCTGACCGTATATGCAGGGAGGAGATACGCAGAATGGCAGGTGTAAGCGTGCATGTCACAGTAAGAATGAAGAAGAACGTGCTCAGGTGGTTTGGGCACGTGGAAAGAATGAGCGATGAAAGAATGGTAAGAAAGATTTATGAAGCCAAGGAGAGAGGTACGAGAGGTCGGGGAAGACCTCGGTTGACCTTCGAAAACACAGTATCGAAGATACTGGAGGAAGGTCACGTAAAAAGTATGAGGACCCCCCGAAAGGCATGCATGAAGAGGATAATGACTGTGGACGAGGCGAAAGAGGTATGCAGGGACCGTAGCGTTTGGCGCTCCGTACTCTCTGACTACCTCGCTGAAGGGATGAAGCGTGAAGCTAAAAAAAAAACAATACCATTGAGAAGTAGAATAAGAGGTGCTTTTAGTACGAGCTTAATAAAAAAAATCATAATAAAGTAACTCGGTCCATTCATTAAACGGGGTCTATATTAATTGGACCTTTTATAATTTAATATTTCGAATGAATTGAAACTTAAATATTTTAATGTATAAGTGTATACCGATTACCGAGTTGCTTCGTCCAATCGTTCCAATGTGAATAAATTACAAACATTTAAACTATTTAACTAACATTAGTTTTTTTACTTTATACCAGTTAATAAGATTTATAGAATCAATAGGTTATCGAGTTATTAATTTTAAGTCATGAATTAATTGATTATTAGAATAATGCTGTAATTAAATTAGCATAAAACATCGTACTACCATTTTGAAAAATTATTATGTATTTAAACATGTGGACAGCTTGTTTTGAATTATACAAAAGATACCATTCTTTTAATTTTAGAAAAACGTGCTCTTATACATTAAAAGTGACGTAAATACACATAATGTTAATAAAAGTAGATAGATACCTACCTTAGTTTTGTGACATAGTTTCTTTGGATTAATAGACGGACCTTGTCCTGTGACGGGTGCGCATAGCGCGCCAAAACATTAGCGAGGCGGCGGCGAACATTTACCCGTTAACGTTTCGCGTGAAAACATTGCCGGCGGAAGTATGTCTCATTTGAAAATCTTACGCGGGAACTTAGCGCGCCAAATTATAAACGGTTTAACTTTAAATCAGAAACAATGTAAAAAAAGACATATTTTCTCATTTGATAAAAATTTAAATCGTACTTTGTCCACAAAAACTGCAACAGTGCTGGAACATAATGTGTTGAGTTCGCCCCATGGTGAAATCACTGTGGGGAAGGAAACCCTCACGGAACATGTGTTCAAAGACATCGATAACTGGATGGATGCTCCATGTGTGGTAAGCACTCTTTATCTGTTATTTAATTGTTATTACTCTATTTAGATTATGTTCTTTTTGTTACTCTTATTCTATATTACATATAGTTATACATTGTATAGTAAAGCCCTAAACCTACAATCAGTACAATTAAACGTTTGTTTTTATGATTGTTTCGGGTACAAAGTTCACTAAAGATCTATAAACGCGGATGCAGTCTCCGGCTGTGATAGGAGAATATAAATAGAAATTGAAGGTTGAGGTTACCTGAAGTTGGCACAACTGAAATATTTGAAAATATTTTTTAATATTAATACTAATTTAATTAAAAATAAATATTTGATTAAATAAAATTGACGCACAGGCAAATTAAAAAATAATTAATAAAAAAAATCTGTCTATATAAAATCTTTAAAGATATGTATTTAATTTTCGGTCAGTATCTAATATATCTAATATATTAATTGCATATATTTAAAATGCATAAATGAATAAGTAATTCCGCATAAAATGTTTATTTGTATTTCGATAAGCAATTAAAGTGATAACGATTATATTGTTTAAGTAACACGAGCTTAAGATAATGTCTAGGTAAACTGCAAATGTACTATAATGATGCTACTTTTTGTTTATCAAATTGTGAATACTGGGATGGAATTACATTCTTGTCCTAGCTGTGGAAATTTGCAGAAAATATATGTTTATTTGAAATACATACTTAACGGCATGACGAATTAAAATTTGTTAATTTTATAAGATTGAAATATTCGCCTTTTTTATTTGCTAGCGATTTAATAGTAACAAAAGCATAGTAATTTCAATCCAAAAGAATTTATTTTTAATAATTAATCTATGAAACATACTTTTAATCCGCGTCGAAAATCCGCTATATTTATTTTTATATTAGTATATCTAGATCGGTAAACAACACTTTAAAATGTTACAAAATGACCTTCTTAAAGTTTACCTAGAATTTATTTATTTATTTTACAAATGAACCATAAATTATAAACTGATAATAATTTTATATATTATATTTCGAACATTTTAAAGTAAATTCATGATTTTTTTTCTTATATTATGCCTATAAATAATATCTTAAAAGTCAAATTACAACGGTCAAGATTATCGAGTCTCTTGCCAAATAATGTAGTCTCTAAATATACTTTACCACGTTTGTTTGTTTATTACGTAGGGTAAATAAAGTTTTTATTATAATTGTTTTCAAAATCAAAGTTAATAAAACGTCTCTTAAAATATTTACTATACTTTTATAAATTTTAAATATGGCCAACTTTGTGAAAAAATTTTTACTTACATAAGAATTATAAAAATAGTTTTTTTTTAAATCCGATTCTAAAGTACCGGTGTACAAATAAATCATCAGTTATACATTTACTAAAGCATAAATGAATAAGACAAATATTTTGTAAGTATTTTAAAATTTTCAGACATGTGGTGCCTCAGGACGATCATACGAGTATGGCATGATGCGTATGATGATAGAGCGATGCGCGTGCGCACTGTCTGGGTATATGAAATTATCTCCTGGAGAGAGAATAGGCCTTATTCTTCCGAATATTCCTGAATTCATAGTCTTAATACATGGTGCTATGAGGGCGGGACTTGTAGTGACTTTTGCAAACCCGTTATATACAGCAGGTACAGAAAATATAATATTTGCAATTAATTCTGTTTTACAGAATTCTATAAAACAGGTAAATGAAACTGTTTTAAAACAATTTTTTGTATCAACTACGAATACGACCTCAGTCTACATGTGACTACGGACTACTGTAAAGTGTTTGAAACATAGGGTTTTCAAAAGTATATTTTCAAGTACTTAAATATACATGTTTTAAAATAATTTAATTTGGAATGTGTAAAAATGTCGTAAATCAAAGATCTTATTAAATAAAAAATAATAATAAATTGACAAATAATGAACTGCCTTAGAAAATTTTGTTATCTGTTTTTTTTTTATTTTTGAATTTGATTTGCAAGAGAATAGGTATAATTTAAATAAGGAATCAGTGGTTATAAATCTAAAGCGATCAATTATTTAATTGCAAGTTGTTAGCAATTAACTTGATGGCAGCAATGTGAAACAATTTTATAGATATGTTAATACGTGAAGGAAAAACTTAGAACCGTTTTTAACAAAAATCAATTTACATAAAGTAATCGTACATGGTGACCTCAGTTCCAATTATTCAACCAAATAAGTTCATCTATTGCCTTACAATATCGTTGAACGCGCATTATTAGAGAAATCAATATGACTGTAGTCTTTTTTAATAAAATTGTGATTTTCATTTCGGTTCATTAATTCCTTTTTTTCTCACACTGATAATAAACATAATCCCTTCATATATCAATAGGAGCGTGCTAGCCTGGAAGCTATAATTGAAAGTAAATAATGCTATTTATAATAAGGCAGTATTAAATTCCGCATTTAAAGGGGTGAAAAGTTTGTGAAATGAATTATAATGATGTACTCACGCATTGAGACAATACGTATACATATAAATTTAAAATATTTTGAACTGCTGCCGATGGTAAATAAAAATTCAATAAAAAGAGTCTTAGATATGACAGAAAGTAGTACTTTATTTGTGATATATTTTGTTATATTTCAAAAACTTTTAATTTATAGATGAAGTGCGACGTCAATTCAGTGATTGCAATGTAAAAGCAATAGCTACTATTGAAATGTTTATGCCTGTGGCTCAGGAAGTAAGCAAATCACTTAAAGACTACAAAGGCACTATCTGGGTCGGGGGCGATGACGATAAAGCTAAAGGTAATATAGAAATTTCTAATTCAAATCTATAATTTCAAACTTTTATTCTTCAATGTTTTTATAAAACGATAAATTTAATTTGGGTGAAGGATAAAAAGAAAGAACAAATACAGTTTGTATAATAAAATCGTTGTAAATTTAAATAAAATACGATATATTAATAGTTAGACTTTTTATTTTTAGATATTTACGGACTTAAATCCCTTTTAATGGCTGACCACGACGCTGATCTGCCAGATCTCAACTGTGACGACGTCTGTCTGATCCCTTACTCCAGTGGAACTACTGGTCTGCCTAAGGGAGTTATGTTGACACACAAGAACTTAGTAACCAACATAAAACAAGTACAAGCTCCGAAAATGATGAAATATGAAGGAGAAATGGGTAAGACAATTTGTGAGAATGCATAAAGCGATAACTTTAAACTCATGAATTTACGAAAAATAACATGGGCAGAGTATAAACTTTTAGTACTGTAATATTTAATAAAGAGAAGGAAAATCCCTTTTAAAACTAATGTAACCAAAAATGCACAAATTTTGCCATGAAGTGGCTTTCGTTGCCAGCGCTGCTATAACTATTAATGATAGAATAAAACAATGTATTACAACATTCAAGAACATATAAATTTATATTGTTAAAATTATATTTATTATGTCCGCGATCTATTTCCGATATATACCTCGAAATAACTGCTTTTACTACTAAAATTTAGGTTACAAAGATTGTATTTTTGCGAGGCTATATTTAACCCGTATGACATTAATCTATATTTAAATATGTTTGTAAATTTTATATAGAATATGTGTATCGAAAAATAAAAAAAAAACGCGTAACAAAATAATTACGCGTCCGTTAGTCCGTCCGTCGCGTTAGGTATACGGGTTACACTGTACGCTTAGGTATATATATCTTAGACATTCACTTTAATTATATTAAATTAAATGTCTAAGGTCTCCAATTTATGCTTATTTTAAAAATCTGAAGAATTTCTTTATTCGAACTCGCATTTATCATAAAATAATATTTCGAAATCATAAGTTCTTCTTGTATTTGATTGCCTGTTTATCATCACACGAGTGGAACAACAATTGATAATATTGCAAGAACGGGAAAACAATTCTCATTAAACAAATTCCATTTCTTAAGCTGATATAACGAATGATTTCCATTGAAAAGTTTTAAGGTTGACCTGGCCTTAGACATTATATTTTTATTGGAAAAGAAATTTGTTCCAAAATAATGCACATTCCATAAATTAAGGTATTTATTTATATAAACATGACAAATTAACGTCATATGTTTGAGGAGGTCGGAGTGTGAAAATAGTATAAGTGGGTTTTTCATTTTGACACTTAAAATTTATTCTTCTCGGCTATGACAAGATGTAGTAAACACTGAAGGTATGAAAGTTTCGATTGTATTGATCGATAGTAGAATTCAGATAAGTGGTCATTTATATAATTCGATAAAATTATACATTTCAGCAAAGTCATTGACTTAAGACAAAAAATACCTAGTGTCAAGACACTCCGTACTTCACTTTCCACCGAATTTGAGACATTGCGTATTGAGTGGTGCAACACAACGCCGCACTTTATCTTACCAGAACGAAGAAGTGAAAATAATTTAAATAAAATTCACTCCCCCGAGTGCTGTTCGAACCCACTCCCGGTTGCGTCACAGTCTGACGCTGTCCCACTGCACCACGACCGGCCTTAAATTTAAACGCAACCCGGGCGGGCCTGAAAACGAAATAGCTAAAAGCGTGATTTCATGCGGACGAAGCCGCGAGCGGATTGCTAGTCTAGTATAATGTCAATCAATGTAAATTTTAAATATAAAATTAGAATAAATAAAATATGTTAAAACACTCCTTTTTGTTAATTCATTTGTAGACTTTAGACTTATGTATTTTAATTTATCTATATACGAATAAATAATTTACCGAGTACCTTTCATTAATGATGTTATTTAAAACAAATATTTCTTGACTTTCAGGCAAAGGTGATGTTGTTTTAACTGTTCCACCATTTTTCCACATCTACGGGTTCAATGGAATACTTAACTACAATCTTACTCTCGGGTACCACGTGGTTTCTATACCTAAGTATGTTTAACTTTTAAATTTAGTTATTATATGTATTATTAATTTATACTTCCATTACTATAATATAATATATACAATATTATGTCAAAAATTTAACATCAACCAACAAATATCGCTAAAATGTCTCTAAAATTTGTAGGATATGGCGAATTTAGTAATACCCATATATTTTAGTCAGTCTATATGCGCGACACACATACAGTTAAAGAATAATAATCAATAATGCTTAGAGTCTCTATATAAAACATAAATTTACAATTAAACATTATAACAATTTATTATCAGATTTACGCCAGAAGACTACATCAAGTGTTTAGAAGTATATAAGCCCGTGACTCTCTTCGTAGTACCATCGTTACTCGCTTTCTTGGCAACACATCCCGCTGTCAGCAAACAACACTTGCAGTCAGTCACCACCATCATGGTGGGCGCCGCGCCTACAACTGACAGCATGTTGGAGAAGTTTCTAATGAAATGCGAGAAGTCTAAAGACGATATTAAATTACTTCAAGGTAATAATAAAAATAATAATATTTTTTTTACACGAGAAGAAACAGTTATCTGTATATATAATAAAACAGTAAGAAAGTCAATTCCGTACATAAAAAATTATCAATAATTTAAATTGTATACGTTAATATATAGGTAATAGAGCTAAAAAACCACGCAATAGAATTTTTTGTCCGTCTGTCTGTCTGTCTGTTCGTTTGTTCGACAATCACGCTGAAACTACTGGATAGAATTAAACGAATTTTAGCATTATAATAGCTTATAGTTCAGTGGTACAAACAGGACAGTTTTTAACTTAATATTTGTAGTAATTTATAATTTTCGTATAAAAAATAAAATATTTATACCATAACCAAAGGGTAGATAGAAAAGTATATTGGGATGGTAATTGCTTAAATCTTGGAGCATCGTATTGGGTAATTTCATCCTGATATTCAATGTGATTCCTTTAGGAAAAATAAAAAATCGAATTATGTCAAATTACGTCGATAGCTTGCAAAATCTTTCTAATTCCACATAGTAATGTTATTAGAAAAAAAAAACAATTAAAATTAAGATATATGTACACTTATTTCATAAGAATTAAATAACTTATTTTAAATATTAATATTTCAACAATCTTATGTTATTACACTAAATTTTATATTTATTTTATATTAAATATGGCTAATGATATTTTTTCACAATTTTTGTAATATTATAAATGATAAAAGTCGGGAAACTTCTCAGTTGACACATATTGAAAAATATACCATATTCATTCATGAATTAACTATTATATTTAAAAATCACAAAGAAAAACGATTTAGAGGAACATAGTTAAAAGAATAAAAAGACCATACACAGTTCCACTGCACCACGATGGCGTGTGGCCAGATGAACTCATATGTGGACGAGTAAAATCACATGTGGCTCTCATATATTTATATACCTACTACGCATATGGCATTTTACGACCAAACAAAACATAATAAAATAGCACACCTCTAAGCTATTGAGCCCCATACAGGTTATGGCATGACAGAGAGCTCCCCCGTGACGCTGCTGACGCCGTACCGCTACCCGCACGGCAAGGTGGGGTCGGTGGGGCAGCTGGTGCCGTCCACGACCGCGCGCGTGCTGGCGCTAGGGGACGCGCGCGCGCTGCCGCCGCACCAGCCCGGCGAGCTGCTGCTCCGGGGACCGCAGGTACAGTCATTTAAAAAAACCTTTCAAAATTTGAACGCAGCGGGACTTAAACCCGGGCCTTTTGAACTCTAATGCTTTGACCGTTGTAACAATTTCTATGTTTAAGAATTTTGAGGCAGCTAGATGTACAAGTATTACGCATGGCGTGATTGTGGTTTGATAGAGTGCTGGAACGGTTTATAACTTCCATATGTGCTCTAATAATGTTTTCTTATTCTAGGCGTAAAATAATTCTTTAAAAATATTTATTTATATTTAGTTATCCAACAAGTTTCATATAAAAAGTTATGTTTGAAATCTTGTTTTAAGCATGTTGCCTGTACATTCCGGTGCCGCTGCCTGTACATTTTCATTAACATAACTACAATAGAATTTTTAAACTTAGCCATATTATCCTCAAAAAACAGCATCATACTTTCTGCCACAGAGCATGGTAGTCAGAACCTAGTGTCCAAGCACTCCGTTGACTTCTTTCCACTCGAAATATTACGTGTTGAGTTAAGTCCACAATAGGTTTATAATGTAAACTTTTCTCTAAATGGGAATCGAATTTACAACCAGTCCCGTTTATGGTCAGAATATGTCTCACTGCGCCAAAGCCACTATTATTGTTGCAAAATATATTTATTTTAAATTTTATTTTAACAATATTGCTTTTATTATTTAAACACATACGGTGTTTAATTGTTTAATCATTACAGATGATGAGGGGTGAGTAATGTGACGGTTGGAGCTTGAATATTGTTACTTTAATAATTCTAATATTTTAATATTCTCGTTTATGTCGTTAGTGAATTTAACACATTTTTACTTTAATCCATCCTTTAAAGTTTCTATCTTTGTGTCACGAAAGGCTCTAATTCCAAAAATAATATAAATAGACCCCTAGTTTTGTTAAGATGATAAAATTTCTATTTAATCATATTGTTAATGACTAGTTTTTAATTCTAGGTAATGAAAGGCTACTGGAATAATGAGAAGGCGACCAAAGAAACCATAGACAGCGAAGGTTGGTTACACACTGGCGATGTCGCATACTATGACGAAGACCACTACTTCTACATCGTTGACCGCACTAAAGAACTTATTAAGGTCAAGGGCAATCAGGTATATGGACTTTTAAATTACCAATAAGAAAAAAACTAACAATTTTAATATAATTAGATAAATACATCAATAATTGTTCTGTATAATGATTTCGAAAGATGTAAACGCTTAATTTTTTATAAGAAGCTCGAAAAACTATACTAAATCAGTATTGTGCCAGAGCAGATGAACATTTTTTACGAATTAAAAACAATTGATGTAATTTTCAGGTATCACCAACTGAAATAGAAAGTGTTATTATGGAGCGGTCTGAAGTAGCAGATGTCGCTGTAGTGGGCATGCCGGATTCCCTAGCCGGGGAAGTCCCGAAAGCATTTGTCGTTTTAAAATCGAATCACAAATTAACTGAGAAACAAATTTATGATCTTGTCGCTCAAAAACTAACTAGATATAAGCATTTAGAAGGAGGTGTAGCTTTTGTTAGTTCTATACCAAGAAATGCCGCGGGAAAAATATTGAGGAATGAACTGAAAGTGCTAGGAGGAAAGAAGTAAATTATTGTACAAATAGTTAGTTAGAGTTGGTTATTAAACTCCTTGTAAGATTGATTGTATTATTGAATAATTGTGAGTTGTATAGCTTAGACTGGTGTATATAGAATTTTAGTAAAACTTAGTTTAGTAATCACTCATGGATTTTTTTATGTAATGGTATATTTTATTAAAATGACCAAAGTATTACTGACCATTTCTTATATCAATTATGTTTCTAATATTATGCATAAGAATACAAACACTCCTTAATCATATTGTATTAAAACCTTATTTATATTACTTTGTTCAATTGTTAACAATAAGCAATAATGTTATATAGATAATTCCGAACATTAATACTTACAGAAATTAGAAAGAGATATACTTACCTTTTTACTTAATGCATAGAATCATTGTTATTTAATTTTAGTAACAACTTTTATAGAATAAATGGTATGTGCAATAAAAATACTGTATAATTTTTAAAAATTTATTTTATTTTAACTTTTGACACTTCCTTTAATGAACTTGTAATATTGGCATGTGAGGTAAATAATAATTGAATAAAAGAATTATACGTACAGCTGTTCAGTCAAATTTAGAAATGATGTAGTGCCGTATGTATTGTTACCAAGTAAAACGTTTGTGACTTAACGCAGACAATGCTCGTATTGTAATAAAATCTGAAACTGTGTTGATTGCGTCCGTTTAGTCACCTTACACATGTTTTCCGGGTGGCGCTAAAATAAAAAAAATAACGCAGAGCAATAGACGCGTTTAAGTGACCACCTGTATGAGGCTACCGTGTCTGGAGGACTTAAATACCCGCTTGAAGAGCGGCAATGACATCCTTGTAAAATGTTGAGAGTACTAATCCCAACATCCACCTCCCCTCTCCCCACTGTTATAAGAAAATGTCAGATTTGGAATGTGATGTCATGAAGTCTGGCTATCCCCCGGCGTCCTCTGTCTGGCTTAGATGGTGTGAAGCTTACTATCGAAAACTGCAGGAGTAGGTGACTAGACTCCCGTTGAAGTAAATGTTACTGGCACACTTAAATATCTGCAACATGCTTTCATGTTCGCTAACAGCCCGAGAAGTTTATCTTTAGGCGATAAACCAAATATTAATGCTTTTTCTGTCAGTGGATACATCAGCAGTATTACTGAAACAGAACCTTTACACAATGATCAATCCACAGATAGAAGCGGCACCATGAGCTGTCAACCATTGAACATAAAGGAACTTCCATATTGGCAGAGTAGCAACTTCGAAAAGCGAAAAATATGCGAAATGTCTCCTTCAAGAAACACGTCCTTCTTTCAGAAAACAGATTTTCTCATTCCACTTAACCAATCAAATATTACTAGGGCGCTAGCGAAACTATACAAATGAGGTATCAACAAGCTTAAGAAATTAATAAAATCCAATTTAAAAATTACAAACAAGAATCTTCGATGTTTAATGGTGGACTCTGTTGAAAGAACTTAGCTCACATTTCCACCAGAAAGAATATCACCATAACCTAACAAAATTGTCATCAAGAATATTAATACTAGAGGTTGTAACAGAAACAAAAAAAAGTATTTATAAATTAATTTATAATTCTAAAACTTATTATTAGTAACATAAATATGTCAAGTATAGGGAACTACATTCAGTCATAAAAAATGATTCCTTATTCTTAGTCTTAATATATATTTGACAACTTTATATTAACTTTCACAGAGACAACCACTGTTCCACTGTAAATGATCTTATCAGCAATAAAGGTGCATTAGAGTAGCACTATTGCTGTGCTTTAGAAATTTGAAAAAATGCTACTTATGTTAAATCACAATTGGCAATATCCTCAAAATCTCAGATGAATATTGTTTCACAAATTTTTTTCTTCACTTGCAACATTATCAGCAGTTACCTGTTCTTTATCTTCCTCTTCACTGCTATCTTTTTTTGAATCAAGGCTTTCATTTTGTTTCTCCTTATGTAGTGACAATTCAGACTTCACATCAGTAATAGAATAATTCTCAGATTCGATTTTAGATGGAGGTCCATTTTCAACATCAGATTTCTTTTTATTAGACTCTTCTATATCTGAACTTTCACTTTTGCTATCTGATTGAGACTCTTCTTGAATATCAATGCGATCATCTTCTTTAGGAGAATTACTATTGCCATCTGTATTATCACTAGATGAAGAGCTTTCCTCGCTTGATAGTATTTCGATAGTTTCTTTCGTATCAATTTCTTCTTTGTTTGATTGAGAATTATTTTTATCAACTACTTTAGATATACTTGTTTCTTGGGATATTTGTTTATCTAATTTTTCATTACTTTTTAAATCTTGTGTTTGTTCTAGTAATTTTTGTTCAGTCATTTCTGCATCATCAACTTTTATTTCTGGTATGGCTACTTGATTTGTTGTATCCGATTTCATTTCTACATCATCCTTGGAATCAGGAGGGAGTTCTATAGAACTGTTGTTATTCTTTGCATCTTCACTTGTTGATGCAACAGCTGGGGGAGCATCTTTTGATGATTGGTTTGATTCATCATTTGTTTCTGTAACATTTAATTCTGGAGGAGTCACTGATTCATACTGTGTAACTGGTTTATCTTGGACTTCCATAGAAATATCTTCTTTGGCCTGTAATCGAGCTTCTAAATCATCAACTGAAATATGAGCATCAGATGACCCTGGTTGTGGTTCCGAGTTCTGTCGAGATCCACTACCTTCCTTCCAGGTCATGTCTTCCATCTCAACATCCACATTATATTCAGAGTTATTGTCTGATCCATTTACAATTGGTTCTATTGGTTCTCCATTTTCTGGCTCTGGATGGCGTTGATAGCCAGGTTCACGAGTACTAACAACCAAAATATTTTTTTCGATTGCTCTCATAAATTTATCCACGCGGTTGTATTGTTTACGTGGGTATGTCAGAAGTTCACAAATTCTTTGCACAGTAAAGGGTGCAGAGGTAAAAGAATCTAGTCGCTCTAATAAACTATTTTTCATAATATCATAGTTAAAAGGATCAACATTTGGATATGGTGGGATATCTATACCTGGACTAGTTTCATAGAAGTCGGTTAAAACATTGAGAAGTTTTTCTTTGAACAAACTTTTAACAAGAGTCCATTGGTAGACAGGGTCACCGGTACGCGCCACATATGCTAAATAATCGTTTAATTCTTGTGGTATAATTTTTGGTTTACGTTTTGAAAACTCTTCAAGAAATTGAAATATTTCTTCGGCATTTTCCATTCTTATAAAATAATTTACAAAAAAATTACGTTAATTACTATACAGGGAAACAAGCTACAGACTATAGACTATCAAAGATACAGTTTTATTATGGATATGCACAGATTATCTAACATACACAGATAAAACAGATAAACTATGTAGAAACATCAACTCTTCATTATAACACATGCCTAAATATATATATATATATATATATATATATATATATATATATTATTCATCGTATGTAAATAACTGAACTAATGTAATAAATCTGTCTCGTTAAAAATCTTTTTTATAGATTAACAAAAAATGGCCATTCTTTAAAATGTCGTTATCTTGATATGTCAATGTCATTTATATTGACAGCTTTATTTTTCATGATTATATATAAATTTAGAATTAATTTGGGTTTAAATAGGAAACTACATCAAAAATATATTGAAAGCAATAAAATGAACACTTTACTTAGAAGGAATTTTGCTCCAATTTGTAGCACGACTTTTAAATTATCCACTCGATTGTTTGCGGATGCGGCTGTTAATGAAAAAATTGACAAAATTGTGAAAAATAATAAAGTAGTTGTTTTCATGAAAGGTATACCAGACGCCCCCCGTTGTGGATTTAGTAATGCAGTCGTACAGATAATGAGAATGCACGCTGTACCATATGAAAGTCACGATGTCCTATCTGATGAGAACCTAAGACAAGGTTGGTATATCCCGAATAAATTATATAATAATGTTTTTTTATCATAACCTGCATCTACAGTAACTGAAGTGACTATCTATTACAATTTTCATACTTACGATTTATTTATATTTAAGATTTACTATCATGCCTTATTATGAAATTTGAAAACTCAGCTGAGGGCACTTTTAACTTACTTATAAAATATTTTTATTACCGGTTATACTGTTTACTAATATTATTGATTTACTTGTTTCAAGGAATTAAAGAATATTCAAATTGGCCTACAATACCACAAGTTTTCATAAATGGAGAATTTGTTGGTGGTTGTGATATAATGTTGCAAATGCACCAGTCAGGTGAGCTTGTTGAAGAACTTAAGAAAGTTGGGATCAAAAGTGCTTTACTAACGGCAGAAGAAACAAAAAAAGAGGAGAACAAGTAATAATAAGTTGAAGTAATGATTGTGACAATGATAAAACAAAATTTATGTTAAGGTTTATAGGAATGGTTTAAGTAAAATTTGGTCTGAAATACTATTGTAGTATTACAATAATTGAAATAGTAATTATTTACAAATTGACTTTAGATTATGTTGGCTCTCAATATACCGTAGTTTCATAATGATAATAATCAGTATGGCAAATAACTATAAGTTATACATATATACATGCTGTTTAGAAACTTGTGCATTTAACACATTTATTGTAGTAGACTGTTTGCACAATATTTTAACTATAAATAACCATAGAGAAAAGTAATAAATTAAATTGTTTTTATTGCAAATTTCTTTTATTTATTAATTTAATATGCAATAAATATGTGTATCACTACATGATATCAAGAAACTAGCGTTGTGTAAATATATAATATTGTATTAAACAATTCTTTGGCAATTTTATTTATTATATTTGAATAATTACATTTTTTATTACATAGGAATTCAAACTTACTTAGATATAAAATGTAGTGTATTTAAAAAATAAATAAAAGGAATTGTTGTTTAAGAGCTCTTTATTAAATTAGCTGTACATTCGAGTTAGTATACTTTTTGGGCACATAATTCATTCTTAATCTACATACCACTGCTTCCTCATAGTAAAATTGGTTGAATTAACAACACAGTCAATATTAAAAGACAAAAATATGGCAGATCATTTATTTAGAGTACTCATTCTAAAGTACTCTTCCAAACGATTATCATACAAAAATGATATTCAGATGATAAATAAATAGATGCAGGCAAGTTATGGCGATTTATGATAATAAATAATTTGTGTGACACTTCCCTGCATTTATGAATTCTTACATATAGTATTTTATATGTCCCTACCAAAGTACAATAATTACTAATGGCAGTTATTAAAAAAATCAAACTTGTATAAATAATGTTTGCTTAATAAATAAATAAAATATAACAAAACATTCTTACAATGTGAACGAGTCTCATTTTGGTGTCACACATTAGCTGAGCCTAACATTAGCACCATCTTTAACTTACAAATAATTGATTTGTGACTTTCCCCATAATTTCATACAAAGATAAAAAAATCCTAACTCTAATATATAAATAGTATAGTTAAAATACACATTCCTTCTGATTTGAGCCAAAAGTGGGTAAAAGTGAGATGGTAGGAAAGTTAATGGCATTTTTGGTTTTAAGATTGCACATTTTTAATACAGAACTGTTAAGTCTAAATAGGTACAAAAATTTGTTGCTTTAAATTGACCCGATTAGGGCGAGAAGGGGTCAAGGTAAGACAACAATTTTTGAGTTGTTACATCGGAACCGCGTCCGCGTCGGAGGCTGAGCTCAAGTCTAGTCGAGACCTCTCCTGGCGACCTTCATATGATGTCTGATGATATCTGATGATGACTGATTGACCTGTATCTGGACAATTGTATATATAAAATTATTGTAGCTATAAAATGAGTATTACACACAAAGATTAAAATTATTTTAAATTTCATGATATCCCTTTCCAAGGTAACCCACAATAATAGATATACTACAAAACAATTGAAGTACATGTTTAATATGGGATATTTTACTTTTGCTTTTACACAGGGGTACTGCACCATACTGCTATTTTTGAATTTTGGCACAAGACAACATTTAAGTTGGGTATTTGCCAACATTTTGTTATTTTATTATTAGTTACAATTGTTCTACTAAAGGGTGATCAACCACGTTTTGGCTTTATAACAGCAGGTTTAATTGTGAGCATTGTTGTAGATTCAAATCATATGTTTGATATTATATCTAATAAGACATAATGTGATAAAATAAAAAAAACAGCTTAATATATGTAAAAAATAGATGCCAGGCGCAGTGCGGCAGCATCTCTGTAAAACACATACAAAGTGTAGAGTACTGCCACATGCATATTTTAATTTCCAGACTTGCAAAATTATCCCCACGTGATAACCCTACGAAAAGTAGAATTTGCTTATCGCTGGAATCTGTGGCTACTGGCATAAGGACCATAACGGCATCCCGACAAAGATCGGCTAGAGTATGATTAGACGCTTGGGTTCTTGGAGATCTGGGGGCATGGGTGTATTGAGAGGTCTAGGCCTATGAGTAGCTACGGCACTTCGCGTGTGTGTACCTATAGGTCGGTCTCCCCATAGAGTGCGGTGGAGAACGCCATGTAGTCGAGCGCGTGCGGCGGCGCGTTGGCCCCGCGGTAGGGCGGCATGCGCGCCACGCAGTACTCCGCCTGGTCGGGTGGCAGCTCGCGGCGCAGCTCGTCCGCGGTTATGTACGGCTGCAATAGTATAGAACTTGTAATATATATGCTTTCTATATAGTATATTACATTAATAACAATAATAATCCTAAAAATAACAATAATAATAATCCTGTACTCTCCTGTAAATGTTTTAATTGGTGTACAAGATGAAATGAAAATGAAAATACTCTTTTATTTTCATTTTCATTTCATTTCATAATAATAATTATTATTGTGTATTTTTGTAACAATTGTGAAGTTTAAAAGAATCCAAAAAAAAAAATTATTTAAGTATAATAAATAATATCCAATATAATTGACTTGTAATAAAATTTTACTGTTGTCAAGGAAGTTGAAACTTTTTCTTAAATATAAGTGCTCTTTACGAAAAATGTCGTATTTATTTAAATATGATATGTAATTATGAATAAATGAATACCTTATCACCAGCCAAGATCCTAAAGCTGTCAATGACTTGTTCAGCGGTGTCAGTGTCGGTGGACTCCCGGGTCATGAAGTCGAGGAACGCGTCGAACGAAACGTAACCTGAAAAAAAATATATATTTTAAAAATATTTCTTCTGTTTTACTCTTTTTAATCAATTTATTATATATAAAAAACATTAATTTAAACTACTGGACATCGAAAGTGGCAATTTGTCAAGTACATTCCTTGAAGAAATACAGAGAAATACAACTTTAAAAATATTCTTTTTAAAATATTAACCTGACATTAAAAGCTACGAGACTATAATACATGTTAATATATGTACCAGTATTATTGGGGTCAACGACCGCCAATATGCGTTGGAAGTCGAGCTCTCCTTGACGGTCCTTGCCGATGCTGTAGCCTAGAGACACTAGGCATGACTTCAGCTCTTCTGGTGCGAGGCGACCTATCATATTAGAAAATTATGTTTTAATATAATATGATATTATTACTAATAATTAGAAAATTAGGGAAGTTCGTTATTTGTTTGAATATTTTTTGTTAATTTTATAGTGTTTCTTATTTACAATAAAATAATAATATCTATCTTTATTTTAACAATATGTCTGTATTAAATTTTATGTTTTAAAAATAAACATACCACATATATTGTCCTTTCTTTATTTTGTGATAATCTCAATAAATTTAATAGCCACTTAACTTACCAGTACGGTTCTTATCAAAGTGGTTGAACGAAGCGCGGAACTCCGTCAACTGTTCCTGTGTGATGCCCTTAGAGTCGCGCGTCAGGATCTGGTTCTCGACCTCGTTGATGGTGCGGTTGATGGAGGTGAGCAGTTGTTCCCAGCCAACGCGGAGCGTCTCCATTGTGTATTGAGAATACCTAAGTATTGGAAATACAAGTTATTAAAATAAATAAAGGCTAGCCTGGTTTAATCATCATATATCATATGGAAGAGAGACCTAGATGGCTTGATGGAGCTACCAAAGACCTTTTAAGTTAGCAGTTGATGTGTTTAGTGTTTTTTTAATTACATATTAATTAGCATAGCATAAATTGGAGGTTTAATATGCATTTCATGTATAATTTTTATGTACTTAACAGGGTAGGTAAACAATAGTTAGTAATAAGATATTCAATTTATGCTATTTCTTTCGCATTTTTAAAGTGATTGCACGTTAAGGCACATAATACAGCGCCTGTTATAACTCATCGGATCGCTCGTGCGGGGAAATGAAAATAATTTAAAAATTTTAATTATTCCAAGTAAGTAATCAACTAAAGACCATCACGTTCACTCGGACGCAGTCTTAGTTCACCGCGATGTCAACAATTACTAATTAAATACTTTAATATGTAATATTAACAAAAAAAAATCAAATATAACGCCGCGCTTTCTCTTGTTAAAATATAATAATTTAATTACTAACCTGTTCTCAAAGATCATGCCCTCCTGTACAGCTTGGTGTATGCGCTCGAGTTCCTCAATATGCGGCTTGTACGCGTATACTCCCGCCTCGTACTCCTTGAGTCTGTGCAGCTGGTCTTCTAATGAACCCTGTTGTTGATTTATAGTGTTATTATATATTATTCAGTTGTATAGAGTGTATTGTGGTATTGAAAGCGCAAGTTAAGTTGCAGCAATAGCTTACGGGATAGACTTTAAATATCAGTCCTACCTATCTACCTGTTGATATGCGATATAATACTCTAAGTACCATATCTACCTGTTGATATGCCATTATCGATAGAATATTTTTTTTAAATTAATCCCAATACAGCTCTGCTGTGTAGAGTGCCTACACTACCAATTAACTTACTTAGGTAAATAATTAAGTAAAAAACTAATAGTAAACTATTTAGAAAACTAATAAAAAAATAAACGCAGTCCGATTTGAGTCTTCGTCTCTTGACCAGCGAGCCATATATTCTACATATGGCTATGTCGAAACCCTTATTTTTGTTGTTAACATCTATGTACAAAATGTGTCAACATCCGTGCTACCCAAAGATTATTTGTAAGAAACAATCGTACGGCAAGAGAGAATGCCATCACTAACTATTTCACACTAATGAAAAGAAAACATTTTTTTAACTGTTTCAAAAATATGAACACAAGTAAGTAGCGTAGTGTGCAGTGTGCGACCTGCAGGCCCATGCCGATGGCGGTGACGGCGTCCATCTGGCGCTCGATCCAGGGCCCGACGGCGTTGGCCTTCTCCGCGAACTGGCGCCGCAGCGTCTCGTTGCTCTGCTGCTTGCGCAGCTCCGCCGCCAGCGTGCCGTCGCGCTGCGGCACCAGCTGCCGCACGTCCGACCACTTGCGGTTCAGCTCCTGCCGGCGCACATTTAGCAGATTAAACAAACCACTGGGTTTACTGTTTTACACTTAGGATTAGAAAATATCAAAAATGTATTATAAAAAGAGATACATAAATTAATTTAAATGGATTAATCAGACAGACTCCCGGTCTAGCTGTGACCTTGGACTACTATAAAGTAACATTCAAAATGGTTTCGAAAATGTGTTTTCAAATACCAAAATATACAGGATTAATATGTTTGTAAACAGTTTAACTTAAAGTATGTAAAAATGCAAAAATCAAAATTTTTATTGAATAAATATTATATTGAATAAATACATATATATAAATGATCAAAATATCGAAAATTGTACTAACATGGGCAGTAAGAGCGGTGTAGGGGTTCTCCAGACCACCAGGTATCTGGTGCTGTTTCACAATAGACTCCACTTGGTGTACGAGGTTGACAATAGCCTGGTATTCCTTATCGGCTTCTCCTAGAGTTGCCTTGAAGCGTGCGTGAGCGTCCATTAGACCGGAGATCTCCTCGATAGTGTGGACGATGAACATGTCTACTAGATCCTCGCGGGTTCCGTCAAGCCTGTTATATAGAAAATTATGTGTAAAATAAATGGTGTATAATTATTAGCTTCAATTTGTAATCAATTAATTGATATTTTATTTATAAATAATGATAAAACGTATTTTTTAATTAGTTCCTACCATTGTATCACCAACGGGAATACAATAAAAAATACTAATAAGACGTTGTTTGTCATGTTTATATAATTTAGAGGCATTACGAAACTAAATTAATAACAAAATATTATCTAATCATTCCAGCAATTATTGTAAAAGTATTCTTCATATTTTTTGTGGTAGTTTGCTAAAAAAGAATTATTTTATATAAGTCTAAAAAATATTATTAATAAGTGTAAACAAAGAAAATTAAAATTCCTTGGCTCTCTTTATTTGCGCTTAAGCATATTTCTTCCAAGTTTATTTTGACAAGGTTTTCTGACAGACTTTTTTATCAGAGGTAAGACCGCATTTGTTCTTTGTAAATACTTAGTTTTGTATGGTTTTATATTTTTCATTTTAAAACTCTTGTGCCAAATACACAAGTACTTATAATAAATAAAAAATGACCAGTTGTTGAAGGGCGCGGCGCGCTTGGCGAACTCCAAGTGCAGCACGTCGATCTGCTCGAGCACGCGCTCCGCGTCGTCGAGCGCGTTGCGGCGGCGCTGCGTGAGCGCGCCCAGGCGGTCCCACTGCCCGCAGATGCGCTGGCAGCGCGCGTTCACAGACGCCACCTCGTGGTACTCCAGGGTGCTGCGGACGCGAACGGACACACTTATAGCCTTCAAGGGGAAATCAGAACGTAACCTAACCCGGAGCGTGAAGAAAAATCATGCGTTTCACACAAAACTTAAAATGATAAAAGACAAAAAACGCGAATATTCCGGTGAAGTCGAATTGGGAGCCTCTTAAGCATTTTACGAAATTCAAAGACCTGATCGTAATTGCGTAGTTCAAAAATTAATGTAATGCATTTTATATCATTTACATCTATTTTTAACCTATGGAGTCTTTACCGACAACTTTCTAGGAAGTTTCCTAACTAATTTATTTTTCATTTAACCAACCGATTCATTTAAATTATTTTAATAAAATATAATTATATATATATTTCTCTTCACTACTTAAAATTAATATAATATAATATTACTACATATATAGCAATATCTTCACCTGTTTGCAACATTAATTTAATTTTTATAATGTTCACTTCTATTTTACTCGAATGAATAAAATTGAAGTGTACGTTTTATAATACAAAAATAATATTTTTTACAAGTTTCGTCTGTCTGTTTCTTCCAGTTAATCTCTGGATCGGCTGAATAGATTTTGGCGGGACTCTTACTGTTGATGTAATAAGGAGTGTCTTAGGCTATTTGTATTTTAGAATTATAAAATAAAGTTCGAGGCTAAACTTGTGGGCACAGCTCGTATATTATAATTTAACATTGACGATTAATTCAATTACATCTCTCAAGTAATAAAGGCAACATACGTATTACAGACAAGTACTAAGACTTAACATTTGTTGAGTATTTAAATATTAATTTTCATCATACTTAAGCTCCTGCGCGATGGCCGCGATCTGCTCGACGCGGTCCTGGTGCGCCGCGAGGTCGGACTCGAACGCCTCGTGCTTCTTCTTAAGCGCCTTGATGTCGTACAACTTGCATTGCCTGTAGTCTTGGGATTGGAGCATTTCTTCTTTTCCTGTTTGTTACATATATTGAATTAAGCTATATTCTATACAAAATAATTGAAACGTTACTGAACGCTGTCTGTAATAGGAAGATATACTCGTAAATTGTAAGAGAAACCCTTTTGTTTGGAGCATTAATTAAAGTAATAGAAACGATATTTATCTGTGTGTCTGTTTGTCTTTGGTTTGTGAAGTTTTGTATGAAGGCTTGCTTGGAAAAAAAATATAAAACTTAATTTAAATCTTGACTTGCGACATGCGTATGCCACTTCGTTAGAATATTAATATTTGACTTTGATAATTAGTTTCATCCAAGATTTATTGGAAAATTTCAGTATTAAAAAACCTCTGGTCCAGTCTTCATGGATGTCAGCCTTGTGCTTGAACTTCTGCGCAAGATATTCGAGACGCTCAAGACGCATCATTTCACTCAAGAGCCACTCCTCGAATGCCTTCTCAGCGATTTCAAGACCCTTCCATGCTTGAGCGATGTCCTGTATAGAATAAATAATAATCATTTTAAAAGAATAATAATAAATAATATATTTTGCATACAATAGTTTTTATACAATATAGTAAGTAAATAAAAATAAGTAAATACTTCAGTTTGTACTTTACTCATTAATTTACTGTCACAAGTCGATAAGCTTATACACTTAGTATATTATATTCAGTACTATAATATAGTATATTCAGCCCGTGGTTTATGCGTCATTCTCACATAATTTTTATAAATTATGTTTTATGACCCTAAACATAGACAGACCTTATTTTTTTATTTATTTACATGGCGTGGAGAAACTAAATCTATATTTTTTATAATTAGTATCGACTTGATATTTTTTAAATTAAGTTTTTAGTTTGAAAATACTTACAGAAACCATCTTGCCTTCGGTGGGCATGTAGGCGGGGCGGTTGCTGAGCCGCAATTTAGTTTGTAGGGTGTTAAAGTTAGTCTCCAATTTGGCCTTCTGTTCTACACGTGGTGGCTTGTGTTTACGCCTGGAATAATATTTTACAGCTTGACTACACTTAGCATAATAAATATGAGACAAAAAGAAGTCATCTTAATATAATTTTAATAATTCATCATCATCATCATCATAATCAGTCCTTTATTTTCTGCTGATTTTTTGAAACTACGGTTAGAGTGGTGATAAACAACGCTATAGTTTTTTTCAATATATACTTTTTAAAAATAATACGTTTTTTCTTAGTAGTTTTGCGTGTACAGTAAAAAAACTTTTCAATTGAGCCATTATATATAGTATGATGGCGTATTAATTCTAATTTTATTATTTATATCGCTTGTTTAATAATATGTTTAGAGCTTTACAAAAACGTAGTATACGTTTTTGTCAAGAACGGGCTTTAAATATCCTCTCTATTTTTTTTAACTTCACGCTTTTGTCTCGCATAGCAGGGTAGACAGAAAGTACCTAGTGTCAAGACACTCCCTACTTCGCTTTCCACCAAAGTCGAGACATTGCGTGTTGAGTGGTGGAACTCAACGCCGCAATTTGTCTTTACCAGAGCGAGGAAGTGAAAGTAATATAATCACTCCCCCGAGTGGGGATCGAACCCACAACCGGTCGCGTTTACAGTCAGACGCTGTCACACTGCGCCACGACCGGCCTCCTATTTTAGGTATCTACAAATAAATATACTCGTATAACATACCTATAAGTACGGTAGTCTTCGAGTTTTTTCTGGCAACCGGCAAGAGAGTTGTCGGTTTGGCGGCTGTTGAGCCACGGCATAGTGCGCCGGATCCAGTCTAATAACTATACATAAATAGAATAATAGTTACATAAAAGTATATTATTTTTTATTTCATGTCCAAATTATGATTTTGATACTTACGTCACTGGCGAGACGTTCGTACTCTTCCATAAGGCGTTCGTTCTCCTGGTTGACTTTGAGAACTTTGCAAATGCGGTTCGCGGCTGTTTCAGCCTGTTGATTAGTTAAGTTAAACATCAATCTATTTTTCTTTTGTAATAGGTAATTGTAAAGTGTATAAAAACATGATTAAAACAAAAATTAAAATATAATATATCAATAAAATTTTAGTTTTATTTGTAATTTATTTATTTAATTTATGAGGAAAGTTTCAGATAAAAAATATATAAACAAAATTAAAAAAATTATACTTTGTGTATGTAATGATGAAATGTTATGTGTATCGTACGTTTCGACTGATAATTTTAAAAATTTCAAGTGTTTTTATGTGTTTACATTAATGTATTTGGTTTAAAACAAAAACAAAACTTAAAAGCACATGTTAGAAACGACACGAACCTTTTGCGCGCCAGAGAAGCAATGGTAGTATGAAGATACGTAGGTCATGACGGCGCGCTCGTCCGGCATCGCGGTATTCTGCAGATCTAGCGGCGCACGCAAGCGACACGGAGTTAGTTCATGCGGTATTTGTAAGGGATGTTTGTATTTATGGGGATTTTAATACTTATACTTATTTATATAGCTTTTGGTATAATGAAATTTATTTGTTTGAATGAAAATAGCTGATATATTGTAAATTAGATTTAAATGAATTATCATAACTTTTGGATAACTACTTAAATAATCGATATAGATCATATAAGTTTTTAGTAGTTACGTAAATATTGAATCAGTAATGTCATCCCTACCTTTAAGAAAGTAAACATTTTTTATCACTAAATTATAGCCTTGATATCTTATCAAGGTCACTGAAGATTTGATATAAGTAAAATTGTTACGATAAAAGTTGCCGGTTGTAACAAATTATAGGTCATTTTTATTATTAATATATTATATTCTGATAATAATAAAATACAAATGTAAGTAGATATGAGGAATTAGAGCAAAGGTATCATTACGAATCCATATTAGGTGCATATATGCTTTTGTAGATAAATTATATACACCTATTAATAATTTATCATGATATGAAAAATGACATTCAATAAGTGTTTCTAATGAATATCATATATTGTTGTACATTATATTGTAAAAAAAGGGAAAAACAATGAATACAAACATCCCAATAGTTCAGTTTTTGTTTACGTTATCAAAAAGTTAATTACGAAATTAAGCTAAAATACTGTTAATTAAAATATGTATCCAATAAATAATAATATAAAAAGGGTATCTTAATATATAATTAAATTCTCAACAATATGAAATTGGTAGAACACGCGTAGAGGAGGATGGTTATGGGAGCTTAAAAATGAAATACATTACCAATCGGATAAATGAATTTGGTACGTAACAGAGACTAATGATTTTATGTACGAGTATAAAAAGCCAATAAGTTTTTATGGATAAGCGTAAGCGTAAAGCGACAGATAGATACAGTTTCGAATATTTCGCTCATATTTGCCTATTCATAGAGCTCCCATTACCAATACATATCCCCTACAACACTGCTAACATTCGGATCATGCTATAAGTGACACACAAAGGCGTTAGGGCTCGGGTATCGAATTTTGGCAGCCATTTTGTTTTTTTTTATACCTGTTGCGCGCCTTGGAACGCGTGGTAGTAACATGACACATAGGTCATAATGGCGCGTTCGTCCGGCTTTGGCGTGTTTATAAGGTCTGCAATTACACTATAACTGTGATTCATTGTTTACATTTTTTATTATCAGTTTCAGATACACATGGGATCGCTGCAGTGTGCAAATCGACTGATGATATACATTTTAAATAAAATATTTTAAGATTTTTTTTTTCATTATATACTAACACATGTTCATATATTGATATTCAAATAAATTACTGCTATAAATTTTGAGAAAAAATATAAAATAAATTAGCAAAATATAATAAATTAATTTAAAATAATTACCGTCGGGGTCCAACATGCGAGGGATGTCGAGATACTTCTCCGCAACATCGAACGCGGTGTTTAAGTTCTCCAGAGGGTTGTCCTTAGAGAGCTTGCTGTAATCAATAAGGTCTGGTCTATGCCTATGGATTAAAGCGCAGAAAGCTAAACCGTCCTTGAATGACAGATGGAAGTTTTGTACATTGACATTCTTGTAAGGTGCAGTCTTGCGCTGGCACCAGAGAAGGAGACCTTCCTGTAAAATAAATTAATAATTGACTCATAATAATAAAATTATTAACAAAGAGTGGATATGGACCAATATCAAATGTGCATAAAATATCTATAAAATAAAATAACACACAAAAAATGTATAAAATTTTTCAGATAATTGAGTCATACTATTACTATAAATTTTAAAATGCTTTTAAGCAAATTGAGTCATAATGTGAGCTTATCGTTTTTCACCTTAGCGGTCATTTCTTCAACTGAGATGTCTTGGATGGCGAATCTCAGAATAATGGTCCAGATCATACCGAGTGTCATCTTAAGGTTGCCATCAACGATTTCTTCGGCACCAATGGATACCAATTTTACACCTGAAAAGAAAACAAATATTCTCATCATTTTATCAGCAACAATATATCAAAATAATATGGAATTATAAAATGCATCTACATTACTTAATTTGTCTCATTTATTAACCTGTTGTATTTATTAAGCTGTTATATTTATTAATTTCAGTAAGACACAGTGAGGGTAGACAGGTGCCTTGACCCAATGGCTCTAAGAATAAACACCTCCATTAGTTAAGATTGCTAAAGATCATTTAAATTCTACGAATAGAGAGTTAATGATAATATGTTTAAGCAGAATGTATCGAGTTTCCCAGATGAATATAATGGCAGCGATGAATATAACTTTAAATTTGAATAACAGTAACCTTTTTAATTCAATATTCATAGAAAGTGTGGTTGATGTTAAGAGTATGTACAACTAGAAAATAGTATAAATGTTAAATAAGGTCGTAAATACGCGAGTTATTACTAATTTTTTTATGATATTCACTTTTGAAATTTAACATCCTTACAACTGATCGTTTATTTACGATCGTTTTAACATTTCCTATTATAATTATCTGTATACTTTATTTTTAATAATAAATAAATTTAAAACACGCTTTTTTGGGGTTAGTGTGTGATACTAAAACTATCAATATAAAATGAGTCATAATTAAATTACTTTATTGCAATGACTAAGTTGTTATTTCACTCTACACTAAATAATTATTTATAATTATTGAACTCTTGAGGTAATTATATATTATCATGTAATTTCTATGTTTTATTCTAAACAATTTTCACAAAACCTTAATTTAGAAAGAAAAATTTAGTCAAACAAATCTGCTTACCTTTGGACGCGATGAAGTCTAGAGCCTTGTTGACATTGGCGATCTTGTGGAAACGCATTTTGCCGCGGTCGGGCTTGGGCAGGGTTTCACCGGAGATAACTTCTAACAGCAACATCAGCTTGAGGCCATTACGAAAGTCCTCATCGATGTTTTCGATGCCGGTGCCAGCTTTTCTTAAATGACTGTTGCACCATGCTGTAAAAGTCTGAAAATCAAGAATAATATTTCAGCTACTGATATGTAAATTAAGGGAAGAAGTACAGAGTGTATTGGCGATGAATATTTCGAAATAAATGATTTTTAAAAGTTCATAATTGTGATCAAATTAAGCCCCAAGTAAAGCGATATAAAATTTTGTTTATGACAATGTTATGTTATTTATGTTTGTTTAGTATGTAATTATGTATATCGAGTATTTGGAGTCTAAAATGTTTCAACTCATTCTCTCATGAATATAGTTTAACGGTTGTAATGATCTCACCACTAAAATATTTCATTAGCTAGTCTTCGAAGAAAATCAGTAATAAAAATATTAATAGGCATATACTATTGGTTCACTAATCATAAATTTATATAACTTATATATTTTTTTTATTTTTACAATCAAAAGTCAGTATTTTTTGAATTGGTTCAATGATTGGTGGTATGCTCTTTTAAGTGTTGGTGGTAGAATTGAACACCGCACTCCATATACTTACACGTATCTGTTAGTAATCTGAAAATAATAGCTATGTACTAAGTGCGTATGTACACACACTACCGGTTAACAAAAAGTTACCACTACCACTACCACTAATAAAAACTTTTGTTATCATTAAATATTTTGGAAAAAATTGGTGATAAATAGTAATCTGCACACCTACATATTCTATTGTTCATTTAGATTCCCTAAAAGCTTATTCTTTTGTATAAAAGCCAAGGAACGGGCAATAAACAGAATGTAAATCAATTTACAATACAATTGTTCTAAATTCTCAAAATATGTTTAATTATTATTATAACTTTTGCCTGGTCATTCACGAATTTCCACAGTTAGTCTGATTTTGTGGTTCATGCAGTCAAGACATCTCTAAAATAGGAAAAGTTTCGGAAAATAGTGTTGAAACGCGATCTGCCATCGTTTTTCTCCACAACGAAGGCAGATCTGAACATCAGACAGCGAGTCAACTCAAATTATCGAAGACTTGTGTTCATCGCACTATTGTGCGCTACAAGCAAACCGGCACTAATCCGTGCTCTAAGAGACCAAGGGCTACAACTTCTAGTGAAGATAAATATATTTTGTGGTGACCAGCAAGCGGAATAGACGTCTGACAGTCCCAGAATTTCGTGTAGAAGTCAACAAATCACGGGAAAAATCAGTATCACTATCTACAATGCAAAGACAATTGCGAGGCGCTAAGTTGTTTGGATGCGTCGCTGTGCGTAAACCTCTGTTAAAAGAGAAACGGATGCAATAAGCCTTAACCCATCGATACTGGGCCGAAGAAGACTTCAGAAAAGTTCATTGGAGTACCGAATCAAAATTTATTCAGGTCAAAAATGAACATTTTCGTCCGACGCTCCACCGAAGAAAAGATGATGCCGCAGTGTGTAGTACCAACTGTCAAGCATGGTGGCGGATTAATTATGGTCTGAGGTTATTTCTCTGGCTTTGGGATGGAAATCTAATCCAAATCAAAAGCATAATGAAATTTTGGAGAAAAGCGCCATTCTATCCGGACTAAGGTTAATCGGCCGAGGATTTATTTTACAATAAGACAATGATCCAAAATATAGTTCAAAATTATGTAGAGGCTATTTAGGCAAAAAGCAGTCGAAAAAAGTATTAGAAAACATGAACTGGCCACCTCAAAGCCCCAATCTTAATCCCATTAAACTTTTGTGGGAGGACCTCGATCGAAACGTTCGGGAACAATGTCCATGTTCACAGCAGGCCATGTGGAATGCATAGGAGGAAAGCTGAAATAATATCTTGCAAGAGACTATAGATAAATTAATTGCTCGCATGCAGGAATCCTCCGTATAATGTGTAACATGAAAATAAATCCAGTTTCAATGAAGTTTTAAATATCTTGAGTTTAATTTGTTTACTCATATTTTTTCAGACGTCACTAACTTTTGACTGATAGTGTATGTTGAATACGCGGTACATTATATATTATATTAAAGACATTTTAATTTTTTTGTATGTCTGTCTGCCTGTCTCTTTGTTTCGGCTATTCTCTGGAACCAGTAGACTCATTTTGATGGAATTATCACAAGAGGAAAGCTGATGTAATAAGGAGTATTTTAAATTAAGACTAATAAGATCCAGATATGTTAAATTTCACGTAAACGAATTCGCGTGAACACTTAAACTATACTAAACACAAGAAAGTTGTGACTTATACAAGTAAAATATCGTATACAATGCAATAGTTGTAATAAAAAACGCCGCGTAATCTTTATTGTTTTTAAACGATTTTCTGAAAAATGATTCGCAAGTACGCGTGAGCGTCGAGTTACAAGCACCTGTGTTAAGTTGAATGTAAAATATCGAGAATCCCATTTAAATGCAGCCACTAGTGTCGTTAATCAATACTGCACACGAGGGGACGCTGAGGGTCCGACTCCCCTGTACTCGAAATTCGCTATGTTGTTAGATATTGACTGTTTATATCATTTGGTAGCATAGTTACTGCTACTTAAACTGATATAAATATACTTTAAAACTTTTATATTGCCACAAGTAAACTATATAATATTTATTTAAAAAGCATATTTAGTTCGTAATTTTATCTAGTGTCAAAATCAGAATATTAAATTGCATTTTGAATAATAGACAAGTAAAAACTTGATGTAGGTAAATCGAATGCATAGTTGAACTTGTCTCAAACGAGTTTTAAAATTATTTATTAATAAATGTACGAGTATTTTCGTGGTCCAGTCACTTGATTAAATGCTAATATCGGTATCAGTTCATATATGTATATGCTCAAGTATATATGTAGTGTCTGGCACCGCAGCATCATATTGCAGTTTTGTTTACAACTTTATTGAGTAACATTAATTATTTTGTTGAACTTTAAGCAGGTTGGTAATTTATAAGCCATATACGTATAAAATATATAAATTACTTGTATTAAAGATTTAGCAAAAACAACAAATATTATTTAATTTAAGTATAGAATTGAAACAATATTACACTCGTTTGCTGAATGGGTTAAAATATATTCCTTGCTTTTAAAAGAAAATCTTACAAATTAATTTTAGTATTTCAGCAAAATTTAGCATAGATCAGCGTCAGCATTTATAGCAATGAGTATATGTATATTGTATATCCTTAAAGCCGGAACCAAGATCATACCTTTCTTAATCTAATGCTACAATCACGCTTTGGCCTCGTTGTCTCTTGCATTGGGTAAGAATGAAAGTTGCAATATTGAAAATAGCTCACAAATGAACTACATTCATAGGTACACGATTTGTTAATGCTGATATGGCAAAAGTCGGAACGGTCAAGATGGAAATTTATATGGCTACGCTCGTTTGCTTTAGAAAAGTTCAAAATTCTCATTCATTTAAGTGATTTGAAAATCGTGTTTTCTTTTAAAGTATACATGATAGTAATGTAATATATGTGTGAGTGTACATTATCATAATGTGGTTCCAATCCAAAATCTATTTTGACAAATGCTTACATATAAACTTTTCCGTATGTATAACACCATATGTATAACACATAATATTTATAAATAGACAGAAAGTTGAGAAGGCTTGAGTCATGAGATTTTTTTCCTATCCTGCAAGATACGCAAAATATAAAATAAACTATCTCGCTGGACTACATTGATACAAATAATTACTTTCAATAATACATTATTGTATGTCAGACTTTATATAAAATCACGTAACAAAGGAGACTCATATATCATTATATTTAGCGTGATAAGAGTTAGCATTAAAATTATCCGCTTTAATACGTTCCTAAGCTATTATGTTGAATTCGCGTTTAAAAGATAGTATAAACGTTTGCTAACCTTTTTTAATTCTAAAGAGTGGATTACTAAAGGAGTATACTGAAAAAGTACATTTTTTTGTATTTCGCAAATATTTAGGAGAGTGTCTTAAGATCAACTAACGATACGCGATGAAAGAGTTGCTGGTGTTTGTTTCATTAAACACAACACCATGTCATTTATTGAGAGCGCAACCATTTGAACTTACCATTTATTCCATAAAACCTATTTACGTTACGACACATAAATATATGATAGGAAATAAATACATATATAATTCTTATCAAAACATTAAATAACCAATTCAGTTGTTTATTTGCAACTTCTTTAGAGAAATTAATTTGAACAGGGCATACAATTTTGTTATGATATACCTGCAGATATACTCCATATGATATTAGTCAAGTTGTTAACATTTAGTTTGCATAAACATAGAAAGTACATACTGCTAGAGCTATCAAGGTGCATGTAAATTTATTCCATTAGAAATTTACAACATATTTTAAAACCGTGTGATATATAATTATTTTCCCCTCTGAAGCGAAAGAAAGATTGTGCATTGAAACGTAGTGAAGGAAAAGTTTCTTTTTTATTTATAATTTTATACTGTGTTACTTTAATAGCGTAGATACAAGAACTACTCAACCACATTATTTTTAAATATCTAGACTTTAATGTGCACATACAATTTGCCAGCAATGAATATAATTTAAAATTTGAGAGACATAACATGCTTCACAGCTGCAATAAGGGCAGGTGGTCCGGACACATATAATAGCTAGGTTAATACTACACAAAATACTTGCTTTTGTAAACGGCACACCTATGAAATGCAAATGTTTCAAACCATTCGTTTCAAGGCCATAATTGATACATATAATATAGCAGTTCATTCAGGAATTCTTTGCGTTTGAAAGTTTGAAAGATCCAGTGCTTACATCTTTCAATTGCCCCGACTTGTTATTCCTGTGATACGATAACACGATCCTGTGCCTGTATGACGGAAGTTAGTAGTAATAAAATAAATTGATTTATTGCTTGCGTTAACCGTTCATGGGCATTATATTGTAATTCGGATCATAGAATATTAAAATATTATATTTTTAGGAAATTTTAGTTGGATTAAAATTCTTTTAAATAAAATTCAGTTTATAATTTAGGCCTCTTCACGATTGATACTGAGTGATATACAAGAGGGATGACTTGCTGGTTTAATGCTTTTAATTTAATATTTACAATAAAATAAAAAAAATGCTTATTCGAAAATATCTACCATGAACAATAAACGTTTATAATAATTTTGTAAAGCGAAATTATTAATTATACAACGGATGCTGTTATCACATGCGACGATTAGACGGTGACATAGTTTTCTATATACATTTTTTAAAAATGAATATAAAAATTTTACTTTCGTTTAGTAAAAAATAACAAAAATATAAAAGCGTAATTATCCTCTGTTATTCAAGATTACTATATCTGACTTAAAAATGTCACGCAATATCAATTCATCCTTTGAATCGATATTAAACCGGCATTTACCGTAACCCGCAAGCCTATCTTGTCAATAGCCGATTAGTGATTTGAAAAAACATTACAATAGGATATTACGTAAATGTGTTAGTAATCGATTTTATCATTGAATCTTTTCTAGTCTCCATTGTTATATAAAAGCTATTCTTCCAAAGTCATGATTTCAAACGGACAATAAACGAATGGCCTTGTCAAAGTATATATGTTATAAAATTGTAAAGGTAGACGAGAATAAGTATAGAATAAAAATTGAAAAATAAAATGTTAACACCGGAACGTGTTATCGAACTGCATTCTGATGACGTATTACATATTATATGAGTCACTATTGAAAGCTTGGCAAAGGACTGCGTATAATAATACGTGCCATTAATGTATGACCTACAGCAAGCTGTATATTGCCCGTGTCATCAGATTAACGGTGCAAGTAACGGGGACGATTTTTACAGACATAGCCTACAGGTTCGTTGATAGATATAAATATCTGGACGAATCTAAGGCCAACATATCAGAACGAGGGCAGTTTATGAATCATTAAGCGCCGTGACAGGTTTTATTTGGTGTACGAAATTTATAGCGTGGCCTTTATTTTGACTAAGAATTTTTAAATATTGAGGAGTTAACGTGAGAAGTGAGGATAAAGTAGACAAGGCCACACTTATCAGAAGGCTATGGTTTCTTTCCTTAGATAATAGAAATGTTTATGTAGAAGGTATATATTTTTATGTCATACCAGTAACTGCCACCACTCGAGTCGCAAGCTGATAATACAATTTATTGCTTGTGTACGTAACAAAAATGTATCATTTATTTTCCGTTTTTTAGAAATTATTTCATAGACATTCTATAGATATCCCTTAATAAAACAGATAAGACGCCAAATTAAAAACAAAACCTCATGACACACTTAAATGAAACAATAAATATTTCTAAAGGAAAAAAATGATACGTTGTCACAGTGATATGTTAACGTTGTCGCGTTCAGAGAAAACGTCCCTGAGATAAAACACACGCGACCTAGAATGTGAAAATAGCCCCGCATCACCTTGCGACTCTCACGGCCAGCGTAGATCTAAAATAAAGTGCAGGTGTAGAAGTTATTTAGGCATACCAACATTTCAAATCACTGGACTTTTCAATTTTAATATGATGTTTAGTACAAGGTAACGACCGAAATATAATAATTTTATGTATTTATCTTAACACATTTATTTTCATCATTCGCTCAAAAGATATTAGTCTAACTGGGAGCCTTCAAGTTTCTTTAAAATAATGTGTATATTTTTATCGTTTCAGTTTCAAGGCCTATACAATTTTTCAAATTATGTACACATTTGTTTTTATAGTTTATATTGTGACAAGTTACACGTGAAATTTAGTGCTTTTTCTGTTATTGAATCAGTCGTCGATTAGCGACGAAGTTTTATTTAGATACGTTGAAACAAAACTAAGTGAACATTTTTAGATAACATATAAAAATAATAATGCAGCGGCACTCAAATCCGCGACTCTTGGAAACCGTTTAAGCGCTATGACCACTAAGCTATGCGTTCTTAACCAGCAATGACGATATTCTTATACGGTTATTACATGTTTATTATTTTATGAACATCACTGTAAAGTTATTTTCAAATTTCTACTCCTTAAAGGTAATTAACAAAGAAATATTAAAATACTGAATAAACATTTCTCTGGTAGCATAACCTTTATCGAATGTAATACAGCATCTTCAAGACAGTCGTCATTTATAATCTATTGTTACGTTACCTTCAACTATTACATAACACTCGTTTACAATCAGACTAGCCATTCTTATAATAACAACATTTGTTTATGAGATCGAATAGTATGCTGTTCGTCACGAACGTGAAACTATTATTTTTAAACATAATAGAATAGAGAACAATAGGTGCAGTGAGAGATATCTAGTAGCCTGATTTCATTATAATAATTTTGTATTCAGTTTAAATTAAGAAATGCATAATTTTGATTATTTCGCTTCAGACGTCATATTTTCGATGTCGCAACCTTCACTTGATCTACAATCCACGTTGTGTGTAAGGGTGCATGTCATTATGATTACTTTTATATATGTTTTTTTTATTTATTTATGATATTTCATTTTATTAACACTTGAATAGACCGTAAACGAATTATTTGGCATGTCACTAAATTGGCTTGCAGCACTACTTGATATTATGGCCTCTATTTATCTAGGCGTACAACTGTCTATTAAATTACGTTGATTTATGTGGAATTCGAATTCAATTTAACAGCAAAATCAAACAAAATAACCTTCAGAACCACTCTAGATTAAAGCGCTCTCATCGATACCTTTTCAATTTATAATAACTCAATGGATTGTTTTTTGTAATTTAGCATGAAGACTCGGTCTTTAGCGCTATCGGCCAAGTCAAAATGAACTTATCGTTTACACTTGGTTATTGTATTGTTACCACTGTAATAACTTAACAGAAGATAAGAATAAGTTTGAGTAAAAAAGCAATGAAAAAAATCATTATTTAAATAATTAATAAAAAAGTTATTAAATTTTATATTATTTGGTACAAAAGTATATATAGTTTACGTAATCTGATTTGATAAGATCACAACGTACAATTTAATTGACTATTGATGCAATATCAACAAGACCACGTAGTGGCTTCCACAAGTAAAAGTTAGTAGTGCCTGCATAATCGATGAAAGCGTTTGTGAAAGACCATATTTAGAAAGTTCGTAAAATGTATATTTTGGTGCTTCTATTAATTACTTCCAATAAATAATCGGGTCCGTGTTATGAAGGCAAAGGTGGTATGCCAAATGAATATTTATTAAGAAAAATAGTAGGCGGCATTTTAAATTTATAATGTACAGTTAACTTAATATTTTCTTGTTCGACAATAATAACACGTGCAAGATAAAAATGACAAATAATTAATGTATCTAGCTCAGAAGAGGAATGCGATCAAACTTTTATGTATAAAATGAATACTTTACTTATCCATTGACACTGAAACAATTTAAATGATATTCAAACTGACAAGACAATCGGTGATTATATTGATTGATGAGTGCCGTCGGTGGGCGATGTTATTCTAATATTCTAATGTGGAATAAAGGTTTTCCAGCAACAAATATAATTTACATCTGAATTTATTATACCGACAAGGCACTTGTAACTTTTTTTATTTTCTTTTATCGATTACTCTTACATTCTCTAAATACTTGCTAAATCATATTTATTCGTATATACTTAATTATAATTAAATTATTATCTAATTAAAATAATATTTTATCTACGAACAGATTGAATGATTATACATGATATTGGAATAACCAATAAATGACATCATTACAATAATTGTCTTTTAGTGAGTAATGTACGCAAAGTAAATATTTCTGGTAATATTTGTTCAATTGAGACCTAATTAATGTAGCTACTTACAAGTAAGAATTTCTATTGTTTTGAATTTTTTTCTTGTGTATTTTTGTTTCGTGCTATAATTATGCAGCTTCACGTTTTACCCCGCATGACAAAGTAGTCAGAGATAACAAAATATCAAGACAATCCGTTGCGCGCTTTCCGCCCGAAATTTAAGATGATAATAAAGTTTAAACTTAATCATTTCCCCTAGTGTTATAATTTTTATTTTTAATAACAGATTAGGTATGCCCAGGAAGTAAATTGATGTGTATAAAATTAATACGTTGAATTTGTAACATAGGTCCTAAAAATATTAATATAATTAATAATTAAAAAACATCTAAGATCAATGAAAAAGGACTACACCTGCAAAGGTGTTGCGATTTGGTCCAACGCCAATTTTGTATCATTTTGATAAACAATGTAAGGACCGTTAGCCGACATACTTCGAATAGTAAACAAACAAACTAAGTGAAGAGCAGACGTGATAGTGACACGCGGTCTGATTAAATACAAGAAGATCAACGTACGATAAGTGTATTTATTAAATTTGTGTGTTGTTATAAAATTGGATTGTATTTTATAATCGGTGTGTGTCTAAGAAATTTTGGATGGTAATTTAATTCACCGTTTTACTTTAATACCTGATTGAGTATTTAATGTCCGGTATATGTCCAGTGTAACTGTCGTGTGTGGGGCAATACCTGGAAAAGAGAGAACGGTTTATTATAAATGTATTTGGTATAATTAACAAAAAAAAACATTATAGATATTGTCACCACATGCGTCATAAGGAGGCACGATAATTTTTATATTTCATATAAATTCGTCCTTCTATCTATTCTTCAATGTGAATAAAAATCCCTGCGAATGGAAAGCGGAGTCACTAGACCTCGAACCTGCCTACTGCATGTAATGCACTATACGCATTAAGATAAAACAGATATAATTGGCATAGCTACTAGTAGAATACTTATTATAAGTACATTCTAGATAGTCATATTTTTTTGTGTGGGCGCGTGAAAAGCCGTCTGGGATATTTTCATCTAACGAAGGCTATTATTAAAAACAAATCCGACGTTCAAGCTCTAGAAAATTCCTCTGTTACTAGTTGGAAATAATCAACCGTTTGAGTCGAATGAGAATTTAAGTTTTTTTAGGCTAATTCTTTGATCTGCTAAGTTTCACAACCAGCATATCGTTTATTTTGTTTATCTGTTCATATTAATAATGACCAATATATAAGTAGCTATTCATTTAATAATTTACTCTCTAGTGCTGTTACTACATCATACAACATTAGGTACATGACCTAAATGAAAAAAAAAAAGAATTTCAAGCGAATAAAGTTATGCAATATTAAGCGAGTATAGGTGTCAGTCTTGGGAAACACAAGAATGTCTGTACCATAGCTATTTCTAAAGTTATTACTCACATATTTTTAAATACGCGTAATAAACCTACTTCCGCGCACGATCCCAGTCAAACTATAAATAGAGTTCGTCTATCATCAAATCATTCACAAGCTCATAGAAATGCAAAATATGTAAATGGATTTGTATATTTAGCTTAAAATAAATATTTTATAAATAAATACATCAAAAGTGTATCTCCAACTTAAAAATGTGTGCTATAATAATTTTGCTAATATAATTTGAAATATTTTATGGAAGATCTGTTACATACATACCTATGACTAACATTACAATATAACATATGTTCGGTTTCAATATGTTTATTAATATAAGTCACAGTTATTTTGAAATTTGAACACGTTTAATTACTTTACTGTAACATACGAGTAAAGGTTACAATGTACTTTCAAATGAAATATTTTATTTTTATCTTCCCAATTTTGTTGTGAAAAGTGCAGTAAACACATTGTTAAGAGATTCCGCTTAGAACTTAATTCTTTGTGATGATAAATAGATATCTAATTAAAATTAAGGTGTCTGTTCCTAGTATTAAAATAGCTGCATTTTATTGACCACTGACAACAACAATTTCTACATTTTTGGTGTCTCTTTGTTTTGGAAATTTTGAAACGGCAACTTGCTGATGCTACAAGGTTACAAGGATGTTAGAAGGAGTAACTTAGGCTACTTTTATTTTAGAATTATAATAAAGATACAGAGATATTAAATCTCACGCGCACAAAGTCGGGACACATCTTTTAAATATACTATATACTATGATATATTGGACGTTAATTATAATTTGTAAGACTTGTAAGATTGTGTTTAATCTTATTTAAAGATCGTATTTTATAAAAAGCGTATTGCTTTAAATATATATAATAAATAAAATGAATCGCTGTGAAAAGCTGCATCGTATTCGTCTTAATAGATTTATATTTCACTTGATGAATTAGTTTCACTTCACTTCGAAGTATTTCATGACGTGTAGACATACATTTATTAACAATAGAGTATAGCTAATATTTGCACACAATGCAAACTCATAACACTCCCATAGACTGTAAATAGGGTAAGCTAGTTTTTGTTTAAACAGGCAAGAGATATATACTTATATTGAATATTGTTTTGAAAATTCTTTTATAAAGAATAAAGTAAAATTGACAGAAATTGCATTAAACAATAACATAATCATATTTCATATTGTTTTTAATTATGCATGTGGAATTTTAAAATGCATATTCTTAGAATCTAGTACGACTAACATAAAGATAGGAGGTCAAACACACGTTCCGGTCGAAAGGCAACAATGATCATTTGTATTACCTAGTTCCGTTGCGGTTCATCTATCCAAAATATAATGAAAATTTTAATGTAACAATTGTATAGAGTTTTATTTTTATTACACAAATAAAATAGCTACACTATTTTTAAATTGATGGCTAGCTGCATACTATACTTAAGGAAAAAGAGAGAGATGAGGTTAAAAAGAAAGTATGTTTCGATTACGATATTTAAAAGCAGATTCACGATTTATCCTACATAGTCAGAGTAGTCTAATGTCAAGACACTTAGTTGGCTGCTTTGACTCAACGCCGTGCTTTGTCTTACCAAAGCGGATGAATGAAATTAATTTTAAAATATAATCATTTCCCTGAGTGAGAATTGAATTGATAATTATCCATCAATAATCAATGGCGTTTTTTTTCAGATGTTGTCACATTAATTGTATGTATTCTAGGACGTATGACACGTACATATCAAAATCGCGAACCTATTTGTTTTTATAACTTAGTGCCTAAAATAGACATATTACACCTAATGACAATTTTGTCTAAATAGGTGGGCCTATATGGTGGAGCAATTTACTGTACAAATACAGAATGACAATGTAACAAAACAAAAGAGGTGCTCGTGGCACATAGCGAGTACGATAGCTATGTTGGGACATGCTTCGTCATACATATTACATGTACCCAAAAAGATAGTCATGCCGTGCAAAAATAACGATTTAAAATATACGCGAATGTAAGCTGACATGTTATTAATTTAAAGAACTAAACTAGATATGAAAATAGCTAGTGATTTCGACATACTATATAGTAGTCAATGAAGTTTTTAAGTCATATACATATACCTAATGAAATTTCGTTTTCTTGATTTTTTAAACGAAATTTTTTACGCAATAAAACTGCCTAAATTTATTTGGAATCTCAAATATCTGTGGCTCTTTATAGTATATTTTTGTTAAAAGGTGCTTTGTTTCTTAATCACTAATTAGTGAACGCGTTACAAAGTAAATAACAGGCTTACCAGCCAAAAAAACAATACACCTACTCAACAGACCATTTGGAAAGCCGCCACTTACACTCATCTATTGTTAAAGTTTCGGCATAATTAGATATCAAAGTATATAAATATATTATACATAGTATCAAAGTAGTATTCATAATGACTTTTAAATGCATTTGTGCAATTCGTTTTAGTATTGACCTTGTTTAAGCAGACGGAGTATTATTTACAATACAATCTATTTTGTAAAAGGTTTAAGGGCCCTTAATTTGTGTCACAATAAATATTTAACAAGTTATTTTACTTTGAACTAGTTTTAGTTTTTTAAAATGGTTTGCGTCGATTATTACAAGAAAACTCTCGGTATTACCAGTTTTCGTAGGAATTAAAAAAAATAGTGCTCTATACGTTCTTCAAGGAACATACTCAAATGTCAAACATGTCAAATTTTAGTTTCCAGTTTGTCAGCAAAAGGAAAGTAATGCAAGAGTGTTATACACTCGTATATAAATATGTGAAGTTAAGGTTAATGTACAAAAATAAATAAAAAAGTAGGTACAAATAGCAAAAGCGTAACACGAATGCGATTTTACATACATATTTTAGTTGTATTAAAAATTTGATGTACTGAATATGTAGCTATCGACAGCCAACGTATAACCTACCGTTTTATGATCTCATAATTCTCTTTAGTCCAAACAAAGTCAAGGTTTGTGGTTATATTAATATTTTACAATTAATTCCAAGAAGAACTACGTGGATATAACCTGGATGTAGTGCTTACCACAGAAAGTTACGGAAACTTAGTACTTAAATATTTTCATAAATTATTATTTTACAATATATGTAAGTCTATTTATTTTATATTTTTAAATGTATTTTATCAAGCAGGTTTTGAACCGCTATAGTGACAGTTTATTCATTTCCTTTTTTCATTTAAATGGAAGATTCAGGGTCCACTTAATTAAAGACTGCAACAGCTTCGTTATAATTTCTATAACGTTTTTCAATAAAAACTTGACTAATATTTAAATCTATTTAATAAAGTAATTTAGATATATCATTACTCTCTCTCTGTCTCATTACTCTGGTTTATATGTCGAGGTCATCAAAATTCAATATAAATAAGTATTATTGATCTAGTACTCGTAATAAAGAGGTTTTATCTTCTACAGTAGATATACTATTACCTAAACATATTCTTAGTAAAACTGTAAAGTATTGATTAATGTACTTACAGCGGAAAGTTACAATCATCCCACGAGTAATCATATTTTAACGTTTGCTTACAATAAATACTTTAAGGTCGACCTTTCTGGAGAAGCCTTTAAAGGGTAGTAATCCTTTTCAAAAGTAGGTATGTTAATGAAATAGTTTACAAGTACTGTTACACGTATAGGTTATATTTATAAAAATCGCATATAAAAGAATATACCTACGTATTTCTTACTATAAAAGGCCTTCGTTGCTCAGTGGGACATCGTCTGACTGTAAACGCTGTAGGTTGTGGGTTTTATTCTCCTTCGGAGGAATGATTATATATTAAAAAAATATTTTCATTTCTCCGCTATGGTAAGACAAAGTGCAGTGTTAAGTTAGTTCAGTTAGCACGCAATGTCTTGATTTCGGGTGGAAAGCATTCAACAGAGTATCTTGACAGTAGTTGCGTTTCTAATTTTTTTATAATAGAAATAAGTCGGTTTGAGATACTGTTCTTTTTCTATGCATCCATCAATCTCTTATGAAAAAATGCAGATTTAATATCGACCTTGGTAAGTATTAATGAAAATTCATAATTATATATTTGTAATATGCTGATGGTTCGCGCTGATGCACCGATTAGAGAAAGATTATTGCTGTTATTTATTAAATAAAAAAATATATCAATACAACGAAAACGATTCTGACTATCAGTCTTTCAAACTTTAGATTTTTTTAATAATTGCATACTTTCAGTATTAATTTAATGCAATATAAATTGATGTGATTCGGAATTTTTCATTTGCCGATATAGCGAAAGCGGTACATGGTGCTTGCGGTTCTAGAGGCAATAATGCGATGTAGCACTGTTGACACCAACACTACCTAATTCGGAGTCAATTAACCGAAGTTATCGGAGTTAAATCACCGTTAAAAAATATTTCAATAATTACTTTTTAGAGAAAACATCTTGCATTAAGTAGGAAAAAAATGTTTTAACTTTACTAAGATGAAATGTATAAAATATATTAAATAAAAAATAAGTGTATTTTACATTATTGATATCGATTGGCAACGCGTGCATATGAGTGGTATATTCTCATACATATGCAAATGTATATGTATCAGAATATACCACTCATATCATATGCACGCATATATTAAGATTCCAAGTTCTGCAAAATGGTACCTCTAAATGTAATTTTTACACAAAATTTATTTAATATTTATAACCCAATAAGTTTGTATAAGTATACATATATATGTATATATTTAAAAGTTAAGTAAGTAAAAGGCTACACACAATTATCTTAATAATCCTTTAGAATCGTTCTAAAAGAAAAAAATCATCGAGTGCGTAAAAAATAAACAATATTGCAATGTAAGTTACAGCATAAATTCATATCTCATTGTAAATTTTACATTCTTGAGAATTTTAAAATAATTTCCTCGCTCCCCATAACTGATCTGTAGTCCACCGCAGGCGTGAATGGGGGGTTCAAACAAATAATAATTCGAAAGTTCCCCTTGCAGTTACGACGGCTGCTGGGTTTATCAGAGATTATCGCCTGAGATAGAAGCGGGAGTGATAAAGACAGCAAGATAAGTTAAATGCATTTTGTGATAAAAACTTCGGTATGAGATTCAATAGCACTCGTCAACGTCTATGTACATACGTATGACGTACTATGTGAAGTAAATATAGTATAAACTATTTTCTAATTATAATAGCAAGTGAGTGTAAGCAATTTGCGTAGGTGTGAGGACAGACACCGAAATAGACTTTGGCAACGGTCGACTTGCAATGTGGTGATTTGATCTAAACTCGTCTATCCGTTTCAAATTTATAAGTTTTATATTTTTTGAGCATCGATCAAAGAGATTTTGATTTGTCAGATTGAACATTAAATGTAAGTTAATCATAGAAATTTGTTACTTGTTTTTCTACACAAACTCCCAAGTTATACTTTATATTTTAATGTTTCTTCTTTACTTTCCGGGTATTTCAAACAAAATATGTCCCATAAATCTTAAACACAATATAAAGACTTAGGTTATTATTATCATTAGATAAATCCTTGCAAGCATCGTACTAGCTCAAGTTCAAAAAACATTGTTTTTGATCATAATGCTAGTTAAATACATTCCAAAACGTCGCATGTTAATAGAACAACCAGGTTGAGTGGTAATAAGAGAGATTGATATGCAACGCACCTGGGCGTAGGCGGGTCAGCTTGCCACGGCTGTTTTGAAATGTACAACTTCACTGAACTATAGAATAACAAGACAAGCTACGACAATAGATGCATCCCTCTTGTTTGTTGTTGAGCTCCATATTCTATTTTACGAGGTTTTGTTAGCCTAATGTGGCATTCTTGTGTGAAAGCTCTCGTATAGTTCAGCTGCAATATGTAGTAACGAGTTACTCTGAAGCTTAACTGCCTTTTAGCTTTTATATTTTTGTACTTTTTGTAATTACGAATAATCATTTATTTTATAAATACTTTCGTAAAGCGTTAAGAATTCACATAAATTTAAAGATATTGTGACACATTAAAATAATTGTAATGATTTTTTTACTATAAATAAGTTTATCATTAAATTTGTACGTGATTTTTTGTATATGTGTAAATAAAATAGTGAAATAATAATATGTTCTAAATATTTATTGACATACAGTGATTGAATACTTGCATGAAGTTATTAATCAAAAATTTAATTGATGTCAAAATTAAACACCCATAGAACTTGTATGAAGTATAAAATTAAGTTACATGATGAGTGTATAATTTAATATATCCACATACTTAGAGCTGTCCGAAGCGAACCGGTCTCTTTGGTGTTGTTTATGACGTGGGTTTATTTGTAACTATTTACGAAGCATGTCATTCGAACTTTTCAAAGAAGTCTATAATTACTTGAATTGAAATTAAGATTATCATTACATTCAATCATTATATTTTATATGATGTTGATTTTAACGATATAATTCTATGTTGATATAATTGACAAGTACAAGCTGTTGATGCCTTTAAATCGTCTAACCTAACCAAGGCATGTTTAAATAAACCTTAATACATGTTATTATAGAGTAAAAATATAGTAATATAAACCAGTATTTACATATTGATAACATGAGTACCACATAGTTAGAAAGTAACGTTTCTCTGGCATTATGTTAATGGATATTCCACTATCACTGCTAGAGTTCAATGTTCAAGGTCGCCAACGTAGGGTAAGCTGTAGGCTTTTTAGAAAACGTTTGTATTAACAGCGATATGTTTTTGTTTACCTTGTGGACAACGATTATATTTGTTTCATAAATCTACTTTATTTGTAATTAACTAAACATCGCGAGTTCTTATTATTATTTTAAAAATTAAATTATTCCGGACATTCGGTGAAAGAAATCTGTTAGTAATAACTGCATTACTGGTCAAGAATTAAAGTTCTGTACTATTTTAAAAGATCATATATAAAAGAGAAACAAAGTTGCAGATGACAATACGATCTAGCGGTAGTAGTAGTTAACCACTTTTGTATTTGAAGTAAAAGTATTCTTAAAATATATACCTTATAATAAAAAATGTTTATAAATCCGAAAGTTCAATTTAAAAATCTCTCAACCTAGTAAACGGATTCTAATTTAATATAAACTGACAGTTAAAGCGAATAGCGAAGTGTTTTTTCTTCTTTATTTTACAATCTATTTAATTAATGTCAAAATATGAAACATAAATTTTAATTAACTGCCTTAAATTATAATAAGTGAAAGTATATTATTGGGCACGAGTTTTGGAAGGCAATATATTACTTCCCGGTTTTATTGGGCAGTTATAAGAGCTTACGAATAAAACATTTAGTATTAAAAATATAACTTTAGGTATTTTTTTGTACATCACATGACAAAATCAGCATGACGGGTGCAGAATAATATTTAAGGTTATAAATGAATCGAAAACTTTACAGTAGTCCGTGGTCACAGGTCACAGGCAACGGACTGATGTAGTGTTCGATACGTCAGGGTTCCTAAAATGTATTTTCTAATACTAAAATATACGCGATTAATCCGTTTCATTTGTAATGTGTAAAAATCGCAAAAATCAAAGATCTAAATATTTAAGGTTGGTTGCAAATTACATAATTGTATGCACTACTCGTAGCTTTTAAAAGCTACATTATATAAAGCCAGTTGTAAAGCTATATATAAGTTATATGTGCCTTGTAATTTCGAACTAGGACACAGTAATGAAAGCACACTATTGTTTGGCAGTAGAATATATAAGCTGAAAACTGTACTCTTTATATACCATATGAACATATATTGGAAGGAGACTGGCACTAAAATATACCTCGAAGTAACATTATTTATTAAGAATTAAAAACATTGACGGTCTGTAATTCTTAACAAGTAATGAACGCTATTTCATGAATTATTTTATATTCAAATAAATTGCACTATGATTGCCCTTTTATTTTATATTCAATATAATGTCGTTTCTGTTCTAATTTAGTGGAAACAATGATAACATTGTGTCAGTATAAAGGACAGTCGATAGTTTTTGCAGAACCTGTTCGGTTAACAATGCTAAGTGGCTAGGTGTGGGCAGGAACTGTCATAGATACTTGCACTCGGGTAAACATTGACACCACGGATGTGGTTTCATTTACTTTGTCACTTGTCGACCAAGTAGATATATTTCATACACATAGTACAAAATTCATATTTTTAATTATCCTTTCTAAGCAGTCAAAATCATGAAATAAACATAAAGAAAAGTGTTTTTACCGTGAAATAATCGTATATAATCATATACAAAATGATCAATAATTAAATAAGGTTAAAGTGACAAGGTTACCTTAAAATTTTAATATCAAGAATAAAATAACTTACATAAAAGTCTAGCAAGGAATGATATTTTTTTTAAATATAACACTAGCAGCTGCAAATAACTGCGTCAAGGTCAGTGTAACATAGCTTCAGAAAAACACTTTAGAATCACGGTGGCATCATCAAACGCTACGTTAATTAAGAAAAATTATTATTCAGTCCTCGGCCGAGAATCATTGCAGATACCAAGTAATTTATGATCGATTTTTACAATGCATTTTATGATAGAGTTGTGAAATTTGCACCGTGTTGTTTCGAATGTTTTTTGGGCTAGTGCCAAGAGTCAGCTAACAGCGACAAGGAAAAAATAGCTGTCACTCGTTACGTAATCCATATATACACGGCGTCAACAATCCATCAAGCAACGGTTAAAAATCTACCATCCTTTTCATCTTGAAGACGTGAGAAACTAACACAGCTGAACCGTTCTAGGTTTATTATTAGGTAAAAAAAGACTCTTTCAATGCATTTTCTATGGTTCAAGTTAATCATGCATAGTTTCCAGCTGATATTAAATTTTGAACTCGAAATACATGCATATATAAACTGTATAAAGCACATAAAAGTACTAGCTCATAATAATTATAAAATAGCGACGAGAAATAAGAAAAAAAATAACTATCAACAATGAATGCACTTGCAATGTTTTGTACGTGTAATAAATTTTTGTGAGGACGATAAAATCTGTTTGGTATGTAATGCTTATCGGTAGTCAATGACCTCGGATTCAGGGGAATTATGCGAAAGGTATGCCAAGGTGATAACTTATGTATTTAGTGGCAACAAAGGTATTTGAGCTTCGATTCGATATGGCTTTAAATTTTAATAAAAATCGACTATCTTGCAATCTTATTATTTTTATCCCGTTTTGTTGGCCTTTTAGAATGATAGATATATATTTATGTTAGTCTCTGAAAGTGTGTAACCGAGAACTTTCAATTTATTAAACTTTCCATGCCAATTTTGTATATTTTGATTATGGTTTTTATTCAGCATTTATAGTCTTTATTTTCAATAAGTTTTACTGGTTTTTGGGATTGTTAAAGTAATAGGTTCATCAAAAGCTTTCATATGGAGAGAGTCGCAATAGTTATATGTAAATTAGTAAATTTATAGCTAGTTCCGAAATCTTCCTCATCACTTTCACGGCTGATTTCTAGCACAACACAAATACTATTAATATATATTTTATTAAGCAGTGATTGAAAATAAAAATGTTGTTTTTCTTATTAGTATATCATAAAAATAAGGAATTATGAGGGATTATAACGGAATATAAGGGATTTTCTATATTACAATTATATTGCAGTTTAAAATTAAATAAAAATATGTATACAAAATGGAAAATTTAGATAAATTCTCAGTTAATATTTTTTATTAAATACCACTGTTTGCTATATTAATAATATAATAATATACGGTAATTAATTTATAAATTCGCGTGACCCTTACACGAAACTAACAAAATAATGATTCATAATTGCCGGATTTAAAACTCGTCATGTTTTCCTGTTCTGGTGTTTAATACGGAAAATGGTGTGCTAGTGACCTCCTTGCGGAAGTGCGTTTGCAGTGTGCGGTGCGCTTATGACTGGTCGGATAACTTTTCGCAGACGCATCTGAAGCTCGACCGCGACATTGACCCGCACCGCCACGCCACGTACGGCCAATGCACCGGGGGTTTGTCGCAGGCTCTTTGTTTATATTGCGTTTGTATCCTACGATACATCGTGCGCGCCGGTCGTTATCCTTTATTCCTTACGCATACACATCTTATGTTGCCGTCTAATGCACAAAAAGTAAAGCTAATGAAGCGCAATTACCGCCACTTAGTAAGCTTTATTTGTAAATGTGGAATTTGTTTAATATCGACCGCATTGTGAATTCCTGGTTAAATGGAAAATTAATTTATAATATTGATTTTTGTAGTGATAAAATTTGAATTCTATGGCATTTGAAAATCTGAATATTTCACAAATAGCATGATTTTATTAATTGAAACTATAGCTTGTATGTAAAAAAATATAAGAAATAAAATATAGATATAAAAAGATATTTACTAAATACAATGATGACAAATATAAATTATTTAGTGACTTCTTTAAATAATCTAGCCCTACAGTTGAGTGCTTTCGCAACTTGTTAATGACATTCCTCTCGGGTTGAGCTCACGGGGTGCGTCACAGCATTCGTCATAGAGCTTCAAACCTTCACGTAAATGGCACCGATTTGATGCATTTTCACGTACATTACGAAGCTATAGTTTCCCTGAAACGCTTGTTTCATGGTGACGCAAAGTCAGACGCCCGCGCTTTCAGCGGCGCCTGCGTCGGACCCATTTTAGGACATGACTAACGGAAATTCGATTCCTCTCGCTCCGGCCCGTTCCCGCTCGTGGGATGCGACGTGCGTCCGTCTCACTCGCACCAAAAGCTTCAAGAAATCTTTTAATAGTGTCCACGGCCGCGATCTACTTTCAACTTGCGGCGGGAAATTCTAAAAGATTATATGAATTTTCCGAAGTGCGAATTTCATTTAGTTATAAGAGTATTTAATAATGAAACTCATTGCTGATGTATCAGCTATAGTTTATGTCTAGTTCTATGTAATCTGATATTTTTGGTAACGGTATAAAAATATAAAAATATTAGTAATTTATATGTTTTTTAATAAAATCAATTATGTTACAGTTTGGTTCTCGGATTTGAAATATATACCTCATTTATATTCACAAAGTAGGCGCTATCTAAAAATAGAATCATAATCTGATTTTGTAATAAGTACTATCAATAACGTTCGATGGTTATTAAAATAACTTTTCTAATAGTATTAGTTAATAATCATGGGGGTATTTATTAATAATGACGTACTTTAGAGTTTTAAACATAAACACCATAAATATGAGTCACGAACGTGATAAGGATATAATTAACAAATTATTGGAATTACACGCGTAATATTTTTGTTTTTATTACGTATCAATACTTGAAAAACCTATGTAAATTTGTCGTTTTAAACTGACCTTTTTCTGTTGTTTCTCCCAAGCCGGGTCTAGTAGACCCTCGCGCTCCCATTCCTCCTCTTGTTCCATGTACCCATCTCCGTACTCATAGTTATTTGTTATCACCCCGTTGTCCATCATCATGGTCACCGCACTGACCGTCGATTTCGATGTTCGTTCGAGCCTATGACCGCGAACTCGTGTGTGTTAGTTCGCACCACGCACTGCAACAGGCAGCCGGCCACACGCCCGCTGCAAGAAGACTGGCGCACGAGCGCTGCTAACGGCGGCGTGCAGAACTTTCTAAGCGCATTCCAATTTACGCGCGAAGCTGTCAACATGACAGTTTATTTGTAATCGGTTCGATATGCATAATGCTGGCAACATTAAATTATATTATTTATAAATACACAGTCACGCCATCTTGAATAATGCTATAGCAAATAGTATAGGGATTTGTATGGAAAACCTTGTTTACGGTCCATAAATAAACCTATTATGATGAAAGTACTTTCAACTGTTTTCTGTCACTCAATATTCATTTCAAGCTCAATATTGCTCAATATTGCATTTTTTTAAGAGAATAGGGAAAAGGAAATAGTTAAAATATGATATATATATATATATATATATATATATATATATATATATATATATATATATATATAACAGCATTCTATTGGAGATCGATCTTTCTTCTTCATAATATAATATAACCCAGCTTAATATTAGCTAAACTTTTAAATTTAAGTAAAAAAGATAATATTAATTGTTTATACGTGTTTCTAATAAAATATCAAAAGCAAATAACTTTATAATATACATTTATTTATATTAAGCTTTAAAAGTTATTTTGTATTAAAAAACGTTTTAAAAGGGTGTTGAATTGAAACAATTCCAAATTACACAAAAAAAATTTATTCACCACATAAATTTTCTTGAATAATAGTCTTGCTCACGCAAAATAACAGATATAGATATAATTTTGTATTTCTTGAAGATTCCATTTATTAACATACTTTATAGCAACATCCACGATCACAGGAAGGTTAAAATATTGGAATAGAAAAGTTTTTAACCATAGAGTTTGACATGTCATTAACATTTGGTGTTTCTACAAATTAATAAATATTTTATAAATAATATATGAGTATTACACATAGTGGAATAATTCTAAGGTTTTGCTACACAGAAGAAATTCACAATAGTTTAAAGTGTTGAACAGATGAAGCGATTTCCAATAGGTACATAAAATAAAATAAGATCATTTAAATTTAAAAAGTCAAAGTTATAGTATTTAAAAAAAAAATTGTTGACGTCGAGGCTTAATTAAAATTCAGTTTATACATATTTCGTTTCGAGGAATATATATCCATATATAATTTTGTTTACATATTGTTCAATATACTTTAAATCTGAGCAATATTAGAAAAATATACATAGGTATCATAGTACAAGGCTTAAAGACGATTGTTCATTTGAAATGTAAAATTGTTAACATCAAAGTCGGTACATTGATTCAACAATCATAATAAGTCAAAAATAATAATAAGGTACTTAATCTAACCATTCGATTATCTAAATTTATAAAATAAAAATCAAACATGAAATCCTGCGATTTTCGGTAAGAAGTCACATGTGCTTTTTTATTTTTCAACAATCGACGACTATTTTCAGAACTTTTGTTGCAATAATGCTGATTATAATCAAGATGACTATGACATATACCCACTGACAAACAGTTTTAAAAAAATATAGATCTACTTTCTTAGGATAACATTTAATATTAATAATACTGACCAAAATATTTTCCTTGGTGTTTCTTTATTTTCTAATTCACATTTTTAGTCAGTGCATATTGATTTTTTAAAATATAATTATCAATCCAAAAAAATGAAATATGCATATTTGATTTTAGTCAATAGATACTGGCTACGACAAAAGCGAAGAAAACAAAATATACCAAGTCAATATGTTAAATGGGTTAACATCAATAGTAATTCCTATATAATAAGACTATTCTACAACATTTGGTTCAGAAATATTTAACAATTCAGTACATGTCACACTATTCAACATGTAGAGTGGAAGATCTTAAATTACGTTCTCTATATTCATTTTATTTTTATATATTTATATAGATTGCAGTCTGTTTCTCATTTTTTTAACATTCAATACAAAGCAAGCACAGACTGCATAGTTTCAAGTATCTTGAAATTAATATATTAGTACATTCTTAAAATTAAAAAAATAATAATGTTTTCATTGGGCAAATTAATCTTCGACTTAATGGAGGCAAAATTATTTATGAACAAAAATAAATTATAATGATATTCAAAGGATAAAAAATATACATAGAAACCTAGATACAAGAACATGTTATGCAATATATTTAATATATATTTTTTTGATAATAAACTAGGTAAATATTTCATTTAATGAGATACCTATATTGGGACATTTACAATCACATAAATATATGCTCCATGTACTCTACAATATGATAATAGGAAAATACCGATAGATTTGATTACACAATTTTTATATATTTTTCGTTTACTCAACACAGATATACAATTTGGTAAAAAGTAACAATGGGGATATAGTACAATATTTAATATATGGAAATTTTGACATCCATTCAAGGTAAACACTACAATGTAGGCACACAAAGGTATAATGGGAAATTTAAAGCTTCACTTGTAGAATAAAATATATATACAAGTTGTAAATGTTGTACATTTAATATATAAGATTGTGCGAATCACAGGAGAGGAGAGCATTTATATTCAACTACAACGACGACAATGAATAAAAATAACTAAGTTTCGTATCTTTCGTAGAGCAAATTCATACTACGAATAATATATTTAATAGTAAAATTAAAATCATAATAAAATAAAATAAAATTTTATGGGTTTGCCTTACGAAAGGTACGTCAAAATAAATATAGTAGACTTCCTACAGCAGTTATGAAGATATCTCGCTTGAGATCCGACTACACATTGTTACTCTACACAAACATAAATCATTTGCCACTTATTTTTTACCAAATAGACTATACGCTTATAGAGTAATGTAACATTATACATCTAACATTTAGAATTCGATTACATGTGTTAATAATATACTTATCTTTAGTCAGCAATCAGTCATTTATTCGCATGCCGTCATCTAAAAGCAGTTTAATTTGCGTGGATCTTACCGGGGGCTAAACATATAACGTGGTAAACAACGTGTAAAGATAGAAAGATGCGTCCAAAGTCTAATTAATACAATGAGCAAACTGATTCCGCTATTTAGTTAACTGTCAGGGCGGATATTTTTCTCTTCATAAGTTTATATTTAATTTGTAAAATACAACAAAACAAATCCCCAGTTCGTGACCCATTTAGCTATTTCCAAAAACACATAAGTTAAACATCTCTTATACATATAAATGTTTCAATATCAGCAACGTCGGTTTGTTTATTAATTTCTCAATCTTGGTACCAAAAATAGAGATGATTATACTGAACACGTCTAGCTAGATGTAAAAAATATAGGTATCAATGAACAACAACAAGGAATATACTCGAGAAGTGTACAAATATATCTCGTACCTACTAAAGTATATCTATAACAATAATACTTTTGAAGGCGTCAACATACCACAATGAGAAGAACCCAATCTATCGTAATCTATCTAATACACTGATAACCTTCACAGCTCCTTTATATTCCATAGTCGAAACTTTCAAATTCGGAATACCTTGAATCCTGTTTTTGCAGTCGTTGTTGACATGCTTCTAAATAGTCTTCTTGGATTCTATACATTCCAGAGTTTGCTTGATACATAAGCGTTTCTAAAATACGTTCGTTTTTGATAGCTTTAGATGGTAAGACAACTTTTATGAGCTCTTGTGGTGATATCCTGTATAGTTTTAAGTCCCTCGCTAATCTATCCATAATGCATTTGAACTCATTTTTGGCATCAGTCTTATTGGCAGATTTAGATTTGATTTTGTTTCGTGCCCAGCCAAGCATAGCTTCAAACTTTCTTACCTCGGGTACCTCAAGATTCCTGCACATTATCATTTGTACCATTGATTCTGAGAGGTTAAGGAATTCTGGAGTTTGGAATAAAGCATATGCTCTTTGCTCAATAAAGGCCAATATCATATTTACTAGTTCCGATGCTGACGTATATCGCCAGTAGTAATTTTCCAACGATATGAGCATGGTGCATACCTGTGTTAAGAATTTGCACCGATATAGTTTTCATATGTAAAATGTTATAGATGAATACAGTGGTTAAATAGTGTCAAAATACAATTTTGTGAATATTTGAGTTGTTTATAAATGAAAAACTAGGTTTAATTAAATATTATAAATTATAGTATGTCTACTTACCACTTCTATTCTAAGGAACTGCTTTGCGTGATGGAAACAAGCTTGTAAAAGTTCAGGTAGGTCGTAATGCTCTGCGGCACAGATTAGTCCCGGTATGGAAGCGCACGTGAGCGGGCAACTGCCCGTGTGAAGATAATCGAGTAGAATCCTAAACGTCTCTGGGTCAAATTCAATTATTGAGAACTGGAAATAATTAATAATGTTTTATAAATAATTGAAAATTTAAAAGCATAATTTTGCATATATGACAACTGATTATAAACATTTAATACAAAATAAAACTTAATATTCTGGTATGAGATGTAATGTAATTATTTTAAATGTATGGATTTTGAAACTAGGCCATCAATAATTAAAATGTGTTCTTACCTCGGTCTGAGCGAGCTTAGCGCGATCTACTTTTTGTGCGTCTGCACAAACTGACAAGCGTGGTACTGCGAGTGCTGCATTTTTATCCTTGTCCTTGTCTTTGCTTTCTTTATCTGGAATAGTATTTCAAAATATTTAAAATATATATTTAATTAAAATTATAATACGTTTTAATCCTTACGCTATTACACTACACTAGAATAAAGTCTCTATTTCATGTAGTTTGAATATTATTTGATATTTAGGAGTTCAGCTGCGAATATAATAATATAACAGCGTGAATGATTTTACTTGAACAATCTTGAGAGCTCGCCCATTTCTTTTTATCTTCAGCGTTGAGTTGAGAATGTTGTTTACGTATAGAACGTCCCCATCCCGCTGTTATAGTGCCCAAACGAGAGAAGGCTCTCTTCACCATAGGAGAACTTGGGACGCTTTTTGGCCTAAATATGAATTTAAAATATTATTATTTGATTTAAGATGAAAACCTGTTAATTAAAAAAGTTACTTTCATATTTGTTACCTAGGTGATTCAATATCAGGTACTTGGAGAAAGTTACTACTTTTCTGCCTCGCGGGTGTGGGAGAAAGTAATGTTGGAGCTGGTCTTGCCAGTAGTTCTGCCACTGGTACTTGAGGTGATCCAAAGCCAGTTTGTATACCATAAAGCATTTCCTGAAATACTCTGAAATTTAAAATTAATTTAAGTCATTAAAAATGTTCCGTGAAGAAAGATATTTAGAATTTATTTAGTTTTTTTTCAAATATCATTTCTTGTATGATATCAAAGAACTATTTTTTTATTAAATGTGGTTACTAACCTACTCCTGACACCCAGTATGGCTCTTACGCCTATAAATTTAGTTTTCTGCTTCGATTGGCCCACCAGGAATACTACATCGAAGAGTTGAGCATTTTGAGCAGAATTTAGTTCATTATTCAAAAATACTCTCGTAAAATCTTTGGCTAATTGATCATAATCTTCAAATTGATCTCTTACTGAATCCAAAAGTGGTGATGACGGTCTCATGTGCCCTATTGGACGCCATGATCCTGTAGAAAATTATAATAAATTGATTTAATTACAACAAGCCTCATAGTTTTTCATATTTGACTTATTTATATTGTGTTAAAATTTCACAAATTATACAAAACACCTTTATTTTACAAATTATCTTTATTTAATTATATATCTATCGAAGAAAAAAAGTGAGACTGGAGTAAAGTATGTATTTCAGTTTTAGTGACATTCATTTATTTTAAGAAACAATTCCAAACATTTGTTTTGAGTTTTCACGCCAAATGTGATCTTAAGTGATAAAAACTGTTATTTGCTGCTTGACTTTTGCCAAGAACTTTTAAATTTATTTAAGAAAAATGATAAATCCAGAGGTAAATATTTTTTTATCCGTATACAATGTTTCAGTGATTTAATATTTCATATAAGATGAAGGTTTATTTTAAACTTTGCTTTTAATACAAAAAAAATAAAGTTAGAAAAATATAATTAAAAAAAAACGTATAATTTATAGACCTCTTCTGTATGGTTTCGGTATTTGTCCGGTTTCAGCATGATTTTGTAAATTGGCCACAATATCTTCAAGCATTTGACTTCTTGTGCGCTCTTGCATTCTTGCAAATTTAGGCGCTGAGTATGACGCTCGTTCTCCATTTACTATTTTGGTAAGTAGCCATTCCCTGCAACAGATGTAACGATGCACTAATTATAATTAAAAAATAATAGAATAGGTAATTTTATAAATAATTCGTTTGGCTGAGTCAATTTTAAATTTTTGATCAAGTCCTGTTTAATTCTAGAAATGAACGTCAATTCAAAAGAAAAGTAATTGAAGCTTCTACAAAATAGCTTTTTTAATTTAAAACACATTGGATTGTTCTAACAGCCAGGAAGCCCGATAACTCTCAAACGCACCTGAACATGGCTCCTTTGTCGAATACACTCTGCTCCCACAAGTAGGGCTTGTACGCACCCACTTCGTCTCGAGTCACCACCGACACTTCATATCTAGTAGGCCGCCTTTTAATTTTAGCTGACACCCGTACTGAAATTGAAATTTTAAGCCTTTATTTCTTTTACAGTTATAGAAAATAGGAAGAAACTGAACAGTAAAAAAGAAACATCATATTCAACAATTACTGCAATGTGTGAATAATTTTCTCTATTTAACATTTTGATTTTAGAAACATAATTTTAAATTTGAACATATTATTTTTAATACTTTTAATATAATCTAGGTCTTCATTATCTTTATGTTAAAAAAAATGTAGTTTCCAATTAACATGAAGCGTAAGAATCAACACGACAATGGTCAAGTATCATTAAACTTTATATTAGGTACTTAGGTAAAATTAGGTACTCTCTGAAAAAACGCTTATCGTTTCTGCTACTTTTGCCCAGCTGTCGGGCAGGATCGGATATTCTATCGAAAGAATGCTCCTTCCTTGAAGACAATCCATAAATCGATCTACTTTTTAAATACTTCATAAGAAGTAAGATTCTTTTCTATATCAGCATATATCAGGGGAAATTGATCGAGACAAGTGGTATTTGGAGTTTGGAGTGAAGTCCAAAGGAGTAATATTTGAATAATTTGGCAGGTGTGTTGAGATTTTCAGCAATTTCACAGATTTTGCGTGCAGCAAAATCTCTTCGTCAAAATGTTTTCGTGTCTTAAGCTTCATTAAGGCCGATTCTCCTTCAATTAATTAAGTTGTAGGTGGTATCATTCTCCAGTGGTGGTTTTATTTATTTTTAATAGCTCATATCTATGCATCAGCATCATAAACTATGCCTTTTTGATCTCACCAAAAAAAAACTAAGATGTAAAAATCCTTGATTATTGCACCTTGCCATTAATATTGATGATTTTCTGGGCTTAATCTACGATTTTTATGTTTAGGACTATGTTACTCATACATTTATAATAAGAAAAAAACTCTTGGAAACCATTCGAGTCGATCCCGAGTTCGAATCTGTTTAAATTTTTTTTATACTTGTTGTTTTAATTTCCCGTTTATTATAATAATGTTTACTTACTAGCAAATTAAGTTTTATCAACACATTAGTCTTTAGTTTTATTTGTATATATATCGATAACACCATATTTATCATAAGCATTTAATAGCAAATTAAAAAGTGCTTAAATAATTTTTTTGCACATTATATAAGCTTGATAGCTATAACAACAATTTATATAATTATTCATGCTATTATCAGAGCCGAATGGTCAGCATTTATTTTGTATATTATAACTTACCTAAAATAAATGTATGTAAGAAATGGCTTTTAATACAGGCGGGTGAAAAAGACGTGTTGTCCGCCTCCAGAAACACAACACATACTATATCGTTACCAATATGACGTTTTCTTTGTAATTTCTGAGCGTCATGCTTTTCATAGGGCAAAAGGGTTGACACGTGAAACATGATTTCTATGCCTCTCCAGTTGGTATACACTGAGTATAATCCAGTAAGGTCATGTACGGTATCTAAACCTCCCTTATATTTATCGAAACCTGAAAATATAAAATATGTCAATTTGTAGGTAATATATGTGTACATTAGAATAATGTATAGTCTCATATGGGCAATCTTTGATGTAAACAGGAATTTGAAAAAACGTATAAAAATTTGAACGCAGCGGGATTCGAACCCGCGCCACTTGGATACCGTTCAAGCGTCCAAATTTTTTTTCAAAAATGTTTTCTAATCCTAAGTGTGGAATAACACTTTAAAAATAGTAAATATTAAAATAAAATAGCAATCTCTCTTGTTAAACGATTATTTCTTAATAATCTTTAAGTAGTAGAAATTTGTAAAAATCTCTCTACAGAGATGCTAACAACATAAATAAGTTGTAACAAAACGTATAAGAATTTCGACGCAGCTGGTAGTAGAACGCATGGCTTAGCGGTCAGAGAGCTTGGACGGTATCCAAGAGGCGCGGGTTCGAATCCCGCTGCGTTCAAATTTTTATACGTTTTTTCAAAAATGTTTTCTAAAAAAATATATTTTATTTATTATACAGATCATATTTATCTGTAACCAAACAAAAAGTAAGTAGTCTGCTAAAACTATTGTAAGCGTAAATAACAAATTAAGAAATCAATTAACGTATATACCTTTGAGGCGAACTTTCTCGCCAAGAACTTGTAGAAACTCATCGAAGAGCGGCGAGTTTTCATTATTGTCCAAAATTTCTTCTTCTGTATATTGATTTTCCTTTACATATATCACACCGACCTTTAGTTCAGATTTGATGAATACCTGATGGAGGTTATACACGTTGAATACATTTTTTAAAATTTATATAAATGGAAGACAAATCAAGCCTATAAAAATAAAAATGCCAAATAATTAAGTTGTCCTAAAAATGTTTAACAACTTCACAAGATCTGAAAAAACACAAGATCTGTAAAAATGCAATGAAAAATGAAACCTCATTTTTTTAAATTGTATTCATTTATAAATGTTTTATTTTCTTCCTCTATTATCTTAAATGTTATAATAAAGATATCTACTATTTTAAATGCTTTTCATTTTTGCATCTTTTATATATATATATATATATATATATATATATATATATATACATATTATTTAAATTTCTTCGCTCTGGTAAGACAAACAGGGCGGCGTTAAGCTCCGCCACTCAACACGCAATGCATGGCGTACGGAGTATCTTGACACTAAGTACTGCCTGTCTACCCTGCTATGCGGGATACCAGCGTGAAGCCAAAAGAAAAAGAATGTATTTATGTATATACATGCAGGGATTTAACTATTTTAATTGTGTTACAACGGTAGTTTGCTTTTAGTGGAAATTTGCTAACTAAATGTGAGTTTAAGCACCCGTTAATTTCATTTAAGGAAGCGCTGAACACTTAATCTTATAGTTTATAGAACGGCAAACCAATCTATACATATAATAAAAATTCATTGTTCATTGTCTATACATGGAAGATATATGAGAAAACATAATAATGAAACCATTTATAACTGTAGTAGAACTCAAAACAATGAATCTTAATTTTTTTATCTTTTTGTCTGTGCGTCTGTACACATAAAAAGGGCTTTACTGATTTAAATGCCGTTCTTACAATTGTTTGCAATGACCCCTTAACGTTAAGTTTTAATTTTCAGTTCAATCGGTTGATAAATAAGAAAGTTATATCAAATCAAATTTAAAGTTCATTGCGCGCAGCGTTGAGTTGTGCCACTCAACACGCAATGTATCAAATTCAATGGAAAGCGAAGAACGGAGTGTCTTGACACTAGGTATTTTTTTTCTACCCTGCTATGCGAGATAAGGCGTCAATTTAAAAAAAAAGTGTTTTGTTCGAAAAGATTGCATGCAACATTTAGCATGGGATATAATAGTCCACGCAAATGAAGTTAGGGGCATTCACTAGTTAATAAATATACTACTACTAGGAGCCAATTTGTTTCAGTGTTGCGCTTTGATCGAAACTATCGTTTATGTTTCAAGTCTCGGGGGCATCTCTATTATTATAATGAGAAAGATAACTTGTTTATCCCGTCCTCATATTTATATTTAGCCAAATTATAAGTATTTGGAGCGAGTAATAATATCCATCCATTCTGTGTTATAATAACAATAGGTTTTCTATACATACAAGAAATTTGGTAGCTGAAATTCTATTTGCATCTAGTAGAATGTCAATATTTAATACTAGTGAGTGCCTGCAACTTCTTTTGCGTCGATTTGACCCTTGCTAATACTACTTCCTTCCTCACGACGACTTACTACGATATTGACCATCCGACGATATCGAAAAAAAATCTACAATGTAATCTAAATTTTCAGTATATTTAAGAAAACAGTCATGTTATACCGATTTTGTAAAACAGACAAACATTTAAAATGAAACAAACACAAAATGTTAAGGGAATATATAATAGAGAAAACTATATTAAAATGGCTTAAGCCGTTTTCGAAATTAGCGTGCTCAAACGTACAGAACAAACGAACAAAAAAGGAAAAATAATTACTTCTACTTTTTAATACTAATTTATATCTGATGTATAAAGAAAAGTAAAAATCAATATGGTTTATACCAAAGGTTACAAAACACAAATAAACTCTATTAAGTTTATTAACGTATTAATATTATCAGAATGCAAACAGTTAAAAGTTTCCATATTAATCCGGATTGCTGGAAGCCTCTCCAATAAGTCATATTGAAATTGAACCAATAAGCCGCTTTCATTGATTTCAACTGTGCAAATAAAATTATGACTTAGCTGCTATTAATAACTTAAATATTGTGGATAATATATAAAACTCTGGGAGAAAACTTGTCTGTGTAGTGAACATATAAAAAATGTGATGGACTTTTTTGTAACAGAAAAGTAATAAAATCAAATATTCTATCATCTGCATGTAAATAATTATATGATTTACAAAAACAGCTTTAAATAATCTGAAATTATAAATATTAAATATCATTTAGTTATATGAAACCCGTTGGAGTTCTTGACCTTCTTTTCTTTTTGCTTCTTTACTTTTTGCTATTTAATCAGGTACACCTTCTAAAATCATTCGCGAAAATCAAAGATCTTATTACATCTTCTAATTTAGCTATTAGAAGCAGTGAAAGGCATGTGCTGCCAAGCCAGACCGGAATGATCAGAGCCTTTTAAATATGAACGAATGCCTTATTACAGAAACATAATTTAAAAAATATATACGATATTATTGAATAAATAGAATTGCAGACTAATTTTAATTAGTTTAGTCTTGATTTGTTTTGAGCTTTAATTGCTTATCATTTGTTATACCTAATCGTGCGGTAAGCTATTAAGAAGAAAGTGACTTATTTGTTAAATCTATATACAATTACAGGAATACCATTTTATTATCGTAGCGTAACTTCAAGTAGTACTCAAATTTATAGCGAATACTTAAGCACCTGAGTAATTAATGGTTAAGTCAGTCTAATGCCACAATTACTCGTCTATGTTACGCATTTATGCGATCCAAATTGTCTTAACATGGTAATTTACTTCGCTTGATTAGTTAATCTAAGTTGAAATATGTACATAGATTTAAAATAATTGAATTGTACGGCTCAAACCTCTTCAAAAAAGGTTCAACTTACAAAATGTTATGTGGAAGAGACGACAGCTTTATATGTGAATTCATTTAGTTATGTGAATCCAATAATAAGAGTATAAGCTTCAAACTTTTTTCTGTATAACTGGGTAGACAGAAGAAATTCTGTTTTATTACAGAACGGAAGAAACATCCTTCTGTTGTTTAGAGCCTTGTAATCTACATGTAAGTTCTTTAAGATAGTTAAATTATTTAAGTTTAAAAAAAATCCTGGACTCAGAGTATCTACTAAAAATTACAAACAAACACTCGATATCTAAACTGCTAAAGAAATAGCTATTTTAGCGATAAGGTCGCCAATTGTACAAGATGTTCTTGTTCATTGTCACCATAACTTTTGTATTGGTACCATAAAGGGTTATATTTTTTTTGTTATTAATTTAATATATGCACTAATACTATTTAAGTAATATGAGTGAATAATTTTATTATAAAAAGTATGAACTTGGAATCGAAAACCAACGTAATTTTTAGTTTTAGCATTCGCAATACTGAGATAAAAATGATATATAGCGTTTGTAGAAGGCGCAGGTCTTATGAAACCCATTGTATGTAACAAAGCATGTACCATCTGATGAAAAAAACATTTTACGACCTTTCTGCCTAATAAAGCAAGCATAAAAGTATTAGTAGCTCTGTACCTTGGTACACTTTTTATGTGTACTTTATTACTTTACTTCTTTGGTCTGCAAATTTGTTAGTTTTGGTTGAAATATTCAGTGTAAGTGGTACTGATATTATATGGAACATATTTTATGGTTGTTATTAAGTGACGTAGTTTTTGGATTTATAGGTACAATGAATAAAAGATTTTAAAATATTTATATATTAATGAACGTTTTTTTACTTATGTTATTTCATTTCGTGTATAAGCAAGGAAAATCACTAAGCCTAATCATTCATTTTATTCATACATTATTAAATCCATCGCAAAATAATATAAGGAGCAGTGAAATTCAAGTTTACATAATATTCATAAAATAGTTGATCTTTACTATATGAATACACTTATTTTTTTATTAGGGTACCTTTCTTTCCTATGTTTTACTACATAATATGATAAGCATCCTTCAACTTGACACCTGCTACAACATCACGCATCACAAACAAAGGCTAAACATATAAAGCTTACTTTAAAAGTATTCGGTCCTAAATACTCTACCTAAATCAACTTAGCCCAATGCCACTTAGCGAGAGGCAAGTAGACGTCAAGTCGAATAAATACGATCCACTGGATCCAAAAGAAAGTTGAAAGCACATGTCATACCAATCAATTTATGTACGAGTAAGTTTTACTTGAAGAAGATTTATGAAAGATTGAGCGAGCGTCTTATTAAAAGTTCTTTTGAAAATAGAAATAATAAGAAAATGTAGTACGTAATAGTTTCAGATTATTTGTACATTTCAATCAGGAAAAGTATATAAGTGGAGATGGAGTATGTTAGTGAAGTGAATGTATTAGTATTCGCGTCTTCCTCTGCCACGTGTGCCATTAACGGGATTGGATACGTGAAGTTGATTACTTTAGAGGTGTATTCTTCGAGACGTGTTAAGCCTAATTTAGATACAATTTTACTCTATATAAATTGTAATTGTAAAAAAGTGGAAATAACTTTAACTCATAATTATGTCTTATCTCCCTAAATTCAATAATGCATCATGATATCGTTCAATAGTGTAACTTGTATTCATGTATTTGATTTTTTTTTGGTAAAAATAAATAATTGTTTATTATTCTGTTCACATATTTAATAAAATATAATTGTTTAATTGATTTAGTAATAATATTAATATTCATTGCTTCTACTGACTTACAATATGTATCTAAATATATCACAATTGTGGCCGTGTAAAGTTTCCTACTTTATGAAATAAAAAACCATACGATTAAATGGACGCAGCCCATAAAATGGCTAATAATCTTTTAGCCGGATGGACCTTAACCGGATCAATAATTACAAAGTCGTTCCTCAATATGACAAAATAAGTGCAATGGTCACTGCAAAAAACAGACGACCATCTTTGTTTGTTGATAATTCGTTAATAATTATATCTTCTTTTTCATATTTACATCGTTGCCTTTAATAACAAATAAATAAAAAACAAAACTACCACCTCACTTTAATTTTGTGATATGGTGTTAGTTTAATATAAAAGTTTTATTCAACATGACCTGATTTAATAATTAATTAATAATTAATTTTATACGATGAAAACAAAAATTAAAACGATTCTAGTTTTAGGTTAAATGAAGTTTTTTACTAATTCTCTAGTAAATTAGATTAAAGTGTAAATATATTTTTGCGCAAGAACGTTCTCATTATATGTCTAATCGTATGTTTACAATATCGTTCGTTACATATTTTTTATTTATATAAAAATATCTCATGTTATTGTTTCCTCAGTCAAGGTGGACACAATCGTTAAATGTTTTGTTTTGAACGTTTTTTTTTCATAAAATGCTCAAATCTACAATACCGCCACTACATCTACTCGTATATATCCACAAATCATATAGTTATACATTTATAATTATTTTTAAACATGATTTGACGTTATTTTTAAAACATTTTTAATATTCTATTCTGAGGTCGAAATAATCTAAAAGTGATAAAGCTTTTACAGTTCAAACTCTAAAATTAAATGTACATATTTTAGAGCAAAGCATTGTCTGACATTGGAAATATTTCGAGCTGAAATTTCATTTGTAGGCATTAATTCACACATATGGAAATGCCTGTTATATTCACAAAATCCGACGTTTAAGTGAATGCTAAATGTAAAGGACGGACGGCGTGGCTCGTTCTCAACAAAGTTCCGACTTATACCTCTGACGGCACCTAATGAAAATTGGCAGTTCACTGGATCGAACAAACTTACCCCACAACCCTATGATTTTCAAAATTGAATCTTATGTTAACTAGTTTTTAAATTTGTTTCAGAACAAAACAGATAATTTTAAAATTAGCAGTGAAAAGGTAAAATATTTTCGGAAAAATCCTATTATTCCGACTTGAGATAACGATTGTATGGAATAACGGAGAACACTCAGAATGGACAAACACCTACAAAAGTTCTTTTTTAGAAGTTTTTTTTATTTTCGAAATAAGGCTTTTAATGTATTAAAAACGTACAGCTTTTAAAGTGAAGCAGTGTGATTTTTTCGATTTTTATATTGCAAAGATGATGTTAAAATTTTCTACCACTACCACGTTTTAAGCCTGCGTGTAGTGCAATAATAATAAATTCATAAGTAAAATTGACTAAATCTGTTGAATAATTTTTATTACGAAGTGCCTATTTAATAACCATATTGATATTTATGTTAGGTCCGATTAAATACGTATAAGCTCGTAAATATATAATATAATGTTAAATATTAAACAATGTTATTCACACTAAAATGAAAGTTAGTGGTACGTGCCTCTAAAGTAGTTGCTTAAAATTTGTCATTAGTTCATTACTGTGATTAGTTGCAAGCTCGAGACTTGAGGGAGTTTGTTACAGCGGAGGGCGGGAGGTAGACGATAGGTATCCTCCCTTTAAAAGGGCCTCATTAATGTTTCACGGATATGAACGACGACGGCATCGTTTATTTCGTAATTGGGAAATGAAAAAACAATCGCAGCAAAGTATTGTGTTATTTTATACCCGTCTCTGGTTTACTCCGAACACCAAACGAGATAAGACGTCGCTCCAGTTAAGGTGGATTTTATTATACTTCCATTGCGATTTTATCGTGTCATTAAGTATTTACACATTAACCTTGGAGGAACCGCGCTATTATTATTTCTGGGGTGAATTTATTTGCAAAGAAATTAAATTACCGAGGAATCTGTTTTTTAAATGGGTAAGGATCTCGTTAGGGTACATTTGGAAGTCAACATTTTGTGTGAAATTATAATTCATTGTAAGTGAAATGACTCATTTTCACTTTTTATTATGTGTCTCTTTATTAACTAAACATATTTCATACTTCAAATTATATATATATATATATATATATATATATATATATATATATATATATATATGAATACTAAATAATACTACTTTAAGCTAATAGATAAGATGAAAATCTGAACGGTTGTTTTAACGACATCACATTGCTTACTTACTTGGTCGAGTTTTAATAGTTCTTCGGGAGTATCAGGCAGCTGCCCCAGCATCAGCGGCGGATTTATATTAACCTCCTTGCCCAGTGACCTTACCACTTCCTCACGATTATAACGGTCGGCGAACACGCAGGAAGCCGGGATTAGTCCGTGCACCGTATAGCTTATTGCTCGCACAAGGATTCTACAAGATAATATGTACATTATAACAAAGACAAACAAGCGTATTTATTGATTCTGAATGAAAAATGATATTGTCTTCCAATCAAATATAAGTAAATGTTTTATAATACACCTGTATTTTCAAAAACTGTACATTTTATTTAAATATTAATTATTATTTCTACTATATCTAACTACTCAGTCCTCATTTAAACTTAGGCATATAGAATTAGAACAAAAATGTAATTAAGGAGAACACTCGCAAATGGGATTCCCTGTAAAATTTTACTGTTCGATTAGGAGTTTATTTGCTTGTTTTGTGGCTTTCCGTAAATTTTAACTGGCTGCTGGCTTTACAATGTACGAGTAATCAAGGCGAACGATGTTTATTTGCAATATCTGCCCGTCCACATCAGGTTTTAGGTGATCATTTAAATCCGTTTATACAAAGGAATACAATCATAATGATTTTGAAATACATAGTAGGTACTTTTCGTTAGCTTTATTTAAACCGAGATAAATACAAGCTAGATATTTTCAGGAAGGAATAGAAATGTCAACAAAGGGAAAAAGGGTTAAGAAATTTTGGCAAACCACGCGTTTTCTAATTTTCGGGTTGGAAACTAACTTGAATTGAGTAAAACATGATTATTTCAGGTTCAGTGGTTGCGGCTGTTGATTTGAAGTATAAATGGACTAAGAATATCAAATTACAGAGAACTAGTTTATGTGTAAAGGACGGTAGAAATTCAACTCAAACTTTTAATACAATAATAGTAGTAAAGTAAAGTTTAACGCGTAGTAACAAATATCCTATCTCAGGGATACGATTACTCAAGCATATTATTAAAACATTACTCGCTTTATAAAATTCACTTTATAAATTTTTAAAATGTGCTTTCTCTTTCAGATGCTCTTGTGAACATAAAATATTTTTCGCAGGCAAAGCGCAAGTTTATAAGTCAATGTATTTCATAACTCTAAAAATTTGGACAAGTCTTTTAATTAAATTCCCGAGTTTTCTTGTCGTATTTCAGTTTTCCTGTGACAGAGAGTAATGAAAATGCCGGTATCCGTGAACGCCCTCGGAATCTCCCTGAATAATTTCTATGTGAAGGAGACATTTTTTGTGGCGTGTCTTGATTCCATGTGACGTCATATCACTTTTTTCACGTGCGCCTTTGTATTATCGCATTATGATCCCATTATCCGCTTTATAATCTTTACTTAACTTTAGCTTTGATATACTCAACGTGTCAGATGTTGCGACCGCGTTCTCTATGTCAACTTTCTATGACGTTTAACGTTTGTGAAGTTTACCTAATCTTTTTTTTCTTTAAATTGTATTTCATAGATTTATTATTATTTTTACTAAAATTTGTAAAATGTAATGGCATTTTAAAATTAAGAAGTAATAATAAAAAAATATAATATTCATATTTTAAATTGGATGTCTAGTTAAATAACGCACTTATACAATAGATATAGAGAATAATAATTTGAATATCTATAACTACATACGAGCCTACATTGAGTAACTTCTAGACTGAAGTAGCAATAATACATGTTACAATTTAAAACCATTTAAGCTGATTATTTATTGTGGAAACAATTCCGTGTTTAAATTTCCTTTCGACTGAAAGCTGAAAATAGTGAATGTTACATTTTTCTCCCACCGTTTTTTTAAAGTTTTGAAACATTATTTATAAGGCTGTTATACATTTTATTTTTATGAAACGTTTAAACAAACATTTTCGTATAACAAAACGGTTTTTAGAGACGCTACTTGTTTATAAATATATTTTAAACTTATTTATTCATATTTTTATTGTTCCTAAATTAATTTAACGTTCATTTTTGAAAGTAAATATATAACATTAATATAATAATTGGATACATCTATGTATGTGTATATTTTTTTTATTTGTGAAAATCAATTAATAAAACATAAAAAATAATCCAATTTTTTATAATATATGGCATGGTGATGGCAGTAGGACAGCGTCTGACAGTAAAAATGATAGGTAGTTCGATTTCTACTCAAGGTTTGTATTTTGTAGAGTGTTTGTATTTAATAAAATTATTTTCATTTCTTCTCTCTGGTAAGATAACACGCAAAGTTGAGTTTCGCCATTTTACACGTAACATCCAATCCGTTCCAATTCGGGCGAAATATCAATACACATATTTTGTATATGTTGAAAATAAAAAAAAGGACTGTGCCAAATGATTTTCTTAATTGACATAGGGTAGTTGACTAAAATTACAAACTTCGATAATGTATAGAGTTCCAACAGAATGAGTATTAGAGCGTAGATATTAATGGTTGGTAACTACATTTCTTGTTGTTTAAATTGTATTCCTTTGAGAGATGGTTTGGAGCTCACGAGTCAACATATTATGAACATAGCAAACATTTGAGTAGTCTGCATTATATATTCCTGTATATAATGAATTATAGTATTATGGTACAGAAGTTAGCTGTTAAATACAAGTCAATTGTTGTTACCGGAAGATCGTAATGAGAATTCTTAAAATACTCGTAGATTATCTTTTAAGAAACTATGAACCAATTGTTATAGTATATGAGAAGATATCGATTTTTATTGCATTTTATATCCTTTCTAGGCCGAATAGTTATAATATATCCTAATTTATAATTGTAATACATTAGTATTATACACTTTGCAACCTTATTTTTAAAATTACCATTAATGTTAAAATATCATTAATAAGAATTAAAGTCTGTACGGTGTCTAAAAAGTTCGGAAAAAAATATATTCTTAAATAATAAGTAAAAATCGTAACCAAGTCAATATCATCATTATTACAGCTCATATTATATGTATGTGTTTAAAAAAAACAAAATAACGATTTCTTTTCAATCAGTACTTAGGGGTAATTTCATATCGTCTATCATTTAGATAATATTATATGTGAAGTATAAAACGGTTTATTATAGGTTATAAGAACTTATTATGGACTTGAGTATTAAAAGAGCTTACTGTTATGTGTTATGGCTTATGTTGTGTAATAAAGTGTATTACTTATAGAAATAGTTATAACAGAAATTTATATTATTTTTATTTTATCTGCATAAAGGATTTATGAGGCCGTGATCACATCACATCATACTAAGCACGATGCTTGTAGGTACTATTTAAATTTGATATTAAATATCGACGTTAAGTTCTGCCTCCTAGCATGGAGTTGAGTTCGCCACTCACCATGCAATGTCTCGATTTTGGGTGGAAAGTAGTTAACGGAATGTCATGTTACTAAGTTGTCTCATTCCACAATGAGAGATAAAACACTTAAAAACAATGTTTTAAATAGGGACACCAAGCAGAGAATGAAATGTCTCGATAACACCTTAGTGCAAGAAAAAGGACTTCAAACTTTTGTTATTATAAAATATATTTGTTTGACTAAACTACGTTGACTTTGATACTTATTATTTACTTTCTTAAGGGAGGTAAAATAAACATTTATTTTATGACATGAATAATGACAATAATTAAGGTTTTTTTTAATCTCCAGCATTATGTAATAGTACTAGGTTGAATCTTCCTTAGGTAAATTTGTATATTTAAAACAATAATATAATCCTGGCCTGACAAGGCACTAGATTACTTATTTACTAAAAGACATAAGACTATATATAATTATAAATAAAAATAAATAATAGTAAAACAAAGTAATAATTCAAAATATTCTGTTTATTACCAGCCAAGTTAACCTTGTGAGGAAGTATAAATTTTTGTAAGTTAACCAAATATAATATCGAAAAGTCCCATCGCAGAAGTTAAAAAATATCACCCAATCCATCAAGGGGAGGAAATTACATTTCACAATTTAAAGGTTATTTAAGGCAAAGTTTATTAAAAGTAAAGCATTTAATTTTACTTGTGTAAAAAGTAACAGTCAAGTTTGAAAACAAGCAACGGAGTCTCCGTGTACTCATATTTTAAAAATCTTAAGCATTATACTAGGTATTTCGATTTGGTGAAAATTCATTCAAATAAACAAGGGCAGTTCAAATGCAATATGTAACGTTATGTAATACGTACACGCGCGTATGCACATAATTTAATGATTTACAGCGTTAATCAAGCAAATTAAGTACCAGCAGGAAAATATGCTCTAGACTAATACAATTGCGTTTACTATCGTTGTGTTTAATAAAATTAAAGTACATCCCTCTACATCTGTACTGTTCTTTAACCTAATTATGTTGGTTATTGTAGTAGTATACACCGGAAACGCGACTGCGAAGCTATGTTGTATGGGAGGACGTACTCGTGTGCTACTAGTTAGATACATATAGTGTTAGATATATTTATACGGACATTTAGTATATGGACATGCCTATTTGCATATTATGCATTTCATAAAAATAAAAATTATAGTTTATAGGTGTAAAAATTTCTTAAGTTAATTCCTAATGTCTACAAGTCTACAAAAGCGCAATTGACAACGAAAACTGTGAAAATATTTTTTTAGTACCTCTTGATACTATTTTTATCAGCATTAAGTATCTTGTCGCACTTCAACATATAATATAAATTTAAAATATTTACCTAAACTGGTCTCTCGCGTTCAGTGTTTCTTGTTTTATAGACAAAATGACAGGACCTAAGTCTTCATCACTGGTGAAGTAGTTCCAATGTTCAGTGCCATAGAAATATTTTTCATAAGTTTCCTGTTCTACGGAGGTAAGTTCGAAGCCGCCCGCTCTCTCCCATTGCTCTTCGATTGCAGTTTTTTTCTTAGGCGTACTGCCACCATTGTCGCTGCTATCTTCCGCTGCTTCATCAAGCGATCCTGACCGTCTTTGTCGCTCTGCAAGCAAATATATTATTCAGAAAAATCCAACAGGCCTAAGTTACTGAAGCCGTTTTGTTAATAAGATGAAATGTTTCAAAATAAATAGGCACCTAAAATTTCAACTAGATTATATATCGTTTGGAACACAAGAATATTTTGCTAACAAATTGTGGTTCAGAATTTATTTAAATTTGAGTAACAAAAAAACCATAATCGTTATCAAAAATTCACAAGCTAGTTTTTACAAACAAATCTAAAATTCTATTTAAATTTAAACTCACGATATTTAAATAAACATATTCATAGATATAATAATTAGAAGGCATTTATAAATATGTTCTTACTAATTGTTACCAATTAATAAAAATAAAATAATTTAACCATAGAAATAATTAGAAAAAAAATATGTAGGTAGAGTCAATAACTATCTCGACATTTTGTAAATTCATTATAACAGAGCATAGAAGCGTTGTTAATTGTGAAAAATAAGAATCACTAGCTAGATTATTATTAAGCCATCGTTCCATTACTCTGATTACTTATTTTGCTTAAACAGACTTTCTTGGGTGTTTCTTTGTATTCTATTTCAATCTATGAGAAATTATATTTTTATTTTAAAATCAGTTTTTTTAAATGGATTAATTTAATTAAATTGGTATTTGAAAATGTCTTTTTGAAAAACTGACGTTTTAAACATTTTACAGTAGTCTATGATCATAGGTAGACAATATAATGACAGTCAAAAATGTATTTTCGATTACTAATATAAACGTGATTAATCCATTTAAAATAGTTTCAACATTTTAGCTCATTTATCCCTCGTAATAGGTAGTGACGGAATTCAACGTCCCGCTTTATCTTACTAAACCGAGGAAAGTTTGATTTAAAATGGGTAAAAATTGTGAAAATCATAGAACTTGTTCTGTTTTTAATTTAATTTAAAAGTATTATGATAAATAAGATTAAGAATATAAGATTAAAAACAACATCAAGAACAATAAGCGTATTTATTTACGAAATATAATAACGTGGCATGACAAGTGTTTTTGTAATATGAATATTTTATTCCCGAAACCCTAAAACTCACTGTAACAAGCTACGTCAGGTGAAAATAATTAGATTATTTGAGCCTTTCGTGTATGTTATAATAACGTGAAATTGTAAACATTGTCACTGTGAATCCACCTACCAAAATTAAATATATACTTATATTTATACATTAATGAATACTCGCAACTTCGTTTGCGCGAACTTGACTCCTTCTTATAATTTTGTCGAACATTATATTTAAATTGATGTAACTTTCTTATTTATAAATCGATTAAAATAAAACATATACTAAATGTTAAGGAAAGGTGGTTGGATACGACGGTTAAACAGCATTTCAATTGGTTTAACCATTTCCGATTTAAGCGTGGACAACAACGAGAGAAACAGAAAAACAATGTAAATGATGATATTGGGTTCTATAATTAATATTTTTTCTCATATATCTTCCATGTACAGACAGACATAGATATATTACGATTTTGAGATTAGTTTCAATTTTAAATATAATAACATAAGAAAAGAATTTCTTTGGCGCTTTAAATATTTAGCTAGGACTGATAAAATAATAATCAATATGTAAAGAGCTCAACATCTTCTTCATTTTTCTAGATAAATGTAGAGTTTAAAAACTACTTTTTCTTTTTCGTAGTTAAATTTATTTTAATTATTATGCTCTTATTAAAGTAATATTTAAGTTAATTCGTTTATGATTGTTGTAAGAATATGCTTAGTTAATAAGACAAAATATTTTAAATCTTAAAAAAATTATCAAGTTATATTGGAAACTAAGGTAAAGCCTCACTATCATCGTAGGGAGTTTGTATCGCGGTAAGCTCGAGATTAACGTGTACAGACGTGTCAAGCTTGATTCCAGGTGCTCTCTCAGACGAAAGGACTTAACCGTTTATTGAAGCGTTGTTGAGGGTATCTGTTATAGAATTATATTTTATATTCTTTTAAGGAATTGAATTATGTAATTTTAAAAATACCATAGAAAACTTTGTTTTTTAATAATGTAATTAAATCTAACTATATTTATTGTTTCTTATTATTTGGAAAATCTAGAATAGTGTAATATGTCACTGTACATACTATCTAACAAAGACATGAATATGCGTAAAGAATAAAATTTGATTACCCAGAAATATATGCTCACGCATTGGCATTACTATTTAAATATCGACAACCTACAATCGACTATTATTTTTTGTACTTTGAAAGGATGTTATATTTACCAAGATTACCCTTCAATGATGAATAATACAAAATTAAAATCCTGCTAAGCTTAGGTTGGTAAAGGTAATGATTCATTTTTGAATTAGAGTTCGTTATCCAATAAGTAACCGCAAATTTATTTATTAAAATTATTGTTAAAACGGTTCCTAAAGATGATGATGTTCTGTTCAGAAGATATTTTTTTAAAATTTATTGTAGTTAATATGAAAAAAATATTAGACAATATTTAAAGTTTTACAACATAAAAACTAGAATGTAATTGATAAGTAACGTAGCAGTAGCAATATACAAATAAAAACTATATTTCATGATAACAATTATAACATTTTTAATTTCATCTAAACATATAAATAATTTTATATAACAAAGTTAAAATGTCTAAATCAACAATTTCGCTTGTTACAATTTGCATTTATAATTTAAGCTGACGTTGTATAATTCTTCCTTAATGTATGCCACGTTAAGTTATTTGAAACGCTTATCTTAAGACGCTGAAAGACGTGGTAAGCTGTTATTCTCATTTGAATTAGCGAGAATTGCCTGAGAGACTTATATTTTGACTAGATTATAGACTACAAACACATAATCAATAGTTTTAGCTAACTTAGTGTGTAAATTTGTATCTGCATTTAAAAAAACTATCAAATTCAAATTTGTACATAAAAAATAATAAACACCTCACAACAAACAATTTGACTATGACGCTATTTTAAATAATCAGTTTCATATAAGCATACTAGCGTTTTTTTAATGAAATAAAGCGATTTTTTGAAGAATGTTAAAAAAATTATTAAACACATTTATTTGTTTGAAAACCATAATAATATGAAAAAAATGTAGAAGTTACGAAGTATAGCACGAGCTGAAAATCATTCGTGGAGTAGTAAATTAGAATTGACATGACGTTCCGGAAAATTATGAAAAATGATACTTTCCTCATACAATATTACCCGGGAACATCATACTGACATTTTCCTTTGTCACCTTGTCGCAAGTGAGTTTTGAGCTATATAATTTTTGACATATTTTACCAGTAGCATAAGTTATGATGAGTAATAAGCAATGGAAACATAAATTAAAAATGAATTTTTGTCTTTCCTATCGTATACACATATATTGAGTAATTCACTTCATTCCTATTCCTATTTTTCAAATGAATTGATTTTTTAAATTATTCGATGATTATCATCAGATAATAAAATGGTACATAATTAATAACTAACTAAAATATAGGTCTCATACTAATATAAATTTGTTATAAATGTCGTAAAGAAATTAATGTTATACAGTCAAGCCGATTAGAATTGTAGCATATAATATACTCCCAACGTATATATGTTTATTTCTTATTTATATATTAAATAAATATTAGTATTTCAGATTTGTATGTACAGATTGTTTTTTGTAATTGTAATTATTAATATATGTTAGCGAAAAATCTTATCAACAGTAACACTTGGTACTATACCAATACAGGAAGTCATGATTTTAAAATAACGCATATCTTTTCAGCTTCTTGCTTTATGTCGCCTAATATTATAGTAGGGTAAACTTAGTGTATTGAGTGGCGGAATTCAACACCGCACTACTTTTTCCTTGAGTAAAAATGTGTGATTTTTTTGGATATAGTTATTACTTAAAAACGATTTGGCAAGTCCCAAAAAGGGTCGAAATCTTTTAATTTATTTATGGGCTTTTGAGAAATAAAAAGGTAAAGTTTTGCTTATGCATCAATAATGTGAGAAAGTGTCACGGGAAATATTTTTTGTACCCTTCTACCTTCATACGATTAGGTAGCCTACGTTGAGATGAGAAATGAATATTCTATGCGCCGGGATTGCCGTTTACAAAGTAAAGAGAAACGTCGAAGCAGAACGAAGGAAACAGAATTTAAGAAAAAACTGTACAGTATTTATTTCTAAGAACAATGAGCAAAGCTTTTCCTCAAAGACACTATTACTATATATTAAAAAAATTATCTTAACAGGCTGTAAACGGGTAATTAATAATAATATAAAATGTTAAATAAAATCTAACACTATTTTCCTATATGTTTATAATTGTAACTGTTTGACGAAAAAAAATAATAGTTATCAGAAATATTTCAAATTCTATATTATTTCAATTATCATAAAGTAAAGTACATACTCACATATGCCACAATAGTAAGCCAAGTAGATGCGTTACAATGTAGTAAAATAATAATTTGGACCTTTCAAATATTTTAAAATAATGTTACTTTGTTATATAAAATCTGCCATGGCAGTACTAAAAAAATAATATGTTTTTAAAATGTTTCCATTACAGAAAGTTCGTTAAGGTTGCTGTAAAAAAGTATTTTCTAAGCAAAGCCATTTCCATTGCAAATAAAATTTTAATCACCGCTGGACTCATTTGCGTTCGACTAAACATCCCTTAGTATAAAATAGGTACAATGTTGTCTTTTTGTTCTAGGAGAACACAAACAGGTTTTTAGGTTAGATTTACACAGGTTTTTTTTACTTAGCAAATATTCACTAATAAATATTAATGATTAATTTAATTCATTGAAATTTGCGGGTTTTCAATTTCGTTTGTTCGTTAGTTAAGTTAGATCTGATGAAATATACTATAATATTAATTGGTCCCTATTCACAATTGAGGAGAATATTTCCATTAGAACTAAAGAGCCTCTTTTAATTTATTTTGTTGTCAGTACTGGTTTGTGCGTGTTAGTAATTTTTATTATTAATTCAAAAACCTTGTGGGAGCTGCTGATAATCACAATGGACTGCAATTTGGTCTTATTTTCTTAAATTTATTAATATTTTATTTATTAAGTTATTAAGTTTATAAGTATATTAAGTTTTATATGAAAAATTTTTACCCAGTTTTTTTAGTAGGATTAGAGCACAGAAGATTTTTTATTTAATTTTTAATTCCAAGGCAATCGTACACCTATTATTAGGTACTATTTAATATCGAAGTAACTGAACAACTATTGTAAAATATGCCTAGTTTAAATTAAACTATATCTTTATTTACTCTAAACTAACGGGGTTAATTGATTTCACTATATTGGAGTTGAAGACAAACTAATGACACTGTGAGTAGGGTATCTGTGACAGCCAGAGACGAGCTGTCTGGCGCCAAGAACTCGTCTTCATCCTTCATATACATTAACTTGTTTTAAATGGGATTATACTCAAATTTGATTTATTATTAGTGACGTGTTTGATAGTTATATCACCATGACAATATCAACTATATTTATTCGTTTTAATAGTTATGTCCCGAAGTGGCAAAGATTGAAATAAATAAATTGACTATTGAAAAGTTGTAAGATTTTTTAATATATTTCTGTTTATTCTATAATGAAATATATTTAAAATTATTAAAAAGTACTCTATGTATTTAATATTTGCAATTAACTTTTGAGCTTTATTATGCAATACGTTTACATAATATTAGTAAATTAATGTCAAATAAAATTATTTTAATTTCTCTTTTGTCAAATAAATTATAAAATATGTCTATATAGTATTATTATAAACTTAATGTTAATCAATAATAAAAATAAAGATCCATAAAAAACAAAACAGTAGATAAAAAAGAAAGCGTTATCGGGAAAATACTGAAAAAGTTAATTTTCAGGATTGGTGGCATAAATATAGAGGATATAGGCAAGTTGTTTGTGATCGAGAAACTGGACGACTAAGATCTTAGCACTCTGGAGATAACGCGCCAATAAATTGAAAACGTGTGTTGAATGAAATGGAACAGATGGGCAGCTGAAGAGATTAACTCCTAATTAAATTAGTTAAGACTAACTTGGACAAGAATCCTTTGAACATATAGAGGAAACACTTAATGAGATTGTATTACACTTTGTGATATTAATTCAAAATCAGTTCTGTACATGTGATGCTACTGAAAAAGAATAGCTATAGATGTATGTGTGTGTGTACTAATATAATTGGTCTTAATTATACTATCTACATTATCAGCGGTAAGCAGAATGAAAATAGTGTCAAGACCGCATCGCTCAGCTTGCAGTCCAAATATAAGAACTGTGCGTATCGGGCGGCCGAGCTATACAACCAAGTTTTATTTTACCAGAAAAAAAACTAGAAGAAACCTTATTTAAAACTCGCAAGGATAGCCTTTACAAACCAGACTACTATCCAATTTTGTCCAACTACTTCATGGTGATCGTCATTTCTCATTAATGATAATGTATACGTCAGGATAACCCTAAGAGACAGGTTAATAAGATTAGGAAGGAAGGAACGGTTAATAGTATTTTATACAATGTTATCGCCCCTCAAGATCACTGCAACTAACAGTTTCTTCACAACTAACCGGTTTCCACTCTGTATGGTAAGCGCTCCAAGTTTACTTGTTGCAATAGTTAAAGATTTTTAGTTTATATTTATATATAGAAGTATAATATTGTAAAGTTGTAATATAATTTATTTATATTAATTGACAAATTGTTACCGTTTCATTTTCTTTTAAACACCGATCATAATGTTTTGGAGAAAAGTATAAACGCAAACTTTTCTCTTCCCAAAATCGATTGCAATAATATAATAATACTAAACTATTTCAGTTGCCTCTCCTATAATGCAGGATCCAATCACTTAGGTATCTATTTATCTTTCTTGCCCCAGAATTTAACAAATGGGGCTTTTTTAAACATATATTACACTTCACTACGACTGATGATAACAATTTAAGAGATCTTCGACCTTATCTCTAATTTCATATAAATATCCTCAAAAGCTATTATTTTTAGGGTTAATATCAGAGAAAACAAGATATTAAACTACGAACCAGTATTGCGGTGTTAAGCCGTAAACTATGTAAGTAAAGAAAATTTTTGTGTCAACAGTTTCAAAGTGCAACATTACATAGAATAATCTCTATTAATATTTACATAATTTAATGTGCTTAGTGCTTGAAATGTCTTTACGTAGTCAGTGTTGAAATTTAAATATATAGTTAGATTGGCTTCTTCTTTGACAAAACTTCTGACCTCTTGAACGAAAGTTTAATATTTAGTTTCGAAGTTTATGCCGTATCAGCTAATATTATAATATACATTAGGCTTAAGTTAATCAAATAGTTATGGTTCGTATTCGCTGTCATATAAACTTTGCTTACTTAATGAACAGAAAATTGGTTGGCAATTTTTGTTGTCACTGGAATTTGGAACTGGATTTTTCAAGGATTGGACCATAAATATAAAATATGCGTGAATAATAAAATTATAGTTCATAATATAATTTTTATTTGATTGAGTGTTTATTGTGGCTCAGTGGGACAGCGTCGAATGTATTTCGTGATTGATTGTGGGTTTTATTTTCAACCGAAAAATTGGTTATATGGGGTTTCCCAATAAGAACAATATATTTTGAAATTGAAATAAAACATGTAATATATGTTCGAATTTCGTGCTCAATGATTTTATTTGATAGAAAATTTTATGCTATTTATGATTTAAGCAAAATATCGTTCAAGTGATCACTACGACTTTTATTGCACTGGTAAATACGATCGGTCCCACTTTCGATGACTCAGTGCAGTATTTCGGCTGATATGGCCGCTATAGTCGCTCGAATATTGCGTTCAAGGTCTTGAATCGTAGCTGGTTTATTGGCATATACTTAAGATTTAACATATCCCCACAAAAAATAATCTAAAGGTGTTAAATTGCATGATCTTGGTGGCCAATTGTGAGGACCGTTGCGAGAAATAACCGACTCACCAAACTTATCACGCAATAAATCCATTGTGACGGTTGCAGTGTGGTATGTTGCACCATCTTGTTGAAAATAAATGTCGTCCACATCGATTTCATACACTTCAGGAAAAAAAATCGTTTAACATGTCACAACAACGGTCGTCGTTGACAGTAACAGTACGGCCTTCGTCCATGATTCCACTGTACCATAATCCGCACCAAACAGTCATTTTTTCAGGATGTAAAGGTAGTTCATGAACCATTCTTGGATTTGACTCCCTACAGTAACGACAATTCTGTTTTTTCACATAACCATTGAGCCAAAAGTGAGCCTCATCTGAAAAGATGATTTTCCTATGAAATTCGGTGTCCGTTTCCATCATTTCAAGCGCCCAGTCAGCAAATTCACGAAGTAATCGATGGTCTGCTGGCTTGAGTTCTTGTGCCAACACAATCTTGTATGGATGTAGACCAAGATCCATACGTAAAATTCACCAGGTTGTCATTGTGGATAAGCCCAATTCTTGTGCACGTCGTGGAACGGAAACATTTTGATTTTCTTCGACACTGGCTGATACGGCGGCAATATTTTCTTCACTACGGCCTGTCCGTTGTTGTGTTGGTGGTCTACTATCGTGCAAAGAATATTCACTTTCCAGATTTTGGATTATGCGACGTATAGCGAGCTCAGACGGTGCACCATGACGACCATATTTAGCACGAAAAGCTCTTTGAGTAGAGACAATAGTTCTCGAATTTTGATAGAAAATTTGCACAATTTTTAACGTGAAATTGTTCATGATTAAATGGAAAACATTACTGAACACAAAACAACACAAATGTCGAATGTTAAACAACCAAGATGGCGGCTGTAAGCTATTAAAATCCTATCAACCCTATTGGGAAACACTGTATTTATAAATTATTCTCATTTCTCTGCTCTGGAGTCAACACAAATGCAGTGTTGACTTCAGTGTTGAGTGTGGAGAGCAGCCTTAACACTAGGTTGTTTGCCCCTGACCATTTTGATAGACAGGATAAAGCATGAGTCTGTGCGAATAATTACAATAAATATTATCAAAATATATATGATTAATCCATTTTTAAGTAGTTTTCACTTACAAAGTATAACATCTACTTCATTAATACTGGAATATAAGCATCATTTGTATTTAGAATCGGAAATTAACAAATGATTTACATTACGTGACGACATCGAGAAGTATAAATTATTATATCATATTAAAATAAAATCATACAATTTTCATTTTAAGCGTCTCAATTTAAAATAACAAGAATTAGAGTTGTTATACGGCAATAGTACGTATAATGCCACTTGAAGGTACTCGTATATAGCCAATGGACCATTGGAAAATTCACATAATTAAATTGATTGAAATTGAAAAACTTTTTGGTAAAATGCCTTTGTTACGGTCAATAGGGGAAGTAAAATAAATTTTGTTACCTTCACTTTTGTAATTGTATAATTTGGTTGGATGGAGGGTCGTCCTTAGTGATTTAAGAAATCATTAGTTATTTGTGTTCATTTAGAAAAATTGAAGGGGTAGTTTGTTGTAAATATTTTTTAAGATATTATAATTATATGTATAATAATGTTATTTACTATTTTTAAAGTGTTATTCTACACTTAGGAGTAGAAAACAGTTTTGAAAAAACGTATAAAAAACGTTTGGAGAAGTAGTTAGTTTCATTTATAGTGACAGTTTCACTTTCATTATCGTTAACTTATCCCCTGTTGTTTCCGTGTTTCGGGATACATATTTATCATTTTTGGCCGTCATAATCAATCTTGAAATAGTAGTAGCTTATAAAGGTTATTCCCTAATTTAATTCTTATTGAATTATAAAGATATGTATAGATATTTAAAATTAATTACGAAATAAAGTACCAGCTTAATAAAGGCGCGGTTTGGGATTTTGTTACCCAAAACGTCAGCCAAAAGGACGAAAAGCTAATCTAAACTAATAATATAAAGTGGAAGAGTTTGTTTGTTTGTTTTAAAGCTAATCTCAGGCGCTAATCTCAGGATCTACTGATTGAATTTGAAAATTTTTTTCAATTCCAAATTTTTGAAAAAATGTATAAAAATTGTGGTATAACAGTTTAAAAAGTAAATATTAAAATAAAATAGCAATCTCTCTTGTTAAACGATTATTTCTTAATAATCTTTAAGTAGTAGAATTTTGTAAAAATCTCTCTACAGAGTTGCTAACAACATAAATAAGTTGTAACAAAACGTATAAGAATTTTGACGCAGTTGGTAGTAGAACGCATGGCTTAGCGGTCAGAGCGCTTGGGCGGTATCCAAGAGGCGCGGGTTCAATTCCCGCTGCGTTCAAATTTTTATACGTTTTTTCAAAAATGTTTTCTAATCCTAAGTATGGAATAACACTTTAAAAATAGTAAATACTTTTAATAGTATTTGATTTCAATCATTTTGCAAGGATTTATTAAAGTTTTAAAATAAAAACGTTAAATACCACGCGCGCATTAATGTGCGGGATGTGTAAAGCGTTAAGGCGGGAGGGCGCTGGTTGACAGTGTAGATAGTATTCGTACTAATATTTTTAAATTTTTTTTAGCTTCATGCTCTTATCCCGCATAACAGGGAAATAGACTGAAAGTACCGAGTCACTACGTGTTGAGTGCTGGAAATCAACGCCGCACTCATACTAATATGTTAAAAGCTAAATATCTGCCCTCTGAGAGCTATCCAGCCTATGCCGATAAAACCATTGAACTTACATAAACATAATGTTGTGTAGGATTGTTTTTCTTAAATAGTTCAAAATAAACGTCCGGGATAGCATATATTTATCTTTTATGTGGAAGGCTTTATGAACATAATAGTGATTATATCTGATTTTGATAAACAAAATATTTATCAAACTCTTATCAAATTTAATACATTTATCACTTTAAGTATTTAATATATATGTATAGATTAACTTTGTCTTTTGCACTGAGCAATTTTGCTGAATATTCAGCAAATGGCGCTAAAGCCAATCATATCGTTACTTATTTTAAATAGTAACGATAAGATTGACTTGAGCGTCGTAAAGTGCCTAATAGAGGAGTGGCACTGGGAAGAAGGAAATCGTAATAATATAACGATAACTGTCAAGTACAGATATAGTTTTTATCAACACACCATACGGGCGAAGCCGCGAGCGAAATATAGTTCTAATATAAGCTCTAACACCAAGTGTCCAATTGAAAATCTCCAATAAAGTCGAAGACGCCTTAGGAAAAAAAGACATGATTACCTACTCCGTGATTCACAAAGCACATAAACTAACTGGACAAAATAGGAAGTTTATACAATACTAATAAATGTTTCAATAGTAATCTTTCATAAGAACTTTACTTAAGCATATGAAATTAGGTTTCGAAGCTAAATCTAGTTAAGGAAAATCATACAATATATACACGTATTATTCTTGTGTGAGTTTCTTACATATGTACGCGTATACAGAAAATATGTTTCGCACACAAATGTAATTTAAATGTTTATGTTAAACGCGAGTGTTAAGAGCGCGCAGAAAATTGAATTTGTCGCTTACAAAGATATGAAAGCTTGTGTACACTATCATCTTTGCTCGTACAGAAAATATGAAATATTAGAGTCCGTCCGCGTTTTGAGTGTATTTTAGAGAGAATAAAATTCTCGTATTTTTCCCGTATTTTTATTTATTTTCCCGTTTTAGAAATTTGGTGGACGGAGGAGTATGAAATTTGACACAGTAAGAATTTATATGACGAAAAGGAGCAGAAAGTCAATATTTTTTTCTAGTTATGTATTATGACAAGATTACAATGACTATATTTATAGGTAAACTTTAATTTATGTTTAACTATTTCATATATTTAAGTGTGAATTATACAGCTAACTTAATTATTTTAAAGTTCCTAATACGTAAATCAATCATAGTATGTACCTGACTGCGTGCGTGTTGCACGCAATTAATTCTCTATATGTATATATAAAACAATAATTATTCTGTGTGTTTATGTGATACGTAAAATGTCTTAAGGAATCTTAGTAAGTAAAATGATTTTATAAATAAACTAGGTTTTAATATTTTTTATTAACTTTTACTTTAATAAAAGAAAATGTTATCACATTTCTAAGAAAGCTATATAAAAATTTAATTAAAAATATTATTTATTGAATGTTACTAACGTTTGGTTATGCTAACATTTGAAGTAGACGAATATTTAAATTGATAGAAAAGTCCTCAAAGGTAAAACAACTACCAACTAGTCTTTTGCGGCAAGGACTTTGTCTGCTCTTTAATAGGCTTATAATATAATTTTGAAGCTTTTATAACTGTTATCGAAGATCCTGAAATTTTGGAACTTAAAATTTAATTAATATTCTCTTAGCAATGGGGCAAACCCGCAAAAAGTTTTATTTAAATATTTCGAAATAATGCAGATTATTTGAAAACGTTAAGAAATGTGTACTTCAGATATATGTATAGCGAATAGCAAGTACGCATTTAAGAATAAAACTATAAAATTCGTAAACATAACACCAGAAAAATAGTCACTTACATAGTGCTATTTATGAGCATTTTTAGTTATTTCATGCTAGTAAGGGTTGGTGACGTTTTATTAAATTATATTTCATTATAATTGAATCTGACTACCTGGCGCCGGTCACGCGAAGTCTCAAGTCACTTCAACACCTTGTCAAGAATGATTAAAGATAAAGTACGTAAACTATTGATATAGATTTAATTGTGAAATCTAAGTTTTTTAATTTTCAGGCTTAGTAGTAATTTGTTTTTTTATTAGTAATAGTTTAGTTAGCGTTAATTAAAATGTACTTTTATTGTTGCCTTTACGCCTTTTCCTTATTTTATGTTAAAATAAAAAAAACTATTTAGTTTGTGTTGGCTCTGCACCATGTCTACCTAATTCTAGGTACCGCTTATATATTCATATACCGTTATCTACCGTTGGCAAATCTTTGTTTCAGAGAGCTTACCACCTTTGCGACGCTGAACATCTAGGAGAAGCTTCGACAGGTGAAGTGTGTCCTTCATCAGAACAAGCTGCCAGTTCCCCGCCGACGTTGTATGAAGACTTACAAGCCACACACAGTGAAGACACAGCCAGCACTTCTACCATATGTGAAGGGAGTTACAGACAGAATTGGCAACATCTTAAGAAGAGCTTCCATGAAAACCATTTTCAATCCATATAAAAAAGTTAGCCAATGCTAGACCCGTGAAATGTAATATTAATTTGGTAGATATTTAGGTGTATATAAGCTAGATTGTGACTGTGGCTTATCGTACATTGGTCAAGCAAAGAGGAGCATCGGGGTTAGGGTGAAGGAACACATATCCGATGTCAAGAATGGGCGTGTATTGCAATCAGCTGTGAACAAATTATACACATATCCTCGCTAGAGAAAGTAGATCTATTCCTAGAATGATCCGAGATACTACTGTAAAGTGTTCGAAACGTCAGATTTCCAAAAATATATTTTCGAATACCAAAATATACGCGATTAATCCATTTAAAATAGTTTCATTAAAAATGTGTAAAAATCGCGAATATCAAACTTGTTATTATGACAATTAAACTATTCAAATTATTAATGTATGTTGTTTATAATATTTTATAAAAGTTTGCAGGAATAGAAATTTATAACATTACCTTCAGTATCAGGGCCGCTGTCGTGTTCTGACTCCGACTCGTCCCATATTGTGTCGGTCGCTATCTTCTGACGAGAGCATTCGATCCAGTAGCCGGGTGTTGGTATAAGATTGTGAGGATACTCTTCACAGAATTCATCTGTAGTGAAATAAATAAATTTATTAGAATAATAAAAAAATTAAAATAAGTGATTTTCTTAATAAAAATAAGTTGATTTTTTCAAGGAAAAAAACTCATGTAAAAAATTTTATTTGTCTTTTCATTTAAATCATTAGCCATTTATTAATAACCTCTGGTCAAATAAAGTGACTTTTATCGGTAGTCATGGGTCGTTATAATTTTAAGCGTAAGATTAAAGGTACTCAAATTAATATATTGAATTTCTATTTAAAGTTTCTGGTAGAAATACATTAAACTTTCTGTAAACCTATTTTTATTACTTTTTAAATATATATATATATATATATATATATATATATATATATATATATATATATATATATATATATATATATATATATATATATATATATATATATATATATATATATGAAATTTACATTTAAAACTTAAATAAATACAATGGAAGGGCCAAAAATATAAAGCTAATATTAAAATAATTATCACGCACAGTAGGATAGTCCAAGACAACTTAGTGTCCAGAACCTCCGTTGACTGCTTTCCGCCTAAAATCGAGACATTTGGTGTTCAATGGCGAACCTAACGCCGCGCTTTGTCTTATCAGAGTGGAAAAATGTAATTTTAAATATAATCATTTCCCCAAGTGGTGAGAATTTACAACCAATCAATTTCCACGATGGTCTTTTAGTATTCTTATCTTTTAGTGCTACCGAGAAAGGTCTTTTAGAATTATTTGTAGCAAAGTTTTCATAAGAGTTTTTCGTTTAGTTACAGTCTATATTTAATTAATTACTTTACTAACTTCAACTTTTTGATTAATATTTATTAAGAGTAATAAGTTTGTTAGAAAACGAAGTTAATATCGATTTTTTTCATAGCTAAAGGTGAGAAGTATAATTTTGATTCAAGCAATATAACTGTTCAGGCTGCAGTATGGAACTGTGCCAGTTTCATAATATTATTATCTGGCGAGTTACTGCCCTTAATTTGAAAAGTTCTTTTATTAGCAAACTCTCAGGAGAGAAGCTTAAGCGAGAGCGGAGTATCTGAACTCGCGGAACCGGATAAATCCGGTTTACTTAATAACTTTTTTTCGGTAAACCCTTTTTCATTCGATGTAACTCAATCGTTGTAACTGTTTTTATTACTTTACTTTTATAGCGAATTGTGACCTATTTAGAAACTGATTTTTGTTATTGTAAGAACACTGATGATCAGAAAATGTTTCAAACATTTTTTGATTCTTTATAATCTTCAAACCTTACTCTACGAATTATTCTATTCTGTTCTTTCAATATAAAAAATATACCTGATATCCATATTGTATAATACTAATGTATAAAATAGGGCTAGTCGATACAACTAACCGACAATAGTTGGGATTTGACTGACCGATACCTTATCTCTCAATTACCTTTGCCCTTTGTATCAACCTAGAAGCCAACATTGGGAGTTATTGCTAGATAGCATCAAGATAACCTTAATTTATTAACGTTTACCATAATCCGTACTAAAAATAAACATTAAACAACATTGTTTTATGATTAAATATATTTATTAAATTTTAACATAAAAACAGTTTTTGGCTGCAACTTCTTTTTTTTTCCATGACATTTCTAAATCTACCCACATACTAATACATTTTTTACGATCAGTTAGGTCCAGATATCAATCAGTCACTTAATGAGTAACGAAATAAAGATTGATGGGTCAAAACAAAACGTTAAAATTAAATATTGTTTTCACCATTTTAATAATATTTCGTTTAAAAAAGGATTTAGAACAATAAACAGAAAGTCCCTGATGCCAGTGACGCTTTTATAAATAAAATATTTACTTAGGGCAAGGTGCGGCTGGAGCTCGGAAGAGCGGCTCGCAAATGCGCGGAAAATACTCATACACATCGTTACCACATATTTTACAGATGCAACAAAGTACTGTTGGACCTTTATTGAATATTTTATAGAAGTAGAATTTTTAAATGCATGTAAATATTTTACGAGAGAATTCCTAAAGCTTTACAGATTATTGTTTACGAGTTTATTTATTGATTTAAGTTGGGTATTCTAAATCTCTTTTCAATTTATAATGTCGTTCTTAGAATGGGTTATGGTGAGAGGGTCGAATTAGGATAGTTTCCTATTTGCAACAGTATTACCATAAAATATACTTTTTATACTAAATGTTTATGTAATAAGTGCGACCCTTTTAAAGTGATATTTAGATAATCTCTTTCATAATGTGATATGATATTACGGATCTGTCAGTAAAAATATAACACATGCATATCTATTCTATTATATAAAATAATATTTTAATATATAATTGATTCATTGATTCAATTCTTGTAAATAATGAACTTGTAACAATGAATATCACTTTAAATAAGAAATGCTTGTAAAAGTTACCATTAAAAAAACATCTTAATATGAATGAGTTCTCATAGGTACTTTACAGATGGAGATAAAAGTATTGCTACGCAACATCGTAGCACAAGTGCTACGAATCATTATTATCTATAAATTTATTTAAAAAGACAGCTATATTTTCTTCTTAGCGTTATTCTTCTTTCTTCTGTTGATGACAAAGAACGCTCAGTTCACTGTAAGGTAGAACACCAAGCTTTGTACAATACGCTTGGCGTTCATACTTAGAGTGAGCTGGTCGTTCATTAGGTTTTCTTCATTTGGTTTTTCATGTTATAAAGATAAATTAATTCGTAGATATCTGTAATATAGGAAAATAAGTAGAATAAGTTAGTATAAAGTTAAGTCAAGTTAGATAAGCTTAGTTATTATATTAAATAACTTGTTTATATATTTTTAACTAGATGTAGTTAATATAAGTATATTGTATTGATAATTTGTTTATATATTTATAAATAAAAATATAATGAAATATAGCGTAAAGTGTATCTAATATTGTACTAAAAACTCTTAAAATATATTTTTAAATTCCAATATTATTTTTGTGTTATTCAGAAATATTATCCCGCATTGTAACAACATTGGTCTCAAAGTTTCAAGACTAAGTTCACATAATCCTTTATGAAATCCTATAATTGGATTGTCAAAGATTTGATTGAATATTTAGCCATTCATAATTTTAAATAAATATTTCAACATATAATAGAATTTATTTTAATATATTAAAAAATGTACTTAAAAATATTAACTTTTTACAAAGATTGTGAGACAAGTATATTTTTTGCTTTAAAAGGTGTTTCGCGAAGTGAAATTTTATAAAGAACTTATAAGTAAAGTAGCCACAAGAATTAAGTCACAACATACGCACAGGTTTTTACTTTTCAATCTCTCGATAGGAATCAAATTGTGACTATAATCACCATATAAATTAAATTGACTTTGAAATCAACTAAAATATTAATTTAAATTAAATATTAACAACTCTGGTACTAAATTAATTCTCATAATATATTTTAATTACACATACTCAAACACAACATATTGTGGTCACTATGTACATCGTAGTATACACATAACGTAGACCAATTTTCTAATGTTTACTTGCAATAGAAAGAGATCCGCGACCCATATAGCTGTTTATAGAGTAGCACACAAAGGAAATATTAATTTCCGCATAATAGGAAAAGGTTTTTATTTCATGTGCGAGTGAAATCGCCAAGCAAGTTCAATACTAAAGAAATATAAGGAATACTTGTTAAAAATATGTAAAAACAAGTTTTATTTAAAATAATTCTTATTTTATTTTATGCTAAATTTATTTAGATGGAAAAATATGTTTATTTGGGTGGTTTATAAAACATTATGTGTAAAATTATTTAGTATTAAGGAGGACTTTCTCTAAATAAAAGTATTAATAAAAATAAATTTCTTTATTTAGATGTGCTTTTTTTTTAGATCAATTTTGTTCCTTGATTTAGCATATTTATACATTTGGGATATAAGTTTAATTTGTGGAGATTTGATTGTAGTTAAAAAAACATCTTTTTTATAATTTATAAAGTAACATTGGACTTGGACAAATTCTTAATAACATTTTTAAGTAAAACCATATATATTTATTATCTACAAAAAATCCAATCTAATGTTATTGAAATAGGTTATTGATTCAGTGCAGATATCTATAAATAAAGCCAGCCGTTTTGGCGTTCGTTGAATAAATAATGTCTTACGGTGGACTAAAACAAAATCTTTTGATAAAAGTCACTCAAAATTCTAACATAACAGAAATATCACGTCAGAATTTGTTGTTGAGAGTGTTAGTTTGTGTTAATAGAGGGTTTAAATTCAAAGTTTTAATTTACTGAAAAAAAGTTTCTTTTCCACAATAATGCTACTTAAATATTCGGTTAATAATTATTTAATATTTTTTGAAACAAAAAGTACTCTGTACTCCGTACTCCGCTTTTCACCGAATTCGAGACATTGCGTCATGAGTGGTGAAATTTGTCTTTTACCAGAGCGAAGGAGTGAAAATAATAAAATATAATTTAAATATAATCACTCCCCCGAGTAGGGATTGAACCCACAACCGATCATGTTACAGTCAGACGCTGTCCCACTGCGCCACACCGGCCTAAAATTACAACTAAGGTAGCGCTGTGATGTAACTAAAACAAATTTATTATAAGTACATATGGTTAGCCCATAAAGTATTTTCGCCTACATTGAAACTGAGAGAAGCTTGTGAAACGTAGGTAGCGTAAAGGGGAATTTTTATGAAGTCCGTGCTTTATCATTTCATGTGAAGGTTTAATTAATATTTCACTGTGTGTTTTGGCTCTTAGCAAACCCGAAGCTTTGCCTGATTTTAATTTGATATCACGTTACGTTTATGCTTGTACTTTGATATAAAATAATTAAAAACATACAAGTGTCTGAGGTATATGCCGTCAAAATTGTAAATAGGTTTAGACTTGCTTAACGTTTTGTAATACAACTATTTGCATTTATTTTTCTGAGTGTTATTGATTGGGATGTTAGTTGTTGATCTTTATGAATTAATTACATATTAATTTAAGTAACTTTTTAGTTGTCACTTAAAAGTATACTTTAGTAAAAAATAGTACATTTTTAAAAACTATTGGGGTAAAAAACAAATAAAGCTTTCAAAGTTGGACATAAAGGTAATAAGAGCTTGTTTGGTATGCAAAACAGAGGGTGGGCTGGCACAGCAAGAAACTTGTAAGCGCAAATATATTAACCCTACAGGTCGAGGCAGCAAACACAATTTAGTTTGACACCATCTAACTTTTTCCCCTCAGCTATGAAAAGTATCTTCAGTTTATCCAATATAGATGAAAACGAGTGGAAAACTTTTGATTTTATGCTTAGAAGCGCGAAATGGAACTTGTTAGGGTTGCCCCTTTCAAAAATAAAATAATAATTAATTATCTACTTCCGAAATGTCAATAAAAAAGTTGTAAAGACATTATAGAATATTTCAAAGTACAGCAGTGCTCTAAATTTAGCTCATTATGCCGTCTTAGGCCTGTAATGTGCAATTAGGGGTTTACATTTCTGGAAATACGGCCGCACTTAAAGTACAATTTCCGAAAGTTAATGCCTCTTTGCTGTATAGATTCTGACAGTAAACGCAATGGTTGTCGGTTCGATCGCCGCTTGGAAAATGATTTTCTTTATATTATTATTTTGATTTTCCTATCTAGGCTCTAAGCGGCGTTGATTTCAACCAGTCAAAACGCAATATCTGAAGTCCGAGCGAAAAGTACGGACTGCCTTGTTTCTAAATTTTCTTTGTTTATTCTGTTACATGGAAAGAGCTTAAAAGTATACCTTGGTAAATCTTCCCACGCTTCTATGATAGGAGGAAAAACACGAACAAAACCAAATATTTCTTATTAACAAGGTTTGAACTATAGATAATACCAGTCTTGTAAGGTATTGAATAGACATAAGCCAAGTGCAATTTAGTGAATGACATGAGATTTCCTCGCATTACAAAGATATTTGTCGAACAGAATGAGGATGCGGTGATGGGAAATGAAAGACGATATTGGGGAATAGAGCTGAGTTTCAGATTATAGCTTTTGTAATATTTATAACAAGTAAACTATGACATTTATTTTGATTAAATATGTTTGTTAATATGAAACTCTGCTCTGGTAAGTTAAAAACGCAGCGTTATCGCTCACCAAGCAACACACAATATTTCGCAGTTGTATAAATATCGGAGTATCTTCACACGAGGTTTTACCACCTATATTTACTTTGTGTGAATCTAAAATGAACCAAAAAAGAAAAATAAAACAATTTAAAGATCTAATGTAAAGAAAATTAAGAGCAGACTTCATTATATTATAAATAATTATAGCAGGCAAGGAGGCTCTAAACGCATTTCTCCACTCTGGTAAGCAAGCAAAGCCCGGCGTTGAGTTCAGCACTCAGCACACTGTCTTCATGTCAGACGAAAAGTAGTCAAGGGAGTATCTTGACATTAGGTTGTCTACTACTCTGCTACGCGGTATAAAGCGTGAGTCTGCTTAGAAGACGAGGCAATACTTTTTGATTTAAATATATAGTGTTCTCCATGATCGCCTCACTAACCAACTTTTAAAATTAAGTCATATCATTTTTACATATGAATAATATTTGTTCTCTGATTCTTTATGTTAATATTTACATTCAATTTTTATTATTAAATATAAATATAAATAAAACATAATGAATTATCATCATATCATAATATCAGAGTACAAACTGAGCAATAGTTCGTGACGATACAAGAATTTTACACAAACGATGTCCTTACACTTTATAGTCGAGCAAGAGCTCAATATCCGGAAAGGAGCCACGTGCAATTTTATTGACGCCCTTTGAAGACGCTCTTCGATTTCCTACAAATCAACTGCGCTTCCTTTGATACGAATATTTCATATTATTATAATAAAAGATTTATGATATACATATGCATATATGGATTTATTAAATATATGGAAATATATATTTTATCTTTAGCTTTTCCTTTTGTCAGCCTATGCTGACCAGAAAGACCTATGGATAACCAAAAAGTACCTGGTTTCATGACACTCTGTACTCCATTTTTCGTCAATTCAAGTTTGCAGAGATGTGGCAAAACTCAACGCCACATTTTGTCTTACTAGAGCGAGGACAAATGAAAATAATTTAAAACATAATCGTTCCCCTAAGTTAGAATCGAACCCAAAACCTATCGCGCTTACAATCACACCCTGCACCACTGCACCACGAACGTATGTAATGTAAGAGCAAATTAAGATTTAATTTTTTTTCATAAATCCTATTTTGTTGGAATAACGGAAGTATTATATTTTAGTTAAAATCTTCTACATATTACTGTAGAAGATTTTAACTAAAATATAATACTAGTTTTCGGTTAAATGTCGAATTATTACATATCGTTTGATTTGAACTATTTATATGATTTCATTGAAGAATCATGTGATGATTTTTTTTCTGAAAGTTAACGGTTTTGAAAATTTAAACTGACAAGAGCTTATAATAAGATGCTTAATAAAAAGAAAATTAATATGAAACAAGATTGTAATCATATTTTACGCTTTATGATATAAATATATAATTCGTTAAACGAATATCCAAACTCAGCGTATATATATGAATATATACAAGTATTTATTTTATTAACATTCACAAACACGGAGCAAATAGTCAGATTTGTACTTGGTGTAAATAAGCTCCTTTGATGTTTGGCAAAACTAAACTTGCAAATGATAAAAATATTTTTGTATTCGTAATACGCATATGAGCTTTGTAGAGTGTATTTATTTTTGTAAACATACATATATATATGTATTCTAATAAAAAAATATTTTAACATTATTTTTAAGCGATGAAATTGTTTAAATAACATTTTTATATCAAAGCCAATTCTAATTTGCATATTCAAACAGTAATATAAAGTTGTAAAATAGTTCATAGGGGTGCAGTGGGGCAGAGCGGCTGGCTGTAGAAGTGATCGGTTCTGGCTTATATCTCCACTAGGAGGAGTGATTGTAAGATATTCTTTTCTCCGCTCTGGTAAGAAAAAGCTTAGCATTAACTTTCACTACTCTGCACGCAGTGTTCTGAATGAGGCCCGAAAGAGGAATACGTATTCTTTAAAGTATTGGTTTTCTTTGCCTAAGTAAAAACATTTAAATTTATCTCGGTACTATATCTCAATTATAATTTATATTGTTATTAAAGGAATATTATTAATAAAATAATTTATGTTTTATTTATTTATTTATGATATACGTTGTTATAATGTTTTTGCGAGTTTTAGTTGCAGCAGCGTCGAACTTGTTTATATGTAAAATCATAACCGTTACAAAAATATTCACCTTCTCAAATTACTTTATATATGTACTTACTGTAAGTATATTTTTATTTTGAATTTTTTATTGCGTCCAATATTAAATAGACGCTGTCAATTATGTCTACCACTGTATTATAAATTAACTCTTAGAGCTACTAGTTTGTGTTGACCGTAGAAATTGGTTTACCTCGGTTAATCGGTAGTTAATTATAAATCAACAAACTACCTCACAGATTAGGATTTAATAAAATAATTTAGTGTACTCTCAATTTGAAATTTGAAAACCTCTATATAGTAAAAAGAAATGGGAAAGGTCAACTTACTACAATTATATTATTTAATATATTCATTAAAACCGAATAAGAATATGAAGCATCAAATGATAAGTAATATTTCTTTTGCATAGGTAGTTAATTGGGCAATAAAATTACATTTTAAAGGCACAAGAGAATGTTGTGAAAATGCAAAGATAATCTTTAGTTCAATTAAAATTGGTTAACATTTTTTATATTACTTAAGCTTTTTTAAATAAAAGTTTTTGTTATATTTTTAATCATTATATGTAATGTTTTTATTTTGTTTAATAATAAGTTTATTGAGATAAGTAAACATCTTCATCGACTGCAATAATAAAAAAGAAAATCCTTGATTTCCTAGGATCGAGGGAATGATTTAAAAATATAAAAAAGAATTGTAGTAACAGACCATCGTCATTAAAAGAGAAATCAGATATTTCAAAGAAAACTCTGTCATATACCTTATTTTTCTTTTATACAATATTGTTTGACGAAATTATGTATTAAAATTCTCAATATATTCAGTTAGTATATATATGTAATATATGTATATCAAATCAATAAGCCGTAACCAAATAATACAAATATAAATATAAATCTCATAAATATACTATTACATTTAAATAATAGAGAAAATGATTCAAATCGGCGTGTAGTATTAAATAGTTTGAAGTGATGTGAAGTAAAGTGACAAATTATAACGTACCTGCAGATATACAGCATAGACAACCTTTTAACTATATTAATTTTAACAAATACTAACAACCCTTTGATAGTTATCGATGTTTGTGATGGCCAAATAACTAGAGATTTAATAAAATTATCTCTGCTCTGGTAAATCAAAGCGCGAAGGTGAGTTCACCACTCAGCACGCAATGTCTCGCTTTGGAGCGGAAAGCAGTCAACAGTGTCTTGGCACTAAATTTTCTCTGATCCTGATACGGGATAAAGCATGAAGAGACCCATAAATTAAGCATTTTGCTCAAAAATATATATAAACTTTAAATGACAAAACTACTCTTTGTATATATTTTTCATATATTTTGCTAAATCAAAAAGCAACTCTTGGTTCTACGGTTTCGCAAATTAGATTATGAAAGTTACAACAGAAGTTACTCGTGAGACGTAGTATATATGTACGTTCTATTCAATTATATCATAAAAGTTCCACGCTAGATTACAACTGATGTGGGTCCTTTGCGAAAGTACCTTTAATATTTTATAAAGGTATCTTTGAGTTCCGGCTTTGACGTGGGTGTGTCGAAAAAGTTTTTGCTTTTCTGTGGATTGTAATCTAACCAGGAAACAGGGGGAAATCGAGTTACCTTAGATTTCATTTTCCGGATGGCAATACCTAAACCACATACTGTCGATCTTTAATTTTTTTGTTGACATGAATATTCAGTTGTAAATGGCAGTAACAAGTTTAATATAACGTGCATTATATATTTATTACAATATTTTTTTTATTATGATGATACTATTTTTTGTCATTCTAATAGGTTTAACTAATTAGGTTAAATTTTATTGTAATGTAATTTATAACGTTATTTGATTTTGTCAGTAGAAATAGCAAAATGACATGACCAGCATTAAGCTACAAGTAGATCATATAACTAATATTTAACTACATAAAGTTTAGCAGGTAAAAAGAAATTATATTATGTATTTATTTAAACTGTCATATGATAAATATTAAAGGAAAGCGACTCGATTCTCCCTCTCTTTTATATTTGATACGAGGCCACCATATATACGCCAACAAAACAAAGCCTTTAAACAGGTTTCCCCTGATCTGACAGTTATTGACTGCCCGACAGAGGCACAGTACAGTGTATAGAACAGAAATCTGAGCTTAAACATTAGTTAGCCAAAACTAACAATAGGACGGTGCTAGAGATTTAATATTAGAATTGGATAATATTAGTTTTTGAATATTTTTTAACATGATAGTTATCAGATCTTTGAAGAGATTACATAAGTAAATAAGCATGAAAAGTCACCTTAATATGATTACCAGGTACCATGACATTTTACCTATTAAAATAAACATTTTTTTTTCAAAATTAATAAAATTAAAATATAGTAAAAGATTTATAATGAAAACTGTTAAAATTTAGACACAAGCGCCTTGTGCAGTCAAAACACTTTACAAAGATGGTCCGTGACGACGACGACGAACAATAACTATTAAATTATTAAATAACAACATATGACTATAAATGTAATTGGTTATGGGTTTCATTTGGTATGGGTGATGTTTAAGTTATTTTCATTTACCCTCTTTGTTAAGAGAAAGTGCGGCGTTTAGTTCCACCACTCAATACGCAATGCTTACCTGCGAGAAAATGCTTAAAACTAAAAAGAAATAAATAATTTTATGGACTTCTCAACGTCTATGATATATTCTACAAATATCTAATCACCCTAAAACACTATAGTGATCTACCTATATTAGACCAATAGAACCCAAGTGACGCTAATTTAAAATTTACATTTCGTGGAAATTAATATAGAACTTTAAAATAGGTTTTATACGTTAAGTTTTTTGGTAAATCCGTTATAAAAACTTATAAAATATAAAGCTCACATAAGATTTAAGTAATATATCATTAACTTTAAGACATATATGTGTGGTAATTAGCATCTATAAATGAAACCGTAAACTCAGTGGCAATTTATTATTGAGTTACCTTGTCAACCATGTACTTATTTCGGAGGTACGAAGCAAAATCTCCATTTGAATGTCACTAAAATTGATCATAATTATTCCATTTCATAAATTTGGAACTGTCTTAAAGTACTGTGGCAAATACTTGACGTTTATTACGTCAATTAAGGGGAAATACGAACTCACCTTAAAATCTACAATGGCTGCTAATGCTTGTGAATTTAGTTGGTTTTAATTAAATTATTGTGTATTTTTGCTCCATTGATGTTTAGATAGACATACTGTTATATAAATTATAATTAATTGCAAAAATGTTATATTAAATAGCTGTATAAAATTATTTAATTAGTATGAAATTTCGGCTAAAATTTTATTAATTATTTAAAATTAATTAAGTATAAAGTAATAACAAAAAAGAAGTGATGTTAGCCTCGAATTCGAGTATCTCTTTTTACTATGAAGAACATGCTAAAATGATGTAGAGAATTGTACTAATAAATTAGCTTCATAAAAAATGTACGGAGAATTGCTCAAGTGTCCCTCATTCAAGGACTGGATTAATCTTAGTATTTTGTAGGCCTACTTTACCCTTGGAAATATTTGTTATCGAAGTAACATTTTCAGTTCGTTAATTTTCTTTAGAAAACTAGAATGACCGCATTAACCTAACCGCAAACGTAAAGAAGAAACGAATTTCTTTTTTTGATGATTTTTGTATGAAGTATATTTATTTTTGGATTTTTTTTGGAGTTAATTTAGAAAATGTAACATGGAAAATATATGTATGTTGAAAATATATGTATTCTAACATATTAATTTATGCATTCTTAGACTGAGTAGAGTGTTATCTTCTTTGTCGAGTACTACTTTTTTATCAAGAATCTCTACAGACTAGACTTAGACTAATCATACTGTATTTAATAGAATTAGACTCGTTTCTAGGCGTAGCGTGGAACGTTCTCCCACAAGACTGGACCGAAGACATTGCCAAAATTGGACGACGCAGATATGCAGATGTTCTAGCTGGCGGCCTTTGTCCTGCAGTGGATGACTTCTGGCTGATCATGACGATGATGATTATGACACTCTGATCTTTATTTGTCGTTAATTTAATTATATTGAGTGATTTGTTTTTTTAATATTACTTCCTGACATTTTATTGATAGATCCATGCTTTGTCTAGATGTCGTTAATTGTTTTATGAAATTTTTACATACCTGAACATGCTTGAGGTGGTAGCGGGAAGATCAATGTAGTGGAAGACTTGCGTCTGGCAACTGCGCAGCCCAAAGACTGGGGTTTGAAGCTGCGTAGCTGCTGCATGAAGTCGCTGCACTCCATCAGCGCCACGTCCGCGAAGTGCAGGTCGCACAGAATTTGATTTTTGAAACGTCGTGCGCGTTTCTATACAAAAAAAATAGTATAAATATACTGGACAAAATACAAGAAATATTGCAAAAATACGTAAAAAGGTGTAAAAAGATACACACATTTTTAATATTTATAGCATAAATATCAAATACGATAAAATTAAATCTCGTGTTTCTGGGTGATATAAAAGCTTTTAATAAAGCTAGTATTACCTATGACAAAAAATAAGATTACTTGTTATGTGTGAAATTTTAAGAATAACATTTTTGTCCCGGCTACGAAGTAATTGTATGTCTGTTTTCGTTCTACTCATTCATATTCTAGCTAATTACATACAGACGAAATCATTGTACGCTGCTAGTTTAATATACAAAGTATATTTCAAAGAATATTTGAATTATGTAAAGTAGAGAAAAATCAATTTTACGCTTAAAAACAAATTTACGTCTAATTTAGTAATATTATAATGAAACATAATTTGTAAAGATTAATAAATTCCAGCCAGAAAAATATAATTTATATCCATAGTTTAATTATAATAATATCAATTCTTTTGTCAATATTAAATAAAGACATTAATTAAAGTAATGGTCAAATTAAGAAAAACACTTAAGAAGATCTATCTCTTCTGAGAGACTTAAGAAAGTTTAATTCAAAGAAATGAATCTCTACAAAAGCCAACAGCTTTTCGAGGAAAGTGAAGGTTTGGAAGTCTTTTATTTACGTGAAAGGAAATTTGATGTAGCATTTTGTGCTGTGACGCCTTAAATTAATATTTTTAACGGATCCTAGTATTAAGAGAGTATGTAAATATGATTAATGCTTTTTTGCAGAAGCCACGTGTTACTGCGTATGTGCAGTATTTGTTTCATTGCTTATTTAATTGTATAAAAAAAGACAAAATAATGAAATATTATCAACGATGAAATGTATGATTATTTTATTATTATTTTTATTCATTTCTATAGGAAAAATAAGTTTCTAAGCACGATCGTTACAAATGTGAGTTGTCTGTTAAGAAGTCACACGACGGAAATATTATATATTAATATTGGTAATAAGTGATATTACACAAGAATAAAAATGTAGCTTGATACTTGAGTTTGTTGAAAGAGATTATTTCGGGGTCTGTTAAAACATCATTGTATTAAAACTTATCGTATCTATAGAGCAACGCCGGAAATAAGGAAGACCGGACACACACGACGTTTCCCTCCGTTACATTTTGTTAAATGTATTCAAAACACATTTGTATATTTTCGTTATTCTATTTGCTATGTGTAGTGTCTTACTGTATACGTGATTATAATATCGATTTACATTCGGGGAAGAAAATTATATATATTTTTGATTTTATCCCATTCATCAACAAGCAATGTCTTGTTCAAGACGGAGAAAACTAGGTTTCCTGCTTACCTTGTTATGCTAGGGTTAAAAGTGGAGCTATATAATAAAATAGATTAAAAAGTTTCAGTTATTCAAAAATATAAATTTTATTAAAAAAATGATTATTATAATTTTATGATAATTTTATTTCTAGCAAATAATCTTTGAAGTTCCTTTACAAAAACCTTTTATTATATTATCCATAATAACAACATAAATACTTTATGTATAATTGTAACGTCTGAATCGTCTATATTTGACAGAAAATAACTTAGAAAATAAACAGTTTGAAAACTTATATAAATAAAAAACCAATATTGAGTTACTATAAAAAGCGTACAATAAAATCATTTAGGACAAGGTTTTTTACTAAAATAATAACTATTGGAAATTCGATAAACAAAGGATCATTGATATAGATATCTACCAAATATGTCAACCCTCGTCTCAACGAAAAGAGACGTAAAAGTAAATAATATTTTAAATGAATAACAACTTTAGCAATTCCAATTCCTTAGTTGTAGAATTTTTTCTCAGTTTGTTCGTAAAGAGCCTAAAAAAAAGCATAATTTTTTCATGATTATTCTAACTTTGTGGCGAAATCATAATATAACTTATTGAACTTATAAATTTACTGAGGAATATTTCTATCATTGATCTACATGATGTTACTCAAAACTTATATTTTATTTTCAATTTCATGTTAACTTGTGCTAATTAAACTAATAATATCCGAAGGCCGTTTGTAAAATTACAATTTTTTACTAAATACGTTATTAAACCAAAATAACATTTCCCCTTCGTCTGTCTGCTTATTCCGAGTAATCTCTGGAACAACTGAACCGGTTTTGACAGCATTTGCAGTGGTGAATAGCTCAAGTGTTTTTTTTTTATTAATATAAAATTTAATGCACTACAGTCTACGTCCGTAATCTTTTTTTCCTTATTATTATTTATTTTTCATTTACATATAATTATAATCAAACACTTAGAACTTATATGTATATATATATATATATATATATATATATATATATATATAAATTATTTTCCATATTGAATTGAATGAAGATTTAATCTGGGCTTAGGTGTGAGAGATTTAGCGGGAAAAGGTCATGACCGCTATGGTAGACCACCTGGTTCCTATCTTTTATGGCCATCTTTAAATTGTATTCCACTATATCTTTTGTCGTTGTATTCATTGCATTACGGATTAGCCTTCTGACCGCGTCATCTTCGCCATCACTGTAGTAGGTGCAGCTTTTCGTGTGACGTGGAATTGCAACTACATCATGGGAAACGCTATCATGAATTTTCAATTATACTGATTTACAGTTTACTACAACAACTTAGTTAGTAGTTTGTACTTTTGAGCCTGTTTCTCCTCCCTATCATTGGCTCGTCATAGATTCTTTTTCCTCTTGAGTTAAAGTAAGAGATCAGATCTTTCGGTAGTGGTGTTGTCTTGATATTTTTTTTTGAGAGAAAGGGAATGTATTACTTTTGTCGAAGAGTATATACGGGGTATATCTTTTGCATAGCATAGGCGATGTCCATGAGATTTGTATGACACAAGTACAGAAGAGATCCTGCGTGATGGTGTGAATACCTGATGGTCTGCGATAGACTATTTCGAATAGATTATCCGTCTGAATAGGGCAGCTGATTGGCATCCCCTATCAAAGGTATTTCCTCTGGCCGGCAGACTCTGCCTGCCATCACTATCGCTCCAAAATGGATTATTAGGGCCTCGCCTACTATCAGCCGGTTACACCTTTCTTATTCTTTTCGTGCCCTGTTTGCCAGCATTGAGGCCACATTGAGAATTTTGCTGTTTACCAGATCCCTATACGCATCGACAACCTCTCTCGAACTACATCCAGAAACACCATTGAGCCATTGTATTTAAGGCAATAGCTGATGTTAACTTTAAATTCTTTTGTAATATAACTTAAAAAAATTAGGTTCCACCTGAGTAATGTCAGAGGCACAACTTATTGTAAATATAAATACATAGATGTTAGGTATATTTATAGCAATTATTTGATTCACGCTTTATTCCTTTGTGGGGTAGTCAGAGAGGGCTAAGCGCCGAACGATACTGGTCATTGCTTTAATTAAATAAAAACTACTATCATACATATTATACTATTATTTATTACATTATTAACATTATTATACTTCAAATTCAGGTTAGATATTTGACATAATTCCATTCAAGTGAGTAAAACTATTTAGTATTGAATTATAAATTATCACACAATAAACAGTAAAAATAAGAACATTAACACCTTGAATTATTTAAAAAGGTTTTCATAAAGAAAATAAAAAATGATTATTTTCATTAAACATAATAATTATAAGTACATTTTAAAAACGTCAATCGGATATTTAAGTGCTATTGAACGTCAATACTTATTTCGTTCCCGGAAATATTAAGGCATCCATTAGACAGACGCCGTTTCTGACACAGCTTTTAACACAATTTTCTTAATGCCGAAGCATTCGACGTGTAGCACTTCTGTAAATAATAACTACATAATAATAACATTTTATAATATAATAACATTTTTTTACAAAACGTCATGTTAATATTTCACTAAACCGTAACTTTATTTATAAATTAAAAGCACTATTTTGAATCTGTGGTGAAACACTTGACAAAAATTAAAATAATTCTTGAACCTCTCAGTTTTTATATCTACGAGTGCTTTTAATTTCTATACAATCCTTTATTTTCTAAATTTATTCTACTTAATGTTTGTCTATGTGTCTGTGAAACGTATTTGAAGGAATTCTATTAAACATAGAATACTTGCGAAAAATGAAATGTGTAAAACTTGAGGGCGAGGGAGGATAATCATGAAGTTGTTTTTTCAATAAGCAAAAGAGCTCCTCTCGCTTGTCACATACGTAAATAAAGTCTTTCGTTTTTTAACTTGAATTAATTATATTAAATACACTTTTACGATACAGATTATAAATAGTTCAAATTATTAATAACAAGTGCTTTTCGCGACACATGTAAAGTGATATTATTTTAAGTTTTGTTTTGAGCGGTCACCACGGTTCAAAAATATTTATGGTAAAAAATATATGCAATATATTCGCTAATCTTTGACAGATTTATTTAATAATGTGGTAAAAACTTAATTTTTTTTATAATGTATATAATTTCAAGTTATTTTATTATCAAAAAGGCATTTGTACAAATCTTTCGCATTGTTTAGCACTTACAGCGTTTCGTAGAACTGATTGGTACTCTATCAGGCAATTGGTGTAATGGGCTTCATTGTGATTCCTTTGATTAACTTCGTCCAAGGATAGGTGGGCTACCTACTTCATTGTTTGTACAGTATTTAGGTCAGAAATATTTTTTAGTTTGGATAATTAATTAAGTATAATTTCTAATGCGTATTATTATATAATTTACATTGAAAATTATTCTTTGATAAGAGCACACTTATACGAATTCATCTTATATTTATTTTTGAAACACTTTGCAACTGTTTGCAAAAGTGATAATTATTGTTATAAAATAAAAAACTAAACCTAATAGATAGTTTACAAAGACAATTACAGTACGTGAAAGTTATAAATTCGATTTTTTCATATTTCAATATAATTTGTATATACATACGTATCACAAAGAACTGGTTAAGCCAAATATGGCATTAGATTCCATTTAACACCTCGAAATGTGTTCCAGTCAAGCGGAAAGTGGAAAAAGTCAAATAAATACTGATAATCTTTACGAACATCACAACAATCATAATATATTTTTATGGATTATTACGCTATACACATAGGAAGAAAATCAATGAAAATTTATTTACAATACTAACACGGAAATACGAACTTAATATGTGGCACATTTAAAGTGAACATAGAAAATAATCGTCAATATTTTAAAGTATTACATTAACTAATTTACAAGATATAATTATTAAATAAACTATTTTGTTGCTAGTCTACGAAGATTTTGATTCTTATTAAATTTTCAGCGTTTATGCTTTGCTCTAATATAATAACATTTTATTACATTCTAGTAAAATTGTTATTATTAAGAAACAACGAGCAATGAGAGTAATTGTAAATGGAATACTTCATTTCAAGTATTTTATGAACAAGCTTTATTTCAAATTATTAAAAACTCAAAATTATCAAGTAAAATAAAACTTATACAACTTTTACATTGTAAAGAACACATCTACATAAGATAAATTGGTCACTAATAACGTTTTCAAATTCATCTAAAATAAGTTGGTTTAGGCAAGTCAAACATCAGGTTTAATTAAAAGCCTGTCTAGCAGTCGGAAACAACAAATATTATCTTAGGCACTGTTATAATTCTGATGGATGTTCAAGTCAGCCTTCAATAACTTCAGCATTCTAGTAGTGTGGATTAGAACTATTTATAGCATTACTTCTTTTCGCTCTGTTCTCTACTTTTAGCCTGTCAGTTTCAATAAAAAAATAGATGATTCTATGGGCTATCGCAAGATGTTAAACTAAGTGGAAATCAAAATAATATATATTGTGTGTATAATCACATCAATTAGTGCTACAGTGTCACAGACGGACCGATTATTTTATATAATTATTGTCCGTTTGCTAATAGGTTAATATAAAGTGTTTTTCTCTCAGACTGATGTGCTTACCTGACATCGAATGCGTTTATTACACAGTTATAGCTAGATTAATCTTAGATAGAGATATAAAATTCATTCTTTCATTCTTAGATTATATATATTTATATTTAATGTTCATTGTATTTTTTTAAAAAATTGAAGGTAAAGAAGAATGGTTTCACTTTAAACAGAGAGATACTGGTATCAAGACTTTCCTTTCATCACTAATTCGTAACTAATATTGACGTTACGCGAAGGAATAAAATACGAGGAAAAAAAATAAAATAGTGATTATCCATTTACAAAACTAAAGTATATTTTTTTTGTTTCCCGTGGAATTTCGTAAATAAAGGACGATAAGTATAATAGGTTATGAAATAATCTTGCTTATAATTATTTGTTATCAAGGGTCCGGATACAACCCGATTAACTAATAGTTTAGGAATATTTATTTAGTCATAAAATTTATATAAAAGAACTTTATTTATAGGGAAGCTTTTACGAAAATATTAAAGATTCCAGCTTGATTATTGAAAATTACATTACAATGTATATATTTAATAAATATGATTTGATTATTATGTCTATTAAAAGGGATACAAATATATATTAAAATCATTCCTAACTAAAATGTCATATTTTTTTAATTAATTATTTCCAAAATATCAAGACATTGCGTTTTTTAACTTTTACAAAATCTTAAGACATTGCCTGATGAGTGGTGGAACTCGAACTTATGTTAAGTTTTATTGGAGTTTGAAAATAATTGAAATATAATCATTCCAGCAAGTGGAGATCAAAGTTACATGATTGTAATAACAAGAACACACACACAGCAATGGCACACCGTCTAAGAGCAAGCAGAAATCATTCTGCTTGCTCTTAGAAGGTTTGCTATTGCTGTGTGTGTGTTCTTAAATAGAATATATTATAATAAATCTATTTTATTTATTTAAGTATTTAATATGTAAATTACCTGGTTGGGCCCTGTCAGGTTCAACCCACAGGAGTTGCAGCGTAGACATTCCTCGTGATAGTGGTTGTTGTCATACAACGGGGACGGTTCTGAAACGTAAGTCATCTTGAGAAAAATAACCAAATAACTAAATGAATACAATGTAGGAAATATAGCTTTCGGAGAATTATTTACTTGTGTAATTTATGTTTTTATTAATAATGTTCGTGTCCAATTTTCAAAAAAAGAATTTAACATTTTTATACGTTTTCTAAAAACACGTTGAAATTCTTAGTATGGAATAACAATTTAAAATAGAAAAATAATGTTTTTCTACATTTTTAAACACTTTGAATCATAAAATTGAAACAATCAAATCGGAAGAATCTAACTAAATCCCATAAATTCGGTATAATCGACTTCGCCAAAATAAATAATAGCGTTGAATCCTAGTATTTGGTAATATTTCAAACGATCCAATATAGATAGCGCGATCACCAATTAATTTTATGAATTCAACATTCGATAACGGAAGTAAAATAAAGGTAATAGCTATATGAAGGAAATGTTTCATCTTACATCTAAGGAAATGCTACATCTAGGTTACTAAATATTACAAGAACAACATTGAACTACTAAAATTTGACTAGCAACTAAATGATGCCGTTCCTTTCACATATAATATTGTTAATATACATTTTATTTAAATGTAATACTGAGACTGAAATTATTTTATCCTTTAAAAATGTTAAAATGACAACGAAATGAGTGGTTAATACATATGGACTTTTACAAAAACAGTGTTAGTGATTTGCATAGTTTGAAAACAAACTGTATTCCATAGTATAACAATCCAAACAAAGTATGCTCACATAACGATTCTTAAAGTTATATAGCCATTATATGTACACTATACGAATGGAAAAGAATATTATTCACATGATATTAATAATTTTTTATACCATCATAAGCATTTCCCGAAATACATAAATATTTTTACAATATTGAAATACTGTAATCGTTGCTTTTATATAAAAATTTTCATAGATAATTAAATTTCATAGTTAAGAATTTTCTTCACGATTTATATGCAACTTCACGCTTTTTTCCACATAGCAAAGTAGAAAGAGCACCTAGTGTTAAGACAATTTGTTTGTAACTTTGTGCTCGAATTCGAAATATTGCGTACTAAATATAATACATTAAATTTTTTTAAGCAAATCTACGTGTATGAATGTTTTAATGAACAATGCAAGCTGTTGTATGAATTGAGTGTATGCCAAATTGCTTGGCCGCTGAGAGTGAAAGCGTTTTATCCTGGCGTCATGCCAAAGGGCAGGCTAGCACCGCTGGGAGGAGTGCCAAATTTTCGTAAAGTTTTCGTTAATTCCCTATAAATTTCACATTTTCACATATAATATATTTTCTTACACATTTTTCACCTTCACCATTTAAACGCGCTCAAAATGTGGGCCAGGCCTTACTTTTATTTTTATGTTAGTTTTATAAGGCTTTAATTACCTATTATAATTTTTAGCGTATTGTTTTAGAATTCCATTAGCTTATATATTATTTTTCAGTTATCATAATTTTATACAAATTACTTAGTTACACAAATATCGTAAAAACTACCTACAAATTTTATTGTAGTACTAAAAGTACGCAATATAGAATAGGTTATAATTAAAGCGATCGCAGGCAGTAAAATGAGCAGTAAATAGGTATTTCATTCTTTATTGCTCCTGATACGATAATGTTTATTTCAAAGTAAGTCGTTTTACAAATAAAAAAATAAGCTCATTACGTTTTAGCTATAGAAGGCAGCATTATCTACTTTAACTTATATTTTTGTTTTATGATACTATTCACTGTGTAATTGGTTTGCATGTTGTAGTCCAAATATTTTAGTCATTTACTTCCTTTAATAGTCGCTAACATTATTATTACCCGTTTTCATTTGCTTTCTTAGTATATATTTGACCATTTTAATGAAACTCTCTTTCTATAAGTTAAGCTTTTGCTTTTCATAATTTCAACTATCAAATGTCATATGAAAACATTGTCATAGATTTTTTTGAAACACTGACTGAGTTTCAAATATACGTTATCGCACAATTTTACGCATATATAATTATGATTAAAAGTCAAGACTAAGACTGAACTAATTTAATAAAGGTATTAAAAGCAAACATTCCAGAGGTGGTTTACGTTTCAGCTCCGAATGAACGATCAGAATTACGGTTATGAAACCACAGGTATTCATAAAAGCATTCAATAGATTGGAAGATGGATATAATCAACTATTATTTCAATAACTAAACTAAAGTGAACATTAATGAAGTTACGAAATGTAATTTAAAAACTGATTCGAAATATTACAATATATTTGGATTATAAAAAGATTTCATATTCATAACGTGACGAGACGATCTAGGGGTTTGTTGATCGGGAACGTGTCAATGACGTTGTATGCTACTTTACGATCGTTATCATCAAATGTCATAGACATATATGTTTATGAGAAACATAAAAATGCAAAAGTACGCGGTGATGGATGAGCGGGGTGAGTTTGAAACTTAACAAATGGGAATGTTTAAAGTAATTTTGTTTCATTTTTTCGGTTTTTGGATGATATGGAATTCTTCGTAGGTAAAGTATTAATATTTTACCTATAAAGAGTAATTGGTAACAAGGAAAAGGATGATATACAGATTGTATGATTAAACTATAAGGAATAATTATAAACTTTAAGGAATAATATGCAATGTTATTTAAAAATATTATTCAACATTATTATTACTAGAAAAAATTATGTATCTGTTTTTGCCAGCCATTATTACACCATACAATGTATATCATCTGACTACTTCATAAATAATAGAAGCGAGAAGTTTACGTGATAATACTTCGCGATAGTTCCTGTCACGAGAACAACTGTTGTAGATACCCATAATAACGTCAACGTGATAGCAATATGCAATCGAAATTATATTTGAGATCTCTAGAGAAACTTTTAAATTCCTAGTCGTCTCAAGTCAAAACAATAGTTTAGTGTTTGGATTTTACATTTCTCTTGAAATATTATTATAATATTTTAATAGTTTAATAAAGTTTCTATATTTAAATATGGTCGAGAGCTTATTCAAGTTTGTGATAAAGTAACTCTATTAAATTCGTCTAAAAACTAATGATGACCGCTGTTGGTTCTGCCATACAATATTTCATTACATTTCAAGAAACTTAGGATGATGTGATACATTTTTTTGATATAAATCATTATATCTTTATTCACAACGTTTAGAATCGATAACGAATCGATTGAAATAAGAAAAAAAGAAAAAAATATATTTTATCATGACAGTTTTAAAACTTTTATGTTTATACAGATTTAAAATATATTTTGATTTGATATTGCTCGTCTCAGTGCAAGGTCTCAAAATTTAGCATTGAAGCTAATAAAAATATTAATTAGTAATTACTAATTTCAGACTGAATAATATGAACTTTCGAAGCGTATTGTTTGTTATTCGTAGACCGTTACTAATATTGACGAAGATAACAACTTCAAAACAAATAAAGCCACTATTTAAGCTTACCACTAGCTAATAACTCCTTATATAAATAATTGTATGTATGTAAACATACATTTATTATTTTAAATGGAAGGAAGAGTAAATTCGTAAATCGATTATTATCATCGAAATAAAAATAAAAGAAATCATAAATTATAAGTTATTACTTACCATTTTTTCGTATTTATTTTGTATGTATGTATATTTACAGTATGATTCTATTAAACAAATTATTTACTAAGATTAAATTACTTGGTGTTAAAAATTCCTGGCATACATTTTATTTTTTATTATAATACAAGCAATTACGTTAATATTACTGTCTAATTGTCACACCTTCACACAATATCAGTACCATGTCACATCACTTGTATAAAAAAAATAATAAATACAGGCAAAAAATTCTAAAATAGTCTATAAAATATTTTTCGTTAGTAGGTCCAGTATTTGGAAACCTGTTCGTTGTAAAGTCAATTTCTACTGATGGTCCGCAAATATTTACTCGCGATTTTAGGCTGTCAACGTAACGTTGTAGGTTATTCGTTGTGTGCACGTCACTTTCGTTTTAGTAAACATGGCAGCGTTAGTGGGCAACAGATGACGCGGGCGTGCGAGCCTGCGCCGGGCGACTGTTCTCATCTCATCTCGTGTCAGAGGTCCGCGCGAACTCGCTGCATGTTCAAAGTGGCTGCCGCGCGCTACCCGCCTAAACCTAAGAGGGCGCCACTGTTCGTAATCCTCTCGCAATACAGAAACTCACCCTGGTCCTTTTCGTCGATAAAGCAGTTGTGAGGGAGAGAGATGTCAAAGCTAGGAGTGAATCGATTGGCCGGCGGAAATGGGCGGGGAACGAGCACGTGGCAAAACCATTTGTAATGTGAAATACGATTGTATAGTATGTATGTTGTTACTGTATTGTTGTTCAACGTATTTTAAATTTTCACCGCTACGGAGCGCTGTCATCTTAAAGTTCTTTTATATTTTCGACTTATAGTTAATTAAAAAAAATATTATGTAGGGGTCTATATTTTTTAAGAAATATTATAAAATAGAAATGTCCTAATGTAATTTTATAAAATATAACTGCAAGGACTTACCAGTTTGTGTACTGGAATCAAAGAAGGTACTCGTAGTTTCAACAGTCATGGTGCCAATGGTTCCATCTAATATTTGCGTAGATGAATCACGACGACCTCGAGCACGCATACACGCATCGTCGCTTTGTGAACTCTGTCTGCGAAAATTACGGCATCGTATCATTTCTTCCGTAGTAGATTGTCGTCGAAACCCACGTGCTATTAGAATTTCTTCAGTTGTCGATTGTCGTCTAAACATAGTCCTTTCTGGCGGTCGAGCACAAGGGCTAGGATCCCGACTGGAACATGAACTCGACTCAGGACTTCTAGCTCGACCTACACGAGCGCATGACGCTTGCCTCCTAAGCCGACTCCGTCTTCTTGCTGCAGAAGGACTTAATTCACCACCGCCAGCTCTATCTGGACTTAGCTGATTTCTTTCACGACGTGGACGCGCTGCTGAATCTGGGCTTAAAGAATCTCGTCTTGCTCTTCCAGCGTCATCTGGGTCCAACGATGGACCGGAATCTCGGCGTCGTGTCCCAGGAGGACCTGTAGGATCATCAAAAGCTGTTGCTTGTCTTTGTAATCTACCTAATCGACGTTCAGGACTGGCCGTAGCGCGTGAATCTCTTCTAGCCCGACCACATTGAGTTGTTGAATCTCGTCTACCTCCTAAATTTGGTGGAGTTTTCCCGCTAGGGGTCACTTGTGTCGCTTGAGCAGATTGCGATACTTGAGAAGCTTGTGTTGTTTGCGTAGCAGTAGTTGTAGGTACTGTTGGTGACGTCGGTGAGGGAGTTACTGCCGATGTTATGATTGTTGGCATTGTCATTGGTGGGCATTCGCCATCCGAGCGTGTTGGTTCATGTACAGTCACCACAGTCACGGAAGGTGGATGTGAAGTAGGGCCTGGATCTGAAGAAGCCTCTACAAAAGATGGTGGAGCAGGAGTTGGTGGCGATGCTCTTCTCTTCTTATGAGTAGCGACTATTCGAGGGGGTGGAACGACAACAGAATCACGGCGATGGCGATGACCCTCAACTGAATCTCTACGTTCTTTGCCGTCTCCAGACCCACGTCTTTTGACCCGACGTTCCCTAGATGGCATAATGGTTGTAGAATCTTTACGTTCTAAATATGATGGAAATTCTGATTTAAAATCTTGAGGAACTATAGCTTTTGAATCACGGCGTTTTGAAACTGAGGACTTAATCCCAGAATCCGCTGAAGAATCTCGACGACGCCGAGGTGGTGGTTCATGTCGTGCCCATGGTAGAGATCTGGCCAAATCTGCTAACGTTTCGCGCCTTGACAGTGGGGCTCTTTGTCGTCTTGGGGCATTACTCCCACCACCACCCCACTCTCGAAGTATATCTGTAAGCTGTGCTAGAGAAGAACGTCGACGACGTGGTCCACCTGAGGAAAAAAATATATTATGGTTATTTGTATTATATACGAATTTAATTTAATATAAATTAGATCGTTATAAAAAAATGACAATGAAATGTTAACAATAACATATTTTACTTAATACGAATAATATACTTTACTTTATATAATATAAGTATAGTGTGATTTGTACCTCGAGGTTGATCCGCAACATCGGGCTCTGGTGGTGAAAGACAACACACCTGGGCAGCTGAATCTCTCCGGTTACCCAGGCGTTGTCGCAGTGTAGTTTCTTCCAATGTGGAACGTGTCAGCTCGTCCCAACCATTTCCTCCAGCCCACACTAGCCCCACTTGGTGTGATAAGATCGGTAGATTGCAGACGAAGCATATTGCCGTCATTGTCCTGTTACATAAAAACATCACGATAAAGAAGTAAAAAAAGAAATATTTATTTAGGAATAATAAATGCATTTATGAACTAAAGTTTTAAATTTATTAATATAAGATTCGTTAAAACGAATCTTATATTAATTAACTACCCGGTAATGACTCACGCTTTATTATTATGGAAATGTGTAATATGATACATGTTAGCAGTTTGAGGACTACTTCGTATACAAAGCGTGAAGGCGCATATCACGCCCTTGTTTTCGCATCACCGGACTGATAACTGAACGCGGTACGATATTAAGTAATAACCGCTCCCATGCGTGACGACATGTGTATTGTATCAATAAACTATTGATGGCATATTCAAACATTTTCTCCTTCACAAGTAAAGAAAGATAAAATCAATTGCTTTGCTAATTTTTTTTCTAAAATATCTTATTTTACATTTTTTTAAAAAAAGAGTTAGAGATGACAATGTTTAACTCGCTTTTTCTATAGGTTTAATTAGATCAATTTATAGCAGGATATCGGTATGACTTATCGCAGGATATTGATATGATGGAAAACGATGTTATTACGTCGTCAGGCGGTACGTGATGTGTTGATAAGCCTATCTATTGGCTATTCGCCTGAATAAATTTCCCCCTTGATACGTCTAAGAACCATTTGGCACTGCATGAAGATGTACCAATATTTCATGAAATGGAAACTTTCAATGTGTTCAACCGGTTTGAAATTATCTGTTCAATGAGTTTCAAGTGATTGTGAACCAAACAAAGTTTTAGTTATTTAATTTGGTTAACTTGTAAGTTTGATTGAATATTTAATTGACAGTGAAAGATGAAAATTGAATATTATTTTTTACTTATTAAGTTAAGTGGATATAACTAATAATTACTTTAAACTTTCTACGAAACAGGAATATTGCTGTGTGTGCTATTGTACAAATAGATGAATATACTTACTTTCTAAAAGGTTAGACGGTTTTATGTGAAATATGAATCTGCTTGTAGCACCCGTCTCATAGTACTATAATATACATATAACTTTTACTAAATATACAAATAGTATTGTAGCATCTAAGACAATTTTTGCAATTCCTTGCAGATTTGTATTTAATGATTTGTCATTTCATGAAATTACTTATTGTTTTTTTTTATTTTATTTAAATGAATATATGTATACACGTAAATATTTTGAATATTGAGTATTTTCAATTTTTTTAATCAAAACAAAAATGCTGATAATAGCTTTCAAAGTATCGCTTAGTGTGCTTAATAATTCTTAAGTTAAAGCTTGCTATCTAAGACATAATCTATTGGATCAAGCAGTATGTCAAGTGGCTGGTTGACAATATAATGTTTCCACATTAATTAATGTATTAAAAAACACTTGCAGATAAGTCATCTTTGCTAGTTATCCATGATTAAATTTGAATGATATGTACGTTTACCTTTTGAAGTTCACCCTTCTAATTATAATAGTATATAACATGCCTACTTATTTCTACTTACTTACCATTGCTCGTTTCTTATATTTGATTCATACATGTAAAATGTATTTTAGTAGACAACGGGGACAACAGACCTGGGACTTGAAAATCTCTCGCCAAATGTTATATTTTTTCAGCTTTTGTAGATATTTATAGCAAATAAGCAAAACCATGCATAGATTGGCGTTGACCCTTTTCAGCATATGAAAACATAGGTAGAATAGCTTACACGAATCATTATGAATTGAATAAATTTAATTTACAAATGAAATTTTCAACAACATGATTCGTGTAATCTACCTTTTAAAAATTCAAGTACAAATCTAAAAATAATTGTATAATGTTTTAATTTTTTTAACAAATATAATAACAAAGTAAACAATTGGGTGTGATCAATAAAATTTACTTCAATATTATTTAATTATTATTCATTTGAAAAGTTTTTTTAATATCTTTTTTATATCTTAAATAGTTTATGTAAAAGCATAAATTTATACTTGAATTTCTTGTTTTAAAATTAACATTAGCATAGGACGATATCATGCTAGGAAGACCCAGGGAACCTGTAGTGCCGTAGTCGAGGTGAAGGGGATTGCATGTCGAAAGCCGAGGCATGGGGGCGGGGCTAGTTCAGGGTAATTCGACATATATCACATCAAACACTTTGTAAATCTGAAACAATAGTAGGTATTAGTCTGATTAGTGTAATGTGTGTAGTCTTCTTACATTACGATGGTATATAGACGTTGCTGATATCTAAATAATGTATGTAGGTGATGTAGTATGTCATGTGAAATGATTTGAATTGAAGTTTTAAGATTATTATGGTATAGACATATAATTTATTTTGGTCTAATATAGGAATGATATTTAAAGAAAATCTAATACCATTGACAACTTTAAAAAACTATGCCCTATTTATTCAAACTAACGTGTAGCGACAATATGCGGTCAAATTTTGTGAAAATCTTTTCAGGAGCTTTCTTATTTCAATACAGTATTCAAAGACGCCGACAGATGGCAATCTTCCTGTAATCTGATACGTTTTGCTTACTGTGTTCGTGGTAAAGAGTTTCCCACTATATGATATAGATGGCGTGATTCAATGTTTTTCCTAAGCTGTATAGAAGGTACTTGTAAAATTTGTAAACTACCCATACTGCTACTTTTTTCAATAAAAGAATGGGCTTCAAATAAAATAAAAATGAACTTTTAGGAGACATTTTATTAGATAAATCAAAGTATGTTTTTTATAATATATAAAATAATTGATTGATTACTAATTTTAATATCTTTAATCAGTTTTCTTTCTAACAAATATAATTAGTTAAAAATATAAGTAGAAGAACACAAGATACAAACAAAGGTTTTAATAAAACAATTCTGTTTAAAGTGACGATACTTAATTATGTATAATAATAATAGCAAGTTAAAATCAACACAACGTTACGTCAAAGTAGATATTATACTAATTTACTTAATAACTTTAGAGTATTATGGAGTAAAAACTCTATACAAATACTACAAAGACATTTGCTTTATACTTGTGTATTTAGCGGGCGCCAGCCTGTGGACCTTAAGATGGTGTTCTTAAACCTCATAATAGCATCACAATTTTCTATTTATGTAGCAACGTACCAATTCAGATTTCAACGCTTTTCAATTTTACCCCCAGGTATTTTGCCAATTAATTTTCTTAGCTACGTTCGTTAAAGCAGGGCTCGAAATGGGACTCTAGACACAAAGCCTTTTCAATGTTAATATTTGATATAAGTGGCTAAAAGCCGGTAGCAATCGTTCAAATAGCAGAAATACGCTCGAAATCGTTAGTGAACGTATTATTAAGCAAAATTGTCTAAAAGCAACTTTTTAGGCGATTAATTGAGGCAATTTACGTTGAAATTTAAGGAAAATCACCAGAATAATGTTTAAAATGGTTGAGAAGGGAAGATTATAATTGTGTTTTTACTAAATATTATAAATTCATATTTTTTTAAATTAAATCTTTAGATATGACGAAAATGATGACTACTCTGTAAATCATTTTTTGAGCGACACGACTTGATTACTACTGATCTGATATATAAACCATCTTCAATCTATGTTTTCTAAAGGATTTTCTCTAATAACTAACATCATAGTTATCAGAGAAAACTCACACAAAACAGATTTTTTTACGACAAAATATACAATATAATTTTTTTCAATAGCAAAAGTTAGCAATAAATAAAAAAAGCGTCTAGTTATAAACATGACGTTTATTCAAATAAAACAATTAATTTATGAGAAATGACAATTGTTTGGCATTTTTCAAAATAATCAACAAACGAGAATGGTGTCCAATTTAGATTGGTTTTTGATTGATGGGCAGGGGTAAAGTTTTAAATGAATTTGCTCGATTTCCTTTCTACTCGCTAGTATAGGTACACATACTTTCCCTTTTTATTTCTTTGCCAATTCAAAATAAATTTATTGTGTCTTTTAATTTATATTAATCTATATTAATAAATTTGTCAAGGGGTAGGTAGACTAGATTAAACTTATCTGAAACATAAAGAATAAAAAATAAAATATCAAGTCGATAACATATTTTCGCAAAATTATTTATTTTTTTTTATTTTTTTAAATTCTAAAAAAGAAAATCAAAATTTTGGCACTGTACCGTGATAATTATTCTTTCATATATTATCTATTGAAGGTCAGTAATTAAATAGTGGTCTCAAGATTTAAGTAATTTAAGAAAAATTAAATAGTTATGTTCAAATTTAATAGTGTAGTTCTCGCCGGCTAAGCCGTAAGCTGACTGTTGGTATATAATATTCTAACTAGTTTAAGATTTTCAAATAAGCTTAAAAATATTCAATGGTTTAGTATATAGAGAGCCAGTAAGCTGAAGTCAGGTGACAGATTTTATACTTACATTGTAAACTCATAAAATATTTAAAAGAGAAATAATATATTTGAGACAAAAATGACAGCGCTCAGCTTCCCTGTGTAGCGTTATTTTTGCTGATATTTTTAAAAAAGGTGGGGTATTCGTCAAGATTTTATAACGTTAGCACAATTTCACTTATTTCTTGCTGTCGACGTGAATTTTATAATATAAATGTAGCTTCGGTATTTGAAGAAGGAAAATTATATTAAAAATGCACTTAAACTTTCTTGTTGCTTCCATTATAAAGATTATTTACATAAAAAATCGATAAAGCTTTCTTTGTGTAATTATTTAAGAGATTTTTAACATTCTTATAATTTTAACAATATCACAAGTGAATATGTTTTACATGTAAGAAACGATTAAGCGTTTCATTAGAAAATATTTCATTAATAAAATGGTCCAAAAATAATGAATAAGAGGTCATAAGAGCAATAGCGTTAAATTCAAGTCATTTGTCAATATTTTTTATTTTTTCCGTCCAAATTCGGGATTAAACGCAACTTTTTGTCTTACCAAAGCGAAAAAAGTAAATGGTGTAAATATAATCATTCTTTTAAAGAATCAAAACCTCGAACAATTGTGCTTGCTCTTAGACGCTGTTAGATTGCTCCACACTCACCTTACAAATTTACAATTTCAAAAATTGTTCCTTCATAATTGAACAAAACGTTCTATCTTCTCAGTGGACAGAAAGAAAGTGCCTAGTATCGTACGAACCCCGTAGCCGCACTTTATTGTATATTCGTATATATATATTTGCCGCACTTTGTCTTACCAGAGCGAAGGAATGAAAATAATTTTAAATATAATCATTTCCCCGAGTGGGAATCGAACCCACAACCGATTGCGTTAACAGTCAGACCCTGTAGCATTGAGACAAACGGTGCATTAACAATATTCTATTTTAATTATCTCTTAATACCATTGACATTTTAAGCTCTAAGATGTGCTCAAAGTGCAACGGTTATTACAAGACAATACCTTATTATAATGCCTTACTGCAAGGATTCAGTTGTGGTAATAAGATATAAGTTACATACGAGTTATATGCTTGAAACTAATGAGAATATCAAATATTATATTTGAACCAAGGCATAATTATAACAACTATGATTTTTTTAGGGTAGACAGAAAACACCTAGTGTCAAGACACTCTGTACTTCACTTTCCACCGAATTCGAGACATTGCGTGTTTAGTGGTGGAACTCAATGCTGCTCTTTGTCAGAGCGAGGAACTGAAAATAATTTTAAAATAATCACTCCCTCGAGGGGGGATCATACCCACAACCGATCGCGTTGACAGTCAGACGCTGTTACACTGTGTTTAAATTTATTAAAGTATAACACTTTAAAACATTAAAACTTTACTAACACACATATTTTTTAAGAAAAATATTTTTAGATATTGTATAAAATTTGAATACAGCGGGACTTCAACAATCGATCCTTAGATTCTTATACTGGAACGATTTTCAATTTCTTTTATTTTATTTATTTTCACGCTTTATCACGCTTAGCGGGTAGTCAGAACCTACAGTCAAGATGTTCAGGTGATTACTTTTGACTAGAAATCGAAACATTGAGAATTAGATGGCGAACTCAAAGTCACGCTTTGTCTTACCAGAGCGAGGAAATGCCAATAAATTTTAAACATAATAATTTCTCTGAGTGGGAATCGAACCCATAAATAATCGAATTTAGAGTCTGACGCGTGTTTGTCACAGTAAAAATTTTAAAAATATTTTTGTGTAAGCCACCAATTTAGGCACATATTTCGTTGACATATAATATAAAATCTTGTAACGACACGTTTGTAACATGATATATTAGGTTTCCTTAGCAAGTTATCCTTCTCTGTCAAGCTTTGTGCACAATTTCGCTATGTAGAATAGTTAATTAGGTTACGTAACTCGTTACTAGAGTCGTTTCTATTTACTTAAGTGTGGTTATATAATTTCATACTATTTACATTTAAGCTATAATAGACATCAATCTACAGGTGTATATACATATGTCTACCTTTCAATTTCTACCTTTTTAAATATCAAGAATGTTCTCTCTTTCTGAACTATCCTATATACCCATAACTATATACCCATAACTATATACCCATAACTATATACCCATAACTATATACCCATAACTATATACCCATAACTATATACCCATAAAAGAGAGAGTATGTATGTTATGTATATTCCGGGTAAACTCCGAAACGGCTTAACTGATTTGTTGATTATTTTTCAGCTATCATTTTATATCATTGTTTTATTGAAATTAATAAAATAAAAATGCCACGTAAAAAGCAGCCATCGGCAAGCTCCCTTCTAAGTCAAAGAAAGTTAAGGAAAAAAGAGTGAATGAAAGAGGTCAGGAAAGCGAGACACGTCTTCAGCAGAATCGTAACATGATATCCAGAACCAGAATTACAGAAACTGACGAACAACGCGGATTACTGGTTCAATAAATACATGACAGAGAATCTCCAATGCGATTAACGGAGAGAACGCCACAGGGCAACAATAGACTTGATGCTAATAGTTCAGTCCCGAAAACGAACTGATTTAAAATTAGCGGCATTTAATTACAATAAGGATTATGACAACAAACATCACAAGGATGTAGTGATCGGCGTAAATAAAAAAATGTGTACATTGTGGTGCTTTGAAGTTTCCTAAAGAATTACCTGGAATATGCTTTTTGAACGGTATAGTTGTTTTGCCGCCAATGATTCAGTTACTTGAGCCACTTTTTATGGAAACTTCGACTTCTTAACATTTAAAAAAAAATATAACTCATGCTTCAAAATGACGCTTTGTAGGCCAATTAACATAGCTAACAATTCGGGATTCATGCCTACCTTTAAAGTACAGCACCGCAGATTTCACTAAGACTTTATTATATCCAGAAGTTCCCAAAGATTACACATAGAATGCATTTAAATGAAAAATTGTTCCAAGGACAATTGTTCCAGAATATGTTAGTGTGTTGAATGTAAAAACATTTACGATTGTTATTAAAATATTCAATAGAAATGAATGTGAAATTTATCGCGAAGCGTGTTTCAGATCAGGCCTGCTTGAAAGTGATCAGCATTGGAACACAACACTTATCGAGGAATCACTAACAAGTTATCCGAAACAAATTCGAATATTTTTAATTTATTTGCGATTATATTTAAAAACCTGCGCGCCGTTGAATCCACAAGAACTGTGGAATACATATCAGGAAAGTCGCAGTGAAGATATTCTGAGGCAATCATGTGCAAGTGATCCTAACCTGACCTGACTGACCTGATGATTGAGGACATATGTATATCCATTAATAATAAAGTCCTTAGTCAACTTGAACTGCCAGATTTGATAACGAACAATATCCAAGACAGTAATCTCATTAGGGAACGTCACTTCGATGTGGAAAAACAACAACATTACGTGGAAACTCATGTTAAACTATTGATTGCTGATCAAAAAATGCTTATAATAAAATCATGCAACACGTAATCAACCACACAGGCGGCTTTTTATCCTCGACGCACCAGGCGGGACTGGCAAAACATACCTCATTATTTTTGATCTTGGTGTCTGTTCGAATACAGAATGTGATTGTAGTTGCAGTAGCATCATCGGGGATTGCATCAACAGATAGTGCATGCACTGCACATTCTGTACTTAAACTTCCGTTAAATTTGAATCAAACCGAAGTACTAACTTTATAATATTAGCAAAAATTCTGGCATGGGCAAAATATTAAAGTACTAAACATGCAAAATTATTATTTGAGATGAATTTACAAGAGAAATAACTCGAAGCACTTGACGGGAATCTGCGTGATTTTCGAGGAAATAACCAATCAATGGGAGATCTTATTTTTTTGCTGGTGACTTCCGTCAAACTCTGCCAGTTATTCCGCAATCACCGTCTGTGGATGAGCTGAACGCTTGCTTGAAATATTAATATTTTTGGGACTGCGCCGAAAAATGACGCTGTCAACAAATATGCGTGTGCATTTACTGCAAGACTCATCTTCCCGAACATTTTCGTAACAAGTTTTAGACATAGGGAATGGCAAAACCTTGGCTGTACAAATGTGCAATATTAGCACCAAGAAATGATGATGTTAATAAACTTAATGAGCAAATACGATTTAAATTGCCCGGCGAAATAATCAATTACAACTCGATCGATACCATAACGGATGAAGAACAATTTGTCAATTTTGCAGTTCAATTTTTAAATTCTATAGAACCGTCTGAAATTCCATCGCACTTATTAAAATTGGAAATTAATGCTCATTCGCAACTAAATGCATCTAAGGTATGCAACGGAACCAGATTGACTATTAAAAATTGTCACCAAATTATATATAGATAATTGTATGTGGCCTGCTCTCGAGATGGCATATCAAAAAATTGATACGCTTACTCTAAATGAAACTATAAAAAATATTGTTTTTTAACTGCACACTAATTTTTAATTTTTTATTAATAGACTCTCAAGCTACTGGATCGATTTTAATGAATGAAAATTTTGGACAATCTTTAGATTAATCTAGCGCATAATTCTGTACGCCGTATTTGAGCTCAGTTATAACTTCTTCAGATCTAAACGTGTACCAGCTAGAGAAACGAGTAGAAAAAAATTAAATTTAGAATGTATCATAATAAAAATATATGGTGAACTTCTAGCTCGCATAGCAAGATAGACAGGAAGTATCTAGTATCAAGACATTTTGTACTTTGCTTTCTGCGAGATGCGAGACATTGCGTGTTGAGTAGCGGGACTCAACGCCGCACTTTATTTAACCAGAACTAGGAAATAAAAACAATTCAAATATAATATTTCCTCGAGAGGGATAGAACCAACAACCAACCACGTTTATAGTTTATAGACGTGTCAGGACTTGCCTCTTGATTTGTATTTATTGACTGCTAATAAAATTACATATAATTTTTATTGTAAACTAAAATGCTTACGCGAACGACACTTTACAAAAATATCATTTAAGTAACAATTTACCGAGTTTGCCAGTTTAAAAAGCAATCTATTTTAATTTTAAAACTCAATTTGCTTTTGCAATGGTGTATCAATATTTTATTCGCCATTGTTGTTAATTTAGTACATGCGTTTCTACTTTTATTGGCAGAGCATATCGAGATATATTATATTAAAAGAATATAGAGTAAATTATTTATAAGATCACAAGAAAAGTACGTGAACAATGAACTTGGGTCCCTCTAGAAATCTAACCAACTAATAATCCTGGTCGATTGTCACTGCTATAACATAAGTGATGTTGTTAATTAAAAAAATAATGAACATATTGAAATTGAAAATAAAATAGAACGTTCCAAAATTTTATGTACAAAAAATAAAATTACATTCTTACACTTACTTAATAGATTTTATTATTATTCACCTTATAATCTTCAAACAAAAAAGATTTTGTATTAAGTAACGTTGGCAATATAAAAAACGGTAGAAAGCGTCCGACAGTTATAATATTTAGGGTACAATCAATACTCTGTAACGTTATTGTTACTAAAGTTATTTCAAACTAGTGTTAAATTCAATTTCTCATTTCCCTTTGAGCTCCTCATTCCGAGTTCCAATGGTGTTCCAGTTCTGACATTCTATACAATTTCAATACTAGAAACAATTTATATTGATTTTGTTTATTATATGAGACTTTTGCTTTAACATTTCCTTGTAAATTGTTAGAGAATAAGCATGTATATTGCCTAGTAATATTTTTAAAGATATATGAATTCGCTAACCATATGAGACTATTTAACAAATTATAAAAACCATAGCGTAAAAACTAAATTTCATGACGATGGATATTTTTGGAAAAACGTATAAATATTTGAACGCAGCGGGATTCAAACCCATGCCTCTCAGAAACCGTCCAAGCGCTCTGACCGCTAAGCCATACGTTCTACTGAAGATGTCAATCAAATTAAAAATCACCATTCGTGACTTAGTTGATGCTGCTGATTATTAAATAAAACTGGACAGACATCTATAATATATATGTAAATATAAAATTGATACTTTTTAATGCAAGTATAACATTTTATCTACTCCAATCTCTTATTAATATTTTTAAAACGTTCCAAATAAATCAATAATGTAAAACACTTCAAACAACCTCAATCACCCCTCTTAAAGGTTAAATTTCAAGAAATCTTTTCATAAACAATGTTTTCAGCGTAAAATCAACATCTCAAATTTCAAATATCTATCGTTAATAATTACAAGATAAAGTTTAATTTCTTTTTTCTTCCACCAAGAAGTAGAAAAAAAAATGAGTATGGTAGATTAAGTATTAATTTAAAAAATATATCGGAGCTACCTGCTATGCTGTGTTCGACGACCCTGCTATGCGGAATAAAGCGTGAAGCTGTTTAATATCTAGTCTTTTAATTTTTGTCAGCTAATTATAACTTATACAGATTTAATTTTAATTTATAAGTTCAGTTAATATTTCGACAATTGATAATGTTTTATTTAGCTTTACGCCTTTATCCCGCATAGAAGGGTAGATAGGAAGTACGTAGTATTTAATCACTACGCTTTCCGCCGAATTTGAGATAATGCAGCGTTTTGTCTTACCAGAGCGGAAGAAATGATAATAATTTAAATGTATTTATTCTCACGAGTGGAGATTGAACCCACAACTAACCGCGTTTACAGTTAAATCCTGTCCTACTGTCTGGTCCTATTAATAATGTTACTCATATGTTACGTGAATCAAGCGTGCTATTTTACGTTTTTGCTTTCAATACAAAATACTCCAGTAACTTCAATCAGTTTACTGAAATCCATTGAAAATATTCAATAATAAATCGAATTCGCAGAATTTATAACAATCCTATTCTGGTTGTAATATAATCCTGAGGCTTTTACTTAGGCTATAAATAAATATGTTTATTAAGTTAATAATACGCAAAAAGCAAATCGCCCATCTCTTTTTAAATACAACTATATTATGTATTTTAAATAGATATTATCTACGTTTAGTTTAGGTTATAATATTTAATAGAATTCTAATCTACAATATTTAATAGAATTCACTAGAAGTTTTTTATTAAAAATATTTATTTTTTAACCTAAATCTTCCGAGTGCATTTTTCTTTTTAGTATTTTAAAATATGCTCATATTGTATGTGGTCGTATTATCGTGAATATATTTTTAATATTATTTTTAATAAACTAGTGTTAAAAATATTGTTATAATAAAACGATTGGTAATCTGCTTCAAAAATATAAGAAAGTGGAGAAATAAACCAATAAACATAAAACGAACTTGAATCTACAGCTAGCTTTTATTCTTACCACACCGTAGAATATCAGACATGACGAACGAAATATTTTAATTTTTAATTAAAAAAAGTATATTATACTTTATATAACCAAAGTTATTAATAACAAGAGATACTACAATAACGATGATCACGTGAATTTATTCAGTGGTTTCAATAAACATGGAAAATATTCATGATTATATCGTACTCGTATCTATTGAACTGGTTGCTCGCTACAAATAAATGGAATACGTCGGGAACATGCTTTTGTTATTGTTTTCATACATCGAAAATATGTTGTAACGTCAGTTCAATTAGTGGATATTCTGAATTTTCAACAGATAGAACATATTTTTGTATTCAATATGCATTTCTAGTATATACAAACACACAGACAAAGTACCAATCACTTTTGACGTTAACGTTGAGAAAAAAAAATTTACTCTAATTAGAGCATTTTGATTACAACGTGTATTTCGTTTATAAATTAATATTAATATTTATGTTTTATTTTCGTACTTATGTTATTCGATAATTCGAGACAATTAAGTACAAATAAAACGTAGCAGATTGAAATTAGTTTTCACAATTGTAATTTCTGAATTTAACTTTTTCTCAGAATTAAATATGAAAGGTTACAGGAAATCATCATCTATTATTTTAGGTTTAAGGTTTAAAAGTCATATGGAAATCAGCGTGGTATTATGTCTGTCTATGAGATGAAATATGAGAAAATTTATCAATATCATCTTATCAAGTCAAAATGTCTACTCCTATAGAATTGACGAAAGACAGCGCACAACCAAAACTATGGGACGTATAAAGCTAAAATTTGGCTCTAATAATTGACAAAAAATATAACAAAAAAAGAAAGATTAACACTAAACGGGTGGTAAATGAAAATAGTACTGAAAGTTTATAAAGTCCAAGAACACCAAAATGATGGTTCAGACATAGTTAGAATGTAATAATATGTGTAATTCAAAAATTTAGGTAAAATAAAAATTTGATTATATTATAATTTTGTAGGCAAAACTTAAATATAAGGAAACAAACACATGGTTTTATATATTGACTCTCGGCAAAAAAGTATCAAAAAGTCAGTCATGTAATGTGAGAGGGTAAATCCAATATGGGCCACTTAAGAAAATATTATTACTAGTACAGTCGTTGACGCGTAAAGTACGTGACGCCTTAGCAACATGTATGCCACGTTGTACAAATGTATCTTGTAATATCTTCCTTACTCCTACGGTCGCATAGTTTTGCAGCTAAATACTTTATCCCGCATAGCAGTGTAGTCAGAGCGAATCTAAAGTTAAGATAGTCCGTTCTCCACTTTCCTTTTGAATTCAAGACATTTCGCCTTAAGTGTTGTAAATCAATGCCACGATTTATCTTTTCAAATCAGGCATAAGAAAACAGTTTAAATACTATAACATGTAATCAGTATTCCTTAGAATGGGAAATGAACCAACAACCAATCGTGTTTGCAGTTAAATGCGCACTGCGCTATGGGGGTTACATCGTACGTTGTAGATATATATTTTTCTAATAATAAATAACCAATTAGTTTTATTTGATATTTTCATAGTTAGGCATAATGTGATATAAAATCAACTGGGATTTCTCCCTTATTGATTATGTTAATGAGTGTTTATAAGATTAAATTTTACAATTTACTTTTACGTAAATAACTCTTTTAGACGGCACAAAATTGAAGATTTTAAGATAGTAATATTAAGACAGAGTTCTAAAATTATATAAAATATATTATATCAAAGATTATACAGTAATTCTAGAATCTTGATGCCACAACAAGTCAGATAATATAAAGTAAGTAAACTTTCAAGATCTTATTTCACGATCTCCTATGAATTAAAATGTAAAATTACCGTAGACCCTTCAATTAACAAGACTCAAATAATCAGGTGAGGCTTTGAATTAGCGAACGTTTATTTAATTTGTGAAAAACGCTGGTCTTTTGCTTGCTCTTACAAGCGCAGGGCAGGATTAATTGTATGTTAATTATTTCATATATTCTCTACTGTTTAAATAAGTGACCATTGTATCGTAGTGGGACAAGATTGGAGGATTCACACGATGTTTGTTGATTCCTATTCAAGGAAATGATTATGTTTAGACGGTGCGTTTAGTTCCACTCCTTAATATTTTTTTTATTTTTTATTATTATTATTAACACTACGGACACAGGTCCATACATTATGTTATTTTTTTAATATTTTCTTATATACACTTAAAACTTGTAAGACTCATATAGACCCTACTGTCTCTATATGTTCCCTAAGAGAATTCAGGATTTATAATTACTCTTTAATATTCAATCTCCTGTATTTGGGCGGATACTTGGTTCTCGCTGAGTACTCCGCTATGTGTGATAAAGCGTAAAATTAAAGAAAAGTTTTATAAAGTAATTTTGAAAGTAAGAACAGCTAAGTAAGTTGTGTCAATGAAGAGACTACTACCGAAAGTCGTAATTTTTCTTTCTAATTTGTAAAGTATTGTTTATTGTTATGTGTTTTGATATAATAGTGAGTTATGCAAACAGTCATATACATCGACATATACTTACATACATATACGAGTACATACATATAGCGAGTATCAAAACACAAAGAAATCTATTAACAAAAATACATGAATTATAAAAAAATATATATTCTTGACTTCTTTGGAATTTTATTATTTCTGAGGACAAAAGCGGAAATGCGAATTCTAAATGAGGAGAACGTTAATACTTACATTTTGTTTAAAAAATATCAACGAATCTTCGTCCAACCGTATTGTGTGAAACAGCATCTGCAACAATGGAAGAAATTAATTTTAACATTGTGTTTGTGTCAAGGTCTAGAATGATTTACAATTTATATTATTTTAATTTTTTCTGTCAGTTAGGTAGAAATTGATAAAATGTTTTGATTGATTTTATATAGAGTATTAATAAACCGCAGACTGTATCATCATTAACTATATGTTTATAATTCGCTATTACGATTGCATAATGACATTTATAATTTTTTTTTAATTTTGAGGACAGATTCAGGCGTACCATTTTTAAGCGTCACTTCGCTTCGCTATAATAAAAAATGGATCATATTAAATTAAAAAAAACCTTTTACTTATTCTGATTAATTTTACAATAAAAGTTTTAAAATAAAAATAACAAAGTTAATATGGATGTTTTACTTAAAACTAAAACTTTTATAAGACAAAGCGCGAGTTCGAGTTGACGACGGCGCAATTTCACGAGTTCTCGCGAAACTCAACGGAGTGTTGTGACACCAGTTTGTCTCCGGCTACCCTGCTGTAAGAGATAAAACAAACTGCTTATTTATATTGATATTTGATGTTAAGTGAAGTATACAAACGGCATTAACGTTAAGTGCCTTGAAAGGTGGCTTCGTTTTCAAAAGTGTATATCGTCACACATCAATTTACTATCTTTTATTTATTTTTCTGCACTTATTCCATAAAATCTGGCTCTTCTAAACATCATCGATAATTAGTAGTTTCCCTTAATTAAAATTACTTTTCTATTAAAGTCATATAATTTTTTATAATTACATTTTAAGCGTATTGTTATTAAAATTCTTAGTATGTAATATTCTTCTTTCAATAGTTTCATAACTTTTCTGTAAAGCAAACTTAATAAACGATAGCGTTTACTTATTGGGCTTAGACAAGCAAACTTCACTAGCTTTAGAAACGGTTTACGTAATAACTTTACTTTAGATTTTATAAACTTGTAATTTCTGTCTGGCATTTAAAATTATTCGTATAACATTTTACTTTCTGTTCTGTTTTAAGCGACGATTAAATTAAAAATTGTCAGTCACTATTAAACTAGGTCAACCGTAAAATAATATCGTCACCAGGTCGTCCTCTTTACACAGTTTCATTTATTTAGCTTCTTGTGAAATATTTGTAACTAGTTGAAATAATATTTATGGTAAATATAAGATAATTATAGTTTTGGATAAAATATTAACAAAGGTTTTAAATAAAATTCTATCGTTTCAAATCATTGGTTATATAAATATGATAGTTATATTATTAATAGGATAGGCAAAGGCTGTATTATAATTCCCGAAAAATCATAAGCACAGATAATATGACCATAAATTTTAACTTAAGATTCATTCAAGCGTTAAATTCATGTTATTGCAAATTCAGTGTTGTAGAGATATATGAAAAATGTAAAGAAGACAAGCATGAATTTGAAAATGTACACGAAATTTTAAATTTAAAAGGACGTGACTTAGCATCTTCATACTATATTTCTCATAGGAGAGTAGACACTCTGCATAAGACACTCTGTTCACTGCTTTCCTTTCACATTTGAGACATTGCGTAATGGGACTTAAAGCCGCATATTGTCTTACCGGGATGGAGCAATGAAAATAGTTTCCATATAATCGTTCCTCGAAGTAGGAATCGAATTCACGGTCAATTGTGGTAATAGTCAAACTCCCACTCCCACTGCTCCACAATGGCCTTAATAACGTCATTAGAAGTGAAAAGGATGAATGAAATAAAATGAAATTTTGTTTACTTTTAAACTTATTTATAAAACATTGTTTAATCATAAACGCAAGTATATTTGTGCTATAATAAACTTAAATAGATAGAAGTTAAATGGATAGAAGTTAGTTGTCACAGTCCTTTTAATGCTAATTTGATAAAACTTATCCCCAGGCTGGTATAAATTTTGTCAAAGATTACCCTCTTCAAACGCCCTTTGGCGATTTAAAGGGATTGTAACGTTGTACTATATTTATAAATTTGATTTTTGTGTAATAAGGAGAGGCGTAAACGTGTTTAAGTAATGTAAAGTAATGTAAAGAACTTTCGAGTTGAAATGTGTCCGACATTAAATTATAAAAGGTAAGGTGTAGGGACTAAAAGTTGCATATATATATATATATATATATATATATATATATATATATATATATAGGTTTTTTGTTACAAACTACGGACTTATGGGCGTCCATGAATTTTTACGATTATAATTTTTGTGATTTGTTTTTATTATGATGGGCGGAGAGCACCCGACACACTGCAAGGAACTCAGAAATATTTATGATTTAAAGAAATATATATAAGTTTATTTGTGCTGTCTATCTGTCGTAATTTTAGTGATATTGTTAATCCAAAATAAGCGCAGCATTAAAATTAGGGGACACATATTGATATACAATCCTCAATCAATATTGATAGAGAGAGAGTGAGAGTAGGGGCCAGTCGTGGCGCAGTGGCACAGCGTTTGACTATAAACGCGATCGGTTGTGGGTTCGACTCTCTCTCAGTGGAGTGACTATATTTAAATAAATTTCACTTCTTCGCTCTGGTACGACAAAGTACAGCTTTGAATTCCGCCACTCAACATGGAATGTCTTGAATTAGGTTAAAGTGAAGTACCCAATGTCTTGACACTAGGTACTTTCTGTCTACCTTGCTATTCGTGGTAAAAGCGTGAAACTAGAAAAAAGAAATATTGATATTAAACAAAAGGCTTAATTTGTAGTAAATGATGCAAAAAAACAAATTATGCTTTTATTTTAAAAGACATTTTTTTATCTTATTTTTTTCTAGTCACTCTCCTTAATGCATTTAGCATATTGTTTGAGGAATGTAGAGGGAATCACCATTACCTGTTTATTAATTGCAGTTTGTAAATTTATGTAATTTTACATCTGCGCCCCATAAAATACTTTTATTATTATTTCCTTATATTTGAACTGTTTAATTCAATTGGTTTCATTAAAAATGTTTCTTTTCCAAAAAATATCACGAGTTTGAAACTCAAATACATGCTAATTGTAGTAACCTCGGCCCTTTGTTGTTAATTGTGAACTGAGAAATTCTTAAGCTATCATCTTTCCGTAAATTACTTCGTTAAATGACAACGAGATTTAGAATATTTTCATAGTATTTTTATATTTAAACAAAAAAACTAATAAATCTTTTATAGTTAATTTCTTCGCTAAATTGAACTGTAATTAACAAGTTATATTTTTATTGGGATACCATTTTATAATTTCTCGTTATATTAGGATAATTTTAGTTCATCATGTTTAAAAATAAAAGATTTCTATTAATATTAAATATAATTATAATTTTTGATGTACGCGAAATGAAATAATAATTTTTTTTTTTGTATTTTACATTTTTTTAATTTATTTATCAAAAGATATATACCAAAATAAATTGAAAAGATATAAATTTTTATGCAAAACTTTAGTGATAAATCAAAGTAGTCATATTATTCCATTTAAATAACATAAACGCTTTCTTGGAATAAAGTGGGTAACTTGAAATAGGCTTTTCAATTTCCTGTAAGCCACAACGCAGGATGCAGTTTCCGTTGTTTTAGCATCAAGAAAATACTCTTATGTAATATTGGCAAATAAAAAAAAGAATGCGTATTGTATCAGTATAATTATAGATAATGATCAAAATTATTCAATTCCATGTTTGTTAGTCTATTATCAAACTTGAATGTCTTGAACTATTTAATTGATTTAAGTGTTTTTTTCTTGCTGTATAGCTGTTAAATTTGGGCAGGATATAGGTTGATTTCGGAAACTAGAGCAGCTCATGTAGAGTCTTAGTTTTAGAGCTAATTTATATATGTAAGAATTCTTTAAAAGCTTTTTTTTTAAAAATGCTCACGCATCAATCGTAATTTTATTCGTTGACAATTTACAATTGCTCATACTAAATTACAATTGTAAAGGATTGTTTGGTCCTTGTGAATGTTCTTAATAATCATGTTTTCAGTAAACATCTTTAAGGCATAAATGAAAAGAAAAACAGATCATATGGTTGTCTTTACTAACATCTTATTAATGAAGAGTTCTTTATAAACCGAACGACAATCGAAATCGCAAGAGAAATCCCTAATAATCTTGGGATTAGTACGCAGATAGCCAGCATTTGAGTCCGAATGGTTTCGTACATTAATCAAGTATATTGTGTATTGTGTGGAAGATTTACAAGTGGATTTTGGACGTATCGTGTTTAGTTAAGTCTTTGTACTAATCCCAGTAGTAATATATATTCAACATATACAAAGTAGTATAACTAGGTAGTAAATGAGTATGTTATATACATACTCATAACAAAATAGTTTTAAAGAAACGCACAAATTTTAAAGCTAATCTGGAACGAATTGGGTTAAAATAGCGTTGCAAAATCTAACCTATGTTAATAGATAGACAAATATAGGTAAAGCCAATAAAATTAATTAGAAAGTAATAATTTAAATACATTCACTTTCCCGAGATGGAATCAAACCAACACTACCATCGTGTTTACCGTCCGTTATTGAGATATGCTGACCCACTGCACCACGATGACCTCTTATTGTTCCATTGGAATTATATAATCGAATTTAAATTTTCTGCCTTTATGACTCCGTGATACAAACAATAAACAAAATAAACTTTATTGCACACCCAAAAAAAATATATAAATGTACATAAATGAAATATAAATGAGCAATAAGGCGGCCTTGATATCAGGAGTATAAAATGTTAAAAAAATCAGCAATAAACAATTTTATATAACTATTGAAGCTACATAGGCTATGTAAAGGATAGAGATTGAAAAAAATACCTATCTTTGTAACGAATTTTCGTATCAACCCCAACAACCACCCGTTGGACGCAAATTTTGAATTATCCCGTCTTATTGATCACCTATATTTTAAAAAAATATACTACGCAAACTTTTACACTCCCGGCAGGTGTAGTAAAGAAATATCATACAAACTTTCGACCCCAAAACAACCCTCTAGGGTCGAATTTTGCGTTGTCCTGTCTTACTAATGTCCTACGTTTTGAATAGAATCACCATCCATAATGTTCTACTCCTATATCAATTACTTACTAGTACTTGTAGTATTTAAAGCTACTAAGATTTCGTGATCAGTGCCTGATCTTTTGCTTTTATATTTATAGAGAAAAATTTGACGCATTTTAGTCGTGTTGATGTTTATTTTTATAAATTATGTCTTAAAACCTCTTATTTACTTATATTATACAAATCAAATGTTATGTCATACAAACATATGTTATTCGTTTTAATATAAATATTTTACAAATACGTATCAATAAAATCTTTTTTTACCTATGCACAATAAGCTTCTATTGTTATATCGATACCGACTTAATCCTAAACATATAAATATATTTTTAAACCGCATACGTTAAAGAGGATTTAGTTTAATATGCTTATGAAATATTTTTATGTATTTCATCAATTTAAATAAATACTGTATTTATATAAAATTATTTTAGAAAACGTTTATAAGAAATAGTTATCAGACTATTTTTACATTGGTGAATAATAACTACAAAAGTCGATAATAGATGGCGTTACAACGAAAATATTCAAGCTATCGTTTGGTTCTGTGCAAAAGCATAAAAGCGTCTAAATCCTAATGTAAAGTAACGTGACCTACCAAGGTTGCGGGTTCGAATCCTACTTATTTTTGACATGATGTTGGTCGTTACTGATCATAGTCATATTTATAATATTTCTATGTTGCAACGTTTAATTAATTAATACTTAGTTAAAAACCATTGTTTTATACACGCCTCGACATGATAAAGCACATAATGCTTTGTTCTTGTTAGATTTTAGTATAGTGTAACTATAACTACAAAAAATGAATTAGTAGAGTTAAGAAATTTATAAGTTAAAACTATAACCTAATAGTTTTGTATTGTGTTAATTAAAATAGTAAAAGTTAAATACATAAATTATAAGAATGTAGAATTAGAAATAAGAAGAAATAAGTGGAAATAAACGTAGATGTGGTGTATAGTACAAAGTCCAGATGCCTTATAGGATATAAGTCAAAGTATAAGTAATAATAAATTTGTAACATATAGAAAATTTTCTAAAGCAATAGCTAGTGAGCGGGACGTACTAAAATGTCTGTTTGCTTTAAAAATTGCGTAAATAAACACTGAAACCGTAAATTTTCAAGTCTCTTTTTTTAGGTATGTACATGTCAGATTCAGGTTTATAGTAATTAAAAATATTATAAGTTAAAAAAATTATACAATTAAATAAAAAAATCATCTTTGGCCAATAACAGCTCATCGAGTATTGGTTGATGTGAACTAAAAAATGCAAATGAATTGATCTGAACTAAAAATAAAATTTAAATAAAAATATTTAATACTGTTTCGATTTTAATTAATTGAAATACTGTTTATATTTTCGGTGACATATTGTTAGGAAGACTTTTACTTTATTTTATTTTTTTTATTAATAATTTAAAATATTTTTTATTAAAAAAGCTAATAACTTTTATATAATGTATAGTAAAAATGAAACATATCACTCCAATTCCCTGTGAAATTTTAAAATTAATTGCACTTTTGGAGGCGATAATTTAAGAATTAAAAAATTTTAAGTTTATTTTTACGAGAATCCGAATATATATAATTGACAAATTTCAAGGTAGCTAAGCTCGAAATATGTTCATAATGCATGCTATTAAGTCTGGCCTAGTCGACAGGGCCGTCTATATTAGCGAGCGTGAAGATATTGTTTCATGGTTGGAATTTAAACGTTTATTAATTCAGAATTTTCGATTATTTTCTACATAATTAAACTTGCACTCGGAGACTGCTTTTGCCAGGACTGAGATCTAATCGGTACGTGTCGAGAGTTTGTTGGAGGACGGAGGCAGTGTACTGGGCAGGTAGTTGCTGCTTCCCTGGACCCATTCATCCCTGGCAGTTTCATTTCAGTTGCTTGGCGTTCCAGTAACAGGTTGGGGTGGTACTACTCAGTACTTTGCGCTCCTTCTTCACATCCAAGGGGGTTCACGGTGGTCTATAAATCCTGAATAGACGGATGGTGCTCTCGTCGTGTTGGATTTTGAAACCCAGGGGCTGAAACGTTTTAGTACCGAGATCGGAAGGTTTATGCGCCAGTCGTATTTTCACCAGCGTCCCAAAATAAGATACAGAGATAAGGCATTTTTGATCAATCGCATCATGTCATCTGTAACAGATTCGACGGGGTGTCGACTTTCCCTCAGAGCGACGAGAATTTCTTTGAGGCTATCGATGTGTCGTGTCGTCAGGCCGAGTCGTCTTTCAAAGATATTTTGACTTAATGTTTAATGAGATGTCAGGTTACAACATCCTAAATGTCAGAACAGTTGCATGTCACTTATATGGCACATAGGCAGCATGCGGTGGTCAAGTCTACCTTTTTATCTACTAACGTACTAATATATGTGATGAGCTGAAAGACTCGTACTGCATGTAATATGATATTTGGCTTTATGGCGTATATTGGCAAGATCTTATACAAATCAAATTCTATTAAGAATATAAATATATGTATATGGGGGCGATACATATACTGGATCTATGTGATATAGACACACCATGCAACCTGAGTTTCGATGTTAGGCGAGCTTATGGCTTGCTGATATTCATCGTCGGTGGCATAAACCAATATTGATGGGCGTTCCCGAGGCTGATATAACTAGCTTGCTACGGAAGACGGAGATGTTGGTCGGTTATATGATGACTAATGCTGTCTCACGGGGCATGTGTGACACTTGTAAGGCGTCGGATGTTTATATAACTTGCGACATGCTACTGTTGGAGTTCGGTGAGCGTTATAGCTTTCTGATAACTGGTGTCGGTGGCGCAACCCAACGTTGCTTAGCGTTACTGAGGCAAACGTTCTTGGTTTAGGTGAACTGCTATGGCGATGTTGGTCAGTTATAGCATGACTGTGCTGTCTCGCGTCTTATATGCGATGCTTGTACGGCGTCGGACGTTCATGTAACTTGCGACACGCGACCTTCGGGATTCGGTGAACGTTATAGCTTACTGATAGTCAGTGTTGGTGCCGCGGTCCAACGTTGCTTGGCATCACTGAGGTTAATGTTTTTGGCTTAGGTATACTGCTATGTCGATGTTGATCGGGTGTATCGCGTCTGGTGCTGTCCCGCATTGCATTAGCGACGTATGGCGTTGGACGTTGATATAACTTGCGACACGTGATCGATGTCCCGGTGAGCGTTATAGCTTACTAAAAAGTGATTTCGGTGGTGCAACACAATATTGTGCGGCGTCACTGAGGCTAATGTTGTAGGTGAACTGCTATGGTGATGTTGGATGAACATATCTAGACTAGCGCTGTCTCGCGTTCCGTCAGCGATGTATGTATGATGTCGGACGTTGATATAACTTATGGGTCTCAACTGTCGGAGTTTGGTGAGCTTTATAGCTTACTGATAACTGATGTCGCTGGCGCGACTTATACAGCATTGGGCATAGATGTAACCTGTTTCTGTGTCGTTATACACCCCTGGTGTGGGATTAATGGTTATGTGATGCTTTTATAAATACATATACCATTCATTACCTTCTGATGGCTAATTGTAATGTTCCTGTAACGACTGGGGCAGAGCTCCGCGGTGCTGCAGCTTATCCTCTAGGATCATGTCAGAGTGCAGCTGCGAGCGCGGAGACAAATTTGACAGTGCGCGATGGCAATGATGGAGACCTCTGCAGGATGGGCATATCGCGGGTTCTCGGTATATGTGTGTATTTACGTTTGTAAGCTTTTATCTATGTCTTTAAGAATAAATAAAATTAGAAAAAATATTTTAGAATTATAAAATACAGATCCAAAAATGTGACATGTTAACGCAGTCGTGAGTACAGCTAATAATAATAAATATTTTTTTCATATATTACATTTATTTTTTATATAAGGTTTCTACGTCAAGTCAAAGTTCTAAAATGTATCTTCGATATATTAATGTAGTGATTATTATGTTAGTATTCATATCTTATATAAGCACCTAATACTAAACAGAACGTATAACTACATATAACATGTGTAACATTTTATTATTTCATTGTATACATATGTAAAAATAAAATAAAAAAATAAACGACTCACAATAGTATCAATTGCGCGTAGCGTATTTAGTATATTTTTCACAATAAAATTAAAATATCGGTTTAATAACCTTCATATAACCTTTTTCCATGAATGTCAGAAATGAGGGAAATCATTTAGATGTATCAAAGAAGTAACATAAAGAAATTAAATCAAAAAGCAATATGGCATCACAAGTTTCAGGGAACGTGACCAGGATTCTAAAAGACAGATTAGTCTGAGCGGACTTAAGACTACCACGTAGAGTTTATATACTGATACCATATGGCTTAGAGATACTCTTAAAGTGCTTTTAATACAGGTGAGTCATTAAATTCTAAAGCAATTTTCGTGCTTTTTGACACATTTAGGTTTTTAGCTGTTTAGTAGGCGTATAAGATAGAAATAGTTATATTATGCTTTTTTTCGCTATTTAAAGAGTTGGCAAAGTCCACATTGCATTTTATTTAATCAGATTGAAAAGCGAAACCTTCTTAAACGTAATCGTTTCGCTAAGTAAGACTTGATTGAGCTTAGTTGGGTTACGATTGAACCTAGTATGACCTAGTTGGCAATGTTAATATTGCGAATGTCACTGCAAATCCCATTTAAAATACATTATACAAAGGCACACGAGTATTTTTTAAACGTATACGCTAGGGTTTTCTTCGGTACGTTTTCATCGCTTTGTTGCTAGGTAGATCACAGGTAAGCTAAATATCTTTGTTAAGGACATCACACCTTACCGTTGCACGTGAGCAATAGCTTAGATATTTAGAGCACTCTTTTACATTATCACTAGCGCTAATGTAGTCAGATATCTCTATCATATGGGTGTTCAAACCTCAACAATATCACCATACCTTTAAACCATTTATTTTTTATATATGTTTAACTATGTACCTTTTAGAATAATAATTCAACTAGGAAATAAAAAGTGCTTTTAACTAAAAGTTTAATAAAAACAAGTATGACATATCTGGAAAAGGGATGGCCTAGAATTAATAGATGCCGAAAATGAACGTTATAAAACACAGTTGTCATGGATTAATTGTTGCTCTTAGCCTTATTTAGGACATAACAATGATGCTATTAATCTCTCGTTAAATATCATTTAGAGACCATCCATTAAGTAATTCATTTCAATTTTCCTCGAGTCCATCTAAGTGTCTTTGCTTAGTCTGTGTACTTAGACATAAATTAAATAATAATTACTGTGAATTTCAAATATTACTTCGTCGAGTGAGATTAAAAAGGTAGAAAGAGAAACTCAAATTCTGGGCAAAACGTACATACGTTCATATAGTGAAAAGCAGATTAAAATTGGAATCCATCTCGTAGATTGACAAAAAGTGTACAAAAACTAACTCTAAAAATGTTAGACTTCGGCTATTTTTCAGCATGTGTACATGCTGGCAAAGTGTGGATTTGGCTTTGCGTATTACAATGGACCGCCTGAGCTAGTGGTTGCAAGGTTTATTTGTTTCAAAAAATATTTATATAAAAATTGATGAACAGGGAAATATGAGTTTGTTTTTTGTGAAATATTTATTGGAAATGTAATACTTCGTTGCATGTTTACAATTTTGTTTATATTTTATTTTCGTAGGCTTCATTCTGTTAATTATCTGACTATATACGTTATATACCTGCATGCATGTGTGCGTGACTGCGTCCATGTGCGGTTTTATACAGTTTCACACTTTATCCCGTATAGCAGGGTAGTCAGAGATAACCTTGTTGACAGACACTACGTTCACTGCTTTCGTCCCGTAATCCGACGCATTACTTGCTAAGTGGGGAACTCAACGCCGCGCTTTATCTTACCAAAGCAGAGAATCCATGTCCCCGATTGGGAATCGATTACACAACCAATCGCGTTTGCAGGTAGATGTTGTCCATCTGTACCACGATGGCCTCTTTAAAGAAATCATGTTCTTACATTTTCTGTTGACATAACCTAGTTACTGTTTATGAATAATACTTATTGTAATGTCATAAAACTTATTTGAGCAGTGACATGGAATGGCAAGAAATTAAAAGAAAGAATCAAGAAATAAGAGACAATTGCGCATTGTATTTATTTTCCAAGAGTACAAACCTGTTGGTTTAAGCTTGGGGCTAACAGAACACGGTTAAACTAAAATCTGTTCACGACAAGCAATTAATGTAGTCTTGAATGGAGTTCATCTTTTAAGTATGAACAGTGTAAAGTAAAATGTTGTTAATTATGTTTAAAGTTATTGTGATATCCTATAGAAGTTGTTTCAAAGGAGATAGTCGATTAAACGTATTTGTATTTTTGTTATTATATTGATTCTTCAATTATTGTTTGAATTTACTACAGCTAAATTATATTTAAAATTATAAAAAAAAATGAGTATTTGCCTAATATGCAATATTATGTTATAATAATAATCATGCATTATAAACTTTGCATTATAGTGGGATTTTTCTAAATTCGCTTAATTTGCCTTGGTGAGAGGAGTTCGGATAGTGCAAGTGAGTGCTAGCTCCTGTAGCCTCGGTTATTAGTGGTTGTGGCTCTTTTTGAACCGCTACTAGCAGGTGCTACAGGAAAACCGTTTTAGTTGGCAATCGACTGGCATCCATCTCTCGATGTAGGAACCTTACACAACCTGCTCGAGTCTCTATGTGGCACAGGTGTTTTATCACGATAAAAAAGTGGAAGCGAAGGCTAATCCAATCATGGAAGATACAATAAATTTCACCTACATACGTATAACTATGTATTGTAAGTTGTAAACAGTGTCTAATATTATTAACGTCAGCTAGAAATATAATGAGAAAAGTTTATTCGTTTACAGCAAGTGTCAGTTACGCCCAACTACTTTATGATGTCAGCGAGTAATATAATAGGTAACATTAAGTGTTATGTTATGTATTTACAAGAGTTGTATATAATGATTTTCCTAAACGTTTTACATCTAGATTACACAGAGAACATAGAGAATATTTGAAAATGTATTTAGTTGTCTCTCTAGTATTAATTTTGTATATATTAGTTCAATCCATTTTTTGTTAAATGGTCATTGTTTTTTATAATTTCAAGTGCCTTTTGTGTCAGTATCAATACCGTGTTCGTTTTTTGTATTGCCCCAAACACTGCTGTTCAGACGTTACCAGAACGGAAGAAAATAATTATATTCAACATTATGAACTAAATACTTTGGACAAACTACATTACATTTATTTAATACAATAGAACCTCAATAAGTTAAAAATCTTCAAGTCTTAAACAAGAAATTGTTTCCTTCAATATCGCAAAACCTCCATTACTGATAATCTCAATCCCGTAATTCCGAATATATTTTCATTCCATAATTTAATAAATTGGACATCTGTATGTCAAACCTTTACAAACTTTACAATTCGATTATTTGAAATTTATTAGCTCTATAGTTAATTTTTAATTTTAATAAAACAAGGTACCGACTTTAAGAATTTGAGGATTATATAAGTGAACCATTCTTTCTTAAAAAGCTATTTTATTTGAAAATTCTAACTCAATATTTTTAAGAATGAACTTGAGAGGTTATTTCCAAGAGGTTCAGATTTCTTTATATCCAAATCTATATTCATACTTTAATAGTTTTTGAGCATGCAGTCGTACAGCGAGAAAGCTCAAAAGATGCTTGACATTCTACAGTGTGCTTGTGTCACGTGTTTGAACATTTCTAATTAAGTAATTATATATGTATATTGATATGTATACGTGACTTAGTTTGCTGTGTTAAAACCGCTTGTTTAAATGAGGTCGTGATTCGAGTTAATTGAATTTCAATGATTTAATTATTGTTTATGAATATATAGTTAGTTACATTAGATAGATATTTCTCATTTCAAGCAAGATCTTGCCAAAACCCGATGCGAATTGCTATATAGTAATACTATAAATCCGATTTCCACTGAGATAGATTCCCACTCGTTAGAATTATTATTTATTTAAATTATTGTCCCTTCTCAGCACTAATGAGGTAAAGCACAGCGTTTAGATCCGACACTCAACACAAAATATTTTTGTGGCTTGCCACTATTTGTGGTTTTATAAAAACAACAAAAATATTTTTTTTAAATGTTAGTTTTATCATTATTTATAGATTTATAGTTTTTTTTCCTAACTTCACGCTTCACACTCCAATTCTGCTTTCTGCCTGATTCGAGATATTGCATATTGAGTGGCGAAATCAATGTCGCGCTATGTCATACCAGAGGGGAAAAGGAAAATATATTATATAAATTTCATTGTTTTAAGTATTATAATAAGCCAATAAGTTAAGCCAGGTCAAAACATTCTGAGCTGGTGGAAAAAGAACTGAAAATCGAAGTAAACGGATCAGACTTTGAACAAGGGTAAAAATCAAGTTAACACTAATTTCATTATTTCTTTACACAAGCGCTGGGAACTTAAGTAACGTTGAATAAGTTTATCGGCAGATGCTCTGTTTAAAAAGACTAGAATAGACTATATTTTAAATGATTTTAATAGGCTTTTTTTTATATATATATTTTTTTAAATATTTTCAGTTTTTAAATATTTTTTTAAACTATTTAAGGCATTTTCGGTTTTGATATACATTATGTCTAATTCTAACATGTTGTCGTAATATAATATTAAATATTTTATTGCCATTAATATAAAAGTATAATAAAGGATATATAACCATTATGCCTATATACTACTAACTTTGATAAACAAATTGTAAAACTATATGTAACAACGCACATAATAACACATCTTCATTTTGTCCTTATATATATTTAAAAAGTTCATAATTTGGACATTAACTCTTTACTATTTTTTTTGGTCATTATTTTTTTCATATAGAGTAATTGACTCCCCGTATTCTGACCAATCTTGCGAAATTAAAACTGGAAGCTTGATTACACATTTAATCAAGAAACCTACAGATTATTGATATTTGCAAAACATGAACAAAAGTGAAATTAAAATTTTTCATCTAAAGTTACAATATTAGAAAAAAAAGCTTTGATATATTTTATTTTAATCTAATATTTTTATGTGTAATCTTTTTAAATTAAATGCCAAACATCTGAATATGTATAATTATCAAGTTCAGAAGGTTGAAATTTTAAAATGGGCAATGAACTTGGAGAAATTAGTCATTAAAGTATAGTAGTGTAGTATAGTAGTGTAGGACTTGTAACGATACGTACAATACGTACGTAATATAAATGTACAAATAATTTAATAATAACAATTAATATTATTTTATGTGGTGTTTATAGGTAGGTAGTAATAACATAATTAATAATTTTATTTTTATTAAATATAATTTTGGCTGAATGAATTACTGGCAGTCTACAATGATACAATGGATGTTGAAAAGAAAAAAGATGGAGGATTGGCGGGAGGGTCATGTGCGGAAAAGGACGCTTGAAAATATGGTTAATATTTAATTTGGAACAATAGAAATATAATACATTGAAAGTGAATATAATAACAATATTTAATATCGGAAATACATAGGAATATGATTATTATTGTTTTTATGGTATTGGTGGTCGGTAAGATTTGCATTTCTATAAGAAAAATTTCTTGGTAAGTTCTTTTCCATTGTTAATATAAAAGTGCCAATAAATGAATATAATACTATTATTAATATAGTAAAATAATTATATTAACGATATTAAATGTTTAGAATGTACATTCTAAGAGATATATGAAATTTGTAATATAAATATACCAAAGCGTCTGCCGCCATCTTTGAACAGTGTTGTATGAACATATTATTATATGCATTTACTGAGTATTATAAAATATTTTTAATATTATACTAAGCTCTGCAAACAATAACTAATAAATCATAATTAATATAATATCATGTATTGAACGAATTAAGCATTTTATGGTTATATTTATATAATATTCTTAAACATATAGGAGATCCGTCATGTACTCGCGTTACGCGACTGTCGGGGTTCGGTGAGCGTTACAGCTTACTGATAACTGATGTCGATGGCGCAACCCAACGTTGCCGGGCGTAACTGAGGCTGCTATGGTTGACTTTGGTGAGCTTCTATCGCGATGTTGGTTGGTGGTATCGAGTCTGCTGCTGTCTCGCGTTGCGTAAGCGATGCTTGTATGGCGTTGGATGTTGATATTGCTTGTGACATGCGACTGTCGGGGTTCGGTGAGTGTTACAGCTTATTGATAACTGATGTCTGTGGAGCAATCCAATGTTGCTTGATGCCACTGAGGCTGCTATAGTCGGCTTAGGTGAACCGCTATGGCGATGTTGGTTGGTTGTATCGAATCTGTTGCTGTCTCGCGTTGCGTAAGCGATGCTTGTATGGCGTTGGATGTTGATATTGCTTGTGACATACGACTGTCGGGGTTCGGTGAGCTTTATAGCTTACTGATAACTGATGTCGGTGGCGCGACTTGTATCTTCTCTGATGCTGTCTTGCGTTGTACATGCGATACCTGTACGGCGACGGACATAGATTCAACCGTTTCTATGTTGTTTTACACCCCTGGTGTGTGATGAATGGTTATGTGACGCTATTATGTCTCGTGCGTTTCGAAGTATGTTTTAGTTGCCTCCTTACGGGGAGAGCTATGCTATTATGTCACGAAATGCTGTAGTACTTAATGGTGTTCGACTGTTTGTCTAGCGCCTTGTTTGGTGGTAGAACGCATAACCGAGTTCAATTGTTGGTTATGACAAACGACTGCTACGTATGTGCTGTGCGTTAATATAAAACAATCGGCCGTCTAGCGGTTGTGCGTCTGAACTGATATGCGAACCGGAAAGTAATATTGGTCTGGCAGGCCAATCGACGTATCATCATCATGTATTGGTCTCACAAACCAATCCACGGCTTATATTGGTCTCACAAACCAATCTGCGACTTATATTGGTCTCACAAACCAATCTACGATATACAATGGTCTAAAGAACCAATCTACGACATATAATGGTCTAAAGAACCAATCTACGATATATAATGGTCTAAAGAACCAATCTACGACATATAATGGTCTAAAGAACCAATCTACGACATATAATGGTCTAAAGAACCAATCTACGACATATAATGGTCTAAAGAACCAATCTACGATATATAATGGTCTAAAGAACCAATCTACGACATATAATGGTCTAAAGAACCAATCTACGATATATAATGGTCTAAAGAACCAATCTACGATATATAACGGTCTAACGAACCAATCTACGATATATAATGGTCTAAAGAACCAATCTACGACTCATAATGGTCTAAGGAACCAACCTACGACATATAATGGTCTAAACAACCAATGTACGACATATAATGGTCTAAAGAACCAATCTACGACATAAAATGGTCTAAAGAACCAATCTACGACATATAATGGTCTGAAGAACCAATCTACGACATATAATGGTCTCACAAACCAATCAACGACATACAATGGTCTAAAGAACCAATCTACGAAATATAATGGTCTAAAGAACCAATCTACGACTCATAATGGTCTAAGGAACCAACCTACGACATATAATGGTCTAAATAACCAATCTACGACCTATAATGGTCTCACAAACCAATCAACGACATACATCGGTCTAAAGAACCAATCTACAATATATAATGGTCTCACAAACCAATTCAAATATATAATTATAACATGTTCTTAATATAATAAGCGTAAAAAGTACGTAAAGAAATACCATAAGTAATTTTAAGTATCGAGATATGTATTTAAAAGTGTATTAAGCGTATTAACCTCATTGAGGGATCCTTACACGGACGGAACAAATAACTAATAATTGTTCGTTTGCAAAGGCATTGTAAGTAACATATACGTTCGAAGTTCCGTTGCGTCTCGGAGGGTTCACTCTGAGGTCGGTCGGGTCCGCCGATCGGTCGGAATTCACGGCATATGGCGGGGTGGGGCCATTAAGCTATTTTCCCTTCTGCTATGACTATCAGCAAAGGATACTTATAACAGAGGGTTAAATAAGACGCACCTTCGGCTTTTCTTGGAAAAGCTGGAGGTGGTTACAACGGAATATCTAACGTACTAAAATCTCTTACTATAATGTCTTCTGAAAGTTTTATATCCTTTTTAAGATAATAGGTAGTTATTAACATTTCTTGACACTGTTGCCTCTGAATCTCTAAAAGTTCTTGAGTTATTGCGAACATAACGATATTGGGTCCTAACCGCGAGACGTATCATGAGCCAAGGTATGTTTTATAATTATAGTATTTATATATAATTATATATATTCAATATATGGGGGGGGAGGTGAACGTTACAGACTGACTGGAAAGTAATCCTGCTGAGGGCTGCATTGAGCAATATGGTACAATATAATTTCGAAATAATAACTAATTTCCCCAAGTTCATTGCCTTGATAATTATGCATATTCAGATGTTTAACATTTAATTTAAAAAGATATATGATTGCTTTCCAGTCAGTCCTACACTACTAACATTTTACGTTAATTGACGATGAGAAAGTGTTATGTTACATATTATTTTTAAAATTTTATTTCGTATTTAGGATAAGAAAACTTTTAGAAATTTGAACGCAGTGAGTTTCAAACCCGCGCCTCTTGGAAGCTATCCAAGCGCTCTAACCCACCGTCGAAATTGTTATACATTTGTTATTTATGTTTTTAGATTTGAAAGTGTCTGTTTCAATAAAAAAATATTTGATTTTTATCAAGATAATTAAGTGACCATTACTGTTAATCTTCTTGTCATGTTCACCTATTAATATCAATATATGAATATTCCAGGAGAACTAATTTACAATTTATATTTGCATATTTTGTTTCGTTTCTGTGAATTTAGGAGGTAAAAAGCTTGTTTGCTTTCCGTGTAGTTTGAGAAATGGCACTAGGCTGAAGTAATATCTATATTGTATATTTTTTATGAGCCAGTTAAGTTAAACGATGGTGTGATTCACCTGATGGTCAGTGATCGCCATTGCTCACGGCCCTGTATACTGTGGAGCAGAGCTACAGGTGCGTTCCCGGCCTAAAGGTGGAAATAAGTACGCTTTTTTGAAGGTATCCATGTCGTATTGACTTGGAAACGCATACAAATATATAATTATAAATAAATAACTTATTTTAATAAAGTCATAAATATATTTATTGTACGTTTTCATATTTTATAACATGAAATTTAAATGCACCGTACAAGAGACGACAACATCTTTCTACGTTAATATATTTAGTTTAAAATTTCCATTCCAGTAACTTTTATTCTTAAATGAAATAGTGAGCTTCATTTAACAAAACACATAATACGTTTATTCATCTCTAAGCATTAAGTTTTATATAAAAATATTTTAATTCAAAAAGACTATTAATATTAATGGTTTAGATTGTTGTTCGACAATAACAACTCTTTATACCGAATTGCGAATTGTTCAGTGGTGGAACTTCTCGCGGCTCTTTGTCTTACCAGAGCGTGAAATGCGAATAATTTAAATATAGTCAAAACAGAGTCTAATGATAACAAAGTTATATAAGAAGGTATAAAAAGCAGTAATAAAAATCTTCTCGATTTATCTGTTTGTACATGATAATTTGGTGCTTGCAGATGCAAAACTCCCTATATATAATGATTTTTATAGTTGTGTTATTATTATATATTATTAAACAAAAATATTTCTATTCAATTTGAAAGATATTAATTATAATATAATTATTACTGAGAAATAAAAAATACAAAGAGTTGTAAGCGTAAGTTTTAATTTTATTCGCGATTAATAAAAATAAATAAAAAAATATATTTTTGCATTTAAGAAGTGTACAGCAGTTGAGGGTTAAGATCAGCATCTTAATATGTATTATAAAGATTTCAAAATTAGTTATTACAATAAATGTGTAACGATTGTAAAGTTATTTATATTTTTTGTATGCATGTATATCAAATATATTGAATAAATAAAAAATTGAATAATTGGAAAATAAAACGAGCGAATGAAATTTATTTAATTTAGATATAAAATAGAAATAATATTATTTTAATTTAATTTTGGTACATTTTTAGCGTTTAAATAATTTAATATAATCAATAAGTTCATTTTATATTTTTTAATCTCTTAATAGTAACACAATAAATTTAATACATCTAAATAATATAAGAAAATGTGATATATCCGTAAGATAAACCTTCATATCTAAAGTGTCATTTGCTTCAACGTTAATAATATGCAGCAGTCAAGTGCGAGTAACAGGCGCGTATAAATCATGTGGAAACAACAATAATTTTGATGTAATGTAGCTCCAGAATACAGTTCATCGTGAGACCAATTTGTAACCAACACCTGCGTTCAGAATTGATCTTGAGAACTTGCTCGCGACGGAGAAGACGAATGGTCCGACAGATTTTTCACAAATATGAGGATAAGATGTCTTTCTCTCTGATGGATGTGTACTTACCAATATTAATTCTGAGCGAAGATTATCTGTAACAATGATATATCGTATTATATTATTGTAAGATAAAGAAATAATGCTTTTTGGTAAATTATGAAATTATAGCCATTAGGGTTCTTTTCTTATTACATTTTTTTATGTATTTACGGGATAAAAATTATAAATCAAACCGTCATAAATCAACATCAAAAATATTATAAATAAAAAAATTGAATAAAAATCAAACCCAAGTCGATAAAGTTAAGATTGTATCATTATTAATTGGCTATTTCAAAGCTGAGAGCACGATATATTGTGTTAAATTTACAAGATAAAATTACAAGACTCAATATATTTAAAATAAACAAAATCTAATAACTGCTAATCTCAAACCTCTTTCTGCTAACTTCAAAAATGTCTTAAAAGAGACAAAAATGTCTGAAAAGTAATAAATAATTAAACGTAAAAAAGAAAATTAACAAAAAATAAAAAAAGCACTGATATTCAGACATGTCTCCAATTAAAATAAATTGTAATTTTGAAACGAACAAACGAATACGGGAGTAAATAAACTTTGTACATTTTTGTATGACATAAATATTTTATCAATAAAAACATCGAATTATAATCTAAGGAAACTCAGTATCGAATTACGTTGGCACGAAGTCCTTTTATCAAGAGTTAGTGACAACGCTAATAAGGCTTTATATTTCCATCGTGGTTTATCTCCCAGAAGCTTATTTTGCAACATTTTTATTATTTTTATTATTATATATATCTTATATTACTTCTTGAGTTAAATAGAATAAACAATATTGGATTCATCATAATACTTTATGATTTTCAATCAGCTGGTTTTTTGAAGGAATAATCTTAGTAATTTTGGTAACATAATAAATTAAAAAAGGGAAGAAATAAAAAAGGCAGAGGTCAAAATTGTGAGTGAGTGTGATTGCCTCACCAATACACGTCAAACTACATACATTTTGGTGCGTATTGATGAACTTTCCATGAAGAGATTATATAGATATTAGATATAAATATAAAAATACTTTTACCTAAGACTTCATAAAATTACTGGAAGTTAAAACAATCCATTCATTTACAGTGAAATAAATTTCTAATGTAAAAGCCTAATTATGTTATTCATACGTTTTTTCACTTTCATCTGAATCAAATTAAGCAAACCCACCAAGCACAGCTACCGCAAACAATAGATGCTGATTGAATGAATTACAGCCTAGGCTTCAAGGTCAAAAATCAATGATAACTGAACTTATAACTGTTTCCTTGGTCAGGGTAGATAAAATGTAGCATGGATTAGTTCTATTTTTTTATTGCGACGCACCTACGTACCTTTAATAACAAATTTAATATAATATAAATAAATTACATTTTAAATGCTTAAAAGTAGGTTTAAGGCTGACCGAGAGCTTACTGTCTTTATGTAACTTGTGTCACTTAATTGTTTAATTAATTTAAATATTTTATTATCAGGTTTCCTGTAATTGGCGGATAGATATAAATATAGAATTTATATGTATAATTAGTGTTTGTTAAAATAAGCAAAATCAGTTTTAAAAAATGTTTCTGTAGACCTTTTTTATCTTTGTATATGAAATATTATAATATTAATAAATATTTTTAATCTATGGCTAATAAATTACCATATTTTAATATAACAATATGCTCTTTTACAAACATTGTCAGTTTGCGTTGAAAATGTTACTAGCGATGTTTTGATTTGCCAGTGGCTGTCTATTCTGTTAAAAGCCTAACCGAGTTCTGCCAATATCTGGTAACGGTGAAATATTTAGATTAAAGGAAACACCATCCATATTCGGAAATGCCTAGCCATTGAAATGTTGCTACACTAAATAATTGTACTCTTATAATATAACTCTAAAAAAAATAACAATAAAAGCAAGTAGCAGTGGGACAATGTCCGACTGCAAACGATTGCGATCGGTTGTAGATTCGATTGTCGCTCAGGGGAATGATTATATTTAAAATTAATAGATTTTGGGCGGAAATATGTATATATTTTATATATCAAACATATGAGATATATACATATATCAAACAAGATGTGTCTCTTGAAAAGTTAAAAAAACAGAAAATAAAAATAGTATAACATTAATGCCTTGTAAACTTTTAATCCCATTGATATAAAATAAAAAATAACCAAGAATATGAGTTAGTGTCAAACGTAAATGTAAAATTAACAGCCAAGTTTAGTCAACAACATCATTGTCTGACAAGATTACTACTGGCGAAAGCTCCATTTAGATCTCTAATTTTGCCATTACAACTACTACATCACGCTAAACAAGTGTCTGTAATGAAATGTTTACCAATTTTTCCTAAGACAACATATAAATTTTTATAGCTTAACTACAAATATGACTAATGTGATTGTACACCACACATGTTGACTTTCAAAATATGTTATACCCATTAGGGTATCATTTATTTACTATTTTTAAGTAGCAGAGGGCTGATAACTATATACTATAAAAAGACATAAAATCCGTCCTATTATATTTGTATAAAAGGCGAAGAACTGACAGATAAACAGATAAAAATATATTATTTCTAGCTTTTGTGCTATATAAATGTAATAAACATACTTATTAAGGTCTATGTTTAATGTGCCATGTTTCAGTTTTGTTATATTTATATAAACGTATATTTATTTACACTGTTATATCTTAAAACAGGTGATGGATTACTTGAGGTAGATACATATATGAACACGTATTTCATTTTGGTCTATTATGATCGTATAATATGAAACCCATTTCCACACAATATACGTATTATGTAAAGTTTATGTTTACGCTAAGCTTATATTATGAGGGAAATAGTGTTATTTAAAAAAATAGAGAAAAGTGATATTTTTAAATAATTTTTTTATTTAGGTTATAGATATGTTGATAGTACATATTCATTCTTTGACATATATTCTTATGAAATAAAATTTGTTGAAGTAAATAATGAGTCCCTGTCACTCAGCGTAGAACGTTTCCAAAGACCAGACGAACTCGCAAATTAATGCTTAAAAAAATGATATTTTTTTCCGATAAAATATATGGCATGCCAGTGAAGAGAACAGAAAACAAGTTTGCGTAAACAAGTTTGCGTAACCGAGTTTTATTATCAAGAACTGAAATTTTAGCTAAATTACACAAGCGTAATTATAACACGAAGGGTATAAAGTGTTTGTTGGTATAAAGGATGGCTAAAACTCATGATTTTAATATATCACGTTCAAAATTAAACATTATACTTGGCGCTATATTTATATGATAAATGATGAAAGTTTCACTGCTGTATATGCTGTCCAGGTTCTTCTTTTAATGTGTTATGTGTTTGTTTAAATTAAAATGTGTCATTTCGTTTAAAATAAGTAGTTATATTTTAAATAATATATAACCGCTACCTACTATCTGCTACCCGCGGCTATGCTCATGTAATCAAAGGGAAACAGTAACCAGTGTTTTTGTTGAGTTAAAAAAAATACTTCTTTACTGTTCAACAGGAAGGTGTCCTGTTTTCATTTTAAATAACTTATTGATACACATCGATTCGAAGACACAGGAGATATGTCGTTCAAATATATTGTACAAGTGCATGGAAATTGATGACAACTTAAAAAAAATCGCGTGACACAAATTCATTATTTATCTTATTATTGACGAATTTTGATGAAATCTTACAATTTATTATCAATTTCTGGCCCAATATTATTATTACAACTATTAATTCAACTTTACTTAAACCAAAAATCAGTTTTTAAACAGCCTTTTTTAAAATCTTTCTAATCCTCAACGTTTGGGATGGAGTTAATAATTTAATTTTGTTTTATTCAAAAGAGAATCAAATTCATTTTTAGACTTCCTTAATATTTTATAAAATTTGAAAGTAAAATGAGAATTTTGAAATTTAATTTCACTTACGGTTTTTGCATGTAACTATATATATATATATATATATATATATATATATATATATATATATATATATATATAACAGGCCGAGGCTGCAGTGTGACAGTCTCTGACTGTAAACGCGATCGGTTGTGGGGGTTCACTTCCTCGCTCTGGTAAAAGACAAAATACGGCGTTGAGTTCCACCACTCAACACGCAATGTCTCGAATTCGGTGGAAAGCAAAGCACGGAGTGTCTTGACACTAGGTACTTTCTGTCTACCCTGCGGGATAAAAGCGTGAAGCTAATATATATATATATATATATATATATATATATATATATGTAGTTTAGAAAATCGATTTCGTATTCAGATTTCACTTCGTATGGATGCTGAATCATAATTCATTGCATATGCATACCAATGTACATCAGCTTGACATCTATCAATGGATGACCATTAAGCTTTGCGATGCCGCTTTCAACCATTTACGTGGCGTTTACTCTAGTTAATTAGTTACGAGTTAGGCTGAATGCTTCCCAATCTAGATACATACATAGGTAGCCTTTGAAGTTTTGTATCCATTATAAACGAATCCTGAAGATTATATTTCTTGATACTATATAAATGTGAAAGCCGTATTGAAACGATACGAAGTTTAATTATACGTGAATATTATGGGTTTATATTAATTTCATGGTATACTAAGCTTATAAATATCATAAAATACGAATATTTTCTCCATCATCTAAAAGCAGTGCTGCATTAGCGACGTCAATTTACTCATAATAATTTAAGAAACTAATGGTTTTTTCTTCTTAAATACATTTTCTTTCTAATTGTACATTTTACATGTTAAATTTCAGCATCCACCATCAGCCGAACTTGTTTTTAACTAAGCGTGAATAAAACGAAAATTTTAACTGTTCATATTCGTCCGAGTATAATTCAATTATGAACCTATAATCGTAATTATACATTAAAATAACTAGTAATCATTAAATATATTTTTACTTATATAACAGAGACTCAACATATTGCAACCTTGAGTTGGATACTTGAAGAAGTATACAGGTTGGCTGGGCAGCATAAAAAAAATCGTCAAGTCTTTTTGTCACCGAAACCGCAACGCCTAAAGACTAAGATCTGTAACGTGTGGGTTCTACCAGCTATGATACATGGAGCCGAGACGTGAACGCTTCCAGTGAGACAGGTCGATTAGTTTAAAGTCGCTCAATGAGAGCTATGGAGAGGGCTACTCGTGTATAGGATCTCAAAAAAATCCCATTCTAGACGTGATCCGACAGACAACTAAAGTCACCGATATAGCCCAAAAGATTAGCAAGCTGAGCTTGATAAAGTGACGAAATATAGTAAGTAGGTGGCAAAAACTGGCAACGAAGAGCCGAAGATCCAGCTCAGTGGCGTACCATTGGAGGCCTGTCTAGCAGCGGATGGGAAAAGACTGATGATGATATAGCAAGCAAGCTCCTTCATATTTCACTTTCAACCAAACTCAAGGCATTTCGTGTTGAGTGGCAAATCCCAAAGCAGTATTTGTCTATCAAAGCGAAAAATTAAAATATTTTTTACCATGGTGTCTATAAAATCTTTATTTTTGTTCACAAATTTAATTGTAAATTTTCCAATAGCCTCACTCTCCAAAAATATAAATCTGTTAGACAAAGTAATTTGCAATCTCTCCTCTCTTAAAGCGAAGGCTATTACTTGATTTTTGTTTAATCAACATTTAATTGAATACCGATGGGAAAATATTAACGTTAGTGTCGACTTTCAATATTTATTAAACTAAATAACACAACCTAAACGTACTTGTACCAGATTGTTTTGCGAGCGCTGTTTGTTTGTTATCTACAAAAGGGAGAGATAAAACTTCGTCTCGTTGTGTTGTGCTTAAAATACATTTTTGGTTTGGCACAGCCCACCTAGGTTTGGAAAGCGGCTCTATTATAAACAGTGATTTTAACAAGTGTATATTTATTTACATATATATGCTATTTATTTTTGTGTAGCAGGATAGTCGGAGAGAACCTAGTGTATATATATATATATATATATATATATATATATATATATATATATATATATAAAGATTGAAAATAAGTATATATATATATATATATATATATAAAAGTATATATATATATATATATATATATATATATACTTTTAAGGTCTACGTTTCATGTTTCAATTTTATTATATTTATTTACACTGTAATATTTTAAAACAGGTGTTGGATTACTCGAGGTAAATATATAAACACGTATTTCATTTTAGTCTATTATGATCGTATAATATGAAACCCATTTCCACACAATATATGTATTATGTAAAGTTTATGTTTACGCTAAGCTTAAATTGTGAATGGGAAATAGTATAATTTAGAACAAAAGAGAAAAGCAATATTTTTTAATATTTTTTTTGGATTTATCTTTATGACACATGTTGTTAGTTACATACATACATTCTTACGAAATAAAACTTGTATATGAATAATGATAATTTCAAAAAAAGGCAGGGACATAAAATGCAAAAAAGTAACTAGTTCAAATTCAAAAAATCTGATACACCAAAGCATAAAATCGATCCCACAACCAATTATGTGCATAGTCAGATACTTTAACACAGCGCCATGATAGCATTTTATTAATTAATGGTTCATTTAATCTTTATTTATAAATCCTCGAGATGTTACGTTTTAATTCAAGTCCAAAATAGCAAGTTGTTCCCAAATTGACTGCAAATTGCATAAAATATATTAAAACCGAAAAAATATAACCTATTTTCAACTAAACAGGTATTTTGATCTATAAAGTCTTCTGTGTAAATATCGATCTTGAAGATAAGATTTGTTAGTAATCGGATTAAATTTGAAAATCTCAATCACTAAGCCTCGACTAAATCTTCTTATATTGTATTTTGACAAGATTATGCATAACATTAAATATATATATACTTTTATAAAAGAAACACTTGCGATACATCCGTCCACCTTCCTTCCATTTAAGATATGACAGAGTGAACACAATGGTTATTGGTTAAGTTTGTACTATTGTTTGTATATAAATATAATATAGTTTAATAAAGAAATACATTAACCATAACGAGCTCGGCTTTGTATAATTTAATTTGTAATAAAAATCTGATAACACATACATAAATTGTATATAATATAAGCTTTAAGTACGATGCGAGGCCTCTGTGTCTAACTTTTCTTTTGAAACTTATTTGCGGTGCACAGGGAATACTGATGAAGAGCTTTATTCTTATGTTACTGAAAAACCTTCAACTTCTATACACTGAAATACATATTGTATCAAACTTATTTAATAATTTAGTTATCAAATAAATACATGATTATTTAGAATTATCTTGGCTTAGTCTGGTAGACGTAGGTTAATAATGATGTTCACGAGTCCAAATAATGTCAGGATTTAATTTTGTAATATCATTAAGAAACGCGTTTTATATTTGCATTGAAACAAAGATACTAGTTTTAGCGTACTACGTTTTTCAATTTCTATTTAAATTTAAAATATTCCAACTGAACGGAGAACTCAACGCTACGCTTAATCTAACCAGAGTTTACTTATAAATAACTATAATGAATTAGCAAATAGTCTCATTCATATTTGGATTTGAACTCTATTATCAAATAAAAAATACTGTTTCTTTAATATCGTTATATAGAGTTTATATTTCACGAAACATTCGGAAACCGTGAAACGACAACGAAAAATAAATAACGTTTCGAGTGCAATAAAATTGTAAATAAGTTTAAACTTTTTCACTCCTGAAATGTAACAAGGTAGTTAAAGTTGTCAAGTCATGCTCTCTGAGCTTCGCTTTAAAATTTGTTAAAATATTCACATTTTCTTCAGGGGCACGTCAGAACCAACTTTATCTCAATTTTTCTTGTTCTCATGAAAAACATATTACGACGTATTGGTAATTGACATGTTTCCTGTTGAAATCTATTTGAAGTTTAAAAATGTAATTTGCGTATTTACAAAGTAATAAAATTTTTCATATTTATTCACACTACTTTTTTACACAAGCTGATGTGCACATACATATTATGTATATGTTATAAATTTTATTGTATTTAGTGGTGAGCCAACACTCAATATTCTGCGCTGATATAAAAATTGAGTAAAACGTTTATAGTTCTTGAATTAGAGTTCTTGAAATAGAGTATCTTCTTTCTGGACACTAATTTCTCTCTTATCATACCTTGCTATGCGAAAGAGCATAAATCTGCCTTAATACGTTTTTGTTGTAAGTACAAGTTTGAAAAATGTAAAGAAGTATTAAATTTTGCTGCATTTGATTTCAACTCACACATTGTTTTAGATTATACCCATTTTATCCCTCATTATGGTATCCATTGGCCTATTTATTTAGAAACTATCTTCTATGTATATACATATACACAAATAATCAAGAAACATAACATCACAAACTTAACAATAACATTCAAAACAGTATAATATTTGAAATATTTGTACGCTATTGAAGAGATTGTGTGCCCTTCGCAAAAACTGTAACAATGGAGTATTTGGTTCCTTTGATGTACGGTGCGTTTATCCGTCCGTGCGGGTCGTTCAAACTTGGCTCACCGTGAAATCGCGACAGGTCACTGCGCTGTGCACTCATTATATACGTAGACTAAGAGTTTTATTAAATTCTTCGATAAAATACTACTCGTCGAGCTTTATTTGATGCTTTTAAATATTTGATGTATTTGCAGATTTTTCAACTTTTACAACTAAAGGTGTAATGATAATTAAAATCTTATATTGACATTAAAATGAATGTATGTCAATATTTTAATAATAACTGTATAATATATAATAAGTACTACAATCGTATCGTATATAATATGAAATTTTGAGAGGACCCAAAGTTCCTCGCCCACCTCCTCGTTTTCTTGTTATTGAAGTTTTAATATAAGAATCTAACTTTCTTAAAGTGCAGTTAAAAAGATTGATGGGTAGATAACGAACGATAAGTAGTAAAACTTAAAACTTATATTATTCTGTTTCGTAATACATTATAAGCTGTAACTACTACTACGTACTATGATATCCGTAAATATGTTTCGGAAATTGAATATGAATTTGAAATATCGTGGTCAGAATAATAAGGCTGGGTAATTGAATGCGTATGAAGCGCATTCAGTAGATATTAATTCGAGTTATACCTGTATTACGTTTCAGTTCGCTTTCATATATTCCTGGAATTTAAGAATTTATTCATATTGCGCCAACATTTAATTTCGTTCGATGTTAACACAACGGACAGTGCAAAGGAAACCTCAAAAGTTTTCACTTTTAATGTTTAAATTTCATCGCTTGGTACGGAATTTGTTTGTTAATAAAATCAGAGAGACGTGCTTGGAATTTGACCCTTTTGATTTGAAAACGATGGTGATTTCTATAAGAGAAAGTTATTAAAATTTTATTCATTCTATTCGCCAGTAAATAGAGACAGTTGTAAGCAGCGTAATTATTGTCATTTTCTATAAGACACGGTGATATTAGCCTAATGAACTGCGGACCCTTCCTTTGAAGTTCTTGCTGCCTCGTTATAAATTAAAAATACAAAAAACGTACAAAAAATACCTGTATACAATCTAAACCTTTGTTCTACGTAAAATGTTCATTCCAGAAGCTTTTTGCTTATTTCTTCTAATTTTTTAGCAGTTTTGTCCAAAATAAATAGATTTCAATCATTTACGATTGATATCTTTTTGTTTTATGAAGAAGTACTAGCATTAAACAATTTTACAAATACTTATATGTTATACTTGTGACGTGACTGGAAAACTTCGCCATTTGTGAAACTTTAGTAAAATAGGTATCAGATGGAGCATGCATTATAAGATACGTGAATAAGACTAGACTAGCTATTCATTTTAAAAATTTGGCTCACAACAATATGAAATAACTGAAAATAAATTTAATAAAAATTTAAAGAATAGCATTTTTTTACATTCATTATCAGCATTTCATTATGGTAAGAAAACGACAACAAGATAATTAAAAAAGTACTCCTAATCGTATCCAGTAGATTTGACACTTATTTATATTTGATAAGTGATATTTTTGTTATATAACTTTTTGTATAAAAAAAACTGAGAGCACATATTGCATTAATCACAAGGTAGCAACAGTGTTATTAGATAGATAGTGATAATTTTAAATTTTCGTCTTTGACAAACAATTCTCGTGGCGCAGTGGGACAGCGTCTGACTGTAAGCGTCATCGGTTGTGGGCTCGATTCCCACTCGGGAGAATGATTATATTTAAATTATTTTCACTTCCTCGCCCTGGTAACACAAAATGTGGCGTTGAGTTCCATCACTCAATTCGCAATGTCTCGAATTCGGTTGTACGCATAGTACAGAGTGTCTTAGCACTAGGTACTTTCTTTTTACCCTGCTATGGGGGATAAAAAGCGTGAAGCTAAATCGATTACAAAAATTGTGCTACATCAGTCAGTTAGTCAGATAATTTTGACATAGGTCAAGACAGATGACATAGGTTACGACAACTGCAAAAGAACTAACTTTACTAACTTAACTTAAAAAAAAACAATTGATAGCACGACCTAATCTACTGATTTACAACAGTTTATTGAAGAGGCGACAGTAGCCGAAAGATCCGCCCAAAGGCTTAAATATTGTTTCAAGTTTTAAACTTTCAATGTCATTCTATCATGTTTTATATTTTCATCATATTAATAACATTATCTCATAAATTATATAAAATATTAAATAATTAAAAGGTTTTTAAAATCAGTTACTTTATTTTAACAAATACGAATATTGATGGAGCTAAAATTTTCGATGACGTGTGAAAACGTGTTGAGTTTTCCATACTACGCCAGTGGTTAATAATTTCTGGCAAAGTTAAATTAAATTTGCTTAATATAGAGCTGCCAAATAAATTGCAGTCATTGTTTGTCATGTATTCTCTAAAAAATAATTAATTTTGACTAAATATAAATAATTTTTTTTTCTGCTTTGTAGCTGTATATATAATTAGAAAAATACTTTTACCAAGCACATACATAGTACACATACGTATACACATACATTTATAAAATTGTATTACAAAATTGGAAAACATTACCATTCAAAAATATTTCAATTTTTTGGCAAAGCATTGCAGTCGCCAAGAGGTTCTTGTCAAGTCCTTCCATTTTTTACTTTTCCCAAGTCGCGAAACTCAACGCCACGCTTTGTCTTACTTTGATAATACATTAATATAATTTCAGTTAATCACATTTACAGTTGGACACTGCCCCGCTGCGCCAAACGTCAAAAATTTGTACATCTATTTTAAAATTTAAAAAATTCTAACAAGACTTGCCAGGAACAATTCTATAGGTCTTTTGTCTTATTTTTAGTCAGCCAGCCAGTGCGGTAATGTATTTATAGCGAAAATCGATATCGCTCTTTCGCTAACCATATGAATTAACAGCATAATAAAATTATGAAGTTAACTTTTAAAAACATTTTAACCATGTTCTTTAAAGCTTAATCTAAAAGCATTTTTTTAAATTAAACGTCCTTTTCAAAGTACATTTAAATAATAGTTCAAAGGACTTTCACCTTTTTACTTATTAGCACACACTGGGTTAACAACTTGTAAGTATTTGATTTATTTTGAAAATAAACTAATCATAAGCAAATATTTCTTGATATTACACCATTTTATAGAATAGTAATGTATATGACTTATTATTTGCATTATATGCGTTAATTTAATTGTAATCTATTTGTTTTGCATGATAATGTAAATTTAACACAATGTTGAGCATGGAAACAAAAGTAATTTATAAAACATCGGGGGAGACCTTGGTTGACCATCGAAAAAGTACTGTATAGAAGATACTGGAGGAAGGTCACGTAAAAAGCATGAGGATCCCCCGAATGGCATGTATGAAAAAACTAATGACTGTGGACGAGGCGAAAGAGGTATACAGGGATCGGCGTTTGGCGCTCCGTCCTTTCTGACTACCCCGCGAGGGATAAAGCGTAAGCTAAAAAAAAACTCCCCTGAAATGCCCACGTAACTATCGTGTCTACATCTGATGCTATTAAACTGTGTCACAATGACCCCTTAGCCCGTATACATCTTCGTTACTTTTATGTAAAGGATTTTCACGAATTCCTATATTCTACTCACTTTATCTTATTATTATTTTGTTTTAAAATTTTAAATAAACTTATTAAGCGGAAAGTGGAATTAGATATTTATATTCATAGTGTATACTATATGTAGGATGCTCATTAAAATAAAATAAAGTGATTAAATAAATTTACTATTTAATAAATTTGTAAACTTATAAGAAACTTAAAAATTTCTTAAAATAATAATAAGCGTTTGTGAAAGAAAATATTTTAAAGAATTTCTAGCAAGTATTTTTAAAGGCTGAAAGTTTCGTAACAAAGTAAGCATTGTTTGGAGACTGGAACGGAAAATGAACCCAGTTTTCGAAGGTCGAATCATAGCATTGTTACAAATTTAAACTTTAAATTTGAAATTATAATTCTATCGTTTAAAGAAATATAGAAAATTAAGTGTCTAATATATCATGCTGCTTGATAAATTGTATGACTACAAAATAAAAGAAATACTTACTTGTACGACGCCAATATATGGAGGAGGTAATTTAAAAATTCTAAAATAATATTATAAATATTCAGCAGCATCATAGCATAGGAGCGTACCCAGGGATATTCTTGTCCGCCGACAAAGCCGAGAACGAGGCATTGCGTGATGAATTTTGAACTCAACGCCGCACTTTGTCTTACCAGAGCAAAGAAATGAAATAATTTTTAAATATAATCAACCCACTACAAATCGTGTTACAGTCAGGTGGAACTCATTGCGACACGATGGCATCTAATTTTCAACGTCATCTAATCTACATTTATAATTCTCGGCTGTGGTTAAATAAAACGTGGCGTTAAGTCCCGCCATTCAAAACGCAACGTTTCGAATTTGGACGTCCTGATTGGTTCTCTCCGCCTACCCTGCCAAAGGATAAATATGAAGCTAAAAAATCTAATCCTTAAGTATATTCTATATGTATACATAAGTTAGAATTTGTAAGGTAAAAAATAAATATATGATAAAAAAATCTGTTTTACTCCTCTACCTTTATCCCTTGTTCTGTTCACAAATATTGACTATAGGTTGAACAGTAAATTTTGCCAATAGTGTCTTGTGATACTCTATTATTGTAGAAAATCTCATTGAGGCTATTTGCGACGGTTCTACAATGAAGCCACTTCAATTTGAAAGAAACAAGAAAGTCAAAAAACAAAGATTTGCCTTCGTAAAGACAGTGATTGAGAAGGTCGTCTAATTAATTTTTAAAGGTTTCACCAGTCTGCCTTTTCATACTACTTATAAAATGAAAATAGGTAGGTATAAATTATTTTAATATTTTTCTGTATATATATATAAATGATTTCAATTTCCTTCCTCTGGTGAGACAAAGCGCGGTATTGAGTTCTGCCACTCAACATTCCATGTGCGGAATTTGGCAAAAAGGGAGTATGGACTGTCTTGATATTTTTGATCCCCCAGAGTAGCTAAAAAATGTAAATTTTGTTCAAATTCGTGATTAATGAAAGAATCTTAAGAAAGATATACATACGAGGCAAAGGTGAGTGGTACGAGAGGTCGGGGGAGACCTTTAAAAATACAATATGAAAGATATTGGGGGAAGGACACGTAGAATCATGAGGACCCCCGAAAGGCGTGTATGAAGAGGGTAATTACTGGGGACGAGGTGAAAGAAGTATGCAGGGACCGTAGCTTTTAGCACTCCGTTTACTCTGATTATACCACCAGGAATAAATCGTGAAGCTAAAAAAAATCTGTGATTTAAGCGAAAGAACTATGTAGTCGTGAGTTCAGGCAAGCTAAGTCGCGAGCGGCCTGTTGGTATATAATAAGAAGTAGATACACGTGGACCGGTGATGTCCGTCCGACTTGAAATCACATGGAGACAGATGTCATTTGAATATATAGCCGTAAAATACACATCAGTAGCAAAGTCTTATAATGACACAACTCAACTGGTTTACCTTTTGTAAATATTAATAAATAAATTTTATAGCATATACAGTTATTTAATAAACTGTACAAGATTTTTTGACATTAAAAGTATATTTAAAAACATACAATGCGTTTCCAACGTCAAAATTATTAGTTCATTCATAATGCATAGTCTGGCTACAAACACTATTAAAATTAAAAATAAACAAACCATTTGACTCTGAAATTTATATACGATTGTTTATTATGTTTTCTTATTTTCGCGCCAATATATTGCTAAATATTTAATAATTTTAAAAAGTATAAGTTGGTTATACCAAAACACCTAATAAAGCAATACGCAAAGGGATATCACATTTTATTTTAAGAATAAATTTACAATTAAACAGTTTTTTTTAATATAAAAACATTTTATTTAAGCTCTAAGTTTCAAAAAGCTTCCCGGCTAGTTGACAGAGTAAAAAGTGGGTATTATTAGTAATCAACATCATATGCCAATATATGACCAAGCTAACAACATATAACAAAGAATGATCTATTCAGCAAGACTCGGCGCCGGATCACAAAGCTCTATCCGTCCAATCTTAGTTACAAATGAACCTTCCGGATCTCATCATAGCAAAAGCCTTTTTTTAAACTTTTTTGAAGCTATTTCACGCTTTTATCCTGCATACCAGAGTAGACAGAAAGTACTAGGTACTTTTACTTACTCACTTGCCTAGAAACTCCGTACTTCGCTTTCCATTGAATTCGTGATATTGTGTGTTGAGTGGTGTAATTCAACGCCGCAATATGTCTTTACCAGAGCGAGGAAGTGAAATTAATTTAATTATAATCACTCCCCCGAGTGGGGATCAAACCCACAACCGATCGTGCTTACAGTCAGACGCTGTCCCACTGCTTAATAATGATTAATCCGCTGGATTACGATTAATTGTCAGCTTCAGAGTGTAAGGCTTGCTCTACCAATGATAATTTGGAGTCTATACACAAAATCCACATGATTAGGAATGAAGAATTTTCCAGAAGAAAGAATGCGTGCTACGTGGTAAAATAAACGTTTAAAAGCCTATATTGCAGCTAATGGAGATCATTTTTTGTTGTCTTTTGTATTTGTTTTATATTAATGTATTACACTAACACACTTTAAGAGTAATACGGGTGAATATATCACACAATAAAAAATATTCTTTCTAACAATGTTTAGGCAAGACTAAGATTAAGTATACCAAATATTTTTTACTATCAATAACGTACTTCTTTAAAAAATCTGGTCTTCGCTTCTACACATCATGGAAGTAACACTAAGCCAAGTGATAATTATAATTTTATCCATGATTGATAATCCTGTATACATATGCATATTTTAACCTACTCAAGTACTTATATCATATTCTTATCCACAATATGTTTTAATATGAAAAATGTTCCTTTATTAATTGAATGTAAACTCATCACTCATCATCGAGTTCGATTAACACTCGGGCGTATGATTATATTTAAATTACTTACAATTCCTCGCTCTGGTAAGACAGACTGCAGCATTAAGTTCCGCCACCTAACACGCAATATCGTAAATTTATTGAAAAGCTTAGTAAGTACACTCCGTACCTACTCCGTCCGTCCGTCTTGGTACTAGGAACTCCCTCTCAACCCAGCTATGCGAGATAAAAAGCGTGAAGTTGAAAAAAACTATATGAGCTCTTCAATAACTACGCTTATTAAATGTGGTTCACATAATTATTTTATAGGGTATAAATACATAAGCGAAATTATTTACGTATAAGCAATCCTATTTACATATAGTTTTCAGTTATTTATATTATTTTGAAACAATTTTCGTAGCAATAGTCATGTATAACGATAGAAATTAATACTTGTTGAAATCGAATCCAAGAAAACAATATTGTAAATTTACCTTTACTAGTAAATCTACAATATGTATTGGATTACATTAATTCGGCTATAGTCATGTAACATACTTACATACATACAAATTACGTAACCTAAACTATTTCTTTGAGGATATATCGTAAATCTCTATCACAACGAACATCCAGATCTATTCATGTCGAGAACAATGAAAGCGTTTTTGGACTATGAGTTATTGTTGAGGCCATATGAATTTTATCTAATATATGCTATACTTACTCGTACATATGGAGGAACATTAATATTTTCTAATAGCCCTATTAAAGCGTAACTACGCTTGACACTTTCTTTTACACATTGCAGTAGCAGTTCGTAATATTCATTTTAATTATTTAATGAAAAATTGTAAAAATATCAGCTATTTAATGCATAATTTTGAAAATATCAGCTTCATCTTCTTAAATACCAAAAGAAAAGAGGAATTCAAGAGATTTTTTTAATATAATTTTTTACAGGTTTACACTTTTTCCAATTAACTGACTTTCTAACTTTGGTATTAAGACAATTCGTCTGTACTTTCCACTCGAATTTGAGACATTGCATATTAAGTAGATATTTTGTGAAATTTAACGCGGTACTTTGTCTTACTAAACTTTATATAATAATAATAATAATAATAATAATTGCCTTGTACTTGAACGTATAATAGTCGAAAAGTAAAACCTAAATACATAAAAGTGAACAACTTTCAAATATGCACATATGCATATTTTAACCTACTGGAATACTTGTTTTATGTTCAAAAATATGGTATTCGCTTCTGATACACGTCATGGAGGTAACATTAAACCAAGTGATAATTATAATCCTGTACCATTTAATGTACAGTAACAAGAGTAGCGTTATCACCATATTTGCATATATATACATATGCGTGTTTTTACCTACTGGAGTACTTATTTCATATTCTTATCCACAATATGTTTTAATATGAAAAACGTTCCTGTATTAATTGACTGTAAACGCGATCACTTGTGGGTTCGGTTTCCATTCAGGGGAATGATTATATTTAAATTATTTACATTTCCACGCTTCGCTAAGACAAATCGCGGCGTTGAGTTCCGCCACTTAACAATTACACGGCTACAGTTTTTTTTTATCAGCAGCCGCGTAAACTCAGAACAGAGAATAAGTCTAAAATAAAAAATGATAAGCTTTTAATATCACATTTTTATTATGACCAAGACGAAAAGAGTACTCGTTTAGAAATGCATTTACATATTCAAGTTTCACATATGAATATGTAGGATAAAAAGAACATTTAGCGCAAATTGCATTCTTTTAATTTGCAGAATGGGTGATACGTGATAAAAATGTGTGTATTTCCGTCTCCATTCTCAAGTACATTATGCAACAGCTTTGATATACACTAGCTTTTGTCTGCGATTTCGAATGCTGAGTTCAATTTGGTACGTAGGCAACTTGAAATGCAGCTCAGCTTTTTATGGGATCACATATCAAAAGTTTCTTTATATTTCTTTATTTCGAACTATTAAAGTGAGTGAGCTTAGAATTAGAAACTTCTAAGTAAAAAAATCTTAAACTTATTTTGTACGATGGTCTGGGACATTTTTTCAATGAAACATTCAAAAGCAGTAAATCTCCTCTCATTCAGTTCTCTCACATCACAAGGTAGACTTCTTTGATTCTTTTTTAGCCTCAGTCTTATTAATTTTATTATATTGTCTCTTTCCTACAATCATTAATATTGAATGGCTTCATGGGCCGATAGTGGCGCCGTGTCTGTCACACTGTGCCACCATCGGCCCATCAAGCCGTAAACGCGTCCGGTTTTAAGTTCGATTCCCACTCGGTAATGATTTTGTATTATTTTCATTTCCTCGTTGAGGTAAGATTAAACGCGGCTTTGAATTCCGCCATTCAACACGAGTACGGAGTGTCTTTTCACTAAATACTTTCTGTATACGCTGCTGTGTGGGATAAATGAGTGAAACTAAAATAATTTTTGGCAATTCTTTAATAAATAATCTCAATAAAATGTTGCCAAATATTAGAATTAATTCTAAAATGTCATAACCTTGGATTATATAAGTTAGACATCTTATATTGCAATTGCTTACAGAATTCTGCTAAGCTTTTTACATTATTGAACGTCGCGATGCCGCCATTTTAAGTAATAATATTCAGAGGTTATTTATATCTTTCATCTACAGAAATTCATAATATGATTTTATTTATTAAAATAACAGTGAATACTATTATTCCATTCGATTACACAGTTTGTTTTATAGATGGTTCGCAAATTGTAAAATAATATGTAGGTCAGGTAGGTAAGTTGCGATAAAATGTACAGAAAAATATAATGCTGCTCAAAATACCGTATATTTCATGATATTTTATCATACACACGCATTATTATCCTAATTATAACACAAAACACCTTTTGCCGCTATCAAATATTTCTGGGAAGACCCTGTCGTTAGCGCGCTGACGAGGGTTGTGGGTTCTTTAGAAATTCCTTACTCCACTCAATTTTCTTTCCATCGTACTTTATATTTGCGACAAACATGAATGCTTTCTTTGTTAATATGCCAACAAAGATATAGCTGTGCAAAGGTGTAGTTATTTCACTTGATCTTGTACATTATATGAAATATCTATTGATAATGTTATTTTAGATTTTTTTATTACTTTCATTTTAGGATAAACACTGACAACCAAGTAACAAATGAATTCTCTCTAAAAGTTATACATATACACTAAACGACTTATCATGCAACGGAAGATTTTTGTATCAAATTGAAGATTGCAATCGTGATGTAAAATCCAATAAAGGCTTTGCCGAATGTGAATGTGAGTAATTTAGTTTCATCTGTAAACACTCTGTTTAATAAATTACTTCGTTACGAGTGATGTAATTTTATATAGATAGCTTTAACTTTTTTTTTGTGAATATGCAGCAATATTGACTAAATTATTTGAAATATTTATCCCGTATAGCAGTGTAGACAGTGAGTTCCTTGTGTCAAAACACTCCACACATAATATCCCGATAATCATTCCCCCGAGTGGGGATCAAACTCATTACATCAGATATTGTCCCACTGCGCTACGACCGGTAGCACAAATTTAGAAACGTAAATCAATTTCCTTGTTACAATATATACGTACTGTTTCTACTCTTTGTTTGGTTATACAGATTACCCTGAGGTAGCCGTATTATCAGTAACATGATCTAGGCATTGTTTGAAACCAATCAACCTAATTTGAAAGTGTATTTACAAAATAATATGATACCACTCCAATTAATATCTTACCGGTTAGGCTACATATAAATCAATTTGTTTTCATAATAACTCTATTGTTAATATGTCGAAACGAACCTAATACCCATAATATATGACAGAGTATGTCGTGAAGTTGCTAATTGGTGTAACTTACACTGTAGTTTTTGAAAACAAGTGTTTTCAAATTTTTCAAATTCGTCAATTTTACTACATCTTAATTTACGAGAATTTCTTTTTTTTAGTTTCACGCTTTTATCCCGCTTAGCTGGGAGGACAGAAAATACCTAGTGTCAAGACACTCCGTATTTCGCCTTCCACCGAATAATTAGAGATATTGCGTGTTGAGTGGTTCCATCACTAAACACGTAATGTCTCGAAATGTTTCGAGAGAATAATTTAAATATAATCATCTGCCGAGTGGGGATCCAAACCCACCACCGATCGCGTTTATAATCAGACGCTGTGCCACTGCGCCACGTCTGTTTATATACACTACTTTAATAAAGAAAGTCATTTTTTTACACTTTTATTTCTTTTTGTGTAAGTTTGTGTGTGTTTTTTTAATTTATTTCTTTGTATTCATTCATGTATACAATTTTTTTGTCATCGAGATTTTTGGTTTTATTGATTTTGAGTTTTAAAAAAATGTGACCAATTATTTTAATTTCCTAGTAAAAAAATAATACTTATTTATTTATTTACTAGGAATTAAAAATAATTGGTATTGGTTGGTAGTATAGTTTGGGATAATGTAAAATCATGCCTAATTTGATTTACAGATTCAAGTTCAAAAGAAGAGAAGAAATTCATCCAGCAAAAAAAATTGTTAGCCGTTTCTTTCTATCTAGTCAAAATGACGTAAGAAAAATTAAAGTTTCTGCAGCAATTTACAACTCAAAAAATAGAATTAAAACAAGTTTTGTATACCAAAATGTGTACCAAATGAAATGTTTGGCAAACAATAACATTTCAACAAAGCTGTGAAGCTTGAATATAATAATTAATATCCTTTGTGTCACTGCTATTGTTTCATGTTCTGTGAAAGTCGAAATTCATTTTTTACCGTGTGCAATATGTTTTTAGGTATAAGTGAAATTGTAATAATTATGTTCCGTAATGAAATTGATTAAACTAATTGCACAAATAATAAATAAATACAGTATAATAAATATTGTGGTTAAATCTTTTGCGTTAATAATGATATGGCATATCATTAATATGTTAGCATGGATATGTTAAGTACAAAAACATCCTAATAACGAGGTATTGATTAAGACAATACAATACACCTCTTTTTATATTCTAAGCATCTCTTTATTTCTTTATAACTATCATTCCATTGTCCATTTTAGCCAAATAGATTAATTGTTAACCTGATTTACGTTTTGAGTGTCCCGGTGAGCCTTATATATAAAAAGAGTTATTTCCTTGCTTGGACGCTTCCTATTGTTGTTATAAGGTAGTTGATTATTATTTTTTCTCTTTAAGCTTCACGCTTCATTCCACAAGCACGTTGACACATGGACAGCGTTGAGACATTCCTTTCACACTTTCAGCCTGAATTCAAGACGTTGCGTGTTAAGTGGCGAAATACAACGCCGTGCTTTATATTTCCAAGGCAGAGAAATTAAAATAATTTAAATATAATTAATTTCCCGTGTAGAAATCGACCCTAAAACCATCCGCGTTTTCAGTCAAACGTTATCGCTCTGCGCCATAACATTCTTAATTTGTTAATTATGTAATAAATAATATTGAATAGTAAAATTTAAAAAGAAAATGATTTTAATGTATATTTTAACAGTTATTAATAATAATATTTGAGCGAGAGCTGACGAGGTTTATTGATAGATTTTGCTATGCGGATATCACTGTATAACAAAAAGCATAAGTCGGAAATCGTGATCCACGTTATATTCTCATAGATCAGTACGAATAGAAATATTACGAACATACATAAACGATTTTACGTCAGATATAAGAATCTAAATAGAAAAGTCCACGACTATTGGAAAATGATCCCTCACTCTTCCTAGAAATAGCTTCTGACTCAACAAAATGTTAAGCAAATCTTTTGAGAGTACATAAACCCCTTAAAATAATATGAACAGTCGTCTTATCGGAGCTTGTAAATATCTATATACCGATTGTGATGACGCGTGTCGTGTACGATGAATTTTATTTAAGCATCGGTTTGGGATAGAAAGTATAACCCTGTTTATTTCAATAGTGTTTTTGTATAGAAAGCATTTCAATAGAGATGTTGGATTTTGACAGCTTATGACTCGTGTTTAACCTAATGAGTTATATTGATTTTAGAAATCATATGGCGTATTTTCCGCTGATATTCAATATTACGTGGTAATGGTAATAATTTTATACAACCCGGCATGCATATATTCGTAGCCTTAATACTGCCAATGACTACTTTTAAGGGGACAAGCAAAAGTGGTTCACTGTATAACGCGATGATTAAGAATAGGTCGTGCAGCTACAGTAAGTATTAAAGTATTTTGTTTGCTTTTAATCAGATTTATCAGGTACTCGATACTCTTGTCAGGCGTTTTGCCAAAAAATAACGTTTTTAAATTTTTTGAAAACGTATAAAACTTTATTGTTTTTTTTTAAATAACAGTATAACTATTTAAATTGTACTTAATATTTATCATTATATTGTGATATAATTACATTAATCCATTATAGGTATTATAATGCCTTTGAGTTTTATTTTAATCTCAAATATATTTTCCATGATTTTATATTAACATAGCCGTTCTATTTTCAACATAATTTGTGCGGTATTACGTTACCTTTACAGGGGCTTTAACAATCGGAGCTAGGTTGGTTTGCTTATACTCGATTTTTGAGAGATATACAACTACTAGAGATATACTAAGTCAATGTTAAAATATGTTGTAATATACAGATTATTTTTATAAAAATAAAATTTAATACAAAAGAATTTTTTAAAATTAAAAGAGTATTTGCGTGCCGAGTTTGCCACTCGAAACGCAATGTATCGATTAAGAGAGTAAAGCAGTCAACGGAGTATCCTGACACTAGGTTGTCTCTGACTACACTTCTATGCGAGAAAAAGGGTAAAGTTTAAAATAGTTTTGTATTTTTATCATTAATTGCATAATATAAAATAACTATATTAATTTCAATCCTATTTTTGCAACATTGCATATGGTATAGTATCGTAACATTCTACGCCGTGTTTTGTTCCAAAGAAAATTTTAAAAAAATATATAGTATAGAAAAGATTTTTTCTCACTTGATCTCATCTCACTCAATTATGGCGTTTGGTCAAATTGCTTCATAGAGTCTAAAGCTAACAATACGTAAATATATATATATATATATATATATATATATATATATATATATATATATATATATATATATATATATATATATATATTTATATAAGAAATATTCGTTACATAAATATATTTCGAATATCACAATAAATGAAACTTTGAAAAATATCGGAATAAACTATTTATCAAGGGAACTATCAAAAAACTAACCTAGAAGATTTGCTTTGAAGTGTGCTTGAGTGTAGACGACCACCACTCGCGAAGTAACGTGCTTTTATAATTGTTATTGTATAGCAGTGTGATAATAACTACTGAAATAAGTAATTAAGTGGTAAAGAATAAGTAAAATAAGTGTCAATTGATAACAATAACTACTGGAGAGGCCTTTATTTAAAATCAATGCTCTTATGAAGTGGATTTTTTTATCTAAGGGTATTTTACCGTATTTTGAACGAAAGGAAATCAATATAAAAAACAGATTCATTTTTTCCACACAATTATATTTCAGTTTGTATTACCATCACAGTAAAATGAAAACAATCTAAAAATAAATATTTTGCCGAGTAGGGTTCGAACCCGTAATCATCGCTTTAACAGCCAGTCACTGTCCTACAACCTCATCATAAATAACCTCATTCTCCATTTTCCAGCCGTTTCAAGGTTGTAAAATCCAAATTTAAGTAGCTAACATATAACGTATTAAATATTATTTAAGCAAATATATTCTAATAACAAGAACGATGAAAATATACCGCAATATTCCATTAGAAACAAATTCAATTTTATTCATCGCCCACATAAAGCTACCAACGCTATTTACGCATCGGTAGCTCAGATAGTAAGTCTATTTCCCTCATAGGGTAAAGTATGTGTACTTGAACTAACATGAGAACTGCATTAGCCCTCGATAACTTATTTAGGGCCCACCTTGACCTACATATCTCGAAGTGCATGTCTCGAATTGTTTACTGCTCGGCCACTGTTTACTGCTCGGCCACTGTGGTTATTCACTATATGAAACGACGTTATCTGGACGGCTGTTATGTGACCTAGACCTTAAATATAGACACAATTTTTAATTTAAGGTATCCGTTAATTTTTTTACTAAATAAAAATATTTTTCGACTGAATTTTTATAATATACAGATGACAATGTGAGAGCGTCGTTTTAATATTTTGATATATAATATATACTTTGTATTTCCTTTTCAGGTTAAATACAGACATATCCCTGAGTTGGAGTCAGTATCAGATTTATAGTAAAAAAAATATGGGATTGTAAAAAGGTTCGAATTCATATAGAAAAGTAGTTATGTGTTAGAAATAAAACTAGAGTTAATGATACTTCGTTCTCCTCTTATCGCTCAAATTTGAGAATTACATGTTAAATCTGGGAACTCAACGCTGCGCTTTATCTTACTAAAGTTAGCAATTGAAAATAATTTACATATAATCATTCCTTCTAATGGGAACCGAACCTACAACTGAGCATGTCGACAGGCAGACGTTTGACATACAATTTTATACTTTTATAAAAAGTGATGTACACGTAATTTAATTAATAAGGCGTAAAGCAAACAATTTACGTTACTGGTTTCAAAATAAATATATAGTACATTTAATATGTTGTTTACATATTACTCAACGGTTTCCAAATTCATAACTTTGTACATTACACCCCACTTCCAAGCTTTCACATGTAAACCGAACCGACGAAATACACCTATTAATAAAGTGGCCTCAGAACAAAGAGTAATATAATAAAAGTGGGATGAGCACGGATCGAATAACATTATGTCATGTGAAAATAAAAATATATGTTGTCGTTAGAATTACATATATTATCATTTTATTGTAGATTTTGTAACAGCAAACGTTTGTGCAAAGTGAATGCATGTCTTTGTTAGATTCATGCATTATCCCGCTATATAGGCAGAGAAAATCTAGTATCAAGACAGGAAGGTTTGGCAAGATCTCGGGGTCTTACCACCAAGGCGAAAAAAAGAAAATAGTTAAATCGAAAACCATCTCGTGTAAATTTAGATATCTTTCCACTACGCCACTACGTCCCTAAAAATATTATATTTAGTATTTTAATGATTTTAATTTTAAAGAAAGTAGAGCGTGAGCTATGCAAGTTACTACTACAAATTCTTATTAATTTTATTAGAAAGATGATGTAGATTAGGTGTATGTAATTTTAGCGAGAACGAGTGCAGCTAAAAACCAAATTAGCTATACCAGTAAGTTCATGCGTATTACTCAAATTAAATAAAAATACTTACTATATTTATATATTGTTTTGAGTTATTATAAAATCTTAACAAAATTCGGATTCCAAGTTAGATTACCGTTCTTCCTATCCACATTTTAACGAGAAGTCAAGATTTCTCTCATTTTCAATGCAACCAAATATTATAGTTCAACATTTTATAACGGTATATTATTTTTATCATTATTTTTATATTGTTGTCTACCACACTAACTATATTATTTTTTAATATTTATACTTAAATAGACAGGTAGTTTTATAAGTAATGAATAATAAAAATTAGAATAGAACATTAAAGTAAAGGTAAATATACGAATTTTTCAAATCACGTATCTGGATATTGATTGATTACTTTTTAGTTACTAATCCATTAGGATTATTATCCATATGATTTTGCATGATTGAAGTTTTTAATTTATTTTCCTTATTTTTAATATATATATATATATATATATATATATATATATATATATATATATATATATATATATATATATATATATATATATAAATATGTACAGCTGTGTACATTGCTGTAGGGTGATTATATAAAACTAGCGGAAAAACTAGCGGTTTATATAAAAAAGCATCGCATGAATTTCTCATGAATTTTTCCGTATAGCAAGATAGGTAGAGAAATCCTACACTAAACAATTTGTATATTGAATGGCGAAATTCTCTGAAAAATGATAATAATTTAAATAACATCATTGATCAACCCTGCGCGGAAATTGAACCTATAACTATCGTCTTATACTGCATACAAGAGTGTGGAGTACCACGATAGTTTGAATAAGGTATACATACACAAATGTTGTATTAAATAAAACTTAAAGAATTATTTATTATAATTTTTAGGAGTTTTATAATATTTTTCCTTTGTGTATCTTTCGCAGATTTCGTACTTAGCTTAGTTCGATGACATTTCTGATAATCTATAGTGGCTTTTGTAGTAGAGGCAAAATATGTTCAACCATAAATGAAATTTTATGGCCCTTACCTAAGTAAGAGCAGGGATCGCCAAGTGGATGTGACACGCGAAACTAATATTATATGTTCATGGAGTGATTTCGCTTACTTCCAACATATTAGATGACATGCCCAATATTAAGACATTTCCTTATGTATTTGTATATTAACCTTCTTAATATTGTTAGGTTAGCTTAATTTTGTTAATGTTGAGGTTAGTATTAATTAAACTTACCTTATAATTTTTTTTTTTTTTATTTATAAATTTAATTTCTGTAAATAATAATACTTTTTTTAACTATCATATTAAAATTTCTGGATTGATGTATCTAACATTTAATATGCATATACTATTTGAGGCATAATATAGCTATTATAAATATTATTTAGTCCATATGTATATAATAAAATATTTATCACACTTATCGAAAAATCACTAATGATTTATTACTAAACAGAGTAAACATAATAAATTCTATGAAACTTTGTCGAATACGAAGAAAGAGGGGGTTCTATTGTACGCTATAATTACAATATTCAAAAGTATTACCTGAATATGTTATTAAACAATAAAGCGTATAAATAACATTAGTTACGTTATTTACTGTTGAATAATATTATGCAAAAAAATATTTTGTTACACAAGAATTGAGGTTTCCCGCAAAAGCCTTCCGTTTATCTCTCCCATATATTTCGAGCGATCCTCAAAAGTATACATATAAAATGACTGACATTTCCACAACGCAAGTTGTAGATAAGTGGCGGATTTTCCGGATTCCCTCCACTGATGTTACATTTACAATTCTAATATCTTCTATTTTATATCTATGAAAAATAATACTTCTATTTATATGTTAAAAATATAAGCACTATAAATTTATTTGATTTATTAAGAAATTAATTATGGTCATGACTATAAACGCTATTGGTTGTTGGTTCTATTCCACTCAGGGGAATGATTATAGGGGAATTAAAAATGTTTGTTTCTCCACTTTGGTAGAACTAAGCACGAGATTGAGTTCGCCCCTCAACATTCTATTCCTTGATTTCGGGCAGAATGCAGAAAACGAAGTGTCTTGACACTAGTTTGTCTTTGACTATCCTGCTATGCGGGATAAAGCAAGAAGTTGTTTATTTTCATTTTTAAGGAATTAATTATATCTTACATGTATATGGTAAGATATATACTTCCATGAAACAATAATGTTTCAATGTCAGGTAACAAAAAAGGCTGTCTTATGTTTTTAGGGTTCCCTATAAGAAAAAAATCTGTTAATAGTTAGTTCGATAGGTTCGATTTCCACTCGGGGGAGTGATTATATTTAGGTTATTTTCACTTCCTTGCTCCGGTAAGATGAAGCTGCGGTGAGTTCCACTACTCAACACGCAATTTTTAATTCGATGGAATATGGAGTGTCTTGACGCTAGGTACTTTCTATCTACCCTGCTATGCGGGATAAAAGCGTGAAGCTAAAAAAAAATTTAAACAACCTTCATACCTCTGCCAATTTCGTGTTTGTAGCCGAAAATGAAGGACTTCATGCAAACCGCGAAAGCTCTTAGACTCCTTATTTGGTCCTCCACAAAATACGTCGCTCTACCAATAAAGAAACCTATATATATATATATATATATATATATATATATATATATATATATATATATATATATACGCGATGCGTAGGGTTCGAGTTATTTATAGATGCCAGGGATTGTATGTACTTGACCTATCTTCATTCAATATTTAATTAAAAATGGATTGAATTCAAATGAAATATTTGAAGTGTAAAATAATATTATATTTGTTAATATAATATTTTTAGGCTAAAATATAATCTACGTGAAATAGGGTGTAGGACAGGATTATTATATTATATATGAAACCTACTTTTGAATTTTTTCAAAAATACATTTATAGAAGGAGAAAAGACTGATTTGTCATAAAGTTTCCTTTGTTATCATTTAAACGCGGGTGAGATGTAGAATACAAAAAAAATTATATTCTTTAATGGTTCTTTGATTTACTATATTTACATTTCAAGGCAAATATTAAGATCACTTTTTACTGCATATAGGCAAAATTAAAGTTTACATGAAGCATAATTAGTATAATAAATGATAATCATTATATTATTTACACACCATATTGTAGTGAAAATAAGGAATTGAACATGTTATATATATATATATATATATATATATATATATATATATATATATATATATATATATATATCCCGAATAGTTAAAAAATTATCGTAATAATATGAGGATAACAGTCAAGTACAGATATAGTATTTATCAATACACCATGCGGGCGAAATCTAGTATATAATATGCTTGATGATGTGAAAGATTTTAACATGATTTGATTGACCGTAACATAAAGGAATAAAGGTTCATTTGCTATAATCAAATTTGAAACTAAAATAATTTAAATGTACTTTATGTTTTATTAAAAAAAGCACCCAAAGCATTATTTAAAATTTATTTTATACGATTTCTAAGTTATATAAAGGAAAGTTGGAAAGCTTTTCGTGACACCATAACAGTGCATCATTTGATTGATTATTTATCGTATTGAATCCCTTAAGTAACTTTAAATTCCATAACCGTTGCGCAACAAGCCCCTGTTGAACTTTAGTTAAATTTTCCTTATTCTTCTGACGTGACATTGACATTGAATTTTCCATTTATAATATAAAATGAATATGCTATGCTTTCCGTCAAATTTTAATTTAGAACATTAAAATTAAGATAAAAGTATTCAGGAATTCTTATATTAATAAATATTGTACAAGTAACGATGCTGGGTAATGGAACAATTTTGTGGGTTCAAAACTTGCATTTTACAAAATAATTTGTAATTAATTACAATTACTTAAGACGGAATATATAAAAATATAACGGCTTGTTTATGGCTTAGAGATTGTTTGAGAGAGATGAATACGTTATTCACATGTTCAATTCCTTATTTTCACTACAATATGGTGTGTAAATAATATAATGATTATCATTTATTATACTAATTATGCTTCATGTAAACTTTAATTTTGCCTATATGCAGTAAAAAGTGATCTTAATATTTGCCTTGAAATGTAAATATAGTAAATCAAAGAACCATTAAAGAATACAATTTTTTTTGTACTCTACATCTCACCCGCGTTAAAATGATAACAAAGGAAACTTTATGACAAATCAGTCTTTTCTCCATCTATAAATGTATTTTTAAAAAAATAAAAAGTAGGTTTCATATATAATATAATAATCCTGTCCTACACCCTATTTCACGTAGATTATATTTTAGCCAAATCATGTTAAAATCTTTCACATCATCAACATCATATTATATACTAGATTTCGCCCGCATGGTGTATTGATAAATACTATATTTGTACTTGACTGTTATCCTCATATTACTACGATAATTTTTTAACTATTCGGGATGTATATATATATATATATATATATATAAAATAAAATTTATTATTTAACCCAATAATAAATTTTATAATTTAAACCAAGCTATTTAAGACTAACGATCCAACGATACATCATGTTTGTGTGTCTCCAATGGTTTTATTAACGCGGCTGAGGTAACTCCCAGAGTATCGTTATATTACGACCAAATTATAAAAAAATAATTATAAATTGCAGTCGACGTGTTATTCCAATTTACAACCTATAACATTGTAAAATTTCATCCAAATCAAGCAAACATTCTCAGAAACATTTGCTTTTATATAATATAGTAAGCAGACTATCGACACTGTCAGCCCACATCCTCCCGCCTCACCGTTGTACACACCCCGCACATTAATGCGCGGGTTGTATGTATGTATTTAATGAAGTAAAAATGAAACGATAATAAGTCCTTGCAAATTGGTTGCACTCAAATACTGTTAAAGACAATTTTTATTCAAAAATAAGCGCCTGTGATATAAAACTTATTGATTTGGATAAGGATTAATATTTACTTTATAAAAAACTATTCGCAAATAATGAATTATTTTAGAACTAAAAATAAACACACAAAAATTGTTATAGTGAGTCAACAGTAAAAGTTAGACATATGCTATCGCATACTTGTTTTTTGAACTTTTAAAGGAGAACAATTTTGTAATACATAATTTGTGCTCAACTTACACCGTTTACTTGGGGCACGCGAGGTAAGTTTTAAAATTTTTTTTTTCCGTTTTCAATTTTTTTATTACTACTTAACTCTCATTAATCGTATAGTGATGTTGCCCAGCCTTCCTCAATAAATGGACTTTTTAACACGGAAAGAATTTTTCAATTACTTTCAGTATGTTCTAAGATAAGCGCGTTCAAACAGACAAACAAACAAGCAAGCAAACCACTCGCTGTTTCAACCGACTATAGCTATTACATTCTTTCACCAACTAGTAAGTGTATAGGAATAAGGTAGAACCTTATAGCTTAGATAGATGAAGACGATATACGATAATTTCGTCCTAGATTTCTAAGTAGTAACTGAAGGAAAAATATAAAACCGACACCCTCAAAGTATGTCGATTACTCACAATATTATTGCCAATGCCGGTGACGTCTCATACGACCAACTTATTATTTGCGATTAGTACAGTAGTTGTCGAGCATCGAGCATCGAGAAAAAATCGAGGCGCAAAATTAAGGTAGTTTCTTAATGTGTATACTTTTCCGAGATAAGAAGTACTCGGTGTTATGTACAGGATGTTGAAGTCTACCGAGTTTTAATGAAATCGAACTCGTATTTACAAATAGATAATATTTTCTTAATCACATTTCTGTGTTCAGTATCGTCCTAGTAACACCCATTGCCACTTTTTTTAATAATTTTAATTTACTAAATTGACACTTCTATAGTTTTATTCATTGTATAGAATAGATTATAATAAACATAACAATTGACAATCTTACTAATTCTATTAAGTCGTACTGAGAGATATCCTCATACTTGCGTTAATATTTAAATCAAACTATTTGGTCTACTGCCAATATTACAGTTTTATTGTCATTTCATTTTATATCTATACATATTTTAAAAATGTAACTGGCTGTTGTTTGTACATGAAAAATATGTAGAATCTAAAATAATGATAAATATTTCATTTTTTATCTGTTTGTCTGTGCATTTACGTACACTAATTTCGGAAACAGCTGAACCGATTTCAATGTAGTTTTCACTATTGTATTATGGTAACTTAACTTAATATTTAGTGCTTATAATTTCAATCGTTTCATAAAAAAGAAAGTTATAATATTTAAAAATATTCTGTTAGAAGAAATTGGTATAAAACTCTTATTCAAATAAATATGCGGAATGTTAGCTGTTAGTTTTCGATGTAAACAATCATAATTTTACCGACTTTTTTGAAACGACTCACGCTTCTCACGACAACAACTCCACGAACACTAATTGTGTCTATAATAAATTTAATATTTTTTTTAATAAAATTAAAATACATTATGTTACGATACAAGTACTTCTTCATAGTCACGGATATCAATTGTTCATTCATCTTCCCTAGTGTCTAAATGATCGACGGTAATTAATTTACTGTTAGACTTTAACCCCAGTAATATATCATTGTGAATTGACAGCTTATGTGCAATTGTAGTTTGTTTTACATATTTACCTTTGGAATTACATATACAGATTCACAGCTTATGTCACTTATCAAGGTAGTCGGAAAAAGCCAAATGTCCATACATTTCAGTCGTTCTCCGTTTTCTGTCCAAAATTTGGACATTACCTGTACGTGACGGAATTTAACGCCTTGTTAAGTCTTATCAGTGTAAAAAAACAAAACAAGCGATGAGGAAACAAATAATTTAAATATAATTAGAGTCGAGTAAGAATCGAATCCACAAATGACACAGTCCCTTTACAAATAGATCCCTTTTGAGAAACTATGACGTCATAATTGATTTGAAGTTTTTAATAAAAGCTTAAAAAATAGTAAGATCTGACCAACTTCTTTAAATCCAGCAATTCCCTTATTTAATTTGAAATTAACCAATTATTATGCTGTTGATTTTTGCTTAGTTTAAAACTTTGTTTTGTTTTTGGGGCTATTCATCAAAACGTCCATATTGAATGAACATATAAAAGAAATATAAATTCAATTGCTTTACCACTGCAAATAATGAAAATCGGCGCATTGACCTACATTGAAAGTTCACTTTCACCCGAACTTGACCCGGCGAAACATCAAAGAAACACTTCAGACATTCTAGCGATTTCAGTTGCTAATCGTTGCTCAAGGGTAGCATAACAAGATGGAATAAGCAGGCAAGACGCGTAGGTCGTAGATTTCTTACATGTTCAGTGAGCTTGCTACGTGTTTGATATAATAATTATTTGAACTAAGTTTTTGTCAACGTTTTAAATAAGTATAACATATGTATAAGGCCTGATTTTTTATTTAATTTTTTTTCAATCATTTTGCTATTTTGCTACTTCAGGACTTTCCGTTCTCCGTTTACCACTTGAATTCGAGACGTTGCGTGTTGAGTATTAGTAATTCAACGCCGCGTTTTGTTTACCCAGAGTGAGGAAATGAAAATAATTTAAATATAATCACTTTCCCGAGTGGAAATTGAATGTATTGTGCCACAATTTAATTATTCCTGGAACGATATTATATATATATGTAATGTATAGTTATACATATAGGAATAATGCATAAATAATATACTTTCGCTCATATTTTTTCTTGCAAAAGACGATTAAATTTAAACGAACGATTTAAATTTAGTAAAAAGCTAGTAAATTCCGGTTCCGTTTGATATACCTACGCACGAGAACGTCTGGTCTAATTAGTTTACTTTAACACGTTCAGCTGTTAAATCTATTGAAGTTTAAACAAAAGTAAGAGTTAAAATCTTGCTATGATCTTATTATATATGTCGTATCGATTTACATTTTTTAATTTTGTATTGTGTTTTGTATTATATGCATTGAATATATATTTACAGCCTCCTAAACATAAAATGTTGTAGGTGTTTAAGAATGGACCTATGACATTTTCCGGTCCAGTAAAAGGTCTATTCTAGTCTTTTGAAATATCAATATATAAGATCTGGCACGGTCTTGACCACGAATTTTTATTTACTTGCAATTTTTAAATATAAGTTTTGTTTTAATTATGTGATGAATTTTTATTTTATCTAAAAACGTACTTTCAATTTCATATAAATTTCAAACAAAAAATAACATATATATATATACACAGTGCGGGCTTAATGCTAATTCTAATTGTCTAGCTATATGAGAACGCTTTGACCACAAATTTCACTTGACATAATTATGTGCAATAGCATTTAAAATATAAACTTCTTAGTTGTACCATTTATCCAAGCTTTTATTTAACTTGCGGTGTTAGTTAGTTAGTTAGTTGCGGTGTTAATGTTAGTCAGCGTGTAAGTGTGAAAACTTGCAAGCTCAATTTTACCCACTTTCCAGTCTCTGGTTGAGCTGAAATTTAGCATGCATCTTTATTGCCCGTAAAAATTGTTAATCCAATATGGCCGCTGTAACAAAATGGCGGCGTATACAGTTCAAAACAATCCTACTAAAATGGATACCAAATATTCATTTGGCTAAAATGGATACCAAATATTCATTTGGACTTAACTTGTAGAATATAATAGGCATATTATGGAAAAACTCAAAATTCAAGATGGCCGCCAACACAAAATGGCGGATGAGGTACATATTTTTGTATAGCATATTTAATACCCATATTGATACCGATATCAAAGGAAAGGGATTGATTTGTAGAATATATTAATCTATGAAAAAAGCTTATTTGTAAAAAGGTTTTATTTATTAATATTTCATAAAATATTATAATTTTAAATTTGATTTTTTATATTTAAAGATTTTAATATATTTCAAATGTTGAACGAATATATACCTATTAGCACGAATTATATAGATAATAAGTGGCGATATTCTAGAGTTAATTCAGCGTATTTGGTTCGTTATAAAACTTTTGACAAGCTTGTTATGATAGGTGTTATTGGCAACAGAACTAAGGTAACTTACTAAGTGCTTCAGGCAATATTATTATGGGACGTCTAGTTTGTTTTTTAAATAAATAATAGTGTAAAAATAATTGTTCTTTTAATTTATATGTAAAAGATAATTTACGGCCACCTATGTATGTACTCGTATATCTTTATTAACCATGACAATACAATTATAAAAATACAGTTCTGATAGCCATTGTAACATGGCGGTATACATATTTCAAAACAATCCACCCAATATGCATACCAAATGAAAGGGCTTTACTGGCAGAATACTACACATTTTGAAAAAAATATCCAAGATGGCCGTCATCACAATATGGCGGATTAGGTACGTAATTTTGTATAATCCATCTAATATAAGAATGAATGGAAAGGGCTTGTTTTGTAGACTTCAATAAACTATGAAAGAAACTTGTTTATATATTTTTAAATTAATATTTTATAAAATATCATATTTCTCAAATAATATAGGTAGTAAGTGATTATATTCTAAAGTTCACTCCGCCTGTTTGGTTCATTATAAAACTTTTGACAAGCTTGTTATGATAGGTGTTAAATGGCAACAGAACTATGATCATTTGCTAAGTGCTTCGGGCAATATTATCATGGAATATCTAATTTGTATCCAAATAATAGTGTAAAAATAATTCTGTGCTTCATTGAAGATTGATTTTTATGTATTAAAAAAATAAAAGAAAAGTAATGAATCGCTTTACTAATATACTTACTTACTTGCTTTTACTTTGCTTTACTAATTACTAATATATGTATACAACTTAATTTACGGCGATATTTCATATTACTGTTAATTGTAGAAGGTATAGTCGTAATGTTTTATTAGATCGTAGTAAGTACTTGTAATATATTGCTGAATATCTACTACTATATAATTCTATTTTGTGTTTATAATAAAGGCTAAGCAGGCTAAACCTAAGCAGGTTTCGAATAAACAATTTTTTTAGCTTCATGCTTTATCCCTTGCTGCGTACTCATAAAGGACGGACCACCAAATGCTACGATCCCTGCATACCTCTTTTGCCACGTCCACAGTCATTAACCTCATCGATGGGTCTTCATGTTTTTTACGTGACCTTCCTCCAGAATCAATGACTGTGTTTTTGAAGGTCAACCGAGGTCTCCCCCGACCTCTGACACCATTCAACTTTGCTTCATAAATCTTTCTAACCATTCCTTCATTATTCATCCTCTTGACGTGCTCAAATCACATGAGCACATTCTTCATTGTCACTATAACATTCACGCTTACGCTGGATATGCAGAATAAACTTATTCTGCATATCCAGCGATAAAAACGCATTTCTTCAGCATTCATCTTTTTTTCATTCTTCTTTTGGCACACCCACGTTTCGCTGCCGTAAAAGAACGTCGGTATCAGTACTGCATTGTGAACGGCAAGACATGCAGGCACGCTGACGTTTTGCCGTCGCATAAACAAACTTCCCAGATATATGAACTCAATCACTTGACTCTAAAATATTTCTATCTAACTTATTCTTACATTCCCTTTTTTCTTCATCCCTTTCAAATACATACGATCAATGCATCTTAAACTAGTTAAGTCATTTTTAAACCCAAGAACAAAAACATTCCAGTACACACTCATCTCGAAATTAATAACCAAAAACTGCAACAATTACAATCTGAAAAATATTTAGGACTTCGATTAGACGATTATTTGAACTGGAAGGTACAGATTGACCACGTAAGATCAAAGCTCTGTTCTTTAATGGGTAAGCTACGTAACTTCGTTCACTGCGTTCCGCGGCAAGTGCGACTGATAATATACAATTCTTTAGTAAAACCACATTTACAATATTTAATTGAAATTTGGGGTTTTGCTCCAAAAAGCAACTTAAAGGACCTACAAATTGCACAAAATAAATCATTATATTATTTAATCAAATGATGGTGTCTTACAAAGTCATTGTGTAGCAAAAATTTGTACGTATATTTATACTGTTTAACATATCTTTAATATAAAAGTGTGGAAAAACAACGTTAACTTTTTGTTTTATAAAATTATTAGCTGCTCTTTACAACTATTAGTGCAACAGTGTCTTTTAAATGGGTGTAAGAATGCAGTTAATTTCTTTAACTATATCGTGAAAGGTTCAAATATAATATATTGGGATTGAGAGGTCATCGTTTCACGCTGGTGCAGCTATTGACTGTAAACGCGACTGGTTGTGGGTTCGATTCGTACGCGAGAGAGTATTTTAATTTTTTGATTATGGTAAAACAAAACATGATGGTGGTCAATCAAGAAGCAATATCTCGATTTCGAATGGTCTTGACTCTAGTTTGTGTTTGACTACCCTGCTCTGTGGGATAGAGTTAAAAGGAGCAAAGAAGCGTTCTTATAAGAAATATTTCAAGAAATGTGTAAAATTAAATAAGGAAATATTTTTTAACTGTGTAATAGAATGGATCGAGGTCAGGTTAGATTAGTATAACTGCAAGCTTAATATTTACCTACTTTATAAGGATAGAATGAATGGATGCAATTTATACTGCTGTTATAAAAGTATTTGAATGCCACTTGATTGGCTAGCTACGAATACCTTTTTACATACATATATGTGAGTTAGTGTATGTTATTAATTTAAACATTTTTGTGTTTTATTTGTTTATTTTCACACTTTATAGGATTAAGGTCATCATGGAGTGGGACAGGATCTGATTGGAAGCTCGATTGGTGGGTTATATATATAGTCGGTTCAATGCCAACTCGTTGGAATGATTATATTTATTTCACCACTCAACACACAATATTTTGTTTTCAGGCGGAAAATCAGAACGGAGTGTGTTAACACTAGGTTGTGCCGGGCTACTCCGCTATATGGAATATAACGAGCAGCTACTTCACTTTTTTTTAAGCTTCGTGGATAAATTTAGTTATATTTACTTTTAGTATATATACTGTGCAATAAATATAGACCTAACGTAGTGATTATTTACTTAGAAAGAAAATAGCCTTATTCAATTTTTCTAATTTATGAAAGTCTCATTTATTAAATGAAGAATAATAAGTCTTCTAAGACTATATTATGACATCCTGCAAATTGTATTTCAAACTTACCTGCTTATGATTGGATCAGTAATAACCTGCAACAAACAAAGGCTTTGTATTAGAGAAAATATTATAATATTAGATTTTTTGGGATAACTATGTATAGACGTACGAGTATGCAAGTATATCTTTCTATTTACTGTCTTACATTTTTATCATAGCAGGGTAGACAGAATGTACCTATGCGATTGCGGGAATGGCGGAACTCAACACCGAATTTTGTCTTCACAGGAAAAAGGAAGGTCTTCAAAGAGCGAGGAAGATAATTTAAATATTATGATATCATGCATAACTATACATATATAACTACCCAGAGTGGGGATCGAACCCACAACCGATCGCGTTTACTGTAAGACGCTTTCCTAGTGCGCTACGACCGGCCTCAATATCTAACTTAAAAATATTTAATTAAAGTATATAAGTTATGATCAATTAAACTTTATAGTTTAATAAATATTAAACACTGCAGTAATGTGAAACTGATATCCGAATCTCCGTATTAGCATTTACATCCAAGTTAAAATTAGTGAATTAATGCTTCAATTCAATACTTAGATGGCATGTTGAACAATTTATTTATATTACAAAATGAGAAAAAACTTCCAAAGCAGCATTCCCCGGACCTTCATTAAAAACTTAGTTAGTTTTCTTTTGAAGTTTTGTGAATAAGTAAGTAATGAAACGAATATTCACCGCAAATGTGCTGGGAAATTAACTGATTGCTCTTTAGAATTTATTGCAAAAGTCTTCTAATTAAACTTCTGGTCCTGAACTTGTGTTATGAAAAAGTCAATCAACTCTGATCAAGGGACGGAGTACTCGTATTCAGACCCACGTCAAAACCATTGTTAGTAGGCTGTAGGGGAAAATTCAATATCGAAACTTGTATTGATATTTTCGCGACCGCATCCTTTTGTTGTAAATACAGTTAGACATTTGTTTGTTTGTCTACAATGGTTTGTTTGTTTGAAACAATAAAAATTTATAAAAATGTCTATATAATCTATACATCTATACAAATAAATAAAATTGGAGTGTCTGTTTGTAATATTAAAATAAAAGCGTTTTACTAAATGCGTATATACTCGTTTGTATATTTTGTTACAATTTTTGTCTGTCTCCAGTTAATCTCTGGAATTTCTTGACCAATTTTGACAGGACTTTTACTAACAGATAGCTGATGTAATGAGGAGTAACTTAGGTAGTTACAATTTATATTTCGATATACAAAATATTGATTCTGAGATACTAAATTTCACGCACATAAAGGCAATCGATTGATCTCTTACGTTTAAGATTATTATAATGATGATAAACGTTTGTATTCTAAAGTTGACCTGATATTTATATAAAAATTAATTACAGCATTAAACAATAAAAAAATGACCTTTTAACTAGAATAAAAGACGGAAGCCTATTAAATAAAATTTTAAACTCATTACTAGGCTTCTTAATTGAGATTCCAATTCTTAAAATTCTCATACAATTATCGTGGATATCTTAGATGGAGGAGGAGGAGGAGGTGAGGTGGAGGAGCTCGAACGTGTTGTTCGGTTTCCTTTTAGTTATTAAAGAGTAAGAAAGAGATGGTTTAATGTCTTTTGTAAAAATTATAGGTAGATATATAAAAACAGTAAAAGTGTCGTTTTTCGTGATTTATTCGCCGAACAGTAACGCATAGCCACCTGAGCTAACAACTTTTATCGCCCATTATTACGGCGAGTCGTATTTTTTCATTAATCCTGCTGAAATTTATGACTTATGATATAGAGTGTTCATGATTAAAATCTATAAAACTTTAGATTTTGATATATTTTATTTTATAGAATTAAATTTTTTTATTAACTGTACTTTACATATTACGATATTTATCTTTTTAGTTACTCGTATATATATAAGATAATCTTGCAATTTTATTTTAACTATTTAAAACGTACTGACTAATTAAAACATACATAGGTACTTGTTTATATTATATCAAAAGGATAAAACTGATGTCTTAGTATGGAAGACAAGTAAAACTTGTGATCCTTTTGCTTTCTTTAATAAACCAATATATCAGTAATCCTTCATTATAATTATGATTTCTTTCATTACACCAAAGGAGGCTAGGTCCGAAGTAGTAAAAACCGTAAGCATGCAATTCGTTCTCTCTGTGAGTTAATGGTGCTCGAGAAGGAAGAGGCGTACTTGACGAGGAAGTCTCCCTCCAACCTCGCCATCCGCACTCTGAGCATGCCTTCGAGGATACCCTCGGTAGGATACCCTACCACTTTGGAAGCGGCGCCGCGCGCCGCTCCTTGACCTTAGCCAGACGTCAGTGTGGAAATCCCATAAAATCAAAAAAAGAGCAAAAATTAGCCAATAGTCACACACTATCTTGTATTATTTTATTAGTTGTGTACATTTGTAACTTAAATTTAATTATGGTATTGTCTGTAATATAGTAAAGTTTATTTTATATATTTATTACATTTTTTTAAATTTAAGTTATTTAAAAAAAATAAAATATATAACTTAGTTAAGTAAGATACATAGTGAAATTGTAAGTATTTGTACCTTACATTATAATGGATTCTGTTTAATTACATAACAAGGCAAAACTCAAATATGAGACGGTGTTCCTCTAATATGTCCCGGGCAAGCCTAGTCCTTTGATCTTACAAAACTCGAAGTTGGTGCAGACCAAGAATAAATGGTTAAAGTTTTTGCACCCCTCAAGGAAAGTCGCTTTGACAAAGTTTAAAATAAAGTAATTTATGACCTGAAATTGAAATTATTTTGTTACGAATTTTAATCGATAAAAAGTATGTTTTATATCTGTTGATGTTTAGATTTTACCTTTAGTTTAATACATACATATTCAATTCGTCGAAATCGTAGGATAGTAAGTACGTGACGAACCGCATTTGATTCTTATACAGTCTTTCCAAATAGGGATGATAGGATTTTGATAGCTCACAGCCGCAATTTTAGTTATTTAACATTTGACATTTGTGTTGTTTTGTGTTCAGTAATGTTTGCCATTTAATCATGAAAAAGTTCACGTTACCTCAATGTTTGGAAATTGTCCAAATTTTCTATCAAAATTCTAGAACTATTGTCTGTACTCAAAGAGCATTTCGTGCTAAATATGATCGTAATGGTGCTCCGTCTGAGCTCGCTATACGTCGCATAATCCAAAAACTGGAAAGTGAATATTCTTTGCACGATAGTACCACAAACACGACAGCGGACAGGCCGTAGTGAAGAAAATATTGCCGCCGTATCAGCCAGTGTCGAAGAAAATAAAAATGTTTCCGTTCCACGACGTGCACAAGAATTGGGCTTATCCATAATGACAACCTGGAGAAATTTTACGTATGGATCTTGGCCTACATCCATACAAGATTATGTTGGCACAAGAACTCAAGCCAGAAGACCATCGATTACGTCGTGAATTTGGGCGCTTGAAATGATGGAAACGGACACCGAATTTCGTAAGAAAATCATCTTTTCACATGAGGCTCACTTTTGGCTCAATAGTTGTGTGAACAAACAGAATTGTCGTTACTGGAGTGAGTCAAATCCAAGAGTGGTTCATGAAACACCATTACATCCTAAAAAAATTGACTCTTTGGTGCGGATTATGGTACGGTGGAATCATGGACGAATGGCGAACGTTATCGTGACATGTTGAACGATTTTTTTTCCTGAAGTATATGAAATTGATGCGGACGACATTTATTTTCAACAAGATGGTTCAACATGCCTCACTACGACAGTCACAATGGATTTATTGCATGATAAGTTTGGTGTGTCGGTTATTTCTCGCAAATATCTTCACAATTGGCCACCAAGATCATGCGATTTAACACCCTTCGACTATTTTTTGTGGGGGTATGTTAAATCTCAAGTGTATGCTAATAAACCAGCTACGATTCAAGACCTTGAACGCAACATTCGAGCGACTATAGCGGCTATACCAGCCGAAATGCTGCACCGAGTCATCGAAAATTGGACCGATCGTATTCACTAGTGTAAAAAGGTCGTGGCAGTCATTTGAACAATATTTTGTTTAAATCATAAATAACATAAAATTTCCTATCAAATAAAGCCATTGAACATGAAATATGATCATATGTTACATGTTTTATTTCAATTTCAAAATATATTGTTCTTATTGGGAAACCCCATACCTATAAATTTTGCTTGTTTGTATCGGGTCCGCACAATATCTATACACTCTATGTTTAATCTACGTTTTTCATGGCAAGAGAGTGGTTAGTGGTAACCTTTTAATAATCTCTTTTGCAAAATTACCTATCTCCATAGGTAGAGATGCAACCTAATTGAGTAATTTGCTTCAAATATGAGCGCCTTTATAACAGCGCTTATCTGTACAGTAATATTGTATTATATTTTAATACATTAGAGATTTGTATATGCCATTATTCAAATTTGTTGCTTGAAACCACCTTGCACCAAATTATTTGAAAACTGATCATGCATCAATACTAGTGTATACAGCGAGCATTTGTAGGTACAGTAATTATACAGACCACAAATTTGGAGGATCAATTACTAAGATACTAGTACAATGCTGTACAATAGTTATATGTATATCATGGACTGTATATGTATGTGCTTCCAATTAGCTTAACAGTAACTGTATCTTAAGTAAATTATGTATAAGTGTTCCCCTATGATTTTGCTCATATGGTTTATTATTATTGTTGTGGAAAGTAATAAGGAGAAATAAAAAAAATAAATATATTTAAATTTCCGATGTATTCTTCGTTCCCGTAAGACCGTGATTGAGTTCTGCCACTTAATATGCAATACCTCCAATTCGGTTGGAAAACATCAAACGGAGTTACTTGACTGTAGGTTCTATTTACGATACTTGTTGAACTTCTACCCTGCTTTGAATATGTAAGATAAAGCGTGAAGGTATTTTCATAACAACGGTTTTTTTTTCTTCTTAAAAATTAATTTTCGATTTAAGCTTATGTAAAAAGTATATTTTTTTAGTTTTATATTGCTCGTAGGTGAGTTGTACGTTGTAAGCTGCGAGTCATACATTCAGGAAATTGCTCTGCATGTATCTCAAAATCAGTTTCAGATACTCTTGGAATAACTTTAGAAGTAATTTTTATATACAAAAAAGGTACTAAAATGTTTTAAACATAATTTCTGCAAATAAAAATTAATAATGACTATTTTATTTTATTATTATTATTATTATTATTATTTCAATATTTTTCATAATATATCACCGTATTAGTAAAAAATATTAAAATGATGAGAAAAAAGTATAATAACTTTTTGCTCTCTACTTTTAGATCAAAAGCCTGATCTTGCATACAGCTTACAGAACTCAACGCATTGCTCCAACCAGAGCACTGATATGAAAATATAATTATTACTCTCAGTAGAAATCAAAGTCATGACCAAAGTGATAACTCACTATCTCTCTGCACATCAATAAATAGACGAATAAATAAGAAAAGATTATAATTAATGTCATGTTTAATACCCTCAGTATTTATTCTACTAAGTCATGTCATATAACAATATAAAGAAATCGTTACGGGTCATATTGATTAAGTATTATTTTCTCAGAGAATGGCCATGGGGACTGATAAGTAGCCTTCATAATTTATTAAGCAAATCGAGCGTTTATAATATCAATGACGTTTCAAGGAGTCTCCATGAGAGCGCTTCGGATAAGATTATTATTATTTAAATCTACGCCAAATAATTTCTTTGATGTTAGTCTTTTCCCTAGAAAGCAGGGTATTCCGCTTTTTATCCGAAATAAGATATTTTTTGTTATGTTGCAGAACTCTAAAAGTCTGAAAGACATATTTCATCTTACTTCAGTTCCCCGAACGAAGATCGAACCCACAATCAATATTGATTAAATACGCTGTACCATTGTGCCAAGAAGATATTTTATATATATACATGTGCTTGTTACGGTTAGCTAGATGTATAAGTCTATTTGTTCCCCATTTTCCTCCAAAAATTGAAAAAAAAAACCTCCAAAGTGTATTGTAAATATATAAATATATAAAATTATCCGACTGCCGCAAAAAGAGCAATGTATTAAGAAATTCCCATTGGGTTTTAATATTTTGTATCGATGAAAAACGTAAAGGATGTTTTCCGTCAATATGACGAGTGAATGGACATGACGCAATTACAAGGGTTCGCAATTTAATTACGGAAACCCGAGAGAAAATGTTTTTTTTTTTACTGTTGGCATTTTTTCTATATTGAAAATTGTTATTCTCCTCAAATTTTAAAGGATTTTCCATTCGCTTTTCATTATTATTTTCTTAAATTACGAAAAGTTACTAAAATAATATTTTATTTAATTTCTATATAAAGTCAATGTTGAAATTGGCTTTTAATTCGTTAAACTAGAGGAGTAACTGGCTAAGTTGAAGAACTCGTCTTCAATTTTCGTCAACTCTATTTCAATATTGATCTTTATGTGAATTTTATATAAAAATATTGTATACGTCAAAAAATAATAAAATAAGATGAGAGCATATACAGATTTTATTCGAAATTTTATTGAAATCACTTTCAGTAAATCTATTTTGCATGTTGTCGAGATTCGTACGTCACGAATTCAATGATTTAGAAAATAAGAGACACATGTGTTTCAAATTTTGAGCTTTACTAAATTTTATTTGCCTGTAATGTTATATATTGTATTAAATTAAATGTGAATATATTGTTTGTGATTATTTTCTAGATGAAGTTTTAAATGTATATTGTCTTATGGATAATTATTGAATTGATTGACTTATGACACGATCGCGGTGTAGTGGAGCAAAATTTGACTATAAAACACTTGATATGAGTTTGGTTACAACTCGGGGGAGTTAAATATAGGTTATTTTCATTTCCCCGTTTTGGTAAGACAAAACGCGGCATTGAGTTCCACCACTAAACACGTCTCCATTCCGGGCGGAAACAGTCGACGCCTTTACCCTAAGTTCTTTTGACTATTTTGTTAGACGGGATAAGCTTAAAAATACACAAACACACACATACACATACACACACACACATACAAAATTTAGGTTATTTATTTAATTTCCTTACGGAAAGTAATTACGGATATAGGATGCATACGATATCTATATGATATTTTTTCTAGCTTCACGCTTTTATCCCGCATAGCAGGGTAGACAGAAAGTACCTAGTGTCAACACACTCCGTACTTCGCTTTCCACCGAACTCGACACTCTTCGTCTTTACCAGAGCGAGGAAGTGAAAATAATTTAAATATAATTACTCTCCCGAGTGGGGATTGAACCCACTATAATATATAATATAATCAAATCTATATGATATTAGAAGAAAAAAATAAATAAATAATTAAACTATTAACTAAAACTTTGTGATAAAATTTGATGAAAACTAGAGGCAAGTACCGTTTAGTTTTCATGTATTTTTTACCAATACTAATAATAAAAGTAATATGTTAATTGTTTTTTATTTTAGTAAGTAAATAACAATGACCATGTAAAAAATTTCTTTCTACTATTAAACTGTTTAATTTCAAACAACCATTGTATTCCAAAAAGAAAACATACACATGAAAAAAGGGATGTAAAAAGCATTCCAATAAATGCCTTTCACGTTTCTTTTATAGCAAATCAAAGAGATTCATTTAATCTAAGAAACCCTTAGATTAGCTGGAGTAAGCGGTGAAGTCCACTTTGTTCAATGTTGTCGTACGCGGGGGGCAGTCACCGCAAATCCTTTTAAATGGACTACATTGACATACACGTAGACAAGATTAAATGCGTGCGTTCGCATATAGTAGCATTAACTTCAGTTAGAGTTATAGATATTTTAAAATAAAAAGGTCATTGTGGCGCAGCGGTACAGCATCTGACTGTAAACGCCACTGGTTGTGGATTTGGTTCCCACTTTTTTATTTTCTTTCTTCTTTTACTTTTCTGGATGTTTTTCGAGTCTTCTAGACTGGTAGATGTACACTGACTATGTAGTTTATCCACTAAAATCTCACGGTGCTCCCCCTCGGCCGTCACTAGCTGAGATCGTGGGAAAACTGTGAATGCTCTGATATTCGGTATAAAATATGAAGCTATAAGAAACGTTATAGTATTACGTTTATGACTCTTATAACTTTAATGGTTTTAAACAAAATGATACATGTATATATGCATGTAAAAATGGACGCGAGATAATGCTATTTTTTTAGGGTAAAATATTATAATGTAATAATTTACTAAATAAATAAAAATTGTAAATATGATTTTGTAAATGTGGACTTCATATATTCCAAGGATGCCCCTCATTATACTGGAGTGTTCTCATTACAGCGAACCATTTTTTCTTTCGCATACTTTACTGTGTGTAGGTTTTAATATCGTTAGAAAGTTCCTTGAAGTGTGTGTTAATTAAAAATATATTTTAATTTTAAGTATTAAATATTTAAATTTATTTCAATAACGATGTTTTTAAAATATTTTTCTTTCTTAATATGATTTTCTTGACTTCAACTATTAATGAATACTATGAAGAATATCTTGAAGTTCTTGTTCACGATTGCTAGCAAATAATTTAATTTGTGTTATTTTTTTTTATTTTTATTTTTAATTTAAATTTTACATATGTATTGTTTTCAAAACAATTGAAAAAAGCAAGGCACTACGTTAGTAACCTAGATATAATAAAAAAAATGTTTTATAAAATGAAAGATAAAACGTATATTTGACCTGAAAATACTTAAATATTTGGTTGAAGTGTGATCAAATTTGAAGTACTCGCTTCTTCGTAATAAAATTACTGACACCAGTAAATTGTTGCATGGTCCAAAAAATACTACGTACATTTGAAAACGTTATAAATTGAATTGAGAGTCACTACAAATGTTTTTCATTATATTATCAGTCTATTTTCTTATAACGTGTATAGAAAAAAATATATTGAGGCCGGTCGTAGCGCAGTTGGACAGCGTCTGACTGTAAACACGGTCTGTTGTGAGTTCAATTTCCACTCAAATGTATAAATATAATTATTTCCATTTCCTCGTTCTGACAAGACAAAGCGCGGCGTTGAGTTCCGCCACATAACTCGTAATATCTCAGATTCAGCGAAAAGTGGAGTACGGAGTGTCTTGACAATAGACAGGAAGTATCCTGTCTATCCTGCTATGCGGGATAAAAGTGTGAAGTTAAAAAAATATATGTAAAAAATGTGTTCCGACACTAGTAGCGAGGTAAGTGGAGTGATTGTAAACGCTATTACTGTGTTTTCAATTCACTTAGAACAAACAACGACAGATCAGAGTGCCTTGACACCAGGTTTTTTCTGCCAACACTGAGATGTGAATAGAAATTGTAATGACTTTTATCATGTAGTTCTTCTCCCACTGAAAATACTTTGTTAAGAACTAAGCCTATTATTGAAAATATATATTAACTTTCTTTGATGGTTTTCATAATACAACTGCGAAACTTAAATTATTTACCGTTTCTCAAAACCACACTAAAAAACAAATAAAAAAAAATATAGACAGTTGAAAATAAAAATATAAACATTTTGGTTACAAATTATCATAATTGTAATTTAATAAATTATAATTTTAACACCTTATTTTAAAACATGGGATTAAATAATGTAGAATTTATAATATGAACTCTATAATATTTCAATGCTCTCGCTTTTGTGAGCCAATAATCGTCCTTGGACAAAATATAATCGGATTAGCTGAAGATAAGCCCCATCACGGACTACGTTTCATAGACTTTAATACATCCACATAGTTGGCAATAAATGAAATTGTAAGTTAGCTTCATTATTTTTTCAAAATTTAAGAACTGTAATATTTTCTAAAAGGAAATATTTGAGAATTATGAACATATAACAATGATGGAATAAACGATAATTTCTAGTTGCAACCTTTAACAGTTTAGAAGACGAAATAGCTTGCTAGTCTTTCCTGTTATCTAGCTTAATTCCAATAACCGTAATGGAAATAGCATACATATATAGAGTAGCGAACAAGAGGTTTTGCGATACAAATACTATCAGAGTAATGTGCAATATGCAAATTTGTTCGCTGATCGATATTAGTTATATACAATAGAGTTTAAGCCTGAAAATTTCATTTTTTTCAAGTTAGCTTCAGATGAAAGTAGTGCGATATTTTTAAACGTGTCAAGCTGTTTTCTATCATAAAAAAAGACAACAGCCATAGCTCCAAGGATTGTAGTATCTATATTGATTTCAACAAAAATAATTCTTGGCACATTAAGCAATCTGAGATCTATTGCGACTCGTTAAAGAACTTACGTTATTAGTCTATTTTTTATTGAATTCATAAATGGGATATAGTATAAACAATAATAGTAAAAGATATTAAAATATCAATTTATATTTTAATATCTTTTTTATTTCTTCATTTCAATAAAGATTCTTTGAATAAGTGGGTAGACTTATTAAAATCACAAAGACAAGTAATGTATATATGATAAGGTATTGTACGTAAAACATTAAACTTAATGTTCTTCTTCTAGACGACCCACCCGTAAACTTTTAAGTTTTAAAATAAGTTTAATACATCGTACGTTTCTAAGGTCCTTGAGGACAAGCTTCTTAAATAAAAATAGCCCGACGGTTCATTCCCTTGGTGAGTTCATATTACTCTTTTAACTCAAATGTTCGGGGAATTCAGATAAAGTAATTGTGTAGAAAAAATGTGAAAGTTAAATATATATTTATCATAACATTGAACCTTTGCGGTACAGAATGGAACAAGATGTATAGTTTGTACAGTAAGTCATATATGGTAGCAAAGGGTTTTGTTAAAATTGGAGAGAGATTTGATTTTAGTATAAATTAATTGAAAATGGTTAACTCACAAAATTTTAAACAATAAGTTTTTTATAGATAATATGTGTTGTTTACTTTAGTATCAAAATGTTTCAAACTAGTGATCTCACTATATTACTTCCATTTATCCACGTTTACGTTACCCTTTTACACCTTCCTGTACAAGTGATAATACTGTTTTTTTAGGTTTCCGTACCCAAAGGATAAAAACGGGACCTTGTTACTGAGACTTCGCTTTCCGTCTGTCTGTAATAGCTAAACAGTTGTAATTTTTACAGATGGGATATTTCTATTGCCGCTACTTCAACAAATATTAAAAACTAGAATTATAAAAGTATTTAGGAATAATTAACTAGCATAGAAAAACCCGTGATTTTTTTTTGCACAAAATTGGTAATGCCAACAGGTAAACGCTTAAAATACTATATAATTTGCGCTGAATATGCATTTACATAGTAACTTCAAAAATAAATAATTAAATTAAAATTAAATAATTTTTTAAGGGGACCTACCATACAACAAATGTGACTTTCTATAAAAAGTAGTATGGAAGTATTCGTTTGTTCGTTCAATTTCAAAAGGTTTTAATATTTATAGTCCACGTGAATTAAGAATTCATGTAGCCTACTCAAATCTAGATTTTTTTGATTGAATAATCACACATTATTGTATTATTGTTTTTACATCGCCTGATTCTTTCGTTTAAGTTTAATAGATATACAGACATATTTTACCTATAGTTTTATTGTAGTATAGATAATTAAGATTAAATAATATACAACTTTTTGTACAGAAATACAAGTACGTGAAATAAATGATGAAGTTTCAGCATCAAAGCTCACGGGAATTAGCTTCTAAATTTAAATGAGTTTTGATACAACATAAATACAGTAAGAGAAAGGATAGGGTAGTAATTTTAAGCTTATGAATGCGGTACGGCAAACTACAAGTTTCCAGATGTACGGGTCCGTTTGTCCAAAACACACATTATGGAATGTGGTATTTCTAGAATTGGACTCACATTTTCTGCTTTTAGCATTTCAAATATTATTTGCATAGAAATAGTCTAAATATTACTATATACTTAACTTTTATTATAACTTTGATGACATTTTTAGTTAAAATGTTTTAAGATAAATAGTTGGAATAATACAGACCGGCCATTATTGGCGCAGTCCAACGCCAGGCACTGGACGGGAGTCCACTGCCGCCTGACTGCAAATACAATTGGTTGTGGGTTCGAATCCTTGTTAGATAAAGTTTATGATTAAAATTTATTCTTATTTCACCACTCTGATATGTCAAATTGCGTCGTTGAGTTCACCACTCCACACGCAGTCTCGATTTCAAGCAGAAATCAGTCAGCGAAGAATCTTGGCACTAGGTTGACTGCCTTGCTATGCGGGATAAAGCGTGTTATAGATTTTGAATAGATTTAAAATATATTTTGTTAATATTTTTTTTAGCTTCATGCTTTTACCCTGCCTATCAGGGTAGACAAAAAGTACCTAGTATCAACAAAGTCCGTTATTCGCTTTCCACCGAGTTCGAGACGTTGCGTGTTGAGTGGTAGAACTTAACGCCATTCTTTGTCTAATAATTATTAATATTAATATTAATATTATTAATATTTGTCAACAGTAAATTCATTTTTTAATATTTAATACAAAAATGTAACAGTAAAATAAAATTATACATAAACTCGTATTGATACGTGAAGCAAAACCTTTATACTACATTTTATGAAAATTTCACTTATGGAGATGTAAAAATTTGACACGTTCATATTTATATAAAGGGTAGGGTGTTATTTTTTTAAAAAACACCACACACCATCATGCCAATGACAGACACTTTTGTCAAAATGGCCAATACGTTGCTAAGGCAATATGAATTTTACCTGTGAACTAAGCCTCTACAAGTAATAATATCATGTCCCTAGCTGATTAGCTCTCTAGTATAAGTACTTAAATACAATCTTTGTATTTTAACAACATTAATTAATTTAAGGCCGGTTGTGGTACAGTGGGACAGCGTCTTAATGTAAACAGTTGTGGATTCCATTTCCAATCGGGAGAATGATTATATTTAAATTATTTTCATTTCCTCGTTCTGGTAAGACAAAGCGCGGCATCTAGTTCCGCCACTCTAAGAGTACAGAGTGTTTTGATATTATGTAATTATATACCTACCCTGCTACGCAGGAGAAAAGCGTGAAGAATAATAGCGTGAAAAAATAATTTAAATAATAATTTTAAAGAGGAAAATAAATAACTACAGGCTTTCTGCATAGCTCGTTAAAATTTTTAACAACTTAACAAAGTTAAAATTTTTGAAATAGTATTTATGAAAAAATATTTATTAAGTGTACGTGCGTCAAAGCAAATTATATTTCTAGGAAAAGCTATGAGCTTTTAAGCAAAGAAATTGATTTAAACTGAGTTTTTTATGTAGAGTGTTTTAAATTTAAAATCTTAACTTTTATAAATATTTCAATTTTAATTTTAAATAAAATACAAAAAGATCTTTAATGAATGAAATATACTATGAATTGTAATTAGAATATACTTTATATATATATATATATATATATATATATATATATATATATATATATATATATATATAATTATATGAAATAGTGCGTCTGTTATTAAAACTTAAAACCACAAAAAATATTAAAACAGCTTTTTACTAAATGCATATAAATGGTACAAGCACCAAAATAACAATATTTACTGTCTGTTTGTGTGTTCCGGATAATTTTTGGAACGGCTGAACTGATTTTGATGGGGCTTTCACTGGCAGATAGCTGCTGTAATATGCAGTAACTTAGGCGTAGTTTAGTTAAACATGTACTTTTTTTCAAAATTAGGAAGTATAAATTCAGAGATGTCAAATTCCACTCGGGCGAAGTCGCGAGCATAACTTGTATAAAATATGATATATTAAATTGATTTGAAATGAACACTTATAACCTAATACTACTAAACTATTTTTACGAAAATTAAGCTTGTACTAATATGAAAAATGCATTTTTATAATATCTTTTGGTATAAAGTAGAAGTATTAAAAAATGAATAAATTTGAACACAGCGGGAATCTAACCTTCGCTTCTATGAAAGCGTCCGCTGACTGTTAAGCCATGCATGGCTTGGCATGCGTTTCAAATATTTTACGACTTTTTATATTTTCTATTCTATTATTCTGAGTGTAATATAACACTTCAATAGTAAAATATTACCGCCCGTATTTAGCAGAGCTAGGCACAAGTGAATTCTTCGGGAGTTTACAAACTCGATTACAAACCAAATGACTTCATATTAAACTTGTATTGCAGCTTTATCTTAAATTGTTCCTCTACGACGATAATTTAGCAATGAAAATACGTATTTAATCAATAATAAAACATTTTTACGGTAAAATATATAGCTTTTTCTTATTTCTTTGTTAAGATCAGGCCAGAAAGAAACATTGCATGTTGAGTGGCGTAACTCAACGCCGTGCATTATTTTTTAAAGCGGAACGATGAAAACAGTTTTAGTACTAGCCTTCTGCTAAGAGGAGTCGTATCGAGGGTCTCTGATGATAAAATAGATAGATATATTTAAAAAATATATGCTTTTTCTTGTTTCAAACTATTTTATAAGGGTTTTAAAATAATACTTATTCGAACATATATACTTCATGAAGACGTTGCAGTTGTAAGTTTAGAGTTTTGGTAGTGTTGTGACTTTTAGTTTTTTTCGGCCTAACCTAACAAGCAATTTCTTGAAACTAATTAAAATAATCCCTCATATTTTGTTTTTTTTTTTTTTTTATATAAAAACAAGGAATAAAACCAAAACCATTAAAACAATATAATGCTCCCTACAATAAAAACGTTCCTTCTCTATTTAATAGGGCCTAATGAAAGTTTAGGTTTTGATACAAATGATCTATTGTAATTTAAATTCTGCCTCAGATGTATTGTTTCATGAAAGTTAGACAAGATCGTTGATCATTTTGCTTTTCGCACTTAGAGTAAACGTTATAGGATGATATTAAAATGATATAAAATTATTTTAATAATTTTATTATTATTAAACGAAAATTTTCAAGAATTTGTTGATTCTATTTGATTTTTGTTGGCTTTCAATTTGTTAAATTTATTCTTTGAAAAAGTAGTATATAGCAAATAATTAAAAGACAAATAATTTAAAAAAAAACTAGACTGAAATGACAACTTACTTAACCTGAAATATCACTTTGTATAGTATTCAGATCTCGTTGTTCATTAACGCCATACTTATTATGTTTTCGATTTTATCACTTCTTGAATTAAAAAAGATTTTCTCCTTTATTGTTTGATATTTAGAAAAATATAGTATTAAAAACAATATAATTACTTACCCAAAAGTAAAGAAATACTTTTCATTAAAAAGATTTTTCAAAAATAACTCACATTCTATGTATAATTTATTAAATTAATTATAGGAGCAACGGTAAATTTTTCGCAACACGTCAGTCATTAGTGCGACGACAAGATTTTTCAGATTCTACCATTTTATTTTCTATGTTGTGAAATATAATCATAATTAAAAACATGTGACTGTTCCGTAATGAAACTACGAAATACTTTTGCAAGCGCAAAAATGTAATAACATTATTTTATTCTTTGTAGGTTATGACTTAATATATTATATTTATTTATTTAGCCTCACTTATCCAGCATAGCTGCGTAGACATTAAGTACCTAATGTCAAGACTCCGCTCTGCACTCCGCTTACTGCCGAACTGGAGATACTGCGTATTGAATAGCGAACCTCAACGCCGCACTTTGTTTTACCAGAGCGAGATAGTGGCTATAATCTATGTATGTTTACTCCCCCAATCGGCAATCGAATCCACAATCCATCCCATTTACGGTCAAACGCTATATTGTACACGCTGAGTTGGTTGAGGTTTCTAGTTTGAGTTTCCGCTATTCACTGAATAGCCAACAGACAACTCAAAACTAAAACTGCAATTTTTTGAGTTAAGTTAATAAGACAAAATTAAGAAGCATTGTAGGTTAATTGAGGAAAACAAGAGAGTAATAGGCTTTCCTGTAATTTTGAGAGTGCTTGGAAAAAATGGCCTTTCTAGATTTTATAGTTTGAAATACGGAAAGCAAAAGACTTATATTAAGAACGTTAACTACTTGAAGGATAAATGAAAGTAGTATAGAAACACACATAACACACCTTTTCTTCTTTCTTCTTTTTTCTTCTACTTTTTTCCTCTTTTCCCACATATTATGGTAAAGATAGTACAGTAATAAAAACCACTTGTGACTTTAAATATAAAAAGAACTAATAACATATGGCATACTTAACCCATTTCATTGACCTTTGTAATTAAATAAAACAATGAAAATTCTATTTTGACCCAATCCTCGTTCTGCATGAAGCTTAACTTAAAAAAATATTACTTATAAAAACTATGCTTTACTCAATAAAATTTTAAATAATTAGAATGTGTAAACTATAATATTTTAAACGCATTCGCTTAACTTTCTGTCTGAAACTAATTTAACTTAAGATAAAACACACAGTCATTTTAGTGACTTGTACCAAAAAAATAGCACTCACCTTATAAAATTATTTCTTACAAGCCACTTATAAACATCGCACGATGCTCAGGATGTGTGGCTCGGTGAACCAAATTATATTGCGCACGGAAGGTATTATTAAATAAAGCGGCATTATTGCATTAGTATGAATATTGGCTAACTCGATATTTGCTGTGATCTAATCTCCTCGATCCATTATATTTGCGTATCTATATAGTAATTATGACTACAAGAAATCAAATTTTATGGAGGACAACTTTAGAAGTATGTAGAAGTGAAAAGTTACATTATTTAAATCGTTTTTCAGTCAAAGATAACATAGTATTAAGATACTCTTTGACTGCGTTTCAATCGAATTCTAGACTTTGCGAGCTAATTGGCGAACTCAATGCAGCGCTTAGTTTTACCAGAGTGAGAAATTAAAATTAATTTTAAATATAATCATGATGGTCTCATACAATCTAATCATTGATGTTACATTTAAACTTATAGTTAGTTATTCAAGTCATTGAAGACACTACTCAAAAGATTTTTTTATCTGTATAATTTGATATATTTATTTTGAACTTGGCTTCTCAGTTATCTACGAATTAATCATTAATCATTAAATAGGTACTAATTCTTCACATATGTATTTAATTTATTTCCTAGCATTTTGAGGGAAAACTATGATCCTAAGCAAATTCCACAACTCAGAGTACAACCTACAAAGGTGTACATTTAAACCCTCCAAAACTGCTCCACCGTAGAGTCAATCTATATGTAATTAAACTATTCGTATATCAAAAGGATCATTGTATATATAGTTGTAAGCTCTCATCAGAAGGTTGTTAGTATGTTAACATGCGAAGTGTGAGACATCACGTGTTATTTGCATATGCGTTGCTTATGAATAATTAATATATATATATATATATATATATATATATATATATATATATATATATATATATATATATATATATATATATACTACGCGACTGGTTGTACTGGTTCGATTCTCACTAAATATCGGTAGATAACTTAAAAAGCGGCATTAAGTTCGCAACTAAACACACAACGTCCCGTTTTTGGAAGGAAAGTATTGAACATGTCTTCTGTAACTAATTTAATCAACACTTTAATATTTGGTTGTCTCTGACTACCCTGCTATGTAAGATAAAATTAAAACCTGCTTTTTAAAAAAATATATATCAGAGAAATATAATTTGTCAGACAAATATTAAAATTACATTTTTAAATCTATAACTTATGGTTACTTTAAAACTATCTACTGAGAAGTAAAATTAATTTCGTTCAAATGCCAATTTACTTGTATTAATTAATGTTTTAGTTTACATTTTCGTGTATTATTAAGTCATTAATTTAATAATAATATAAGTATAACAATAAATCGTAATGTTTTTATGTTTATTTCAAATTTAATGCATCTTAATGGGCTACATATGTATATAAAGAATGATGCAACGGAGATGTGTTTTGATTCTTTGAATTAACAGCCTTACGTTATTTTGACCCACTTCTTGTCGTCCGGATAGAAAAAAAAGAAAAGTATATTTTATTGTGATATATTTTAAAAAATATATTTGGCAAGTGTGTTTAAAAAGAATATATATATATATATATATATATATATATATATATATATATATATATATATTATATACGTATTAACCTGCATATCAAAGTCGTCAGAGACAGCTTTGAGTAAAGACACTTTGTTAACTGCTTTTCACACGAAATCGAGATAATACACGGTGAGTGGTGATCTCAATATGCAATGTCTCGAAGAAAGAAAACAATTTTAAGCAACGCCTTCAGGGTCAAGGCTCTCGTTGAAGTATAAGCTGCGGTTGAAGCGACCATAAATCAACCTTATTATGAAGTGAGGTGCTTTGTATTAGATAGTTTAAATATATCGTATAAATCCTATGGCCACACAATGTCTAGCCATTCCAGAGATTAACTGAGAAAGTTAAACTCTGGAATCTCTTTTATTTGAATATTACTAACAGATACTCGAATTTTATTTATTTACATAGATCTTGCATTTCGTTTTACCTAAGTGTGACAAAATAAAGGTTCATATATAATATTCTAAGAAGAAACAGAGCCAACTATTGCTTTCAGTCAGCTACTTAAAAGTATTTCTCGACTAAATATTAATATCAATAATACTGTTACACTTCAATTGCTTTTTTCCTAAGGAAATCGGTTATGCATACCCACTTTTGGGAGTACCGTCCGTAATACACTAAAACCTCACGGTGATCTTCCTCTTCCCTATTAGCCGGGTCACGGGAACCTTAATCTTCCACGAGCCTTGCGGTGGGAGCCTGCAAAGCACGCCACGGAGTCAACTACATCTATGGTAGTGGGCACCCTCGATGGCTTAGACGGAGAAGCGCCAGCAGAACACCAGAGTAGGCGATACTCACAAGCCTACCTCTTAATTTATAACTCAACCTCTCTTAGTTCTTACCCAATCAATAATTCAACGAGACACTAAACGAAACAAGTCTTAAATAGTTTAGATTGATACTATGTATATACGCGTTAGGTAATACAACTAATAAACAACTTAATAAAACCGTCTCTTGTTAACTATTTAACAATAAACTTGAAACCAATTAACAACCGATCTAGGAGAAAATAGTTTTTGATATATCAACGTTGAAGAGTTAATTGAATATTAGATAACATTGTTCTTTGTCGTATAAACAGGTATACTTGAGACTTAAGAGATATATTTGGCCCATTAATGCGATTACCAACATATGTTTTTTTTTTAAATAACTTAACACGGCTTACTAGAAGTGCGAATGATTAGAAATCTCGTAACAACGTCGTATGCTATGTGTATTTTGCACGCATAAAACTGGCAAAGATAAAACCTTCTATTACTTATTATTTGTAAGCAAGCACATAAGCTTATTGGTCGTTGATACTTAGATATGCCAACTGTAAACAGAGATTCTGATTAAGAATAAATTAAGCAAACTTTTGAGAATAATTATAATCATATAAGAAAAAATGTTCACTATATATAAATTAATATATACACTATTTATAACATAATAGTGAGATTGTGTGAGAGTGCAAATAAAATACTGCAAGCCAATACTCAATCCCAACAACAATTTCTTTAAATATCCTTACTTATGTAATTCATTCCTTTCGATTATTTGTCTTTAAAATTTCTTGAAAAAGTTGAAAAAAAACGTAAGAAACTTTGTTCATGGCAGAGGTCCCCCATCTGTACAGATTATTTTTTAGATTAAACTAAACAGCTTCCTTATATCTGCTTACTAAAATTTATAATAAATTTGCCTTTCAAGCTTAAATATTTATATATACTTATTAAAAGCTTTTATTTCACTTGCGTGTCAGTATAATCACTACAGTGTGGGTAAGGACTTGCAACTTGCAAGCTTAAATTTACCCATTATTCAGAGTCTGATTAAGTTTAAATTTTGAATACATCTTTAGTTATTAAGACAAAACAATAATTTAATGCAAATATAATATACTAATATTACCTTACCTTACCCTTTCTACATAGCATTAATACTCTACAATACTAGTAACCTAACTTTTATATTAAATATTATTAGTAAATATTCAGACATCGTAGTGCAGTAGTACAGTGTCTGGCTATAAACACAGTTGTGGTGGTTCAATCCCATTCGGAGGCATTTATTTATTAAAAAATTGTTTTCTTTCTTCGAGACATTGCATATTGAGATCACCACTCACCGTGTATTATCTCGATTTCGTGTGAAAAGCAGTTAACAAAGTGTCTTTACTCAAAGCTGTCTCTGACGACTTTGATATGCAGGTTAATACGTGAAGATATAATATATATATATATATATATATATATATATATATATATATATACATATATATATATATATATATATATATATATATATATATATATATATATATATATATATATTTTATTTGCACTCTCACACAATCTCACTATTATGTTATAAATAGTGTATATATTAATTTATATATAGTGAACATTTTTTCTTATATGATTATAATTATTCTCAAAAGTTTGCTTAATTTATTCTTAATCAGAATCTCTGTTTACAGTTGGCATATCTAAGTATCAACGACCAATAAGCTTATGTGCTTGCTTACAAATAATAAGTAATAGAAGGTTTTATCTTTGCCAGTTTTATGCGTGCAAAATACACATAGCATACGACGTTGTTACGAGATTTCTAATCATTCGCACTTCTAGTAAGCCGTGTTAAGTTATTTAAAAAAAAAAACATATGTTGGTAATCGCATTAATGGGCCAAATATATCTCTTAAGTCTCAAGTATACCTGTTTATACGACAAAGAACAATGTTATCTAATATTCAATTAACTCTTCAACGTTGATATATCAAAAACTATTTTCTCCTAGATCGGTTGTTAATTGGTTTCAAGTTTATTGTTAAATAGTTAACAAGAGACGGTTTTATTAAGTTGTTTATTAGTTGTATTACCTAACGCGTATATACATAGTATCAATCTAAACTATTTAAGACTTGTTTCGTTTAGTGTCTCGTTGAATTATTGATTGGGTAAGAACTAAGAGAGGTTGAGTTATAAATTAAGAGGTAGGCTTGTGAGTATCGCCTACTCTGGTGTTCTGCTGGCGCTTCTCCGTCTAAGCCATCGAGGGTGCCCACTACCATAGATGTAGTTGACTCCGTGGCGTGCTTTGCAGGCTCCCACCGCAAGGCTCGTGGAAGATTAAGGTTCCCGTGACCCGGCTAATAGGGAAGAGGAAGATCACCGTGAGGTTTTAGTGTATTACGGACGGTACTCCCAAAAGTGGGTATGCATAACCGATTTCCTTAGGAAAAAAGCAATTGAAGTGTAACAGTATTATTGATATTAATATTTAGTCGAGAAATACTTTTAAGTAGCTGACTGAAAGCAATAGTTGGCTCTGTTTCTTCTTAGAATATTATATATGAACCTTTATTTTGTCACACTTAGGTAAAACGAAATGCAAGATCTATGTAAATAAATAAAATTCGAGTATCTGTTAGTAATATTCAAATAAAAGAGATTCCAGAGTTTAACTTTCTCAGTTAATCTCTGGAATGGCTAGACATTGTGTGGCCATAGGATTTATACGATATATTTAAACTATCTAATACAAAGCACCTCACTTCATAATAAGGTTGATTTATGGTCGCTTCAACCGCAGCTTATACTTCAACGAGAGCCTTGACCCTGAAGGCGTTGCTTAAAAGGGTTTAATCATCTAATATCAACTTGAAACCTCTTTATATACTTTAGAAAAGTTAGATTGATCGTCCATCACGTCGGAATAAAAGCTATCGGTAAATAATAGACGATTATATGTAAAATTATTTTTTCATTTGTTATTGTTTGAAGTCTATTTTTCACGTAGCTCTTTGATGATATAAATAGCGTGTAGCCTAGTATCATTTTATTTTTTTCTGCCTCGATAAAGATTATATAGTGGAAGCCAGCATTATTCTTACCTATAATATCATATATACTTATTATATCATATATACTTACTTTATCTTAAGGTGACAAAATAGCTATAAAGTGTCAAAAACAGTGCGTAAAACATTTGTAATATATTTATATATTAAAATTAAAGCATTGGGCTTTAAGTATTTACTTATTCAGTAGACACAACAAACCCTTTTAGTAACAAAGAAAAATAAAAAAGTAAGAAAATCAAAGAGGGTTCTAAAAACAAAATTGGATAGGTAATTTATAAAAAATTAAAAGCCTTTGGTAAAATCAATCTCCCTAAATACATCTATATTGAGGCTGTTGTTTTCATGATTGTGCTAGCTTGTTGAATATCTCGAGGGAAATCAAAAATAAGACAAGTACTGAGTGAAAAGCCTTCAGAGTCCAGTTTTAAGCCGATCAAACAAATTTTTTTTCTCTGTATTTTGCCTTCATTTGGGTCATTGGTTTTCATGTTAAGAATACCACTTAAAAAAAACTCATTGTTTTTTCCGTTCGCATCAATTTACACTAACGACTTTGAAACTTATGACACTTATGGATTGTGATCTCGTTTCTTCTTGTCAACGAAACGTTATATTTTTTTCAGCTTTACGCTTTTGTCTCGCAAAGCAGGGTTGAAAGAGAGTACCTAGTGTCATGACATTCCGTATTTCGCTTACTGCCGAATTTGAGACACTGCGTATTGAGTGGCAGAACTCAACGCCGCACTTTGTCTTACCAAACCGAGGAAGTGAGAATAATTTAAATATAATCACTCACCCGAGTGAGATTCATACGCACAACCGATCGCGTTTACAGTCGGACGTTGTCCGGACCGGCCTTAAATAACAAACATTTGTTAACGATATTTCTTTAATACATGAATAAATATACTACATATTACATGTAATTTCAATTAAATTATTTTTTTCTGCTAATATGTTTTATATATTATATATTTACTAAGTCTACACAATTAATGGTACAAAACCGATATATATATATATATATAAATATATATATATATATATATATATATATATATATATATATATATATATATATATATATATAAATTTGGAATATCCTAAAACTTATTGTATAATATGTCACTTGTAATACTAAACCATAAGCATTCATTAAAATAACCTTCTAATTAATTTTTCACATAAATTTATTACCAGTACGGTAATAATTACACACAATAACCGCTATAACAATTGTTTTCCTAATCACGTGATATAAGAGTGCGGAATGCAAGATTTACCGTACGAAGTAAAACCAGTAATCGGGAATCTATCCCTCGGGTCCGTTTGCACGTGACCCGCGTAAATGGCCAATTCTATTTGTCCTTTTCCGGGCAAGGAGTAACATACATAGGCATTTAGTGGATTTTACGTGGCTGTGAAATATTGATGACGTTGAAGCGAGAATCAGTCAACCATAAATTTTATAGCGAATGATTTTTTTATTAAAATGGGAAATTTACGATCGGCTTTCTTAGATAAGAGATCAAGATTTAAAACAAGTTCTATAATGAGCAACTTTACATTAAAATTATTTAAAAAATTGTTAATATTACTTTTTTATATTTTATAATAAGTAATTTACAAAAGTCAAAAATCGATCGTATTGTAGGGTAATCTAACTTCATTGCAAAAAACAAATCTTAATTTATTTAACAAGTTTACAATTTAAATCCATACATACACTTTGTTATGATATAGCAATATACCTAAAAATTTTTATGTTAACTACTAAATTAATACAGAATTAATAAATTTATATAGCTTCATAGGAGTTTTGTATTACATTGTTACGATTTACAATTTGTTTCAAAAAGGCGCTGAAAAAAGTTTCTGGATTGGAAATTCTAATAAATACTGCAAGCTTTATTTTTCGTTGACGTTGACATGACAGCGCTGCCCTTTAAGCGAGGGCTGCCAATTGTATGATACCGACGGGCCCATATTGGTAAAGAATCGAACTATACGTATTTCATAACTTGAAATTTTAACTGTGCTTTTTTGTACTTAAAATAATTTTTTTTAGGAGCATACCTTCTGTAAAATAATACTTGACTAAAATACGAAAATCTCTACCTATATACGAATACGCATGGCCATATACACATAATTACAGAAAAAGACAGACAAACATAATACATACATACATTATAATTATAACGTACGATTATTATTACGTTACGATTTTAGTTACGATTATTGTTACGTAGTCACTGTAGCCAATGTATAGTAGATATGTAGAATAAGTGTATAAATTTTCAAGAATTTTATTTTGTTACTCAAAATATCACTCTTATATCTGTTTGTACAAGTCTTTATTTAACTTGCCGTGTTAGCTAGTTAATGTGTGCGATATCTTGCAACTTTAAATTAATCCGAATTTCTTAGACTCTGATTAAGCAAAAATTTGGATTACGTCTTCAGTCCTGATGTCAATGAAATTACGTATAATCAATATTGTCGTGAATCTAAAACGGCCATATTAACAAAATGGTGGATTCAATTTTGCCACCTAATATGAGTATGAAATGATCAGGCTTTAAAATGTTCAGCGGTTTTAAAATTTTTAGACTATTTTTAATTCATATTTGTTATCCTGTTTTGGCTAATTAGCCATTAATTTTCTTATAGTGAAAATCTAACATTGTTTGTCTAAAGTGACATTTAAGACGATGCTTAGATCTTAAGTATTAAATTAAATAAGCATATAAAAGTCGCCATAAGTCGCAGAATTGTTTTTAAAATATTTAACATAAAAATATTTAATTTAACTGATATTTACAGATGATTTATTTTTTATAGATGATAGATGATGATAGATGACGTAAATTTTATTATTCAAAATACTTTTTTGGACACCCGACGTTTCGAAAACTTTAAAAGGAGCTCGTGATCAAATCTAGATTGACGTTCACAAGGTATGTCTCAAAAATGTATTTTAGTTATAAAAATATACGCGATCAATCCGTTTAAAACAATTTTATTTAAAATTTGTAATAAAAGATCTTATTATTCTATTTGTTTTATACCATTAATTGAAGTAATTTTATAAAAGGCAATAAATACTGGTACCTGGTATCTTCAACACGATACTCAATTATTTTTAATTTAATTATGGTTACCGAAATAAAACTTCACTTACAATGGAAGATCAAATTCGTAATTGTTATTGGATTTCCACAATACGATTTAAATACTCATAAATGTTTATAGCTTTCTTTTACTCGGATTTTATTCTTCCGGACGATAACTAATTATCGCCCTCGAACGTATTTCAGTATTCCTCCAAAGAGGAATCGTGAGTATTTGTTACTTATCTCTCAACAATCAAATATTTATATTGCATCATGCATACTTATTTAATCTCAAGAAATTTATACGAGAATATTGTAACATTATTAATTACTTAAAGTATTATTATTATTTACAAAGATAAATGATTTTTGGATCAATAAGTCAGTTAAGATATAAGCAATATTATAGTATTTTTTACATTTTTTAATATTATTTTATAATAGTTTTAGCTTCACACTTTATTCCAGGTGTGGTATTCGGAAAGAATGGAGTCTCAAACGATTGGTCTTGTCATATATCTTTCGTGTTGTCTGTTGTCGTGATGAGCCTTTTACGTAGACTTTCTCCAATATTAAATGTATTCTGTGTTCTGTATCTAAAGTCCGGCCGACGTATCCAACAGCATATTTTGCCAGTAATTTCAATATTTATCACATAATATTACTTTTATTATTTCCTTTATGAAATTATTGACAATTTTATTTGTAATTTAATTTCTGTATATTAAATTTAATATAGTAAAATATAAAGAAAATAATGTATAACAAAACACAGAATAAATTTCTTTTCAGAGATTTTCATTTGTACAAAATGTTGCAAATGCATTTTTCTTAGAAAATAAGTGTTGAAAACAATGTCAGTAGCAAGAATATTCACTTACTATAGAAATTGAATGGATGAAGTATATCAAAAGGTTTATATTTAAATTATTTTTGGTTTACCACTAGGTATATTACAAATGACGTGCTGGCAAGACAAAGTTTCACGACTCAGTCTTCTTCTTCTTAGTGGTAGAAGTAGTTAGTAGTGGTAGGCCGTCAATGCACAATCTTTGAATATAGAACTGAATATCTTGATACTATGCCCTCTGCCATACTCAGAAAAAGAGGACGCTTTTTTTATAGAATAGTCGTTTGTACTTAGAAAAAAACACGACGCTTTAATAAAACGTAATACGTATGAGCTTTCACCGACTACTCCCTGTATTGATTCTAAATTGGATAGCTTTAATAAAATGAAAGTAGAGTTTTGTATGTCTATTCCATTTATTAAATCCGAAATATTCGTGTAGGGAGCACAAACTATTTTTGTAATCTTTCAGAGTATCGCAAGTAAAAGAAAAAAGGTTGTTATTGATATATACCAGCTCGGAAATCCGTAGAATAATTTTAAAATACATGCACGAAACGGTATGCCGTAGAGTGGTCTCGAAAATATTTATTTTACGCGAACAAAAATATACACTGCGGTACATAAACATAGTAAAAGCTTATGTTTAGAATAGATGTGAGTGTAGCTTCCTAATAAAGTGACGATTATTATATATTAAATAAATTAATGAATTTTCAATGGATATAAATTAAGGTTGGTAAGACAAACTTATACCTTACCATTATAAAAATTATATACAATTTAAAAAATATATAACTAACAGTGCAGAGTTAGTTAGTCATTTTACATTTTTTTTTCACTTATTATACATTTTTGAATCGTATTAAAAGAAATTAAAAATAATAAAAACATCGATTATTAGACCTAAATAGGTCATGTATTTTTATTTTGCACGTTTTTTAAAAATAAAACTTACAATTAAGTTTTAAACTACGCGTTACTGTTTATTTTACTAGAAAATTTGTAGACATCCTTTGTCCGGTTTCAATAGTCATATTTTTATAGTATAAACCGCATAACCTCAATCAGGATAGTGAAAAAATATCGTTTATTATGTTTTTTTTTAATTCAAAAATAAACTATTAGTACGTGTAAAAGACTTTATTCTGGCAAAAAAAAAACAAATTACTCGAAAGTCCTGACTTTCAGAATAATGTTAATGAATATAAACAAATTAGCTCATATACATAGGTCTGAACAACACTTCACGAGAAACATGCTAATTAGTTTTCAACGAAAATTGAATTTCGTATTCGATATATCGACGCAATAACTCACATAATTATGTTCACATTGATTTTCATATTGGATGACATTATGAAATTGAAAATTAGAATGTTAACGTATTAATATTATAAATATTATTTATTAAGTAAGTTACGCACCATTGGTGGTTTGGTGCAAATGGAATGCATCTTACTCAAAAGGACAGTTGTGAATTCAATTTTTACTTTAGGATATAATTATAGCTAACGCTTGGCTGTCAACAGAGTGTCTTGACATTAAGTTGTCACTAACTAACCTGCTCTGCGGGATAAAGCTGATTTTTTTAATTTGTCCATTTTTATTGCTAAAAAGAGCTGTACTATTTTTTATACCTATTAAAAATCATTAGCGAGCATTGTGAACACCTAAAAAGGTATAAGAAATATAAGAACTCTACTGTATAAACTTTAACTATTTAAAAGCATATAATATTATGTAGAAAGATATTCCATATTCGACGAAAGTTATTCCTATATAATATGAATAATATACTATACAAACTAATAATGATATAACATAAGAATAATGATAGAAGACACAAAATAAGTATAAGAATATCACTATTTTCCCGTTCCAACTCACAAATAAATGGCAAAATAACTGTCTCAATAACTGAGGATGGAGCAACAGATTGTACCAAAGACTGCGGGTCCAATTGAACAGCGAATAAATTGGAAATGGTAAGGATTTGCTTGTAATGAAAATAAAATGGATTTCTGGTTAATAAAAAGTACATATATTTGTTGATTTTGTTGTAAAAATATATTTACCTCATGGACAGGCTTGATTATTCATGTGATACTGTTTAAATTTTTATAAGTGACCTTATTGTATTAATACGTGAAGGAAAACCTTTGTACCCGTTTTTAAGAAAATTAAAGTGGCGTAAGTATAAAAAGCGTATATCAAACCTTAGGTACATCGACGATACCGTCCTAATAACAATATTGACATTTTGGCTATCAACAAGAGCAAAACAAAAAACGATAGTGGATCATGCGCAAACGCTGACTGATATCGTATCTCAGGTGTGCAACGATGGCAGCTCTGTATCGGAGATAAAACGAAGAATAGCAATGGCAACAGACGCTATAACGGCTGAATGGTTTATAGAAAAGATAGGAATTACCAACAAAACGAAAATGCGCCTTGTAAGAGCTTTAATCTTTCTTATATTTATGTACGGCGTGGAAATATGAACCATCAAAGCTAGAGATTAGCAAATTATTGATGCATTCGAAATGTGAAGCTGGAGACGGATGTTGAGAATACCTTGGACCGCTAAACGCACAACTGTGTCAGTCCTCTCGCAACTAAATATTAAAGAGCGTCTTCTTGCTATTTGTTATCAGCAGATTATGAGTTTCTTTGGGCATATAATGAGCCGTAGTGACAATATCCTCGAAAAGTCAGTAACTGTAGGAATTACTTCGGAAAAAGGTCCAGAGGTCACCCGAACACCAGATAAAAAATGGCTGACCATGGATCTGCTTATAACCAAGATCTTCGATAATGAAGTACCGATCATAGTGAGAGAGTATAAAAAGTTTGCCTTACTTAAAGTTTATATCTTTTATTATAAATGTATAACCGGTTGTGGCGCAGTGGGACAACGTCTGAATGTAAACGCGACCGGTTATGGATTCAAATTCCAATCGGGAGTTTCAATTATTTTCATTTCCACGCTTTGTCTTACAAAGGGCGGCGTTGAGTTCCGCCATTCAACACTCAATATTTCGACTTTGGCGTAGGGCGAATTACACAGTGCGTATGTACGGGTATTTTATGCTTCGACGAGGATATTAGGTATAATAAACTTTTGAAAGTAGGTCCGATGTTTAGGTTTTAACAAATTAGTTGAACAATTACCATATACATACTTAAATAAAATAAACATTACTAGCCTCTGTATTCGGCTAAGCAAAGTTTAGGTTACTAGGTTTGGTACCTATAGAAAAAATCATTATTTAATTTATAATTCTTAAAATTAAATTAGATAACTGAATAAGTACGAAAAATAAGTTTAATTAAAAAACATTACAAACATAAGAGTATATAAATGTAAATTTTCATTAAGTATATTTCTGAAATACAATGCCAATCCAAAGAGTACAATAAAATAAATATGTTCTTTATATACAAATAAAATTTATTATTGTTATAATTTTCAATTGTCAATATAATACTTAACTGCTTTACAACTTTTTGAATGGCACAAATTGAACATTAACTCAAAATGAAAAGTATAATTGAAATAATATCAGCGGTAAAGCAACATGTTATGTTTCAAAATCGATACAGTTCCGTGGAGACTGTGAATGAAATTGTCGCAATAGTTGTTTGTTTCTGTACTATGTCCCAGTAGATTTCAAGTAGAATAGATTGACTTGTGCTTAAAGTACATAACGGTTTATTTTTCTTGGTGAAATTATATTTATATTAAAAATATTTTGGTTTTGTAAATCTGATCAGGCAAGCAAAAATGGGTTTTTGAGTTATGGGAAAGAATACGCTCTAAAATGTTCATGTATCGATGTGTCTAGATTCTTTCCGCTTGTGCCGTTAATAGTAATTAATATATAAACAATTCATGTACGAAAAATTAAATAATACGTTTTTTTAACTTCACTCTTTTTATCCCGCATAGCAGCGTTGACAAAAAGTACCTAGTGTCTGTACTTCGTTTTGAGTGGTGAAACTCAACTCCGCACTTTGTTCTACCTGAGCGAGAAAGTGAAAATAATTTTAATATAATCTTTCCCCAGAGTGGGGATCTAACCCACAACCGATCGCGTTTACAATCAGACGCTGTCAGACTGCGCCACGACCGGCCTCATTATGTGTTACTTGCTTTACTTTACATATACACAAATAACTGAATAATTACGTAAATTTTCGTTGACGTAGTACACTGGTATAATCAATATCTTAATAACATATGCTTAACAAGAGTAGTACCCTTCTCAGTAATTTTGACTGTAAACTTAATAATAATAATTTTGACTGTAAATTAAATCTCTTTATTCCTTTTCAGATAATTCTTCTTTCCTTCTTTTAATGGTTTGTATTACTTTTAATGTTCAGTAGTTGTTCACGCGTTGCTTGTCAGCCTCTCAATGAATTATAAAATATTTTTATATTTATTGAATGCCACTCACCTTAGCCTTATACGGTAAAAAATATTGCCAAATATAGTTATTTTTTCTATTCATAACTATTTATATATAGAAATATATATAGAAAATGCTTTCTTATTTTTTGTTATATTTATAGAATACAAGCTCGCAAATAATTAGATTTGGGTGCCTTCCATTTTGTTTAAAAGAGTGTATTGGCACGAATTGGATTGATCAAATTATTATCGCTTTCGAAGGTGAAACGTCACTGGAAACCTCGCATTCCAAACCAAATTACTTTAGCACCATATAAAAAAGAGAAGAAATATTATCATAACAAAAGTGGTGATAATCATACCTTTTATATATCAATGACTTTAACAATTGTAGTACTAAATATGATTATAGCGAGAAAACGATAATGTGTTTTCATTATATATTAATATTCTACAGAAATTAGCATCTACTTAAACTTCAAATTTTATGTCGACGAAGTCATCACCCATTTATGTTTAATATGTTTAAAAATGAACTTGACTATTCTTTTCATATGTATATATTTGTATTTCTTTTTACATGTAACGCATGCATAACATAAGTCAGTACTAACAAACCTAACCTAACGTTAAGATATTTTTGTTCTTCCGTTTTAAAATTAACTCGAGATATTGAACGTCAAATGGCGGAACCAAACGCAGTCTTTTGTCATACTAGAATAGAAAAGTAAAAACAATTTACAATTTAAACCATGAATTGAAGCGTGAAGCTAACTGAAAAACTAACAAGAACATAATTTTTGTTAGAATATATAGAATATTGTATTATACCCCTGTATATGATAATTTATATAATAGTCAAAATTTATATGTAAGGTATAATTTGTATTACGATTTAAGATAAAATAATATTTGGAATACGGAATATAAATCCGAATTTATTATATTTCATGGAGATACTTTACTATTCTAAAACAGAATTTGTGGATTTTAGTTAATTTAATGAGAATTTATTAATTGTTTTATTAGTTCAGAAAGCGTTAGGCGAAGTCGAAGACTGAGTAATATTTCGCAAAATATACAAAGAACATCCAAGGATATAGGCAAGAAATTAAAAATTACTTGAATTATTTGAATTGAATATTATCTCCTTTTACCACATCATCACGTCTTTTTGCTCTTAGTTACTGTGTCTAATATTTCAGTTACATAGTTTTTTTCCATAATAATGTTTATTCTATTCACATTCTTCATTTGAAAACTATATATTGTAATAGTGTAATGAAGTATATATATGTATATATATATATATATATATATATATATATATATATATATATATATATATTCCTTCTTCAGAATTTTGGTTTATTTTTTTACAAGATTTAAGGAAATAACGATTTCTTTTTAGTTAGAGTGGTCAAGTTTAACCCTTTCTGCTTAATTTACTTAGGAACGAAGTGTGAAGAGCTGTTAGCCCTTTTTCGGGTACTTTTATGTCCATGGTTAGACTGGTATTTAGTTGAGGGCTCGTGAATTATTGTAACGGGTAAGTGTATAAGTTCTCTTAAACACAATGTTGCTATAAAATTCAGGGGAAATCCTCTTAAGGTAACCAGTCCAGATTTGGGTTATGTATTTTTACCCAGTAAAACCTTCCCGTGACTAGCTTTCACAGCCGAATACCAATTGCAGACGTACTGAATAAACAATTATACAGCCATGGAAACAAAGAAAAATCTATTTAGGATCCACGTACTGGGCTTGTGAAACCAGCATTACATTAAACGACACAAGGGCGTAGGCGCTACTGTCCCTTGTAAATATGCACTGCTGCAAAACGGGAGAGCCGTTTTTAGGGATATGTTTTGTGTAGAGTATTTGTAATTTCAGCAAATAAAAATAATATTTTAAAATTGAATATAATTCTTGGCCTACTTTATAAACCATGGAAGGTACATGAAATAAAATTTAAATTTATTTAAAAGGACATTAATAAATATATAAACTATAGGCATTGTTAAATCAGCAAAGGCAAGCTGCAAGCAAACAAATAGTTCAAAAGCAGTATAAACTGAACCTGGATTACGCAAAAGTGACAATGAAGTGAATAGTGCTAATTACTTTTACTTATTTTGGAGAAAAAATATTTTAGTTCATTGGCACTAATCATTTGAGCAATCTGAGAGTTATATCTGTTTTAAAAAGACATCGTTTTATAATTTAAGTTTTATAATTAAACGCAAAACAAAATCGAAAATTAACTTCATGTTTGAAAGTTGTAATAAAAACAGTAAGGCAGCATGTATTTGGCTTTTCAACTGAAAGTCGACCAACCTCTGCCAGGAATACCTACAAGCACTTTCTTTGAGAAGGAACCAAAGGTTGAAATTATTTTATGAGACTAATTAGAATTTGCCCGCATGTCCGTGCATTTGGCAGAACTTAACTCTTAATTTCGTCGACCCTTTTTGTACACGAGTAGTATAATTTCAAACCGAAATGAGCTTTTTGCCGCTTGATGTTACTAAATTTTGTATTAAAATAAAAAATGTATTATATTTTTTAATTATTATTTTTATTATTGATGTAAATACAAGTAATTACCTTCCACTTGGTTTGCGTGAACATTATGATTCTAGGCACCACACTCTACTTTACTATTTCTAACTTTTTCCTTTAACCGTAAAACGTAAAGACCCATTTTTAGCCGCTCCTGTAGGAATTTAGGGAAAGTTTTTAGTCCGCATACATTCCCCAAGGTATGCCAAATTTTCGCATCCTACGTCTAGTGGTTTCACCTGTGCATTTTCTATCACTCAGTGAGCGACTAAAGATTTTTCTCTCTTCGTCATATTTTCCTCTCTGATGGTTTATTTGTTCTAATTATTAAGATTTAGTTATTTTAATTACTTAAAGCGGTGATTTTTTTACGACTTGCTTTTATGTTTTCTTGGAGTGATGTGTTTTATTAACGTGTTTTGAATTGATGTGCTTTGCTATCTCTTTTAATTATAATATTTGTAAGCACACATGATTCGTTTATTTATTATTTATTTATATGAAAAACTTTTAATGAATTAAACCGAATGGACATCGAAACCAAACCCAATCACGTTTATAGTCAGATGCTTTCCTATAGCGCCGCAATGACCTCTATGAAGTTGCCATAAAATTATAAACATAATATTAATTTTAAAGGCTTACCCGAACCAGTCGCCTTATTACATACGTTGTTTATTTAGCTGACAGAGTTGAAAAGTTATTTAAGGAGTTAAACGATTTAATAATTACGGGTTAGAGGTGTTCAGGTTGAATTTGCATGTAAACGAGAATCGATGATTACATTTCGGCCACGCTACGTCAGGGCTTATTGAATTAAATGTTAGATAGTGTTTAAAGTAAACGATTTGAAAATATAATATTAAAAAAATATTTTATTTTCTTAGACATAAAATGTTTTCAGATGATTATATAAAGTGTATACTTGTTATTGTTTCTATAAGAAGCTTCAAAAGTTGCTACACTTATAATCGTAAAACTTTCAAGCTAAAGTTTATATGTTAAGTACACTTACATAAATATTATTTGTAAATAATATGCGTATTAATAAGATATTAATTTTCAATCAATGACTTTCTTTATTTTTCTAATTGTTTTGTTGTATGATTTATGCTTTACCTCGCATAGCATTACAGTGAGAGACAACCGAGTGTCATATCATTCCGTTGACTGTTCCGCTCAAAATCTAAGCAATGCGTATTGGGTCGCGCTCTCTCTTGACATAGCAGAGAAATAATAAAATATATTAAATTTAATCATTCCTCCGAGCGGGAATCGAACCCACAACCAATCTCTAGTAGTTATAATTATATCAGTGATATAATTATAACTACTATTATGAAAAAAATATTTATCTAAATATTTTCATCATAATTTATACACTTAATACTGGCAGTATTAAGTGTATAAATTATGATGTATTTCAAACACACATTATGGTAAATTGTTGGAATGTAGAGAACAAAGCAATTCATTACCTAACTTCACTTTAACAATTTCAAGCGTAATAATTCTTACCTTCGTATTGGAATTACTAGGTTAGCTTTATATAGATTATAAATTGAATTTTAAAAAATACATATTAAAATATATATGTACTAAAAACATGTAGTGATCTCAAAAAAACATAGTGATCTCAAAAAACTTAGTCGTCGGAGCTTTTTTTAAAGTTTACAGCAACGTTTGTGTGTTTAAGTTAGTTACAGCTAAATTACTAAATATTTACTTAATGTATGTAAAAAAACATTTCGATTGTAAATTAAATATAATATATCATCATCATCATCATTATCATCATCATTATCATATGCCAGAAAAATTCCGCTAGACGTGGACATCAACCTCAAAAAAATGAAAAAAAAAACATTGTCTGCGAAAAAGGGGACAAACGAGGGGGCAGCGCCACCTGTTGGTAAGTGGTCACCATCCACAAAATTAGAGCGTTACCAGCCTTGGGATGGAGCAGGGAAAGGATGAGTGGAAATGGAAAAGCATCAGATATTTGGCGGATCGTTTTTGTAATGCTCTTGCTTGCTTTATTTACATTAATTTAATTAATATAAAACGTACATATGTCATAAGTATTTTATATTATCTATACGTTCCGTAAAATACGAATATTACGTTTAAATGAAGCTTTCTATGACGTTGAGTTCCGTCACTCAACATAACCAATATCTCGAATTCTTCCCTGCTATGAGGGATAAAGCGTGTAGCTAAAAAAAATTTGGTTGCAAATATTGCTTGGAACATGAAACCAAATAACTGGAAAGCTTATAATAAATAAGAGATATTATATTTTACGTGACCACCACATACGTAAGACTACCCTAGTTGTCTTAAAGCTAGTACGTCCTCTGCGACAACGAATGCAGTTCAGTATCTAAACTACTCAAAGTTTCTATTTCCCAGCATATTACATTGCAGTATAAACTAAGTTTCAACTGGAAATTGCAATATCATAAAGAGGACACGTTTGTTTGAGCTTAGACCAAACAAACTCCACAAAACTATAACCGTTCAAAATACTTAAGCTGTGTGTAAGAAAATAATTTTCTCATTTTAAACGAAAAACACTAATATGAAAATCACTGCAGAAGCATGTATTAAAGTTAGTTTACATATATAAAATTTATATGAAATACGATCTGACTGTAATCAAATTATGTAACAAAAACCTAAAACTGAAAAAAAGTATATAAATACGGAGTGTTTTGACACTACTTTCTGTCTACCGTGCTATGCGGGAAAAAGCGTGAAACTAGTGTCAAGAGACTAAACTCCGTCCGTTACCTTGCATTCCGTCCGAAATCGAGACATGGTGTCTTGGGTGGTGAACTCAACGCCGCGCTTTATTTTACCAAAACTGCGAAATGTAAATAAATTTTAAACAATCATTTTTTTAATGAGATTCAAACCCACAATCAATTATGTAAAGAGTCAGATACGGTTTCACTGCGCCACTATGATCTGGTTTTTATGTTATAATATAATATTTTTTTATAAATAATGCAATATTTAAAAGTTGTGTCTTTCGTTTAGTTCATATGTACTTAACTTTTCATATTTTTTAAACAAGTGCAAAATTAGTAGAACTGACTAAGAAAGAAAAAAAATTAGACGGCTTAAAATGGTCCGCACAAAGGCATGTAAATAATATTAATAAACAGCATTATATATACAAAACATTTGTTCGAGTCTAAAATACCTTTTGCTTTGTTAGTAAAAGGCAGGTATTTTATGTGAACAAAAGTTTAAGTCCCACTTCTACATTTAGAATGTATACGCATACATCTACCATTTTTGAGCTTATATAACATAGATAAAATATACTACAAATAAACTATATTTTTATATAAGTAATTTTAGTCTGTATAGAAATAAATACTAAATATATTAAAAATCTTTTAATATAATTATAGGGATAAGTTAATATAATATTATTACTTATTCATTTAATCAAAGATCTTATAATTAATAGGCTGAAGAGGTAAATACAATTATTTGTGGGTTCGATTCCCACTCCGTGGAATGCATTCATTTCTGCACTCTATTAAAACAGAACGCGGTTCAACACTCAACATGTAATGTCTCAATTTCGGACGGAAAATTAAACGGAGATACTTATCCTTTGGTTGTTACTAATTATCCTGACACTAAAAAAATATATAAATAAATACAAATACATATTATCTTTCACTATAGAATACTAGCGAATCATTACGAAATATTAAATAGAAATATCATTAATAAAAAATAATTTTATTTTAGTAGTTCAAGGTGATGTTTTGAATAAAATTTAATAATTCAAACTTTCAAATAGATTACGATTTATAAAAACAATATGGACAAATTTATATATGCAATATATTTTAAGCTTCATCACTCGAATGCACTTTGCATACATTTGTACCTCGTTATAAAATCAGTCGCCGTAACTCGGTAATATTGTAATCGGCTTACGACTCTCCCTTTATGAATAATCTCCCAGTGAATTTGATTTTATATGTATTTAAGTAATCTTTTCTATATTGATTTATATAAAATTTAATAAAAGTAACTTTTGAACTCATTTCTCAGTATTATATTTAATTAAAACTTAGAGAGGAATCTAATTCTTATTAATTATTCTTTTTTGATTGTGATTATGACTTTGTCTTTGTTACGTAGGTACAATTATATTTTTTATCACGCATTTCTCTTTAAGTAAAATTCCCTTTAAAGAAACTGTATTTCCTTTTTTGTCAAGGCCGCGTTAAACTCTGCGTTTAACTGCGCGATTTGGCGTACCGGTATGAGGTAATGCAAATGTTTGAATACATTCATCTCCAGGTAGAAATTGAATCTGCAACAATAAATTTACAAAAAGAATCACAATCAGAAAAACCAGATTAGTAATTAATATTTTGAGTTCATATTAAACAATCGACCAGTAAAAAAAACACTGCTAGGTTTTAAGTGGCTCTAAAAGCATTTAATAATAGACATCCCATTATGCTTACTCAAGAATATCACTTAAGGAACTCTATGTCAGTCAAGTTTCAGTTTCATATAGCAGTAGTAAAATTCAAACGGTGATATCTTATATAGGTACAATGGTATAATAAAAAAATGCTCAAGCGAGTCTTATATCTTAGGAGATGTAAGAATTAGTTAAATACCTAGCACCAAAGCAAGCCAAATTATAAATTTTCGAAAAAAATTAATGGTTTGAAAATGTTTGCCCTAAATTCGAATAATTGTGAATCAGTATATCTATATTATTATGTAGTATAAAAATTAAAATAAATGCCTGTATTTCAAAAATTAAATATACTGTAGTACATAATGAGGTCTTCGACTTTCACAATTTTTACACATTATGTATATTATTGTATAATGTATATATTTATTGTATAATGCTGTAAAAATAAAAATTACATATATTTCATAACCTAACTATCATACTTGTAAATGCAAGATAGTACTCGTTAAATTTAATTTGTATGCAAAATAGATGTTATGAAGAGAGCTGCCATTCGTATCAGACAGTTTACTTTTTATAGATATATCAAAGACTGGACGATAAAAGCTTATTTTTACATTTATTTATTATTCGTCACTTCACTACGAAAACAAATGTGTTTACAGTCACATCTGCAACAATTAATACAACTGCAGTAAAAAAAGACGTGTTTAATATGGAATTATTTTTGAATCTATAATAATAGTGGAAACCGAACCCACAACTAATGGCGTTTACAATCAGACGCTGTGTCAATTTCTTTTAAATAATAATGTACTCTTTTTCGCTATTATTTTTATTATCAGCTTATACTCTTATCATGTCTTTTATGGATGCTTAGTTAAAATAAATTAGAAGTATGTAGGTAACTTAATTCATTCTCACTTACATGTTTTGTTTTGTCATACAATCAGTACATTTGGGTGCTGCTTGATTTCAGTTCTATATATACAAACTTAGTACATACATAGAAATTTGTAACTATCGTACATTATCACTTACCATGTCATAATTCTAACTATTTTAATTTTGTGTCATAGAGTACTGTTTCATTATTGGGGTCATTCCGATTGTACTGAATTAGGTCGACAAAATTATAGTCACTTAATATATTCCTTAGAGTAACAACTTGCAACTGCTATTTGCATATGGTGCGAGTAAAATATTATATGTATATTGCTATAAGTTTTAGAAGCTAAGTTATATTATGAAATAAGAATTTTATTTGAGGACGGTGTGGCACAATAGGACAGCAGCTTTTGACCTGTAAGCGCGATCGGTTGTACTTTCAATTCCCACTCAAGATAATGATTATATTTTTTAAATGAAACTATTTTAACCGGATTAATCGCGTATATTTTGGTATTCGAAAATACATTTTGGATACCTGACGTTTCGAACACTCACTTACCTGTGACCACGGACTACTGTAAAGTGTTAGAAACGTCAGGTGTCCAAAATGTATTTTCGAATACCAAAATATACACGATTAGTCCGGTTAAAATATTTTCGTTTAAAATGTATAAAAATCGCGAAAATCAAAGATCTTATATTGATCACTCTGCTAAGACAAAGCGCGCCATTGAATTCCGCCACTCAACATGCAGTATTTCAAATTAGGCAGTGAAGAAAGCGGAGTGTCTTAACATGAGGTACTTCTTTCCCATCTTGCTATGCGGGATAAAACAGTGAAGCTACAAAATATTTATAAAATTCAATTAAGGTAGGTAAGAAATATTGTTAGACAATTATCTAAATTAATTTAAACTATATATTATGTGGAGTGGGCAACGATAATTTAATGAAAACTTAGTCTATTCTCAACTCACCACTCAATTAGAACTATTGATTTTGGGAAGGAGTTCAACTGATGTGTGCCTAACTGAGCCGTTCAAAAACTATATGCGAACAATTTAACTAGCACAACTAACAAGGCATTTTCTTAAAACAAACGACAAAAATTATATTTACTTTTATTATTTTCACCATAGAATTTGAAGCTATAAAGTATCGTATTATTTATCTTACAATAAAGTATTTAAATTATATTAAAAGAAAAAACGTTTGACGCCGTTTTATAATGTGCTTGGAATGAGGTGGTATACCTGAGAAGTATATTTATCAGAAGTGGAAGAAAGAAAGAATGGTGAAAAAGATTTATAAAGCAAAAATGAGCTGTATGAGTGGTTGGGGGAGACCTCGGTTGACTGTCTAATCGATGATACTGTGGGATGGTCACGTAAAAGGTATGAGGCAAAGGTGAACGCGTGGTTTAAGCCCACGCCACCTCCAGCAGCGGCACGTGTTGCGGTGCCGGCTGCGACTCGCGCACCGACGGCCCCGCGGCCCTCCCCGCGCCCGCAACCCCCTCAGGGTAGTCCCGCGAGCGACCTCTCGCTCGTTATGGACTTTGCCGGCGCACTCAATTTCATCGAACTCGGCGTGTTCGCGGCTAAGCTGCGCAACACAAACGGTAATAACATGGCTCGCCTACAAGCGAGCACGCCACTCTTCTGGAAGCCATCGTAGGCTTCCAGGCTAAATAAATCCCTTAAAATTTAAATTTGATGGCGGTCAATAATAGATTTACCCCTCGGCCCGCTGATTCGCGTCTTGCGCGCGTAAAACCATTAGCCCTAAAAATCGCGACATTCAACGCAAACGGTGTCACAGGCCAGAAAGAGCTTATGAGTGAGTACGTCCACTCAAGACAGTTAGATTTCTTCTGTATACAAGAGTCCTTTCTTAAACCTAGCGTTCGCTCTCCTGGCATTGCGAACTATAGGATTGTGAGGAATGACAGGGCCACCGCAAGAGGTGGCACTATGATTTATTACAATAAGAAATTACATTGTATACCGCTAGACCCTCCGTCGCTTGCTAACATCGAAGCGTCAGTGTGCCAAATTTATATGACAGGCCATCAGCCAATAGTCATAGCCTCGGTGTATCTCTCGCCGAACAAACCAATACTAGAAAGCGACATCAAGTCGCTCTTAGATATGGGTGACTCAGTCCTTCTGACTGGGGACTTAAATTGTAAACACATCAGCTGGAATTCGTCGAAAACCACGTAAAGACGTAAGGCTCTCGACGAAATAGCTGTCAAATACAATGCGGCCGTCATCGGCCCCCCCACCCCCTCCCGCTTTGGCCCCTCAGGCACGCTGGAGGTGTTAGATATTGCGATCCTTAAGAATGTCGCCCTCTGGCAACACTCTATCGAATCGCAGCCGGAACTAGATTCGGATCATAGACCGGTGTTAATCAAACTAGGTACGGAGCGCCCCTCAGGCCCTACGACCAAAACAATTACAGACTGGAAGAAGTTCGCAAAGCTTCTTCGAGCCAACAATTCTCCACTTAAGGAGCTAATTCCAGGCATCACTGACTCGGTTGATTTAGCAATAGACGCGGCTAATCAATTCTCAGATTACATACACGATACGATCCTCAGCTGCTCTAAAGAGATTACAAACGTACCGCAAGGACGATTTGAAATCTCAGAAAAGCTCAGGAGGTTAATAAGGCGTAAAAACGCCGCAGCCAGACGACACGACACATACCCGACAGACGACAACCGTAGGGAACTGAACAGGTTGAGGAGGAGCGTTCGACACGCGTTCGACATACTCCGCGGCGAGTCGTGGGACAAGAGACTAGAGGGACTCGCGCCTTCGCACCAGGCTTTCTGGGCGCTGTCGCGAGCCTTCAGGTCGGACGGTCTCGTGACTATGCCACCTCTCATTAGGCCCGACAATTCTATCACCGCCGATGACACTGAAAAAGCGGAATGTTTAGCCGACAGTTTAGAGGCTCAATGTTCCCCCAGCGATCAGCCTTGCGACCCGGACCACCTAGCGAAGGTGGACTCCGAGGTTGCAACCTGGGCTTCTCTACCTCCCTCAGGTGAACCTCTTCGCCCAACCTCCGCCGGTGAGGTTCAAAATATCATTAAGAACCTGAAAGACAGGAAGGCCCCGGGGCCCGACGGTCTTAATAACAGGATGTTAAAAACGTTACCGGCCCAGTTCGTGTCCTTACTAGTACTCATTTTTAATTGCCTCCTCAAATCTTGTACCTTCCCAGATCAATGGAAGGAGGCAATAGTCATAGGTATTCCGAAGCCGAACAAGCCGAGGAATCTCCCCAGCAGCTACAGGCCTATCAGCCTGCTGAGCTGCCTAGGCAAAATTTACGAGAGGATAATTCTCATTAGACTCTCCGAAGCGGTAGAGACGAAACGTCTGCTCTTAGACGAGCAATTCGGGTTCCGCAAGGGCCACTCCGCCGTACACCAAGTGCATCGGCTAGTAGAACACATAGCCAGATATAATGTTAGATACCGTGTCCGCAGCTCCACTGCGGCCATTTTTCTCGATATCGCGAAAGCGTTCGATAAAGTTTGGCATAGTGGCTTGATTTACAAGCTGCACAATGCCGGCCTCCCGGATCATTTAATTCGCGTCCTCAAGGACTATCTCTCAAACAGATATTTCCGATTTAAAGTGGAAGGTACACTCTCCACTCCCCGACTAATTCGCGCCGGAGTCCCTCAGGGCTCCACGCTCTCTCCTATACTGTATGCGCTGTACACCAGCGACATACCGAGAGTCAACAATGTCCATCTGGCTATGTACGCCGACGACACCGCCCTATACACCACTTCCCGCCACTCTTTCGTCATTGCCGAGAGACTCCAGGCGGCCGCCGACGCCCTAGGCGCTTGGTACCGCAAATGGAGGATCGAGGTCAATCCCGAAAAGAGTGCCGCGGTATTGTTCCCTCGACTGAAACATGAAACGGTCTCTACCGTATACCTAACTAACAAGCCAATTCCATGGCAAAAACATTTCAAGTACCTCGGAGTCACTCTAGACTCCCGACTCTCCTTCAGAAAACACATTAGTCGAGTGTGTAATAAAGCCCGCTTCTATCTTAATAGATTGCACCCCTTAATTTGTAAACGCAGTAAAATGTCACTTAGAAATAAGCTGACATTGTATAAAACCTGCATTAGGCCCGTCCTCACGTACGCTTGTGTGGCGTTCGCGCACACCGAGCCTAAACCACTTCAAGTGGTTCAAAACCGATTTCTACGAATCGCATCGGGTTCCTCCTGGTACGTTCGAAACATAGACTTACATAAGGCTTTCGAACTGGAATCGATAAAAGAGTTCTGCAACGGCCTAGCCAAGCGCTATTACGAGCGCGCAGATACTCACATAAATCCCCTCGTCGTACGGGCGTGCGATTACACCCCGTCCGCGCATCCTAAACTTAGACGCCCGCGTAGCGTCTTATTAGACCCCGACGACCCCATTACGGTAGCAAACGGGAAAATGTTGGTAGGAAACACTCCACCAACACTACACACATACACCGCCGTCGTCGGAAACGACGGCGAAGTCCAGCTTACGTCACGGCCCGTCCGCGCGTTGGCGCGGCCGGGTCCAACGGTTAGGGACTGTAATAGGCTCCCTTAGAATAGTTAAAAAATTCCCCCAGTCGCGACTTCACGCCGCGGCTGGCTTGTGTTTTTAGAGTAGGGAAAAATCCCCCGCCCGCTCGCCGACCGCAAGCCGAGGTTCGAGCCCCGCAGGGTCGCCCTTGCGGTCGTCGGCTTCCTCTCAAGCAGACACGTCAGTGCTTGCTAATACTTCGCAGGGCTAGAGTACCCTCTTCCCTCCCCCTCCCGGTGTCGCTGTAAAGACCAGTTAAGGTCAACAGCATTTAACTCAAGGACAGAAAAAAAAAAAAAAAAAAAAAAGGTATGAGGGCTCCTTTAAGGGCATGTGTGATGAGATTAACGACTGTGGAAGAGGCGTAAGAAGTATGCAGGATTCGTAGCGTTTGGCGCTCCGTCCTTTCCGATTACCTCGTTAGAGATAAAGCGCGAAGAAAGTAAATATTCTATAATAATATATTAGAAATATAATAGATTATTAAAGTAAATATTACGTATGTGATACGATTGACAATAATATATTTTGTAAAAAGTGACGTTAGCGCACACGTCGCTGAGGTTACGTATATTTTATAGTAGAAATAATCAAATGGTTTCAATAAAGAAATGTTAATTAAAAATCTGACAATTTAAAAGTTCTCCCGTGTAGACAAATATTCTAGATACATATCAAGTAGATGCTTCATTTATTAGTACATTAATCTCAGTAGATGTCTTGCTTGTCTTTAGCTCGGTATCTGTTTCCGCAAACAACGATCAACAAACGTTTGGAATTGAACTCCATTTGCATATAAAGTACTTGTTGATACATGCGTAAAGCTAAATGTTAAAATTATGTATTAAATATATATTAATGAAATTTTCTTTATACTTGTTATAGAGACACTAAAGTTTTCAAATATAATATGAAATAGTCTGAATTTAAATAGGAATAAATCTTTTAAAAAACAAGCATTCTTCATAATGTATTGTATTTTACAATTCACTTCCTTTCATTTGATACCTGTATTAGGTGGGTTGTGCAAAAATATATAATCCGACAATTTTTGCGGCGACCATTTTGGATTAATGAAAATATTGATTACAATTTTATTGTTATCAGAAGTCAAGTCGTATTATAAATTTTAACATAATCGCAATCTGGTGATTAAAAAAATGTAGCTACAATGAATAATAAGGCTATAACATTTCCTATGAAAAAGTTAAAAAACCTATCCTGTTTTTGTCGTCGTATAATATTTGACAGAACGTGCTGTGGCGTCGAATCAAAATTGTAACAACTGAATTCGAGATTTTTCGTTCTCTTTCTTTTTATCTCACATGGTAGGGTAGACAGGAAGTACCTGGTTTCAAGACACTCCGTACTCTGTTTTTCGCCTAATTAGAGATACTGCGCGTTGAGTAACAGAACTCAGTGGCAATCGAACCGACAACCGATCGTGTTTACAGTGACGCACAACGTCCCACTGCACCACGACCAGCCTCTTATTTAATTTCATTTAAAATAATAATGAGCATAATTTTTCTAATGAAACCAAATGGCCTTGTCATGTAAAAAAGTAAAACAAATCTTTATATTATAAAACTGAACAGTTATTCTGTACAGTTATTCTAATTAGGAGATTCATGGGAAGACTGTAATATATAAGACATCACGTCACGGCCAATAAGACCAGAGAGCATTAATGAAAAATGTTACAAAAAGGTCAGAAAATATATTTTTCAATTGTATCACAGATAAAGTTATGCGGGTAGAGGTATTAGATAAATTATTTAATTCGTAATAATTTTGTTAACTTAATCTATATCAAAGGAACAAAGATAAGAACATCATATTTATTGTCACTTTGTTTGGTAATGTCACATAAGTCGAAGAGATAATTTCGTTAAGAATATAAAGTCAAAACAATCTTACTATGCTTTTATAGCAAAATTACATTTGATTGCTATTTTTCGCACACGCCATTCATTTTTAAACACACAATATCATATGCCACCCACCTGCGAAAGTCACTCACATTCTAAATGAGGTATATTGTCAACTTTCTTTTTATTCATATTTCCAGTAATACTATCTACTTGCGTGTGTATTGTTTGGTACTTTATATATTTTTTACTATTTTTTTATGTGTATATTTTAATAAAAAATAGTACTTTTTCGTGTTGTTGATATTGACGTTACGACGTGACGTGACTACGGGGCTATCAGATATTTTAAAAAAAACTAAAGATTTCAAAATAAATACCAAATAAGTTATAGTTTGCTTAATGCCACTATTAGACTGTAGTGTAATAAATATCACAATAATAACATTTAATTCAAATAATATTTGAAAAACAAATTAAGAAGATATTAGTACATGATAGCGAAAAAGCACATTTTACTTTCCTCGAACGCTAAGTGGCCATCGGCGAAGATTACAGCCTCTAAACGCGTAACGGAAAATGGAAAATGCCCACGCCATTTTATAAAACCTTTAAAACTTACTTTTAAACATCAAAATATATTTTTTACATCTTCATGACACAGCAAAGACTTTAAAGTAGCTTTTGCATTTTTCCGGCAGCCTTTATATGCATTACTTTCTGTTTCTAAGGGACGTTATTTGTATATATATTATATATAACAAACTATTATTTACAAAAATATTGCACGAAAACTGCAAGAGTTTTCTTTTACAGCTTCACGCTTTATTTCGCGTAACAGGGTAGTCGGATTGAGTCTGGTGTCAAGGTACTCCGTTAAGGGTTTTGGAGGATTGGCAGAATTGTTTTTTGCTTTAACTGTAATTGTATGTAATTATTATATAAATTTTAATAAAATACAAATAATTTAACTTAGTGTGTACCGTAGGGAGCTTGATAGATTGTGCAACGTTATTGTCTAGAATAACCTCGTTTCTAAAACACTAGATTGGTTTGTTTTATTTCCTGCTATTGAAAACAACATAATAAAAGGCTCATTGCAAAGGTGCGAGATGACACCATAATCCTGATATCGTGAGCAATTTGCTGGCATCATAAATAAATCTCTTTGAGCAAGATTCTTCATTTATGCTTTATTTTGAAAAAAAAAGTAATTTTGATTATAATTTGTTGTAGACATCATTCGAGCCTTACGGACAATATCAAAAATATTAATTGTTCATTTTTTAAAGTAATATGAATGTTTTTATTATTTATCGACATTTAACGCATAAAATGGTGATTTTACTAAAAATCAAGGGATCATTTTTATCTATGCTTATTATTCAAATACTACCTATTTGTTTTATGATGGATTTATTTAAAAAGGTGTGTGTACTAGTACGAATAAAATGTTCTACAAACGGTATGAAAATTTCTCAGTATTTTGTCACTTGAGTAAAACACCATAATATGTAACACCTGTTAACATGAAATACTTGCTAGTGACATTGTCATAATATTTCTAATCCATATATTCGCTGTTATCATTTATTACCATAATTTTGTATTAGATATTTAATATATGTTTAAACTAACAAATATATATAAAATCTTATATCACAAATTTAAATGACATAGATAAATATGTTTATTAATGTGTCCGAAATCGAGACATTTTAACGGAATGCAGCGAACAGAGTGTCTTAGCACTAAATTCTCTCTCATGGGATAAATATGAAGCTGCTTTTAATATTTAATTTAAAATTATATCTTACATTTTATTCGTTTTTTGTTTTCACTGATTCATCACTGAACTTGATAGTATCCACTGAAACCCAGGGGAAGATATGAGACGCCGCAGGATCGCTCGCGTATACCATGTCGCTTCGGTGGACGTCTCTTGCTACCGTTGCCTATATCCTTCGGGGCTTTCTCTAGAGCACTCTCCCTGATGACTTGTATGCTGATCACTTCGACCCGCCTCTAGGGTAGAGGGAGTTTTAGTGCCGCATACTGCCTACTCCTACTCCCTAGCCTACAACGGCGGAACGGGTCTGCATTTGCACTTGACCCGCACACCCGTTTCTCGGCCTTTTTCAGTGCGATAGCTGACTCGCAGAAGGAGACTATTACAGACCAGTTTCTTTCGCCCCTATCACATTAGCTATTGAGAGATTCCTGTATACTTTAACCATCAAGGCGTGGCGTTGTGGGAACCAAGCAGGCCATTCTTATAGTGTGTAATGCGCCAAATCAAAATTTCCAAATATCTTTCATTTGTTTGTTTATAAAAACCAAATCTGGCCTAGATAGGCATTAATATGTGTTGAATTTCATTATTTTTACATAATAGTTGTCAGATTTAGGTTTATCATCAATTTAATTTGAAACTACAATTTTAAATGACACGAGTGGAGTAAAGTGCATTCATTAGTGCTGAGCAACGACATTAGAACTTCGTGACCTCATAAACAATGTACGTCACTAGCTGAAACAATGTTGATTGTTTCGCATCACTGATTATAATGTGATTCTGCGCCGGATGTTATAATGACGTGTTATTACATTACTAAGCCAAAAGGCAGACGTATTCCATTTTCTTATTATAATTAATAAGGAATTAGGTGTTTTGTATACATTTATGTAATTTTGCTTTATTAAAAAAATAATTGTATATATCATATATAATATTTGAAATCGGAAAGCGGAATACAGAGTGGGTTGATGTTATTTACCTCTTGTCTACTCCCTATGAATATGCGGTATAAAACCTTTAACCTAAAAAAAGGAAATAATAAAAACTTGATTTTTGTACATATAGCATTCTTTGTATAAATTCCTTGATAGCGCAGTGGATCAACGTTGGGCTGTAAACGAGATTGGTTGTGGGTTTGATTCCAACTCTGATTGATTGATTTATTCTCTTTACTCTTACTTACTTACATTATTTAGACGAAACGGAGCATTGAGTTCATCACACAACTCGTAATGTCTGTTTCAGGTGGTGAGTAGGGAACGGACTACATTGACACTACCATGTCTCTGATTATCCTATTGTAAGATATGATTAAAAGTTGTCTAAATAAAAAAAAATAAGAAAAATTTTATAAAAATAATCAAACAGCATAACAAAGTTAAGTACGATATGATTTTATTTACACGGATTTTATTTATTCAATGTAATACATTTAACCTCGCTAATGGAAGTGAGTGAGGATCTTATAAATTATATTATTTCTGGTTGTCTGTAAAAGATGAAATGGGTAGCCCTGTGCTACTTTCCATAACAATTAAAGTAATATTTAATATGTTTTGTGGGCATTAGTAATAATTTTTTACAAAGTATATGTTATTTGTATGTACACTTTAAGTTATTTATTTGGGTTATTTTGCTCGAATTTGAATTTCGTATATATTTTTTAGATTTAGATAAATAATAAATAAGTTGTGACGCTTGTAAAAGTATATCTATTTTGTTAAATCCGTCTTTACTGCGAAAAGAGCATTATAATTTTATTAAATACAGCCTTTATTTGGAATTTTTCAATTCTACTCAAATATTATCTATGTTTAGTTGGTAGACGAACCATACTAAAAGAGAGAGAAATTATTTAAGCATTTAACTGTGAAACATAAAATCATTAAAAAAATAAAAAAAGAAAATTGAAAAGCCCTTCTAACAAATTAATCCCTTTGAAAAATCTAGATTACAATAAAAATCAGGGACAATTGTTAAAAAACGCTCGAAACGCAATATCATCATCGACTTTCTTATAGTTGTAATGAAGAACCTAAATTTTATTCCGCTAAAGAGCTCTGAATACAAACGCTTTTGACGTGAGATCAATCAACTAAATGTGACCTGAAGCCCAGCTTTGAGAGCGCTGGAACCGTGACATTTTTTTTCTGAATGGAATATCTATTACACGTAACATCATCCTTTGTACCTGTCCTCTGCTTTTTATCGGAATCATGTTAGCGATGCATGTGACATCTTTAAAAGGTAATAAATATTAGTCATTTATTAAGGTAAGATATAACATGTATGGCGTGACTCAGTGGGGCAGCGTGTGAACGTAAACCCAATCGTTTATTGGTTCAATTCTTACTAGAGGAATTTTCTTTCATTCTTCGCTGTAGTAAGACAAAGCGCATTGAATTCCTGCACTCAACTTTGCGTCTGAAATCCGGGCGGAAAATGAAAAATGAAGTGTCTTAACCATGTACTATACTTGTGTACACACACACAAGTATATATATATATATATATATATATATATATATATATATATATATATATATATATATATATATAATGTATATATACATATATGTATGTATGTAAATTTTGTACTTTGATCATTTTAAAACTTAATTAAAAAAAATAAAAAGAAAGAAAGAAGAAAAAAGCAAAATAAAAATATTTTTCTACAATCTTATACATTGAGCGAAGTCTGGTATTAAAATACATCTAGTGTACATTCTTATTTCTTTTGCTACTTTTTGTTTGAAATATGCGGTGATGCCACTCCGGGTCCAAATACTAATTTTACTATTGATTGAGTTACTTTCTAGATAGACAGTTAGACAAATATGTGCCATCCACATCGTATTCAATTTGCAATGTAAATTTAAATAAATAAGTAAATATAATTAATTATGTATTTATTATAGCAAAGTTAGTTTCTGTAAAATTACTCAAATTATCTACGGTTTCATGTTATTGTGATCGCCACGATCCTCTTACAACTTATTAGATGTATAACGTAACATATTAAATTCATTCGTGAATTAATTAAAATGATATTATTCATATATATATACATACTTATTGTTATTTGAATTAAAATAAATTACAAAAAAATAATGAATAAATGCAGGTGTACACCTAAACTAACCACATTACATGCAAATTTAAAATCTTAAGGTTATCCCTACAACTATATTATACAAACATACTATATAAACAATGCAGGAATCTCACAACTCTATACAAATAAAAAACATTTTTAAAAGCCTTACCTTGTGTCGCCTAATGGAGTACAATCGATCTTCATTTTGACAAAACCCTTTTGTTTTCAGCAAATTAACCGTATACCGTATTATAAAGACGCCTTTGAAGAAATTGAATTGAATAGCGACACATGCCAAAATACAGCTTTCGAGGTGAAGATCATTATAGAACGAGCTCTAAGCTTTCATCATTATATAGATTTCAGAAATTTCATCGTATTGAAATGATTTAATTTGAATTTAATGAACATAATTAAATTATTCTGATGAGGATTATGTTCATGAACATAAAATAATTTTCTTATATTAAATCAATTAAAGTAAATTCTTTATGATATATGTTAACTACTTAGAAAATAACAGAATCACACATACACGATACATTTATAAATTATTTATTTATACTCCATAACATGATTAACTCCAACAGCCTAATAAAATACTAAGGGCACGTTTCCTGCACCTATGTTTTAAAAAAGAATTAAATAATGATTGACAAGAATGGATATTTATGGATAATATCGAAGAATCATTGTTTCCAGATCCACAACAGTGTTCTGCTGATCATTTTAATCAATTTTTAAAATATAAATCTAAAATAAAAATTCTTCACGTCAATATACGTAATATAAATTGTAACATTGAATCACTTCCAGTTATGCTAGAAAGAATTACTTGTCAAATAGACATCTTAATTCTGCCTCAATGCTAGTTAAGTAAGGCATCTACTTACTCTAGCAGTATTGCCAGGCTTTTCGTTTAAATCAAGACACAGAAACCAAAATGATGATATAGCTGTATAAACCAATGACACTTTTAGCTTTGAAGGTACTGTATCGGATCTTAGTGAAACAAATGGCCTCCAAATCAGATTTTCATATTCTTTTGTTATCGTTACCATGTATCGTTCACCTTCTTACTACTGGATTACTCCTGGGTTACACTGTTGTATACGTAATCGTGATATACTATTGATAAAACTATAAAAAATATTCAAATTGAAATACATCGTACCATATCTTCTAATAGATAATTTTTCTTCTTAAGTCCCATTCTTTACAATAGTATAAAAAAAATATTTACCTTCTAACTTTTCATCAATACAAAATTAACTTAAAAAATTGGTTATTAAAATTAAATTATGATCAGACAGAAGATCTCCTGATTGCCTAACAATACTTTCGATTATAAGTATAAATACACACACACACACACACTGTTGTGTCATCCACACTCATATACACACAAACACAAACATATGCTCACGTTATCCTCATAAACTTACACAAAACCATATATTAACCTTTGTATTAATTCATAAGATCTTATTATTATTTGACAGTATAATGAATGATATTATTAGTTTTGATCGTTACTTTGGTTCTAATAACTGCGACTCAGTTTCATACTAATGCAACTATCATCGATATAAGATGTTATAATTATGTACCAAACATTATAATGAATAAATTTTATTATTATTGTTAATGCTATAATTTTATTCCTCGGCGAACCTAGTGTAAAATACTCTCAAACTAAGCGGAGTGATAGAGCTCAGTGGCGTGCCATTAAAGAGGCCTATGTCCAGCAATGGACGAAAAGGGCTGAAGGTGACGCTTTGCAAAGTTTACATCCCAACATCATGTTCCAATGATAACTTCAGTATTATTTAGTTAATAAATATATTGTAACATATTAATTTCATAATAATATTAAACATCGACATAAAATAAAAAAACATCGTATTACAGCCAGGCGTTATGCCACTATTCCAGAATAGTTTCATCTATTTTTTTAACTTATATTAAACTGCATTGTATGGTTTAGTCTTCTTTATGTTGTAAAAGTATATAATATAAAAATACATCTAACTTAAATCGCTATCTGAGTAACAAGAACGAATTATAGTTATTATAAATAGGTGTGTTAACAATTCTCACAAGACAGATTCATAAAAGCTATGTATTAGTTATTCAAAGTGAACCCACACAGAAACTTACGCTTGGCGTTGTGGTTGTCCTGGCATTTATACAGCCAGTGACTCGCCTTAAACTATTTTAATAATTATACCTACGGTTTTGCAAAAGCGATGCCCTCATATTTACAATATCAATTTTGTATATTTAATGTATATTATGCACATATATACAAACAAAATACTAGTAATTTAACTTATTTAGTATAATAATAAAACGCATACTTACACAAGTTATCATTAAGTAGTAGTAATGTATAGTATATGTATACTCCCGAATCCTTCTACTATCTTTTAATGACTTAAGGAAAATATTTTTAAAGTCTTCAAGGTGAAGCTAAGGGTCCATTTCAGTCTGTGATTGTGAAAAAGGTAATTTTCTCGAACTTAATTAGAGTTACAGCAATATTACAGTCGTACACTAAAAATTTTAATCTAAAAAGTTGTTTCATTAGGCCGAGCGACGGCCGTCAAGCAGTAGGTAACATTACATAATGAATTTCTCGATATTTGGGTTTTGTCTATCTAATTTATTTTTGTTCAAACAATATTCGTTTATTATCTTAGAAATATAGTACCAGCATAATTAATTGCTTTTTTTGTGATTATGTTTCCAATTTTATTAATACAACTATTTAATGAAAAATCATTGATTTTCATTAATTATGTCTAACTTTATATTATTAATAACAATACCTTATCCTAATACCTTAAAGAAACGATACGAATACGAAACGGTAGTGATTTCTTGAGATGTAACAAGGACCGTAGCTACTAGCAACCGTAGCATTTTGAGTTACTCTTTATATACTACTAGCTCTGATCACGACTTGTTTCGTATAAAATTAACATTCCTGGATATTCTCTTTATAACGTTAAATTAAAAGCCCAATTTACTCCTTATGAAATCAGCTATCAGCCAGTCAAATCAGTCAGTTCCAGGTTTAACCGGAACAGGTAGACAGACCAGATATACGTGCAAAAACTGTTATTTAAGTATACAAGTTGATACACATACGTTGCATATAATATGCAATCAGTAACATGCGACTATTTGCATATGCTTTCGTAAGGAATGGATAATAACAAATATATCTAATATAGTGTTTTTTCCTAAGTGTGATAAGTAAATGCTCGGCCTTTTAATATTTTTACCGTGCGGGACCAAGAAGCATTTTATGACTAATTTTGTCTATGGCGAGGTAGTTTTTTACACTTGTTATGACAAGTGAAAGGAAACACCTAGTATAATAATGACCATATATTTTGACCACCAATCATGACAACTAACTTATATGTCTTGTATTTATTGCAACGTTTACAGAAAGAAGCTTTAATTAGTTGTTCGTAAACATAAACAGCGTATTCAATATACAGCCTATATCGAATACACTATGTGTTATCAAAGGAGGAGGGGTATGGATTAAAGTCAATCTTATATATACGTATGTGTTAAAGTACATTTCAAAGGGCCCAGGGGCAGGCTGTGTAACAGTTACAGATGCAACCTCACGTAACTTGTCCCACCCCTCTAAAGATAGAATTACATTACAATAAATCCTATCGTAGGCAATAAATATCTATCTAGGCGCTAGTGTGTGTTTCATACAATATACATTGCTGTTTAAATTTAAAATGTCGTTTAATGTTTTCAATTTTAAACTGAATGTTATTGTAACTTTATTTGAATTATTTATGATTTTACTAAATACAGTAATAATTAGTTAAAAAAAGTCCATATTTCTCCTCGCATACGCTACACACTAGTATTAACTTAATATTTTCACCTTATATTACCAAGGCAATCTTTGAGCCCGGTCGTGGCGCAGTGCGACAGCGTAAACGCGATCTGTTGTGAGTTCGATCTCCACTCGGAGGAGTGACTATATTTAAAATTATTTGCACTTTCTCGATCTGGTAAGACAAAGTGCGGCGTTGAGTTCCACCACTCAACATGCAATGTCTCGAATTCGGTGGAATGCGAAGCACGGAGTGTCTTGACACTAGGCGCTTTCTGTCTTCCCAGCTATGCAGGATAACGCTTAAAGCTAAAAAAATGCCAAAAGAAAGAATATTATAGAACCGATAATGCTTACTTTTATTCAAACACTTCACATAGGACATAAAAATTAAATTAGTTTCTAATTAAACGTTTAATCAGAAAAAATGCATAGTTTATTAGTTACATAACATCTACTTGTATATATTTAATATAGGTTAATGTTAGTTAGACACATCTAAATGTCGTTGTTAAATATTTAATATAACCTGGAACACGTTTAAACAGTTATATTGGTCTAATAAATATTCATTATGCTTTGCTCATTTGATTTAATTCAATACAATCGATCTGTAGTTTGGGTAATATCAATTAGAATAGTGACGGCAGAAAGGATGTTTGAAAACATCAAAAACTATTTAACGTGATCCAAATGAATATTTTAAGCAATTTACGAAGCGGAAATCGAAATAACCTTGAGTTTATGCGAGAATTCAGTTTGTATACACGAAAAAGCACTTAGAACATTAAATATGGACAACGATAGCGACCGCGGCGGACGGAGCCGTCGGCTCATATCTGGAAGTCCCGAATATTAATGTAAGCCGGACAAAGACCCATCAAAATTATTTCACAACACAAACAAACAATGACAATACCGCCGATCCCTTCTACTCAGTTAAGCCAGTTGAAGTGACTCGAATTGTATTATTAGTTGCGAGCCCGATAGCCAATAATGGTTTAAATTTTGGTATTATTTTACAAAAGTTTACGTTATTAACAATTTGGTTAATTTCCACGTATCCACGTATTAATCTTTATTTTAAATTCTTTCACATAGAATGTTATAGTTTGTTTTATTTATATTTTACCTTAATAGACTCACTTTAGTCTACAAACACTAACAAACATTTTAGTTTTATATAAACTACTATGACTCGAGCTGAATAATTGGGTCTATTTGAAAATTAAAACTTTTTCTTTCTGACATCTCATTCTATATTTTAATTGATATTTTCATAAATATTTGTGAGTTAAAATTGTATAAATTTATCTGAGACATTATACAAATAAATTAAATTTAAGTACCTGTTTGTAATTATAAATAACCACATTTTACTATACATATGCATATAAAGTACCAAAATATTATCTGTCTGTCTATCTGTTCGCTCCGGCTAATCTCTGGAATGGCTGGATCAAACTGGATGTGACTTTCTTCACTGATACATAAGTAACGTAGTAATCCAGGGATATCAAATTCCATATATATATATATATATATATATATATATATATGCACAAGGTGTCAACATAATTTACTTTTGCAATAAACTCTCAAAGTTCTAATAAACTCTCCTGTGTGCATGTTTTAACGAGTTAACTTAGTTCTCAGCATAAATCTAGAAAATTTTTCTCATTACAATACTATGATTTTACCAGCGCAATATAAAAATTCAAACGTTCATAACTTGTTTATCTAGTTGTTTTCTATTATATTTAATAAAAAATGGCATTTTTGCAACTTAATTGTATTTAGATAAGCAACCCTATTTAAATTAAACAGGAGGGTTGACAGGTTGCGGAGAGGCTATGGGGCATTATACCCATGGGTGAGACATAATACACCTGCCAAAGCCTCTTAGGAATATAATTAAAAGTGTAACGTAAATATTTAATCACATTGTTAGTAGTTATATTGTGCTCGTAGCATTTGCAGAACGCGTTTAACTAAACGCGATAGATTTATGTATAAGTATTTGTGAATGCATACAATTAATATTAAAAAAGGGATATATATATATATATATATATATACTCAAATATTGAACTCTAAACCGTCATTAACAATCCGTTGAAGACTTTCTGCCTGAAATCAAATCATTCCGTGTTGAGTAGCGAACTCAATTCGAAGCTCCGCGATTTATTTCCTTATGTACCTACCATATGTACCTAAATTATATATATATATATATATATATATATATATATATATATATATATATATATATATATATATACGGACGGGACTATACACCTAATAAAAGTTAAAAGTTGCATGTTAGTGAAGACATTTTTTGACATTTCGAATTATTTATTCGTGTTATATTATTACAACAAAACGAAGACGATGCAACTTGATGAGATACATTTTTTTTTGTTCCCCATGTTTTTATCCCGCATGGCAGAATAAAATACTTCTACACTACGGCCGGCCTAGATATATTATAATTTAATACAATAGCTGAAATACCCAATAATTTGCAATAAACTGCAGAAATAGGGATTTGTTTGCCTTGCAGTTTGACTGCCGGCAGGACCTCGTATCTACGACGAGGGAAGAGAACTGAGAGGCTTTTATCGAGGTTGACCTCTATGCGCCATTTGGTGAGCTATTATCCCAGACGACGTATGACACGCTCATAGATTTTGCCCATGGTACTTAAAAAGTTGATCGGGTGATAACTGTTGGGTCCGGATTCCGGTTTCCCCGGCTTACGGATACATTGGCTTCTTTCCATTGGTCAGGAAACGAACATTATTTTATAAGAGTGTTAAAGATTGCTACGAGCAGTGGAATTATCTGAACGGGCAGGATTTTAAGGATCTTGTTTGTAACGCGATTTAATTATCGATTTGACCTCTTCAACTGAGGTCAGTGTGATGGTTTCTCCTACTGGTGGTAGCGACGCCCACGTTTCAACCCGTGTGTCCACCACAGTGACGTGATCTGGATCACACGGTTGATCGGAAGGGGAACATTGCTATTCTATATTGTATGATAGACATTCTGCCTTTGCTAGGTCTTCCGAGGCTCTCGTTCCGTCCGGACATGTAAGGGGGGGGGGGCATTTCTGCGATTGACTTATTTTTAAAGATCTTGGCCTGCGACCAGAACGCTAGGTGCAATGGCGAGACCGTTGCTAAGTGTTGATCTCAGTTTTCCTTTCGGAGTTCCACGAACCTGCCTCGAACCAGTCTCTGGAATCTCCAATCTTGCGGCGCTTCTTCGCGTTATAAGGTTTTTAAGATCGTGAGAGATCGCGAAGCGTCCGTCGAGGCGCGCTTCGAGTTCCCTTGAGCATTCATCGAGCGTTTCGCCTAATCGCGAGGTGAGGTTTGAAATGGCCGTTTCAGCTGTTACTGATGAGTCAAAACTATCCGATATCGGTTCAATTTGCGCATTGGAGTCGCGAAGATGTGACGCGAATGTTTTCCAATCTGATATAATAATTTGTCTGTGATCCGAATCTAATTCGGCTAGGACTTCAATAGAGCGTAATCTGAGGTAGACGCCCTGAAAAATGGCTGTATCTAAGATATCTAGACGGCCCCGGGGCCTAAACCTAGTGGGAGATAATGGCGCGACAATTTCGAATTGCAAGGTGCTAAGACTCGAGATCGCTTCTAGTTTGTTTGACTATAGTTCCACCTGGTGTGTTTGCTGTTTAGGTCACCTGCGAGTATTACCGATTCGCCTAACTCTAAAAGAATTTTAATATCTTTTTCTAGCATCAGTTTTAGGGGGGAAATATAGACTGAAGCTATTATTATCGGTGCGTGTCCCGTCATGTGCACTTTACAAATCGATGTTTCGATGTTTTTGAGTCCCGACGGCGGGTCTATAGCTACTACGTGCAATGATTTTCTATAAAAAAATAACGTGCCTCCTTTTGGGCCAATTCCGCCGTGTCTAATCGTGCGGTAGTTCGCGATTTTGGGGTCCCTATTACAATTTTCCAAGAACATTTCTTGAATTAACATAATATCGACATTTTGATTTGCTACAAAGTCTCGGACTAGCCCCATTTGGTTGCATAGGCCGTTAGAATTAAAATATACTAAATTTAGAGAACGCGGCTTGACTCGCGCGAGTCTAAGATCGGGCCTACTAATTATAAAAATACTGCTGACCGCCATTTGAATTTAATGGTTTTGCACTTAGAAGCGCATGATGAAGTGTGCTGGCTGATGGTTTGGAGTCTCCTCTGTGGGGCTCCGTCGGACGCTCTAAGTCCTCCTGCCATGTCGCTCATGTCAAGCGAGCTGACGAACGTGAAAACAAGATCGATGTCTTGTCCTAAATTATCCGCGGATTGACGTGGCGCTTCGGGCACCGGTTGCCTTGGCGCACTTAATATGAGCCGTCGTTCTATGGGCACACCAGTCTCATATAAGATATGGATTAAATACAATAGCTAAAACACACAATAATTGTGCAATGTACCTACCTACTGTCAATTTATGCGAGAAAAATATTTTTTATGAAGGCCTTCTCGTCTATGCCAGATAGTTCATGGCGTATTGTGTGAGGTACAAGCTGATGCAGAAGTAACAAACCCTGCTACAGGATGCCGTCTCTTCTTCTAAAGGAGAGAGATGTTAAATAAATTCTCGTCAGTTCTCGTGTAAAAATGTAGGCCTTTTTGGCCTTCGCCAAATGCAGTCCGCAGTCGAAAAATAAATACCAAAGATAGTAGGTTAGATGCACAATCGTTAAAAACAACCATATTCTTGATTCCCTTTTGGAACGCCTTGAGAAAATGTTTTTTTTCTGTACACTTTTCTTGTAGCTACCGAAGCGTGAAGATCATATCTATTGTGGATCGCTGTGAATGTAACCTGCACTGTTCCTCCAGATAAACGCGCTCTGCAAGTCTAGATGATGATTCTAGAATAAACACCTTTCGGGTCTCCCCTGTCAGTATTAGCTTGAATTGCTTGTAAAAAGTTTGACTAGTACTGGTTTATATAGTTTTGTGCACTTCACTGTAGAGCAACTTTGCTAGCACGAAGTCTTGTCATATTCTGGGCAGGGGGATATTCGGTGCTTATGAGCAGCACTGCGTTTGGAATTTAGTAAAGGCTACAATTTCTCTATGTTCTCCGCAAACCAATCCCGTGACTTTTCACTTGGAGACCAACAACCTCACTGGCTTTCTTAATCAGGAGCTTTTTGATCTTTTTCTATTCAGTGCCTAAGAAAGTTTTAGTATCATGCGTAGCAAAATCAGTACTAACTACGTGCTCAACTCCCATAACTTAGGCACAGTCCAATGTATTAAGAAAGTTTATTCTTTTTTTACGTATAGGAGTAATAAATCCTTCTTGGAATAGTGGATATATGTGCTGCAACTAGAAGGTGATCGTTGTTGCGGTATACGCTATGAAAGCTTCGTGTTTGAAGAGTTTTGCAAAAGTTCTTAGCACAAAGCTGGTGTTCTGCTCTAAATTCTAACAAACGCTGACCGTTTTCGTTTATGTTCTCCACACCATGTAAACCAATACAATTGGGCCATGCTTAGTAATGTTTACCAACACGAGAATTGATGTTCTCTAAGATGTAAAGGCGATCGTTTCTATTTAATCCCTTAATGGTTTCGGCGAGTTGATTGTTAAAATAGTCTTTTCAATCCTCTGACTATGCCAGAATTGGATAAGCATAAGCACAGATTAATGTAATGTAACCATTGGTGCTGTTAACTCTCAAGACCATTATACGCTCCGAAACTCCTCGAATATTCTTAATGCTGGCCATCATATCATTTCTGATCACAATACCGATTCCAAGTTCGTGAACTACTTCTTCGCGAACTTCTTTCTTCTCCTTCCAAAAGAACGAGTATTCAGATTCAAGAAAATTATCTTCCTCAAGCCTGAAGCAGGCTTCAGCGATTTTTGGAATTTTCCACTACGTCCTACTCCTCAGTCATCCAGCTCTATAAGCCAGTGCTCCCTAGACCCCAAAGAAGCAGAGCAGTATCCGGACGGAACAGTATCTTATTGACCGAGTGCTGCCCAATTTGAAGCGGGTGGTAACTGAACAATGAGCCTACAATGGACCCTACTTGCCACTAGCTACATCAGCTGTAGAAACCTACCGCATTTTTCAGGCCCTACTTGGGCTTAGCGGAGATTTCCTTCCGAGTTGTATTTTAGAGTTGTCCTTCGCCTAGATGAGTGGCAACACCAATGCGAAGAGGCCCATCCCCCTGTGCTAGAGCAAGGTTTCTACACGGCGCAATATAAAGTTTTTAATGTATTTATCTTCTGTAGAAAAAATATAAAAAATATATTTTTTATGCATTATTTAAATATTTATTACAATAATATAAAACAGTTTAAGAACATAACAAAGATTTTCAATATATAAATAAATTACATATGTCAGGTTGTTTGCAGAGCGGTTAATTATTAAGCTTTCAGCTGCAACCAACGACCAGCGCTAAGTCAAAGAGCTCAAGCGTTAACTGAAGTGACTAATTAGTGCACTAATATAGCTCACAATCATTTATTTTTTTCTTTTTTAATATACTTATGTGTTTTATTTTTATTAATCTGTGCAATTTTCATATCTCTTTTTGCTCTCCCTTTTTTATTACTCTTAGACGTATTATTGTAGTATAAGAGCATTAAATGTTCCCAAAATATTGATGTTTTATTTACCTATAGATTAACTCCTACTTTGATATTATATCTTAAAGATTTTAATTATCAAATTTATCAACTACTCATACTTTTCTCGAAGACCATGTAATTTAAAATTAATAAAAATAAATGTAAAATTCAAGAGGCTGAACTAAATTAGTGACCGAAATAAAGAATTTAGAGTACAAATTCATTATATCCACGAGGCACTTTAAGACAAGTGCTACCTTCAGATATGTCACAATATTCTATTCGGTTCCTTCAACTCTGATATACACACGTGGGAAGTATCAAAAATATTTTACTGCCTCCACCATACGATAATTTTTAATAAAAACGTCTCAGTATATCTTTGCATATCTATTTTCATGACATACGTATATATGGATGAGTATATAAAATTCAATAAAAGATAGCTATTTTTTAATATATTTATTAAACATTATACATGGACGCTTTCCAAGATTCTATAAATTTTTTCAAAATTGTTTTCTAATCCTAAGTGTGGAATAGCATTTAAAGAATAGTACTATTACTATTAAAATATTATACTTTTGAACTTACTTAAGTGATTTAGCTTTTTCATGTCTTTACTTTGTTTGTCATTGTGCTGTAGAATATACACCTTCTCGTGAACTGGTGGCCAATCTATTATTCTCAGACGATCGCTTTTGTTACAATATATAATTATTAACACCTAGATATATAAACAGGTGAGTTATCATTGAATCTGCGGCCATTGGCTTATAAAGACTACAAGGATCTCCGCAGAAAATCTTTCTTCTTAGATGTACATAAAAAAATTAAAATAATAAAAACTGACTGAATAAGATAAAAATAGATAATTGTATTACAAAAATAACAACTCTTGTTTATAATCAGAAAATCCGCTTACCTTAAGTGAAAACAATGTTTATGGAGTTTAAACAAAACATTTCAAAGCGCCATAAAATGTTGTGCGAAATCCTTTAACAGATTTTTAGAGGCTATTAACAAGTTTTCCACACTCACCAAAGCAAATATGATGTACTAACATTACTATATTATCTTATAATTTATTTAGACTTTTATCATAATAACTTTAACCGTAATTATGCAGTGGGATAGCGTCTGACTGTAAACGAGATTGATTATAAATTAGATTTTCACACGGGGTATTGATTATATTTAAAATTTATTTTCATTTCTTCCCTCTGGTAAGGCAAATTGCGGCGTTACGTTCACCATCCAATACGCTATGTTTTAGTTTCGTGAGGAAATCAGTCAACAGAGTGTCTTGATTCTAGGTTATCTCTAAATGGGTACCCGGTTTTGCTTAGTAAATTACTTACTATTCCGCTTTTTTAAGTTAAAATATTTACATACAACGCATGTTGTTCGCTTTTATAATGGTTAGGTTAATTTTGCCACTCTAAGGTAATGTCCTCTAACGTAATGTCCTAAAATTTGATGTGGAAAATAAAATGTTTTTTTTACCACATTATCTTTTCCTACTTCGAGGTATATATGAGACAAAACCATAAGAAAATATTCTTAATATCAGTTAAATTTATTGTTATTTATTTAAGACGTTACATAAGTTACAAATATATACTAAACAAAAATAAAGGAAAATGTTGTATTGTTACGCAGAAACTTTTAATCAATTTTAAGGAGCCATTAATAAATTTTCTTTTCACTTTACTTGCTTTATAGACGTACACAAATAATGTAAGTGCACTTAGTGGTCTCAAGTATATAAGAAAATACCGAATACACACAATACCGGTCCGCCGAGGTATATTGGCAAACCATGTTACATTGCCTCGAGCCGCGATGATTGCTTAACTTATCGTAAGGGAAATCTAATAAATCCTTGAAATATACGCGTTTAATCACATTTTCAATAGTGATTTTTGGTTTTGATGACGCAACCGTATTTAATTTTATTTAAGATTTTTTTTCAGCACATGTATTTTCAAGATAAGCAGCCTTTCGATTTCTCTCGCATAAAAAAATAAACAGAGAGAACGTAGACTAGCTTTCTGTTCATCGCTTCTCGCCCATTTAGAGTCTTTGCGCGCTGATTGGCGAAACTTCACACCGTGCAGTGTCGTACTGAAGCAAAGATATGAAAATAATTTAAATCTAATCCGCTTGCTAGTCACTATTCCTTCGCACATCAGCTCTTTCGTTTTAAATCATTCTAAATTATTTTATGGCGCTCTATGACCGATTTCGATATTGGAAAACATTGAATATCTTTCGATCGATGTAAATCCCTAAGGACGGCGTATTATTGTTATCATCCTAATCATTACTACGGTACTCATGACTAAACGTCCTATCACCACTCAACACTTAGCACCCTCGCTTCGCTCAGGCGCTAACTTTACGCCGTGAGATAATAGACCATTTAGGTCACACATATCGTAATGTATGTATTTAAAAATACCTTATAATATTACCAGATGTAGTGCAAAATTAAACCCATTGGTTAAGGTTGTTTGATATAAATTGGTAAACCTGTTCCACGCTTACATTACATAGAATGTAAGTTATAAAATATACAACGCACACACCCGTTTTAATAAGCATTAAAATTAAATATTAATTTACTGAGGAAGAAAAGTCCCACATGATACAATGCATTACATGCACTATTGTATTGCAAATAAAGAAATTCCGGTTAGCCTCTGCTCTGCAAATATATTAAAAAAACAAAGCACAAGATTATTTTTATTATTTTAACACAATATGGCCAAATCTTCGTTATTTTATAAAAGCTAAAACATTTTTCTGTGAACGTCCCCATCAGGAGTAGCAACATTGGTTACTTACCCAATATAAAATATGGTAGTATAAAAATATTATATATTTTTACAGCTTAATAATGACTAATGTGTATGATTTCTAATAATATCATTATAACACAAAGAAAATATAAAAAATTGAGCTTTATAATCCAAAGAATTTGAGGTTACATTTTAATTTTTAGAACCTGTTATCTGCGAAAGTAACCATGATTCAAATTCCATAGAGATAACTTTTAGGTTTTATAAAAAAAGTAGGTCTGGCTGTCGCTGGCTCTTATTTTAAAAGCGACACTAGTTATAAGCGATTTTGCTAGCCTATTCTGACATACAGTATGTCGTATGAAACTACCACTGTACTTTGTCTACAATGAGACAGAGGGTATAAATATATTTAGAGTATAATTATTCTTCTGTGAGAAAATCCTACTGACGTCCATTAAAGTTTCAGACAAACAGTTTAAAACACTGCCACGCTTATAGTAAATTTGAATAAACATTTTATGTAGACTTTCAGAGATTTCAAGGTTCACTATTTTAAAACTACTTTCATATTTTTATTATGTTTTTTGTTCCACCCATATTTAAACGATTGTATTAGGAACTGGCCCGATTATTTTATAGCAGATTATTTAAGTTTGCGGAAATTATTAAAATAACAGCCAGTTGTGGTGTTGTGTTGTGGGTTCGATTCCCCCTCTGTGGAATGAATTTATTTTGGTTATTTTCATTTTATCGTTCTGCAAGGACAAAGCACGGTGTTGAGTTCTGCCCCTCAACACGCAATGTCTCGAATTCAGTGGAAAGCGGAGTCTTAACGCTATGTACTTATTATCTGCTAACGCTATGTACTACCCTGCTATGCGGGATATAGTAAAGTTGAGTTTGCATAGGAAATATGCCATTATTTTTCCAATATTACTTTGGTGAGGTCGATTTGATATCAAATTAAAATCATAATATTATTGTAAAATAATGTATATAAATTTTAAGTTCTTTAACTCATATGATATTCAAGATTTCCAAAAAAAAATCTTAATATTGGATTTTAATTTTTGTCTAGAGTGTTTACTTAAAATCTACTTTTATTTGTGAAGTTCACTTCATAAATATAAACCATGAATAATACTCTAATTGTTCAATAACTGTAAACAATCAAACTAATCTCTTGTCAAATAAATGCTGTAAATGATGGTCACGTTCCGATCAACGTGTTTTACGTAATAAACTACAATGAATATTAAAATGATATCTATGATTTACATCAACTAATGTTCTTTACGAGGAATTTATTTTCATTTTTTAAATAGTCTAATAATCGATTAGATAAAAAGGTGCATCCATGGTCGTAGGGACGTAATGTAACTAAACTAAATCAATGCTTGATTAAAAAAAAACTCACACTAAATCGTTTCTTTTAGGCTCCCTGCTTCACGCTTTTATCCCGCATAGCATGGTAGACAGAAAGTACCTAGTGTGAAGACACTCCGTATTCATGAAGATGCTGACAAAGAGTCATCATCGTCATGCTGTTTTATTTGTTCTTTTCTTCCTATTTTAGAAGCCCCTTAATTATGAAGGCCACGGATTCAAATTTAAATTCAACTCTAGTTGCCTATATACAAAAATTAACAAAAGATTTATTGTCACCGTTTGAGTATTTATTTTATTTATTTATTATGTAGCCAATGTTACATACAGGCTAACTTAATATGATATTAAGAAAAGTAACTCACATTTATTTGTATATGCAATAATATAATTTAATGACAAATATGGTAACCTTAGACTGTATTTTATAATAGTAGGAGGTAGTGTTTATTAGACGTGTACTATGAAACAGCTATTTATATTATAGCTGATTTTTCATTTTATATATTAATATTCAACGAATCGAATCTTCTTAACAGTCGGTTACTATAATAAGAGAACCTCTCCTAATTCTACGGTGACAAAGCATTTGTCCGAGCATACCCTCTGTATCAGTGTCACATCGTCTACTGGAGCGGAATGTGCCGGATATGATTGGATCGAATCAATAAATCCAAGCACTCAAGATATGGACGTGGTATCACGTAATTCTATTTATGGGATGAATGTTTTCCACCTCGGATTGCATCGTGAAATTTGTTTTATGAGTTTAAAATAAAAGAAGCAAATATTTTATTATTAATCAGTCAATATGTTACTATTAATCCATCGACACTAACGAATTTTAGTTACTACATTACTATATTATAGTTCCTAGTTACTAGATATTAGTTACTGCACTGTTCTACTTTAATATTCGAGATTGTTATTAGCATTCTGATAGTTATACCTATACTTGGCTCACCAGATCCAGCTACTGTTTCAAGTTTCTCTCTCCGGCACGCGATGAACTCGGCTTTCACACTATACATTTTTATAGATCAACTTTATAAATTTTAATTTTGTTAAAGTCATTAGAAGTTGCAATCTTATATGGAAATAAGATTGAATCCCAGATTGTGTTAATATAACTTTTTATTTTAATTGATATACATGGAATAAGAACAGTATAAAAATTATTTACTGAACTAAAACATCATTCTTAACAATTCCGTATAGTCAGATTGTGTGTGTTAAGTAGAGAACTCAACATCGCACTTTGTCTTGACAGAGCAGAGAAATGAAAATAAATTTTAATAATAAGCATCCTTCCGGGTGGCAATCGAACCTACAACCAATCGTGTTTACACTCCGGTGATGTTCCACTGCATCCCGATGGCCTCAACAATTAATTGTAATTATTTTTACTTGGATGTTACGTCCTGTAGTTTTAAATAAAATTATAAATAAATAAAATACCCTTATCTTACATATATATAAAAATCTTCCTTGTGTAATAATTGAATTTCCTTTTAGAAGTAAGTTATTTATAAAAGAATTTATATTTGAAAATGTATATTCAACGTATTAAATGGGCAAGTATCTACAGTCTAAGAGATACTTATAGTTTGTCTTTGGTCAAAGTAAGATGTGTTGAAGTATTAGCTTAATGGAATAACTTTACATCGTTACTTGGTTCGAAATTTTAAACTTTACGTGTACTTATCTTACACAAAATTTTAATGTAATACTACTTCACTAATAAATTAGATTTAAGTTTATTGAGTATATTACTTATGTTACCTTCAGCCAATTTTCTACTTAGATTATTTATAAGTATTTACGTATATAGAGACTTTCTTTATCTACATATAAGTGGGAGTATAGCAGACATCGGCTGTCATGTCATCTTGGACACCATTTGTCTATTTGGGTTTGATTCTGATTTGTGGAAATGATTATATTTAAGTTATTATCACTCCTTGGCTATAACAAAATGAATGAATCACAAGGCTATTCTTTAAAATATGTACCTATTTCTGGATATAGTATTACGGTGTATTATTTAATTATATGAGAGCACGGTATAATTTAATAAATTACACAGCTTCGTTCTCTCACCTTCGAATAACCCGAACATGACGCACAACAACGTTAATCATATAGATATTATGTTATGAAAACGTCACAAATCTTAAGGCTTAAACAATGACGTCTTTTTATTTAATTTCCTAATGTTTTGAGAGAAAATTCAAGACAAAATTTGTAACATTTTATTAGCTGTTTTGTACAGTCATTTTTTAAAATGACTTATATTTGCATATATACAGGTTTACATTTTTTCATATAATAAGGTAAGCAGAGAAAAAGTGACATAATAAGAAATTTCTACTTGCTTGTTGAATAGCGGAACTTAACGCCGTGCTCTCCTTACTAGAGCGAGGACGAATAATAATATGATGATAATATCCTTCTGAGAGAAAATCGAGCCCATAATCAACGAGTTTACAGAGTCTATCTTACTGCGCCACAAATACCTATAAATAATTAGGAAATATATTTTTAAATAATTTGAAAGTATTATAAAGTAATTTTATTGGGAAAAAATATTTACACACTTATATTTTATCGAGTAGGCAGAAAACATTTACAAGCGCGACACTCTTCTTGTACCTTTTCTTTCTTGGTATTAAGATTTAAATCAACAGACGAGACAGGTCACTGAAGTTAGGTCTCGAAGTGAGGTCTCTAGGTTGAGAGTAAGCTTAACAATGCTTCCAGCATTGTTTAGTTAAAATATGTTTACACTATAAATAAAAAACTTCCTTTAATTATCCATTACATACAAATATTAATACAAGTGGTTAAGGCATAGTTGTGTAATTTTGTATAACTTGGTTTGAATTAAAACGTTAACAGTGTAAACGTCATGCAAGACTGATTTAATCAAGCACTTCCCATGGGCTATTAGGGGATCTACGTGCGACAAATTCGTGTCTATAATAACAATTTTTTTAGCAAGCACTATATTACATTATAGTATTAAAATATATGTATAACAAAGGAGCCTTACGATTTATCCCTTATTAGAGACTAGCCAGAGACGGTCTAGTGTGAAGACACTCCGTTCACGGCTTTCCGCCAAAATGCGTGACACACATGCGGGATAAATGCGGAACTCAACGTCAATAATTTAAAAATAATCTTTCCACTGAACACCTCATATTTATAGTAGAATTTTTAAGTTTAGTAATGTAAACTAATTGAATATATTTAACTCCATACATTTTGTAGAACAAAAAAATATATGCATACGTCAAATAAGTATATATATAGTTACGTACGAAGGAAACAGAAGGAAAATAAATAACAAATCATATATAAATGCAACACGATCGAAACGAAGCAGAGCATACTTGCGCTAATTAGTAATTATGTAATTTTAATCTTAACATGTTATCTATACCATCCAACTGGTCATATTTCAAAAGCTCTTCATTATGAATGTCCTTTGGAATAGCATAAAAGCTTTGAGATTGTACAAAAGGTTTTTTCATATAAATGTAAAAATATTATATTTTAAATTATGTGTTACACATATTAATCAAGGCGTATATGTTTAATCATAGAAAATTTTAAAATAAATAAACACGCATAGATTTTACTTAACGTATTTTGTATCAGATAAAATAGCAATGTGATTAATTGGTGTAGGAATTCTAAAGAGAAGTAGAATATAGAATAAAAAATGGTGAAAATTGCGTTTTTATTTGGCCCTTGCGTGTCATATAGTTTATTACATACGAAAAAATTCAACGTACAAAATGATATGTAAATGTTAGCTAATACTTAGATTTTAGTATATGTTGTTTAGTTAATAACGGCATAATTATATAATACATAAAGAAAAAAATGTCTTTAAGCTTCAGAGAAAATAGAAAATCTAAATTATCTAATTAAACAATTTAGTTCATTACATTTGTATGTTACAAATAATTAATATATTAAAAAATTAAAATGGATATTAGTTTAATCTTACAAACCATATAAAATAATTCAAATATGCTTTATTAATTTCGTTTTAATACCTAAGTAGTCTTATTATTTTTCGGCGTATTATTTAATGCAACTGTTGTTACATATATGAAAATTAAACAATCAAGAGGCCATTCTGGTGTAATAGGACAGCGTCGGACTGTAAACACAATTGTTGGTTGTGAATGTGAAATATAATATTTATTTTATTTTTCTATATAACTCGGCTCTGGAAAGTTGCAGTGGGGCATTGATTTCACCACTCAACACGTAATGTCGTGATTTTGGACGAAAAGTTAACTCACTGCTTTGATACCAGGTTGTCTCTTATTACTATGAAGGATCTAACGTTATGCTGTTTTTTTTTATTTTTTAAATCAAACAAGGTGACATTAGAATTAAAATATGAATTTAGCTTTTATATGAATGGTAGTCAAGTAAATTTGCTGTCAATAAACATAGTTAACGGCCCATAATATTTAACAAGAATCTCGTAAATTTTCTAGTCTCAAGAGCACTGCAAAAGTCAACAAAACATTTCGTAGGACCTCAGGCTAAATTAATTTCGTCACAGACCTATTAACTTCTGTAGGTACACACTGTTTCTTCAATATTTAAGAAAAATATTTATTTATCTTATAAAATATATACTTGAAACTAGGTACTTTCTGTCTACCCTGCTATGCGTGAAGCTAAAAAAATATCTCCAATTTCTTAATAAATTATTCAAATCTAGTCATACTGTTCAATAGTAGTGTTTGTTGACCATTGTTTGTTTGTCTATTTCCTACAGAAATAGAATCAGTTTTGACAAAATCTGACATTTGTTTGACTACACGAGGCCAATTGAGTTTGCAAGCCACAAGTTATTATATATAGCTCGCTCTAACCGCGGACTGGCCGCATCAAATATAACATCTATGAATGTTTTTTTACATTTGTAATAAAAAGCTTACCTTATTCATTATTCCAACTCTCTATCTTTGAAAATCCAGTTAAAATCGGTCCACTTGTTCCAGAGATTAGTCAGAATAAATACCCTGAATGCCTAAACAGACATTATTTTATTTTAATATACAAATAGACACATCAATATGATTTACTTGTATAGGTATATAAATACTACAGTGAAATAAATTACTGAATAATACTTTTAAATTTATTTATAAATTCATGGCCGTTTTAATTTTTCTGTTCTGGTAAAACAGAGTGCAATGTGTCGTATTCGGAAAGTAGTCAACGGACTCTTGACTGGTGTCTCTAACTACATTACTATGCAGGATAAAATGTAAAGCTAGAATAATTATGCGTAAAGTTTTATAAAATCTTCATAAGTCCTTTCGTTCCATGAAATAATACTAAAACTAACTTTACGGTTGTAAGCTCAATAGCCAGCAAGTAGAAAATTTGGTTAGTTATTGAGTACGTTTATTGAAATAATAGATATTTAAAAACCTAAGAGATATCAACAATAACAACTAAAGTATAACATTTCAGGATTTTTATAGAAACGTTGAATTGGACTGTGAGTAATTATTGTTGAACTATTAAAGTATGTCTATTACGTAACAGCAGTGTTTGACATTTTGTGTAGGTGAAATCGTTAGCGCGTGGGCGTTACGCTGTGGTTGGGAAAATATAATTTTATTTAACAAAGCCTTTACTAAGATAATCTTAAGGTATTTCCAGTACTCATGTTGGTTCAACTCTGACAAGGTTCACAAATATTGAATTACAGTCTCTGTAATGGAATTAAAGGTAAAAACAGAAAGAAATTTGTGAATTTTGTAATATATCATGTCGTTTTCCTATTGCTATTTTTCGTACAGCTCAATTCCACACTTTGCCATAACTAAACCGAGAAAAAAAATCGTACAAATATCAATTTTCTATCCAGTCCTTCAAATCCAAAATCATTGCGTTAATTTAAACGTTTATTTACTGTGTTTTATATAATAGATTATTAATAAATGCCAATTTATTACTAACGTAACTTAAAAACGTCTAATATATTTAAAATCCATAATGAGAGCTTATTGTGGAGACACATTAATCGGCAAAGCTTGAGCAAAATAATTAGAAACCTCCCTCTGGGCAAGCTTAATTAAACCGTTATGTTTTTTGCAGATTATGCATAGAAGCTCTATTAATACTAAAACTAAAGTAGATGATTAATAGGGTAAATGTCATTCTAATCTATACTTATATTAAATATTTTAATAGGTATTACTCATAGATTAAAACCATCATGGTTTTGTTGTTTTATTCTACAGGCGAAGATATTAGAATTGAATCCAAGTGGGATAATTTTAGTAGTAAAAATAGTTTGCGATTAGACGACCGAAGCAGCTGAAGAACAGAGTTTAACCTTAAAATTAAATATAATTTATAATAATATTTTATTCAAAGAATTTATGTTCTATGATTATACAAACTGTTCAACTTACCAAATTTATTTATGTATACGTGTACATACAATTACAATATTATATGTTACGTATAATTTTGTAATTGAATACATATTACGAGAAACTCAATAATATTTCAATAATTTAGTAACCATATGGAGAATCAATTAATTATATAGTGTAGTCAATGTACATATAAGCAAGCACAGTCAATGTTAATTTACTTTATTAAACATTCATTTCAATAACGTAATAAACTGAAAAGTTGTTAAGTAATAATTAATAATATTTTGAATTTGACATATATATATATATATATATATATATATATATATATGTTAAAGTAAATGCCGTGCTTTGTCTAACCAAAGAGAGAAGTGCTCAAATAGCGTATATTTTGATATTCAAAAGCACATTTTTGATACTTGACTATACACTGTAAAATGTTCAAAACGACAAGTTCTCAAAAATGTGTTATCGAATACCAAAATATACGCGATTAATCCATTCCAAATAGTTTAATTTCAAATAAACATAATCATTGAAATCCTCAAAGTGCCCGCTTAACGTATTTTTTTTACTTTACTTTTACTACCAAGGCATTTATACGATATGTGATTTATTTAAGAACTACCCCAAAACGTTTTGTATGAAAAAGGTAATTGAAACCTATTTGCTAGACATCAAGTTATTCGTAATAAAACATAATCAGTGTCAGTTTGTCAGTCAATTTTAAATTAGCAAGGTAGGGTGTCTCTACCTAGCACAAGCTACAAGTATTATTTAATTTAATTTTGTTGACGTCATGTCAATGTCAGTAATACACATAATTGAAATTCTAGTAAACAATACAAATTTAATGAACATTTATTCATAGCAAAGATAGACATGTATGATGTCTTCTCTATGGGGTTTTTTACTGTATATATAACTTTATTATTTTTAAAGTAAACATGTCCATGTCATGAAGACTACGTGTTTTTGAGGCAGACAATGCGTAAAAAAATCGATTCACGTACGGAAGTATCTCCAACGGAAGTTTTTTTATAAAATTACTGAAAAAAAACCTTTTTCGTTCACAAAAGCTTCCTTTTCTTCTCTGCTAAAATTGTTTAATGACGTTGAGGGGTCTGATTTCCTTAAAGAGTGATTATCTCTGTATATCTGCAATAATATTTTATATAATATAATATATTTTATATAATTAAATAACTACCACCAGTAAGTACTCTTGCCCTCAGATATTGTTATAAGCACTTAGAATAATCTGTGGTTAGTCAAGCTCTTAGTATAACGTCGACATGGGTTCCACAATATTAATAAAACTAGGGAATGACGTGAGGCGAACTGCGGTGTATACAGAATTAAATAATATTAGAACTGGCAAGGTAGGGGGAATTTTCATGAAAATTTTAATATTTTAATACTACAATATTAAAATTGAAATATTAATAAATTTTGAAATACAATTTTTTAAGTAAGAATTTGACCCTGTCAGATTAGACATTACAGATGGCGTTTTGTTTGCATAATATGTAATATATTTCTTTGTAGCTTCTCTCTTTTTATCCCGCATAGCAGAGTACTTCTCTCGTACTACGCTTTTCACCGAATTCAAGATGTTGAGTGGTGGAACTCTACGCCATGCTTTGTCTTTACTAGAGCAAGGAAACGAAAATAATTTAAAGATAATCACTCCCCCGAGTGGGGATCGAACCCACAACTGATCGCGTTTACAGCCAGAGGCTATTTCACTGCGCCACGACTGGCTTCAATATGCGATATGTAAGATATCTATCAAAATAGCACTTACAATATACATAAAAGAGAATACAGATAAAGCGATCCAAAATAATATTACGTATAAATTAACTTATATTGAATTTTTTTGAGGCATAGAACGGCGTTATGTTCCGCCACTTAACATGTAACATCTCTTCGGTAGATAGGTGAGTACGAAGTGTCTTACAAATAGGTTCTCCGTTTCTCTATCTTCCTGTCTACCTTGCTACGTGGGAGAAAAAGTAAATCAATGACATTTCTAATATGTTTGTTGCGTTTTGGTTGCACGTAAATAAAGCCTTACTTAAACAATCTTTTCGCAAACTAATTTCTTCTCATAAGAGTTCTTACATTTCGGCCTATACACACAATCGCAGTTTTCTCAGACTTCATCGATCACAGATGATGTATTAATGTACATATCAGTACAAAAATTATTGTTACAATCGTAAATTTAAAATAATCTTTAATTTTGCGTCTTTTACAATGTAAATATGAACAAATAATACAAATAAAGAGTAGAAACAGTTCTCTGTTTCTCAGTTTACACACAGCTTAATTAGAATCTCAAAAATCATTATTTATTTATTCACTAAATAATGTAAAGCTTTAATGAATTTTTGTTTAAGTATCAAACTGTGCATTGAATACGTTATGGCCTTGTATAGTAGACATTTACTAAAATATCTCACAATTTTATTAACGAACCCAAACAATTACTTTCAATACATTGAATTTTAAAATGTGAAACTCAACACCGCACTTTGTCGTACCAGAATGAGAGAATTAAAATAAATAATTAATATATAAATATTACCCTACTAAAATGTATGGTTCATGTTGATCGACGTCTTGAGAACTACATCGTAGGAAAACGTCTTGAAATATCTGTTCCTGGAGTTAACCCTCGGACGCCCAAAGAACAATGGTTAAATTCTGTAAAACAGGATGTGAGTGCTAATAGACTAACCGAGGATGTTAACATCATGCAATGGATCAGGCAATGGGAGAGTTTAAGTTGAGGCAGACACTAGCTAAACACCAGAACTAGAACCAAAAGTAATATAAGTATTCCTCCGAGAGAGAATCGAATCCGCTAATCGCGTTTAAAGTGAAACGCCATGCTGTTGTGCGACAATAGCCTCTCCTCTTTAGTGCAATTAGTGAGTGAAATTCTTATTGTCTTCTTGCATTTATATACTATCATTCAACACGTGAGTGTTGCAGCTGATGTTAGCAATTTCATTATTTTAATAAAATATTCTAAATGATGTAATGCCTTAATTCATACAATTATCTATACATTTAAGTTAATTCTTACTAGTTTTTAGTATTACCCACTAATCCTGATTAACCTGTAATTAGTAAGCTTTAAATATTGTTTCTCATGTAAGTGGCTGTATTGTGTCTTTTTTTGATAAAATAAATATCTATAAACCTACATTTTAGTTGTAGTCAATAATTACGAGTATAATCAATGTATAATCTCTATAGTATAAGAAGTAATAATATTGTGTTTTACAAATCTGTAAAGTGAAATTTTTAATTTCGGTCGCGGCGTAGTGGAACAGGGTACTACTCTAAACACGACAAGTTGAGGGTTCAATTCCCACTAGAGAGAATGGTTATATTTCAATCATATTCATTTACCTCGCTCTGGTAATATAGAGCGTGGCTTTGAGTTCCGCCACTCAACGCATAATGTCTTGTAATTCTCCGAGTACGAAGTGTCTTGACACTATGTACATTTTGTCTTTCCCTTCTTTTATCCCTCGAGGGATAAAAACATGAAATCAGATGATAAATATATATAACCACCAGAAACAACATTGTCTATGCTCATTTTTATGTAAAATGAACTCAAATGCTAGAATACCTAATTTCTAATCGTATTATCAACGTTAGGATAACCTATACGGTAAACTATATATATATATAGTATATGGTGTTGAATGATGTATTTCTTATAAAATATAAAGATATACTATATATGATTTCTTCGACAATTTCTTCAAAAAATCTTACTTTATTTCTATAGAATCACACAACCGTAAGCACTTATTTATTACTACCAGTACAATACTCGTTTCGCGTTATTGCAATTTTTGACATTTCAAAAACTAAACTTTGGCATTTGTACATTATTTAAAAGCTATTTCACAATAAACTTGTATGGCGCTATTAAACGTTAGAAGTGAGTTAAATTGAAAATGCGCGACCAAAGCGAATAAATATATTGAATAATTTGAAATATCTTGTTAAAAATGCATTTTGTTTTATAAAAAACATATTTTGTCCAGTAAAATGTTAAGTTGTTAATCAATTGTCTTACTAGCGAATATTGATTGGCGATAAAACTTCCATATAATTTAATTTCGTATATTGAATGATATCATCAGTAGTACAATTAAATATATATGTGAAATTTATTTGCTCGTTTTACCCACCTCCAATAAAAGTAATGTGGGCCTTATTCTAATATTCCTTTGCAAGCGACCCGTGTCCTATAAAACGGTCAGGGCGTGTCATATGGAGGAATACATAACGCCACAGTGGCTTTGCGTAGCGTTTTTATACTTAACGAAATATGATATTTTATATAAGTATACTTAGCTTTGAGCTTTTTCACGAGCTGGTAAGCTATTCGAGATATTTTTAACAGCTTCATAGTTTATCCCACAGAGCAAAGTAGCCAGAGACAATCTGGTATCAAAACATAAAGTTGACTTCTTTCTCAATTAAATTGTGTATCGATTTTGAGTGTTGAGTGGTGAGCTCAAAGCCGCGCTTTGTCTTACCAGAGCGGAGAAATAATCGTAAATTTTATGTATAATCATTTCCCATTTTATTTGTGCATATTGTAATTTTAAGTCAATTTCGAGACATTGCGTGTTGAGTGACGGAACTCAGCGCCGCAATTTGGATTACCAGAACAAGGAAGTGAAAATAATTTTAAATATAATCACTCCCCCGAGTGGGAACAACTGGTCTATAAAACTTTTAAATGATTTTCATTTCTTTGCTCTGGCTAAAAAAAAGCGTGGCGTTATATTCACCCAACATGCCGTTTTGCCACTCAGCACGAAATGTTTTGTATTGGGGCTTAAAATAGCAATTTCTTGATACTACATAATCATGTTATACGGAAAAATCATCAAGACTTTGTATTGAAATTACTAACGATGAATGAACTATTCTTACTCACTTCGGTTTCATCAATTAATTACACCGAATAATATAAAAAAAATCTAAGCATAGAATTACATTAAATTCAATTTAATCAAACCAAATCTTTGACGAGATTCATTCTTTTACAACTCTTTTTTGAAAAGCCTAACGTAGGTCTTATACATTTTAATACTAAAGCAACAGTTGAATTTAGAATTTATATAATTCTTTAACACATTTCTATAATGTTACTAGTTATCATAATTTCTTCTCAATTTGCCGTTATAACGATATATAAGGAATACCTCGCAGAATACCGGTCCGATACAACCCTAATTAAATTCTGACGGCATTCGTTCATCGACCAACGTACACATGATAAATTGTTTTACACTTGCCTCATTATGTAGCCAAAGTAAACGAAGATGATACCTGTTCATTTTAATAAAATTTATAATTAATTTTCTACTGTGAACAGAAGATTATTGATTTATATGTATTCCTCTTTGCTCTAATTCTTCGCAGAGACATTAAGTCTTAACTTAAATTTTCTCTAGACTTTTAGTATATATATTAATTTTTCCAATCTTTGCATTCCATTTGGTAGGGAAATCACTTATTATTTTTAAAATATACTTTTGGGCTGAAATATTTTTCCAGTGATATACATATTTTTAACTAAGTTAGAAAAGTGAGTTAACAACACTTCTATAAATATATAACGAACATTAATACGAATGCCATCGCGTAACGTCGACTATTTATTGACATAGTCCAGTTTAGGTGAATACTACCTAGATTTACATATACCTAGAATATATGTGTTTAGCTCAATTGCGTCAGGAGAAGAAAAAAAGGAGTTTTTTCTTTATTTTCAAAGTAGTCAAACTAACAATCCCATATGTATCTACACATTTATAATAATTGTGATCATAATGCTATATAATGTCCAAAAAAAACGACTAAACGTATTACAGGTGTGCTATTTGAGCAAAAGTAAAATAATTGGTATTAATGATATCTCGTACCGATATATTAAGCCGCGTACAGTTATCACGACTTGCCTACATTTTTCATACAAATTAATATTAATTGTTCCTTTCCTTTGCGTTGAAAATTATATCATGAACTGAATCCTATATTTTTATGTTTCATTCTCGTATACCATAGAGTGAAAAAAGTAAATAAAGTTATATTTCCTTTATAAGTTATTGTTAATTATTATTAAAGATGAATGTTTAATACTGCAGAATAAGGAATTATACTGCTTTCTTAAAAAAAAGTTATAATTATTGTAGTTGTATTCATTGAATAAAATAAATATCATTACTTTAAGTTTCACTTCAAAGGCCTATTTGGGTACCAAAACTTGGTACCGCATTCATGCGAATAACGTGAGGCATTTGGGACTTATTCAAATGGTTTTTGAAACAATTTTTATGAATATATTATAAATATAGGCTTTAACTCCAGTTAGTATAGAAACGAGGAATGAACAGTTATGCAAGTGTAATTTTTTACCCCAAAGTAATTCCTGGCGACAACAATGTTATTAATAATAAAGTTTTTATTGTGTCATATTTCTAAACGACAAAATATCAAGGTGGAAATAGGTCACGCTAAGTGGTTGACAGGAAGCGAAGAAGATGGGTTTCGTAGATTGTAGACTTTTAATAATGTAAGCGTAAGTTTATTACAAAGTTTTATGAAAAAATAAATTTATGTGGTGCCTATACTGACAAATTGACTTATATATTTTTTGTATATATATATATATATATATATATATATATATATATATATATATATATATATATATATATATATATATATATATATATATATAGTTATTAAAATTATCATGACGTGTATTTATTTGAAAATTTAATACACTTTTAAAGTAAATAAATAAATCAAAGTGAACAACAGATTAGTGTCATAAGATTTTAAATGTCAATCAAAATAGCCCTTTTATTGCTTTAGTAATCGAAAAAGTTATCGAATCTCGTAAAACGTTAATAGCCTCCAAACTCTGCAAATATTTACATCTAAAATATTCTTCTAGACAGTTTGGAGAGGCTCGCCGCGAGCAGATTTTGTTAGGACTAAGTTACAGCTCAATCAAGTTGTCCGTATTTTATATATTCATAGAGCTTGGTTTTATTAAGTTTGAAATATCACAGTTGTCAGTCTTCGTGGAAATTTTAAAGACAGTTCTTATTTCCACTGGAATGGTGATGATTTGTTTCGAGTAGTTTCATTGCTGTTGCTCGTCCTCGCCAAACGGAACTAAATATTCCTGTGCGTTCCAATTAATTTCAATTATATATACATATCTATTGTTTTAGTGATTTTTATTGCTTGGATTATTTTGATTTTTAAGAACATTCTTTAAAAAATAGTTCTTTTTTAATTAAAAAAATATAAAGATAATTTAAATTAATAGATATTGTATGTAATAACTTTAAGTAATGTAATGGTATTTTGTATTAATATATTTAAACAGTTATATAATGCTTATAAACATTTATTATAAAGATATCAAGCTTAAATGATTAATTTTCTATAATTTTAGTTTTGGGAAATTTGCATACTGATTTCATAAATAAGGCACAAAATATACATAGAGTGGTCAAAGGCTTGAGATATCTGAATAATTATGAAAGGAGAAATCTGTTTCAGGATTTTTTTCTTTTAATTTTGATGAAAAAATTATTTATAAATTAATTGTTAATTTACAGTACTCCAATTATTTTCTTAGTATCTCCAATAATATGCCTATTATTTGTAAATAATTGTAAAAATCTTATTTTCTTATTCAAATAAATATATCCACGATTCTGCTATAGAATATTTTATTAATAAAAATATTTTCGTTCACTTTATTTTATTAGACAAGATATGACGGAGAGAGAAGAAATGAATTTGAGTGAAAGTAACAAAATATAAAATTGTATTCATACTTATGGCATATGTAATTATAGACATAAAAATTCTTATGTATTTAGTCGTAATGAATATTAAATCGAAATAAAAATAGACTCATAGATGAAATAGGTTTTTTGTAATACTATTTCCATTAATCAATCATACTTCTCTGACTGACCCCATTTTCATTCCCTCTGTACGAAGAATAATCCTGTCATCATGCGTTAGCTGTATTTTACGATACATTTCAACAATAATACTTTGCGCTAAGAAAGATTTTTTATATGTAAAAAATTAAGTAACATGGTAAGAAATACGGAGTCCATTTCCACATTTGGATTTTTTTTTGCGTAAATATATTGATTATTTCAAAAAGGTAGTAATTATCTTTATATATTTTTTAGTTTATTTTGGTATTATAATGTAGAATATATAAATATAAATATTTTAATAAATGGGAAAAATATGCATTAATATAAGTTAAATAAAAACAATAATTATATACTTACCTCACACGAAGAACGCCTGATATTCAAAAGTTATATTATTTTACAGCGACGTAACGTTGAAAATTGGATATGATATCTATTTAAGTAATAGTCAACAGGTAACACAGCTACAAGTATTCAACAATAGTTTAAATATATTCAAAAGTACAACAAACGCGGGTAAAGGGTTCGCGTATTATACGATAAAAAGTCGTCCGTAACAATAACAACACTGAGAGGAAGACTAAATGAAGCGAATTCTGGATTCGAGGAGTGAAAAATGTATTACTGAAGCGAAAAGTAGACATCACAGGTAGTTGATAGTAGAAAGATTAAAGAAAAACATTAAAGAACTTAAGTTTGTTACAATTTATTAGGGTATATAATATAGCGCGCGCGTCTTCCAACGAGTTCGAATGAGATGTGAAAAGTGTTTGGAGATTCAACAAGTGGTACAGCGAGGGCGGACGGCGCGGGCCGACTCGAGGTCCTCGCGGCGGGAACGTTCGCCCGCGTGTGACCAGCTCGCTCCCGCAGCTACCCCTGCGCTACCCCGGTGCGCCTGTGTGCGAGCCTGTCTCTGTGAGCGTGACGAGCCTACTAGACTGGCACAGGTGAGCCCGGGCGACCCCCAGCCAGCTCCCGTATTATCTATACCGCTTTTACAATGAAATGGCTGGATGAACACAAACTACCTGTGTGCGTACGCCTACATTAGTAGACCCCGTATATGTTGTCTCGACGGTTTATTGAATAGTGTTTCTATTAACTTCATGATTATGAATATACTGTGAAGCTCTTCAAACTTATGTACGGGATACTCACTAACTTTAGCATACCTCTCGTACTCGCAATATACTGATGTATTTATTCAATAGATCAAATTTCGTAGTGCTTGCGTGCTTGTAGAGCTAATGATTATGTTGCTACAATTCGATGGCTTAATTAAACGGGCGTATTGTACCGAATTATAATATTGCAATTTATGCAATAATAAGAATTGTACTTCTATAAGCAATTTGTCAGCGTTTTATATTAAAGTAACGTAATAGTTAACAGAAATTAGTGGAGAAAAGATTATTAATACATGTATGAATGTATTAAAATATGTTTAATTTCATTTATTTACTTTTTTACGAGTTTAAGGAAATTATAAATATAATATAATACGCATTTATATGTATCATCATATGTATCAAACCATTAATTGAATAAATATTTCTTTGTAGCAAAAACTGTTTATTAAGAAATCATAGTGTACTCTTGCTACGGTTGCTACGGCGTAGCTCGAGGAGTTTGCATGTTGAGTACGAACGAAAAGTAAATAGTAAACTTAAAGCTACGTGCTACGCTTTTCAATGCTGAAAGTATTTAGGTTAAACGGCTACTTTAAAGTGTCTCGTTAAATATGTATATGACATGTACATACGTTTGACACAGCAAATACTAAAACTTTCATATTATAAAACAGTTTATTTACAGGATTCCTCTTATATTTGAGGCCATCATGGCGCAGTTAAACATTGTCCCTGTGAGCTTAAATATCATTAGTTATGGGTTTAATTTCCAGCAATGATTTAGTTCTAGTTAGAGAAAGCACTCAACACGCAATGTCTTGATTTCGGGCGGTAAGCTATCAACGGGGTGTCTCGATACTAGGTTTTCTTTAATTACACACCAGCTGGGTATTAATAAAAAAATCATGGTAGTACAAAAAGGAACCAGCTTTATCCTTTATGTCGCATAACAATGCAGTGTAAAATATAATTATATTTATTTATTACTTTTAAATTTCAATCTTTAACAAACAACAACAATTAGACAATCGTAATCAATTTCGTTTTTTAGGGTAACGCAAAATTTTACATGATTGTTTAAAGAAACCCTAAAAAACTAATGTTTCATCTTTCAAATGAACTGTCTGAATAATTGAAAGGCTATTGTTACACTTTTCCTCAACTATCTTCTCAACGTAATTGTTGAAGACATAAAACACTAGAAGGGAGAAGGTACATCAATAACCAGTATAAATTTTTTAAAACTTGTGTGCCATTACGATCTAGGCGATTGGCAGTAATAAAAAATATATAACTCATGTTATTATTTGAATATTAATAAAATATCTAATTTAAAAAAAATGATTCATTATTCATATTAAGATAGAAATTCTTTTATAAACCACATTCAGTAAACTCTGTTAATTATTAATTAATATTTATTTTTATAATATGCTATATTTATAAGGTACCCTATTCTACTGAAATGCAATGGAGACTATGCAAGTAAATACAATGATTATAGATTTAATATATAAATTTTGCTCTGTAAATATAATAATACAGATAAAGAAAAACAGTAATATTATTCTAAATAAGTTAAAATTTCATTATTTTATGTTTACCACAAAGATGTTTGAGAAAAACGGTAGCTAACCGCATAATATACTCCTCGTTGTGGTTCTCATAAAGAGATTACCCTATTGAATGATATTGGCAGTGGTTTAGTAGAGGCATGTAGTTTAATTTTAAAATAGAAACTAATTTACATGCTTTAAATGGTATTTAAAACTACATCGTGATCGCAATTGGGATGTGACTGAAAGCTATTACTGTGGTTCAAATCTAATTTGAGGAACTGAATTTGAATGTTATTTCTTTTTTAGCTCTACTTTTTATCGTGCATAATAGAGTAGTCATATAGAATCAAGACACTCCATTCTTCATTTTTTGCCCAGTTTTAAGATTAGATGTTAAATCGGGAGCTTCAACAAAGAGCTTTATTTTACTAGAACAGTTAAATGAAAATGATTAATATCAGAACATTCCATGAATGTAATTAGAATCCATTATCAATCAAATTTTACTAAATACACATAAAATGCAAATCACCAAAACTTAAACTGAAAAGCTCTTTGCATGAGAGAGAGGGAGATGAAGATAAGCATATAAAAAACTTTAAAACTAAGGAATTAAGATGCTACAGGAATAAAAATAAATAACAAAGACCACATCCTTTTACATGTTACATATGTATACGAAAGGATATTTTGTGATGTGTCGGTTAGCAAAAATCATAGCGGATATTTGGCGGGCAGATATGTAAATTCAGTTGTTATTTAAAATATATTTACTTAAACTTAGGCTTTTGCTATAAAAGCCTTGTTGCATGCAATAAAAAATTTGACGTAAATTATCACATGTGGAGCTCCAGCCTACTGTTTTCGCTATACTAGATGTCATAGTCGAAAACGACAATATTTTATCTTTAATATTCAGAAAACAAAAGTACAACACTACTGAAATTAAAATATTACCATAATGCGTTCTCTACTCAGACAAAGTTCAACTTAAATTTTGAACAACCATCAAAGAATACGTAGAGATAAACTGGCAAATCTCTATCGGTACAAATGTTAAACTTCAGACTGTAAGGAATTGGGAAAAGTAATTACAGAATTAAAAGAAAACTAACTTAAAAGATGCTGAGCGAATGACATTATTAGAAAACAATAAGTAAGTATTTTTACCTTTATTAAATAAATTAAATATGAAAAATCGAACGATACCAAATTGGAAAAAGCAAGATATAAAACCTGCCTAAAGGATTTGTTTTTCAAATTTTAAGTTAAACGATATATAACAAAAATATTTAACAAAAATATTGCAATCAAATCTTAATATCAATGTTTTTCTCCCTTTTTTTAACGCCAACGTTTTAAAAATATAAGGAGTCTAAAAGCTTTATCCATCATAATATGTGTAATTACTTCTATGTGCCAAAATATAGTCTATGGTTACATATAAGTAGAACAATTTTACTATCCATTTTAAAAAGTTTTTTTTTTCATAATTGCCAATAATGTTATTTATGTACTTTGTATAATTAATATTCCATGTAATTTAAACAGTGAGAGTTTGGATTTAAACAAAGTACTCATGAATGTATCTTTATATGTGCATAGGATACTTAATAAATATACTTGTACTAATAGTATAGTGTTTCTGAGTAGAGAAGAGAGAGAAAGAAGAATATATTTTTTTTAGAACAGACGCATATAGAGCATCGAACTGTTGATAACTAATGTTTATATGATCTACTGAATGTGACATATAAACTCGAACCAGTCAAGGACACACCAGTACTAGTTCATACTTACTTATAGTACACAAAAGTACCAAAAGGTACATATAAGTCCACGCATCTATAAAACACTCTCTGTCCGAGAACATCAGCGCAGAACCGGTAGTAAATCCTTTTATATAAAAGTATTTACTACCAGTTCTACATCACTGTCATAGCCGCGTATCACGTCATTAGTGATTCTCGGACGATGATAACGGAGGTACTACGCGACTCACACTACAACACTACAAGTCGTATACTTATCTTTTAAATATCTCACTACTAACCTCCACTTTTGAACTAGAACTAGAACTTAGTATGTTGTACAAACACAAAACATTACCCTAGTGGCCAACATTACTACAATGTTCAACCGGGTCTCTGATGCTAGTTGTTGAACTGAGTGTCCACTGAGCGTTCCCACGTTATTGTCTCTAACACCAACAACTCTTCCACTACTCATTGGTCCCATCAACGACCAGTCTAACAAGTAACCTACGTGACTAATTTTACATCACGGGTTAGGTCATCCTCTAGTTTTTGCAGCTACTTTCGCCATGCAATTACACTCACTCAAGACACAGACAAGAAGAGCTCACCGGTACCAATGCACACAAATCCGCTCACTTAAGGACACACTAGTACTAGTGGACTGATCTGTCTATAGTACTCCTGCAGACATACACAGAACCCTCTAGGACCAGACACTAGTACGAATGCAACACACGAGGGATCTATCAATTTTCTGATCTATCTTTAAAAACTTTAAAAATGTTAACTAGTAAATTAAATAAAATATATTGACTAATAATTTTATAAAATAAGTAACAATTAAAAAATAATAAAAATCCGACTTAATTAAAAATTAAGTTTTGAAAACCGCAATTTTCCTTTTAATTTATTTATACTGTAATTTTAAATATTCAGTGCATCCTTATGACGAGTCTAACGACGCATCATTTATATTAAAAGTGGTTTACGGGTCTAGCGGTTACAAGGAAACAAAGAAATGGACATGCATACATACTTACGCGGTAAAAACAAAACCCTCCTATTAGCAGTCAAATAAAAAAATTAAGTACTCAGGGAAGTAACTCTAAAAAATAGATAGAAAGTTAAAAACGAAGTGTTTTAATGCTAGATTGTATTTGTCTTTTGTTATATATGTTACTTTAATTAGGTACAATAAGAAGCAAACAACAAAGTTTGTGTAGAAATGTAATTAAAATCTTAAAATATATTCATTTTTCTATTTGTAACGTCGCCTTACTGGCGTTCGATTTTAGACGTTTTCCTAATTTCGGAAAACAAAACACAAAGTCAAACTCCGCCGCTTAAGTCACCTTTTGTCTCTGTTTATGTATGGAAAGTAACAACTCTCCTTCGATTTAGGAAACTTTACGTCAAGTGCTTTAGTTATTTAAGATAAACGGTGGTGTTATTATTTCAGTAGTGCCAATACATCACTTTATTTTATTTTACGTTCTTGAATAATGACATTATATTGTGTATATAATAATTATGTAATTTAGGTCATTAAATGTATTTGATTCCTCTTTGATTCCCAATTTATGATCCTGATTTTATTATGAAAAGTACTTTGTAGGTATTGGAAGATATAATTCAAATTGAACTTTATGAAGTGGATAAAAGTAAATGTTAGGTCGCTATTTATATTGTGTACGTTTTACCGATTTTATATTTTATTTTATTTACAAGTCAAAATTTGATGCAAAAAGTACAAAGAATTTTCTTCTTCTTCCTCCCACTTTCTCATTTTTTGAAGTCTCCTCATTATTTTGCGCCAGGCCTCTCTGTCCTGGTTATCTCTAGCGTCTAAATGAAGTCTTTCAGTTCTTTTCTGATATTAGACCACCACATAGCTTTTGGACATGCTCTCTCTCTTTCTTTAGGTTTTGAGGTTTAATTGCATTTAGCATTCTATTTTCTTATAATTTACTAGAGATCGGAGCTACCTTAAACAAATTTCGAATACTCGTTTCGTATTCTGTGCATTCTGGTGGCACCACTTGACCATCTCAGCATCTTTATCTCGTTGGCATGAAAGATTTGCTTGTGTATCTGAGTTACAGTTCAGCATTCCGAAGCAATTGTGGATCTCACGGCGGCTTCGTAGACTTTACCCTTGGTTTTAATATTGATTCCAGATACCTATATTTAGTGACAGGTAGTATTGGAGTGGCATGGTAGTTAAGGTCTTGTGTTAGTGTTGGTGCACTTGTGCAGCGCATGTGTTCCGTTTTACTTATACCGGAGGCGGTTTGATTCTAGCTCTTCAACTCACATACACACGTCTTTCAGGAACAATTTCATCTGTATATATTTAATTAGTAGAAATATTTGTTAACAAAATATTATTATACAATGAAATAGATAGTATGTACTTATTAAAAAATTCAATATTTGTGTAGTGGTATTTTTGGTTGCTCAGCGCCATCTACAATTAACTTTTAAAACTAACTTGCAGTAAACGAATAATATTTATACAATGATATTTTTCTAATAAAAAATAGCCTGTGCTCGTATGTTATTATTTTACTAATATTTATTACATTTTAATTTTAGTATTTATAAAATTCCAAACATTTAAAATATGTTTGGATATTTTAATAGTTTGAAAGCTGTCAAATGTCAATGTCACTTGTATTTTGTCGATTTGTCATTCGAGCTTACACGCAGCGTCGGCAGTGTACGTACGTCGTATACTCATTTTAATATCAGCAGGTTGCCGACCACAACCTTTAATTACTCGATACCAGTGGATACTGCAACCGGTCAGTGGTCGGAATGGGTGAATTCGCGTAGCAATTATAAAATTATGTTATAAGTCAGCATCTCAGAACCCAGCAGACACGGACGTGTGTTGTATTTACGGGAAGCTAATATCGACGAAACATCAGTGATAGTAAAATGCGTTTTGTTAACATCAAGAAGCAGTATTTAGCAATCGGAATGTTGATTTTTGTGGGTTTGTTTATTTTTAACAGTCGACCAACATTTCAATGTCAGTTTTCTCCCGAGATCCAAACAACTTACCTTCCGACAATATACGGAATAACTCCGACGTACGCTAGACTTGCTCAAAAGGCCGATCTCACAAGGTAAAATTCATTTTGTCGTGATTATATTGCCCTTGATTGCTATATTGATGTACACACATTGATTTGTCTTTCAATTTGGCAAAAGCAAATAAAGATTTCATTTGATTGCAAAATATTAAACACATATTATTTGTGTACATAAAGGAAATGATTTCAATCAGTCAAAAATTAAGTCTGATTGTATAAAGTGATAGTTATAATAAATGATTGTCCTTTAGTGAAACTATAAGTTTTTTTCCTTACACACCTACAATATTAACTATTACAGATTATCGCAAACATTAATGCTTGTGAAGAACTTTCATTGGATTGTTATTGAAGACTCAGAAACCAAGACTAAGTTAGTGGAGAATCTACTTAAAGAGTCTACACTGAAATATACTCATCTCAATGTAAAAACACATAAATCAAAACAATCAACAGTAAGTAATTAATATTTCCGATTAATCAGTAGCACTATATTTAAAAAAATTAAAACAAGTGTTTGTATATACTATAATTCTAAATGAATTCATATCCACTTAAATTGTAACTTTGAGGATATTCCAATAAGTCATTATAAATTGGTGCACTACTTTTGTATAAGATCCTTTTGCATATAATTATTTGAAGTAATATTCAAATTATAAAGGCATTAAAAGATGAGAACTGATACTCTGGCAGCTATAAATAAATATGATATATGTCAGCAAATGATCTGTCATTAAAAATATTGATAATATTCATCAATGTGAAAATATTAAAAAAAGAATCTTTAAGAGTTTTTAAATTTTAAAGAAAAAAACTTTCAAGCATATTAGGTATTAAATAGTTTATCTGTAATATGATTAAGAAACATGTATTTAGTGTACATTTTAGATGCAATAATGGTTTTTTTTTTCATTACTACTCTCATAATTTGCAAGTTTTTTTGTTATTTATTTGCCTTAAAGATTATTATACATAATTTACTATTTCAGATTTTGGATATCAATATATGCTTATATAAAACAAAGCTATACACTACTACTTGGTATTGTGTATGTTTAAAACTTTATAATTTATTGTGTGCTTATAATTATTAACATCTACAATATCTACATAAAATAAATGACTTTCTTAATATGTATATTATAATATATATGGAATTTATAATCAAAACCTATTCATTCTGGAGACTAATCGATTTTCTTATTTAAATTAACTAAGATGAGAGTTTAATTGCTAATAATTTTATTTTAATTTATTTAATGTTATAATATATTACATTTTAAATAATCTGTTTAAATATAAGATAAAGTAAGTTTATTTAATTTTCTATATTATTCTTATTCTTGTATAACTACTTTTAACTTTTAAAATTCTTATTTAATATAAACATATGTGATATTTTAATTCTTGTAATGATAATAAATAATATTGTTTACAATAATAATGTTTAAAGTAACCAAAAACATACAGTTTTTAGATTAATATTCTAATGAAAAGAAAACAATTATTTCAGGCAAGTGGTGTTGAACAACGAAATGTAGCATTGAACTGGCTTCGGGATCATTTAAAAGAGTCTGAAGATAAGAAGGGTGTTGTATACTTCATGGATGATGACAACACTTATTCATTGAAAGTATTTGATGAGGTATGTGTGTAAGAATTAACTTTTATTTAATTGTATTTATATAATTAAATATGAAAGTCACTTAATTTATAAACATTTATTTTTATATGAATATTTTTATTATATACAGAGACTCTAGATAGTCTTATGAGATATATATATATATATATATATATATATATATATATATATATATATATATATATATATATATATATATATATATATATATATATATATATATATATACTATATATATATATATACATATATTTTAATAGGTACCTTTCTTTATCTTTAGGATTACAATTTTGAAATGCTTTAATTATAATAATTGCCATTGCCATTTAAAAGAAATAACCTTGAATATAATGTGTTAAGCAGATAAGGCTAGTAGTAGCTAATACTATGATTTTAAGTAAAATATGTTTATAAAAATATTTTAACTTTATTATATAGTATAAAAATTGTCACTACTTTTCAGATGAATATAAGGTACGTAATTTCATTAATAATATTGAAAGCACGGTGCACAATGCCGCAATGGAAAAACGTTTGACTGCAATCGCGATCGGGTGGGGGGATCCATTCCCACCCGGAAGAATGATTATATTTAAATTATTCTCATTTACTTGCTCTGGTAAGACAAGGCCTGGCGTTGTGTTTCACCACCCAAAACGTAACGCCTGGAATTCGGCTGAAAAAGGAGTATGGAGTGTCTAGACACTAGTTATTTTAGCCGTTTTTCATATTCCCTTTATATATTCATTCACTCATTGATTTTCTGACATGTTTGTGTATGTAAATTATATTGTTACCCTATTGGTTATTGACGTCACCATCGTATCACAGTAGCAAAGCGAATATCCGTTAAAGCAGTGGTCGTGGGTTCGCCTGGACATGTTTCCTACTAAACGAAATGCTTGTATGTAAATTAATTATTTCATGGCTCATGTAGGACATAACGCGATGCTCCGTTACTCAACAAATAATGTCTCGAATTCTGAAGAGAAGCCTCTTTATATTAAGTATAGCGGGGTAGACAGAAAGTACTTAGCGTCAGGACACTCCATACTTCGCTTTCCACGGAATTCGAGACATTGCGCCAACTCAACGCCTTACTTTGTCTTACCAGAGCGAGGAAGTATAAATAATTTAAATATAATCACTCCCTCGAGTAGGAATCGAACCCACAACCGATCGCGTTTACAGTCAGACGCTGTGCCACTGCACCGCAACTGGCCTCAAACAGAAGTTGCATTTGCATAAACTTCACGATTATAATTATATTAGAGACAATGGAATTTCCAATTACAATCATTAATGCATCTAAAAGTATTAGTCAGATTTGTTTTTATAGCACATGGAAAAACAAAACACGGCTGTTACAAATAATAAGATAAATAACCAAGAGGAATGCAAAATAATGACTCGTTACTTATGAATTATAATTTGTAAATAATTGTCACATGAATTATTTGTTTACTTTTCCAGCTTTATTTGTTATTTAAATTACTTTAATATAAATACGCATACGTTATACGAATCTGCTAAATGAGAACTGAAGGACAGGTGTTGCTGGTTTCCCAACATAATACACTCTGCATGATTTACAATTGGATGTAATATTTATGAATTCGACTTCCGTGTCCCCCATTTTTGTATTTTTATATAAAATATTTTTATATTTTGTTCTGAATTTATCTCTTATGCCTTCTTAAATAAGAGATCTAATAATGTAAAACTAAATACTATTTATTTATATCGTACTGTTTTTCAAATTTCTGAAAATCTGTCTACAGAGAATCTAATAACATACGAGTAAATCATACGAGTAATAGATTGATAAATAAGTTGTAAACGTATAAGAATTTCGACGAGGCCGGATGTAAAACTCGTGGCTAGTTAAACTGAGGGCTTCAACTGTTTTCAAGAAACGTGGGATCGAATCCCGCTGCGCTCAAAAAAATTTTATACGCTTTTTCAAAATGTTTATTATTTATTTATGTTAGCTAATATCAGTAATAATGTATAGAGATTACTGAAATGTCTTGTTTTTTTTATTTTAAACAGGACAACTTTCTTTCATGTTAACGACCAATTAATTTATGTGTTTTGCTGCATAGTATCTACGTTATATCATTGTAGAAAACATTTATAGCGAACAATATTGTTTACACTAAATCGTGTGCCATTAACATGATGTGGCCTTGCAATTGCAACGTTCATTCAATCCATCTATTATTTAAATATAAATGTAATTTAAAAATTAACCCCTTAATTGTTTTATAATTTGTAATGTTTCTTACTTTCCAGATAATGGTAGTAAAATAATTATTTTTTTATAATATTTAAATAAACGAATTCGTAGAGCGCTTCTTTACTCACGTTAAAAACCAATTATTAAGCCAATTTTACAATATATAAGTTATGATTATTAGAAAATTAATACACTTACTTTTGATTAATATTTTTTTAGCTTCACGCTTTTTATTCCGCATAGCAGGGTAGAAAGTACCTAGTGTCAGGACACTCCGTACTTCACTTTCCACCGAATTCGAGACATTGCGTGTTAAGTGGTGGAACTCAACGTCGCACTTTGTGTTCCCGGAGCGAGAAAATGAAAATAATTTTAAATACAATCACAGATAAAATAAATTATTAGGTAAAAAGTATCTTCTAACCATATGTCACATTAATCAAAATAAAAAAAAAAACTATTTCAGATGAGAAAAATCAACAAAGTTGGTGTATGGCCTGTTGGCATAGTTGGTGGCATGCGAGTTGAAATGCCCTTAGTGACAAATGGTAAAGTGTCAGGATATAATGCAGTTTGGAAGCCTTTCAGACCCTTTCCCATAGATATGGCTGGTTTCGCCATAAATGCTACATTATTCTTGGATCATCAAGATGCGAAGTTCTCGAGGAAAGTTCAATCAGGATTTCAGGTTATTTTGTAATAATAATATTTTTCTTCATAAAATTCCTTAGACAGATTCACTTTTTGTCCGGTTTAACAGAGTAGTCAGAGAGAACCTATTCTAAATACAAAATTAAGTGGCGGAACTAAACGCCGCTCTTTACTAGATGAGGAAAAAAAAATAATTTTAATATAATTTTAATACTCATTCCCTGGAGTAAAAACTAAAGCCAAACTAAATTAGTAATGTGGCAAGTCTTCTTTATTAGCTTTATGCAAATTTGAATTTTTCTCATCTATTCAAATTGGTTTCAACCTATATAATAAAATTTTTGATTTTCACGATTTTTAAATACATTTTAAATGAATCGCGTTTATTGTGGTCGTGGACATATGTCCCACCTTCCTGTAACGACGGTCTACTATAAAGTGTTCGAAACGTCGAATTTTCAAAAATGTATTTTCGAACTCCAAAATATACACATTAATCCCCTTAAAATAGCTTAATTTAAAGTTTGACCTATATGTCTGTCACAGCCCTTACACATGACAGCTGTATGTGTACTTTCCCTTGAACTTGGCTTCGCATGTTTCTGCGTGTTTAGAATCTAAATACAATGCGTAATAGAAGCTGGTAAATGTAAAATGATATAAATATAACACTGATAAAAAATGAATGAAAAACACGACGACGAGTATACGTGATAAGCGCTATCAGACTTTCACTCGTGCTGAGTTACTACAACTATAGATATCAATTACTTCCGTTTATACCAATAATACAATCTTTAAACACAACCAAAGTTCTTTATTACTGCATTTGTTTTTTTTTTACTTCACACTTTTATTCCGCATAGCAGGGTATCTCTCATATCTGCATACAATATTAATGTTAGAAAATTATTTAATTTTGAATTGTAAATAGTATACATTTAGAATCGTACCTATAGTATAGAGGCCATCGCGAAAAAGGAAAACTTCTGATGAAGGCAATTGGAGTCGATTCTCATTCGGAGACATGGTTATATTTAAATATTGTAGAGATATTTGTATTTCTTCTCTCTAGTATGACAATTGAGTTCACCCTTAAACACGTAATATCTCGATTACGGGCGGAAAGTAGTCCACCAACTAGGTTATTTCTGACTACCCTGCTAAACGGGATGTAGAGTGAAGCTATATAAGATATAAAGATCGCATTGTTAGATTCTTAACTTTATAGTAAAGAACCTAATATCATGATACTCCAAATTGTCATTGAGTATTTTGTTTCGGATCTTAAAACTATGGTTTGTCTTTCCAACTGATAAATTGAGAATTTTTATCATAATGATACCTGTGAGTGGGAGTTCAACTGAAGATGTTGCACTTCTTCACTTCACTTCTACACGTTCACTTATATAATAGCTAAAATGTCAATGTTTCCCGTTCCCATGGGAACTTCATAAAATCCTATCGTAGTGCTTTCTTAATCTTAGCCTTCCACGTCGAATAGCTTCGGCTGTTAGTTTACTACCAGTCAATCAATAACGTAAAAGTTATATATAGGTATAGATATCTTTTTAATGTATCCATGAAAAATATATGTTTAATATAAAATTTTAAATGAAGTTTGAATTTTTTATCATTTTTTTACAGGAAAGTGAAATTTTAAAATATGTAACGACTAAAGATGAGTTGGAGCCATTAGCTGAAAATTGTACTAAAGTGTACGTCTGGCACACGCGTACTCAGAAACCTTCAATACTCAACCCAAAGAAATTAAAACATCCGCCTATTCCCGACGATCATATCGAAGTCTGAACTAGATAAATAACAACTCAGGTATTAAATTCTTCATTAAATTGAAAATATCGTAAAAAACGACTTCATTGTAAAGAATAGTTAAAAAAAGTTTTTATTTTTATGTCCAGTAGAATCGAAAAATAGAGTTGAGGCTATTTAAGGTCATTTTTGTAGGGTAATATTTCAAAAAAAAATTAATACCGCATGGTATTATGTTTATTTTGTGTATAAATTTAATATCTTTTTTATACAAAATAGGGAAAAATTGTGTTGTAACATATATTCCTATATGTATAATTGCTTGTTTTTTTAATTTATTTCACTAAAGTCATTATTTTTGTATATTTTAATGACGGTTTGTAAAAGTGTTTTTTTAAAACAACTGTTTAAGCCACGGTAAACTAGCTAATGTAAGTAGCCTGACTTTTATAAAAATAAAAAATGCCTTTTATAAAAACAAAAAAATACAAAGGCTTAAAATTTGAAAAAAATATTAGCTTTACATTGATAAACAAGTATTTATTCATAATTATTTTAAAATTTAAGACACTTGTCGACTATAGTTTCAAGTAATTTGAATAGTTAAGTTCATGGTAGGTTTGGTATTACCCTAAAACTTTAAATAAATTGGCAATAATTATATATAAATGTAAGAAAAATAAGCGATTCTATAATAGTTTATATATAGAGAAAACATATTATGTAATAATAATAAAGTGAACAAACAAACAAACAATATTCAGCTTAATACTGACTAGATGTTACTAAAATATTATTTATTTTTTTATTTCATATTAATATATTTTTTTATTTAATTTATATTTTATCTTTGAAAATAACATTGAATAAAATGAGAATACTCCATGTAATGTATGAAACAAATATATTAAAAATGATATAAATAAACAAATGTTACTTAAGTTCTAATATGAAATAGAAATAGCCAGTATAGTATTAGTTAGTGAAAATAGTATGATATTTTACGAACCATTTTCTGTTACTAACTTGAAAAGAACAAAATAAACATATATAAAAGATATATGTGGTATGAATGTATATATATTTTTAATTTATTTACACATTTTATTACTTTGATTATTATATAATACATATTAGTCACGGAAATTAATAATAAAATTTTAATTATCTTTATTCTGTACTTTATATTATATTAAATATGTATATTGTATATCCAAACATATATTTTACTGTCAAAATTTATTTAATTTTACCAAGAAATTTTAATACTTTATTATTGAGGTCACATTTCTTTATATACAATTTTGACATTACAAAATAATGTAATTTTAAACTTTTCTGTTAGGCGCCATCTTTATTTTGCTTAAATTTTATCTAATTTAGCTTCAGTTCCTGTAAAATTGTAAATAGTAGATAATTTTTCGAAAATATGTGTCACAAAGACATTTCACTTCTTATTTTAGTAAACTAATTTATTTTATTTACACATTTATTTTATAATTACATGATAATTTTATTTTAATTTGTATGTCAAAGTATTTGTTTATTGTTTATTTATTAGTAAAAGTGGTGATAATTTTCTGTTCTGTTTGACCCCGCTAGCTGGGAAAAAGTGATAAAACCTATTATATCACTTTTTATGCCTATACAGTTTATTTAACAATATTTTAATATAAATATAATAATAATTGCAGTATTATTATATATTTGTATTAAACGGAATCTATAAAAATCTAACGTATTTTTTAGACATGTATGTCTAAAAAACACATATTTTGATTATTAAGTGAACCTTATAAATATATTAAATGAATACATTAATTTTAAAGAGCTTAAAATGATATAAAATTACATTTTAGTCAAAATAATTTTAAAGTTAAAAGTAACATTTTTAAATAATTAATTTCTTATTATACATAGTTAATTATTTTTGTATCTTTTATAGTTTAACATTTAAATATCACCTCAGTTTAGTTTAAATTAATAGGAAATTATTGTTTTGTTTAATCACAATACAAAATATTGATTGTTCTACTTTATACAATTTTTCTATTAATTGTTAATGTAAGATATATTTTCGTAATAACGGATTACTTTTGGTTTTTATACAAAAGTAATAATAAATATTAGTTACAGCTAGCGTATATTGATAAAGGAATGTATCATTTGTCTGTTTTGATCGTTTTATGCTTAAAACAAACAAGTGAAAATAAATTTTAGGACTTTATTGTACTTGCTTGAGATATCATTTTTTACTCTGTGCTCTATAAATGAAATTGGCCTAACTTAAAAATCTATTTAACTTTACTGAAAATTGACTATAAATTTACGCTAATTTTAAATGTTTTTTTTATTATTTCAATTAACCTGGACATTTTGATATTTGAGAAACAAATTATAAAAACGTGACGTTTTGAACACTTGACATTCATCCCCGATCACATTTGTGATAACGAAGTTTTAAAATCGGTAAAGTCACAATATTTAATAATAAGCTTAAGTTTTCTATTTTTTATATTTCAAAAGATTTAACTCTTATATTTTGGTATATGAAAATGCCCAGTCGACTATGAAAAAAAGTGTTCAGTAGACCGTGATTACAGTTAAACTAAATGGAGCATAAATATACATAATTAAAATCGATTTTTTAAGAAAGGTCACTTTTTATTCTGAGTGCTAAAACTAGGCCTAATACTAGAGATATGTTTCAATAATTAGTTATTTATGATATGATGGACGAACATTCCGATTTTTAGCAATAATAACAATTTAGTGTTCATGTTTTACAAGAGATTAGCATGGTGAGATTTTCTTAAAACAATTCGACAATATGAATTTTTCTTATTCGACTTTAAATATTTAAAAATAATAAATTATTTGTTCTGTCGTTTTACATAACGTTTTAGGGTATAAAATAAAAAAAAAATCTATATGTATTATCACTTAGAACGGTTTTAGTTCACCACTAAAGTAGTTTGTAATTCAAAGTGTCAATAATCTCTTAACTTCCTAACCTCACATTATTAATTATGACTACTTAGCTTTAATTTATGCATAATAACGGTGTTTTAAATGTTTTCAGTGTCTATGAAGTGTCTTTTAACTTATTAAATAGATATTTGCGATACTGTATAACTTTAGGCTTGTTTCGCAAAAATATCGTAAATGTCTAATAATCTAAAAGGCACTTTTTAGACGTTTTCAAGGTTTTAAACGCTCAAATGTATGTCGGTCTAAATGTCCATGGAGAATTGTACTTATATGTTTAAATGAACAATGAATGAAACAATTTAGTCTTTTTTTATGTGAAGTGACATATTGAACTAAATAAAAGCACTGAGTGAATGGTGAGAAAATTATTTTTACCAGTGTAAACAGTTCTTTGTATGAATATGATCTGTTTTTACATTTTTTTATTGAGTAGCTTTTAGTGTACAAATGAAAATGGTGTGCTGTTTCATTATACACTGTTTGAACAAGTTTTTGTGTGATATTTGGAATGTTTAGCTTGTCAGTTGACATTTACAGTGTTTTGTGAATTATAAGGATTTTACTATACAATATATATATATATATATATATATATATATATATATATATATATATATATATATACACATATATATATATATATATATATATATATATATATATATATATATTTTAAGTTCAGTTTAATATTTTTATTTTATTTTTTTATATTTTCGTTTGCTTGTTATAAAATCATTTTTTTTCTTTAATAAGTAGTGTCCATTGTTGCTGTATAGATTTGAGACTTTTACAAACATATATTATTTTTATCGTGCATTTTTTTAATAATATGTTATATTTCATTTTTTTATTAATCTGGAACATACATGGAGTTGTCTGCTGAATTAAAAATTGGCTAAAGCTAGTGTGAGAGGAGTTTTCTCACGATATCCGCTGTTTAAAATATTACCTTTGGCATTCTCTTCTCATATTGATCGTTCTGTCTATAATTTTTTTTACTAAAAAATCTATACACGTGTTGAAAATAGAGATGTAACACTGTCATTGATATTAAAAATAGTTCTAAACCATTTTATACAAAATTTTGTTATCTAATACAATAGATTTAAAATAATCTTCGTCTTGGATACTGTAAGTAAGGAGAAATGTAACTTAAATATACATAAGTGACTATTTAACGCTTTTTAAGTATTAAATAATTTAATCAAGTATTGTTGTTTGAAGACGCTATTGGAGCTTTCGAATGTTTGCGGATTTTTTACATCGAATGAGTAGAAGTTAGCTACTATGTGATTTTATAGATTTCTATTTATATAATTTTGTAAATATGTATCTCAATGAATATCGACAGTATGATAATATATTATAATACAAATATATTTGTTGTTTTATTTATTGGTTATTAAATTTTACATATACAGTACACAATAGTACACATCAGTGTTTAGAAAATGCTTGCTACTTTTGAATATGCAATCAACAAATTCGACACAATATATTAAAAGTTTTAAGAATGTTCTATATTACGACGACGTACGATAGTTTTTTTATTTCTTCCCTCGAAAACGGTGAACGTAGTGTCTTGACACTAGGTTTTCTCTGGCTATCCTTCGTCCGTAAGAAACTTAAATTCATTGTAGGAATTACTTATGTAATGTTAAAAAACATTTCTTTTTAAAATAAGTATCTTTTTGAAAATTTAATAAATAATAAGATAGGTAAATTGTTTTTTACTTCAACATAAAATATTTAAAAACTTTCTAATCATATCATGCTATCTACAATAATGAAATATGGCAATTAATTTTATTTCCTTAAAATATTAATCAAAATCAAATTCATATAAATAAATAGTGAAAGAAAGAAATGATTATTTTATTGTTTCATATAAAAATCATCACGTAATTAATATTTGTATGCAAACTTCATTTTCGGTGCAAGTATTAGTATATGAAAATAATTTATTGAAATTAACTACTATTTAATAACATCTCTGTCAATTTAGCAGTAATTAAGAATTTTTTTATGATAATTCAAAAATATATACAAATAATTAAAATACAGCGTCTGACTGATTATATTTTATACTAGTGGCCCGCTCGCGGCTTCGCCCGCGCAAACTCCCAACTATAGCTGTTTTGTTCTTTCACCTGCCCGCGTTCTCGCTTAAATTACAGACTTTGCCACAATTAATAATTTCATCGATTTATAAAACTAGTATATACTAATAGCCTAAAAAATAATCACCATTCAACCTACTTTTTTGTTTCAGCTTCTTGCTTCTATACCACATAGCAGGGTTGACAGAAAGTACCTAGTGTCAAGACACTCCATATTTGGCTTTCCATTAAATTGAGACATTGCATGTTGAGTGGTGGAACTCAACGCCGCACTTTATCTTACCAGAGCGATGAAGTGAAAATAATTTAAATATAATCACTCCCCCGAGTGGGGATCGAATCCACAACTGAGCGCGTTTACAGTTACACACAGTCCCACTGCGAGACGACCGGCCTCAACCAACCTACTTTTAAATTAAAATCTCTACAACCTACAACTTAAGCAACATATTTACAGATTTTTAAAAATAAAAATATAAGCTGTACATGAAATATTTAAGAAATAATTTAAGTAGGTATATTAATATATAAAGTCACTAATACACGCGGTAAAATTTTCGTCTGTCTGCGAGTCAGTTTGTCCCAATCGAGCTAGTATAGCATAGGATAGTAATAGCTTATATTCAGGATAGTTTCGCTGTGATATTGAATGTGATTTGTGAAACAAAAGCTAGAAAAGTATAGTAATAGCTAGAAAAGTAAAATTACTTATTGTACGAATAATTACGGTCGGTCGTGATGCAATGTGACAGCGTCTAACTGTAAATCTCACCGATTGTGGGTTCGATCTCCAGTCAAGGAAATGATTATATTTAAATTTATTTTTACTTCCTCGATCTGGTAAGACAAAGTGCGGCATTGAGTTCCACCACTTAACACGCAATGTCTCTGTGGAAAGCGAAGTACGGTTTGTCTCGACACTAGGTAATTTCTGTATACCATGCTATGCGAGATAAAAAGCGTGAAGCTAAGAAAAAAAAATACGGGATAGATAGGATTAGATGTCAGTAGCTTAGAGCCTCAGAGCTCAAATGCGAAAAATATCAAATATCATAATTTTGTTCAATGATGGTCAATGTAGTTCCTGTAGCAAAAATAAAAAAAACCGACACCGTCAAATTACGTAAGTAGTAATTAGAAAAAAACATTGTAAAAGTATTCGTATATGTATGTGTGCACTTTTGGTTAGCTTCATTTTTTGTTTCGTATAGCAGAGTACACTGGCATAACCCATTGCAAGGACACTTCGTTCTCCTCTTTCAGCCCCAGTCCAAGCCATTTTGTGTAGGCTGGTGACACGACGCTGTGTTTTGACTTACCAGTGTGATTTTTTTTTTGTTAAATGAGTAAATGCTGTTGACCCTGTTGGTCTTTACAGCGACACCTGGGGAAGAGGGTGCTCTAGCCCTGCGAAAATAGCCAGCGCTAACGGGGCTGCTTGAGAGGAAGTCGACGACCGTAAAGGCGCCCCCTGCGGGGCTCGAACCTCAGCTTGCGGTCGGTGAGCGGGCTGGGGATGTTCCCTACTCTACACAAACCAGTCGCGGCGTAAAGTCGCGACTAGGGGACTTTAGACTATTCTAAGGGAGACTAACAGTCCCTAACCGTTGGACCCGGCCGCGCCAATGTTTCCTACCTACAATTACCTATAAAAATATACGTATAAAGAAATTAGTGTAAAACTTGTTTTACTACTATAAAAGCTTCGAACTAATCAAATTTGATATTTTTCATGGAAAAAAGATAAAACTTTAAATCTAACCTAAGTAAAATGTTTAACAGATTTTAATATTTCATAACAATGTACGTGTTTTATTTATAAATTAATAAAACCTGCCTACAACTAACAATACTTGTACAACTTCTGATAACTCCTTATAACAAAAGCGAAATAATAAAATCTGGCGAGCCGTTCTAATTCCCTTGAATTGGGGCGATCTCTTGAAACTTATTCAATATTGTTTGAAATCGGTCATTTGACTTCGCTCTTATAAGTACCTACTTGTATATAACCTTCCATGAAAATACCTTTGTGTTTGTAGAAGCAGAAAATTAAATTTTCGGATTTTTTAAATAAATTTAAATATTTTACCTTTTACTGTCTTTTGTTTAATTTTTATTAATTTTGATGGCATGATAACATTATCACTTTAATCACTATATTGCGGTGAACTTATCCCAATTTTGATTCATAACTCAATGTAATTTACATTGAGTTACAAAAAAACCTTTTCTGTAGTTTGTGATTTTAAAAGTACATGATTCTACAACCATATTGAATCTTATCGTAGTCGAAAAAATACCCTTTTTTTAGTAGTTACGAAAGTTAGAGGTGAGGTAAATTGCTATTGTAAATTTTAATGTGTACAAATAACATATAAACCTAAATATATTAATTATATAGGTATAAATAAATATTTAATCTTTAGATGTTTATTCCTTGTATCTTATTGTAGATAGATTTCTACAAAATTAATTAACCTTTAATCCTTATAGTCTATAAAAGAAAGGAAAAAAGCAAACATTTTTTAAAATATTTAGGGGCCATCTATAACTTACGTCACAACTTAAAGGGTGTGACATTGCTTGACAGCGGATGTCTCATAAAAGGTACCAACTATGGTAAAGACGGAGGAGCAGTCAAGAAATCAAGAAGTTCATGTGGTGTAAGATATGAATGATCCCTTATGAGCAAATAATTAGCTACAGAACTCAGAGTGTATGTATAGAATGGAGGTAGAAACATATCTTGTATTCCAAATTTTTCATTAGAATCTTAGAATGTTTCAATTGTTACTTAAAATTATAATATTTTTTTTCATCAAAACATTATCAAATAGTTAAAATATATATCCACCGAATATTAATACTGCCATAATAACTTAGTAGTTAATTTGTAATAACCTTAGATCTATTCTCGCAGGTAGCGGGAAGGTTTCACGCTTATTAAGCAAATCACGTATCTAACCTGCGAAATTTGGATTTACTTACGGGTCGCTTCGTCATGTAATAAATTTGTTTAATGGCTCGGTGAAATTGAAATTTTGCTTTCAAAACACGACACATATATTATATATCGATATATTGTTTTATGTATATAATATATTCAAGATTATATTTTATCTGCTGGGATATTGGATAATCTGTTCCCTAATTTCCGCCTAATTTTGACACATAGTGTGCTGAATGACGAAACCATTAATTACCAATAATATCTCGCTTTAATATATAACATTATATAAAAACTTTTTCTCACATTCCAATAACATATGTACAAATTTCAATTCCAATAACATATGTACAAATATATTTGTAAAAACCTTAAAAAGAAAAAGTCGGCCTTGTCACAAATAGTAATCTCGTCCAGGCACCCAACTTATTAGAATCTAATGGCGAGATGGGGATACGAGAGGATACGAGGACAAAGCGGGATCTAAAAACAACATGAACATTAACATTATTCGGAAGGAGCATTATTGGAAGCGAAAAGAAAATTGTAATCACTTAGTAGAGTAGAACACTACTTCTACCACTTAAAATTTAATAAAATATAGTAAGTAGTAGAAATGTACAAAAATTGGAGCATTAACTGCTGTTAAAGTTTACGAAAAAATCACAAGTGTTTTCTTGTTTAAGACATAGTGTGTGCCAGAAAATCTACTGTGATACAATAAGGCAGGTTCTAACTAATGGCTGGCGAAATGTCTGTATATCGGCCCACTTACGGTCTTATAACCTGTCCGTCCTCAAGCGGACAGGTAAAGGCGTCTCCTCCTTTGCTCTTTTTTTTCATACTAGAAAAAAGTATTTTTTATTATGAAGGGAGTATCTTCTAAAGATCTAGAACCGGATAATGTAGGATTCTTACTCACTAAAATTCCTGCAATGCCGTCTTCGGAAAAGTAGAAAAGCCCGCATAAAGAAGAAATTAGTTGAAGCGTATCTGTTGCACTCCTCAGGTGACCCGCAAGATACGAAGCTCCAGGGAACAATTTTTCCCCGTTACATGTTATCAGCCGAATACTGACTGCAGTAGCACTGCATAAACTATTATACAGCCATGGGCAGCTGTCTCCTCCTGTAGCATAACAGTCTCACAGAAGGAGACTACGGCTGTCTACGTAGATTCTCTGCTCAGAATTTATCTTATAACCACCGGCAAAGAAAAATTTCGATCAGTTCCTTGAACCAGAAGTTTTCGTTTTGCGTCCGTCATCTGTCAGCCAATCTAAAGCAAATAATACCCAAAACTGCCGTGTCCGGTTATTATTTGAGTGAGTCGGTAAGCGATTCGACGTGTACGTCTCGACCTTCAGATTCATAGCTTCAAAAGAAGGAAAAGTTGCTACAACAAAGCTCTTATTAGCATATAGTTCATCAAGTAGGCAACAGCGCCACATTAAGTTCTTCCCGTCTTATTTAATACACTTATAGGGGCACGTTCAACTATTTATTTACTCCGATCATATGTAATCACATGCACATTTGCCAGAATGTGCTAGAAGGCGGAAAGCAAGCGAGTAAGATTGCAGCCTCAAAAGATATACGGTATCCGGGTACTATTATTATAGCAATTCTTCTATGTTAGCTATAAAGCTTAATTCTATGGATTGCTAATCTGTGAGACCAAACAGGTACAGGTAACACCAAAGAGAGTCTTTCGGTCATCCAATATTACAAAGTAATCTATGAGTAAACGCTAAAAGTGTTTCTCGAAGCTCCAACAAATGTTTAGCATTAGAAAAAGGCATTATATAACTGCGTCAAAAGGTAGTTACAGTGCGAAAACAGAGCTCGTAGCGTTACAAAAAGAGGGCCTGAGAGCAGTGCCTCGGACTAGCAAACGAAATCTAAGCATTACACGCCACTTTAAATATGCACTATCACATGCCGTCCAGATCCTCATTTTGCCTAAACTAAATATGTGTAAGTGTAAAATGTATATATTTTGATTACTTAGGAAAATATGACAATTTTTTTACGCTTAAGGCCATCATGACGCAGTGATGCAGCTTCTGTTGGTAAACGTGATTGGTTGTAGATGAATTGTTAAATTTAAAATTTATTCTCATTTTTCCGTTCTGGTAAGATAAAAATCGGCATTGATTTCGCCACTTAATAATGAAGTAATTAACGAAGTATTTTGACACTAAGTTATGTCTAAGTAACAAATTAATGATATCCATATATTCAGCCTCAATAAACTAGTAACAATGATAATTCAATATAACAACGTAACATATTCAAAGCTCGTAGTGGACGATAATTGCCCGCCCACGAATTAAGGTGATGCGTAGCTATGTAATTATGTATACAACAGAGTATGTGTAAACTAATTATGTTCATCAACTTAATGTCGAATATTTGTGTAATAGTTTATGTAAATCGAGAACTGACAATCATGACAATATATAATACTTTCTTCTTTTGCATAAAAAATGGTTTCATTTTTCGGTTTAGCAGAGTAGATAGAGCAAACCAAGTGTCAACTAAACTCCATTGATTACTTTCCGCTCAAAATGTAGTCGTTACGTGTTAAACGGCGGATCTCAACGTCACATTTTAAACATAATACTTCTGCTGGCGCAATTCTAGTCAAGCGCTGTCTGCCATCACCAGAATAACTATAGACTGTGGACTGTGTGTGGAGTAGACTCAAAAAGAGATGGCACGTCAGAGACGCGTCTGATAATAAATATATAAAGCGGTTTTTAATTTTGGTAGTGAATTTGATATATACATGTTTTTCCATTTTAGTTAGGCAAAAACCTATGATACAGAAACGGTAGTCATTTGTCAGTATTAAAGTTACCACATATTTTTTTTTAAATATCGATTAATGTTATTATATAATATTAAGCCTTTCTCTTAATTAAAAAATATTTGATTCCATTTTTAATTATTGCTAAATAAACGTCAAAGGGACTTAAGAAAAACATTGTTTTGCAAGTCACGTGGTGGCTGCGATTGCTTTTGGGGTTGCAAACAAACCTAATTAAACTTCTGTGTTTAATTTATAATTTATCCACGGAAAAACAGACGTCTGTTCAGAGTATCTTTCATATTCTTTAACTTATAATCATAATGAATGCTAATTCCGGAAAATAAAAAGTAAAAGAAGTTTCTGCTTCCACGTGGAATTTTCAAAATATATGCGCAAGTCTTAAAAAGGATTTTCTTGTATTTTTTTCAAAAAAAATATATTTTCATTTTTTATCCAACTTATATAGCACATAGGTAATCTGTGTTATGCAAAAAAAATTGTGTCATTGGTATATAATTAACACATATACTGACATATGCAAGCAAAAAAATATTTTGAGTCAAAAAATATAAACAGCTGACTGCTGGTTTTCTAGTCAATAAACAATATCACAATAATGTTTAATCTCGTAATCTTTAATGTACTTTTTTCAGTCTTTCTTGTTAAATTAATATGTCTATGTACAAGAAAGCCAAGTTGAATGGTAATATACAATTTTGTATGTTATATTTTGTTCATTTTAGCTTGAGATTATGAAAAGTCTTTTTAATTTTGTACACATATATAATGTTTGAAGTGAATACTGAATACGACAAAAAAGTTCGCCAAGTTAGGTTATAGCTAAGCTTATAAGCCTTATTATAACAACTGTGCTTTAATTCTTTAGTTGCCATATAAAAGAATATCTACAGAGAAGAATCAATCATAAATATGGCTATAAATATTTGAATTCTTTTCTTAAAATTCAATTACGTGAAATAAACGTAAACATTTTTAAAAAACGTATAAAGATTTGAACGCAGCAGGATTCGAACCCGCGTTCTACTACCAGCTGCATCGAAAATTTCATACGTTTTTATTACAAATTATTTACAAAAGATAGTAAAATATTTAAAAAATGAATTTTATCTTGACAAACGATTTTTACTTAATAATGTTTGGGTAGCAGAAATTTGTAAAAATCTCTATACAGAGTTGCTATCAACGTAAATAAGCTGGTAGTGGTGGTTTAACGGTCAGAGCGCTTGGGCTAGAGATACTTTCAAATCTTTATATCTTTTTTAAAAATGTGTTCTAATCCTAGGTGTGGAGTAACACTTTAAAAATAGTATAATACTGTCAATTGTACCTTAAATACTAACTGTAAAGTTCTTATTACATAAAAAAGAAAATTCTTACATAAAAATATGTATTTCGTTATAAGTTTGCAAGTCACGTGGTTACATCGATTGTGTGGGGTCATGGGGAGCAATCATGGCTCTTGTCCCGCCAATAAGTGCACAATTCATTCGTTAGCAAAATCTACAATGTGGTCTACATAATAATAGGTTTTATCTTATAACTTGCTGCTATTTGTCCTAATATAATTGTACCTATATGTACATCTAAAGTATATACGTAAATGAACAAAACTTTGTTCAAGCACAATAGTGGCCTTTTATACAACTAGTGAACATGTAAACTTAAACGACTCAGGAACATTGACGAGGTGATGAGCTGTCATTATTGTATGAAAAGTTCTTTATAATATTTTTTATATGTTAGTGTTCTTTTTCGAAATTATATAATGTGAACGCAGCGGGACCTGCGTCTGATAAAAGGTACAAACGACGGTTTAGGGTTTTTTTAAATGTGAAGATAAAATTTAGAAAACTTTAAATACGACGTCACGTCTCCGTTTGATTGAAATTTAACATCTTTGGACCTTTTAGAATTCTAGAACAAAAGTTGCCTAAGTTATTGCATCTGGTATCTGCCAGTAAAATTAAGTATCTTCCGTTCCAGAGATTAGACAGAACATACAGAAAATTGTAAAGAAATATTTTAGTATGAAGACATACGTATGTATTTAATAAAAAAGGATATTTTAACATTTTAAATAGAACGGAAAAGTCGCTTATATTTTGGTATTCAAAAATACATTTTTGAAAATCTGACGTTTCGAACACTTTACAGTGATCCGTGGTCACAGGTAGATTGATCTGTCTACTATGTGACGTCAGGTTTCCAAACATTTTCGAATACCAAAATATACGCGATTAATCCGTTTAAAATAGTTTCATTTAAAATATGTAAAAATCGCGAAAGTCAAAGATCTTATTAAGATATTTTAATATGACACAAACACTCCCTATTATTCCGATACTATAAATGTACTATTAAAATAATATGATGAATAATATGTATTCCATGAATTCTTATTCATTCCATTTTCATTATAAAACATTATCACAGGTAGAGGTAGAAACCAATGGATAAATGGGAATTAATTAAAAATTCTCATATTTTTCTCTGAAGATTGTGAAAAATTTCTATGATTTCAGTTGAATGAGCTCAATGATTGTTTAGCGTTGTTTCTTTGGTATCCTTGAAACTTGTCAGGGGTGCGTCAGTATCGCTTTCATAGTGATCAATCAATGTTCCAAAGTCTTTTGCTAAATTTGATAAGGAACCCCATAATAAACTGGATAACAATAGTTACTTAAATTACGAAGTTTTGTTTATTTACTTCGCATATATACTTTTATGGTGTTGCAGACCATCAGTCGTTAGCTGTAAATCATCTTTTCAGAACAGATATATAAGACACACGATAATTGCAAGTTATAGTTTTTCAGATACTTTGTGATAACTTACTTAATTTTTCTCTTTCTGATTATATTAGAAACCGAGTAACATCTGCGCTAAATATGTACCGGCTTATTTAGCTTTATCCCACTTAGCAGTCATAGTCACGGACTTTCTAATGTCAAGACACTCCGTTGACAGCTTTCCGCCCGAAATCGAGGCAACTAACTGGTGGTTTACAGCCAGACTGTTCTGTCCCACTGATGATAGAGTATATCGTAATGATAGAGTACACCTTAGAATCTTTAAAAAAAAACAATAATACTAACAGTTTCAAGATAGACACGGACTTGAAAAGTAAGTGACCCAAACAATTTTTTTCTTAAAAAGACAGTACTGTATTAACGCCGCAATTTATCGAGCCAGTTCATTTCAGGTTCACCCAGCTAAAATGAAAGCAGACAGTGTCCAATTATTACAACAATAAACAGTAAAGTAAACCAACCAACATAATGACTATTTGCAACGTGTAAACGTTAAACGGTTAACAAGGTGTTTTAAGTATACGAATCTTGATTAATTATCCAAACTCTTCCTTACAAACGTAAAACTGCCTGTCAGCGATATATATCAAATATTCAAGCAGAAGGCTTGCTCGGGGGAGTGGTAATTTAAATAAATATTATTTCACCACATATCTTATGCATGAGCTTGCAGCCCCTAGAATGGGGGTGTTCACTGTAAACCTTTTTACGTACTCGCTACAAGTATATATTTTAGAATAGAATTTTAAGTAAAAAAACGTTCTTTTTCAGTGTATTTGACTTGAGTTTTTCAGTGTTCTTATAATTTACAGTTTATATTTATTTTATAAATTATTGAATATTATGAGAGGTCTGCATATTATGCGTTCTTTCGCTTTTTATGCGTTTTCTAAGCTATGCTATCCAAAGATAATAAAATATTTTCATCTGACGTGACAAAAAATTACTTATTCTATTTAGGAATAGTAAACACTTTTAACTTTATTTGCGTGGACCGTGTGACCCTTACATTCTCCTGTGGCACGATGGTCTTAATTTCCAATAATTTCAATTTTTCATCTAAAACTGTAAGTGTATTTTATGTTACACATTTCTAACAGTAGCGCAGTACATACTAACAGATAATTTTAATAATTATTCTATTGCTGTTTCCTCTCAACCAATTTTTAGAAAAACACTTAATGTACAGACTTTTTATCTACTATTTTGTTATATTATACATTATACCAATTTCTTTTAAACTTTGATGTTACTTGTATAATCCACCTTCGCAAGTTTCAGATCTCTACGATCAGAGGCTAAGGTTGTTTGCGTTAATGCGTCAGTCATTCAGAGAAAAATATGAGAATTTTATATGATAGATAGAAGATAACAAAATTATAAAAATTCTATAGAAAGAATTTTGAGTGGGAATCAAACCTTTGACTATCACTACAATTGTAAAGTTACTCATGTTGCGAATTTTTATTTTTTTATGAAGTATTTTTTTACTGTGGAAGATACTGCAAGTAAGGCATATATTATTATTGCCTCTAAAGCAATTCCTAGATCCGTAGTTCAAGTATAGGCTGTATCACGTAGAGAACATTAGTTCAGAACTGGCAACTATAATGGCACGGCTTGTACGTGTTATATCGTATAATTAAATCAAACCGTTAAGGAAATCTGGCAGCCTTTTTTAATTATACCGATACATTTTTATGATATTTAGGTTTTAAATTTTTATTTATCAATTTTGCAAAATGAATTGCTAATTTAATATTAATTATTAATATATTTTAATTTTTTTATAATAATCCTGAAGGTTAGCAGTATTTTGTCACAAAATTTTGCTAAGTAATCCATACTATGCCTAAGTATTACAAAAAGTCTCATCATAATTCGACAGAGGCCAAATCCATATTCAATAAACTATATTTAAATTATTTACTTACCCTCGATCTGTTACGATGAAACGTGGTGTTGTGTTGTGGCGAGACCAGAGTGTCTTAATATTAGGTTCTTTTCTGACTACCCTGCAGTGCAAGGAAATGCGCGAAGCTGTTTTTGTAAATATACATAAGCAAAACAAATTATTTATAATATGGATCCGTATATTACAAAGGTTTTATATATTTTTGACAAAAACAAATGGAATGTACAGGGAAGATAAAAACAAACATTTAATCCTGTAAGCAAAATAAATAAACAACAAGCAGATGGAAAATATACTTAGATCATGGATACTGCAAGTGGTACTTCTCACGCTGTTCTAAGACGATATAGGCAATTTATGGGGTTTTTAACAGTGTTCAACGTTTGCCGAACAGGTGTCGACAATAGCTTGCTATTGTTATATATTATAAAATGAGAGCATTTTGATGTTAGAATTAACTTTTATTTTCAAAATATACATAAGAGGAATTCATGTATTTTGCTTGAACATATATATTATTGTTTACATTTTTGAAAAAACGTATAATAATTTGAACGCAGCGGGATTTTTATACGTTTTTTTCAAAAATATTTTCTAATCCTAAGTGTGGAATACCACTTTAAAATAGTAAATATTAAAATAAAATAGCAATCTCTCTTGTTAAACGATTATTTCTTAATAATCTATAAGTAGTAGAAATTTGTAAAATTCTTTCTACAGTGTTGCTAACAACATAATTAAGTTGTAACAAAACGTATAAGAATTTCGACACAGCTGCTAGTAGAACGCATGGTTTAGCGGTCAGAGCGCTTGGACGATATCAAAGAGGCGCGGGTTTGAATCCCGCTGCGTTCAAATTTTTATACGTTTTTACAAAAATGATTATATATTTTCTTTATATTTCGCTTTTTCAAAAATGTTTTCTAATCCTAAGTGTGGAATAACACTTTAAAAATAGTAAATATTATTACATAATTATATTTTTGATATTTTTAGTAATTATGCGGTTTCATGAAACAAAGTTCAAAAATAGTAAGGAAGTTTTATGTTTGACGTTTAAATGAAATTCAGTTGTGAACATGTCACCTGTTCACATTTTCAAATATTTTTTAATTATCGACGTATGTTAAAGACTACGTTTTGAATGTTTATTCATTTAATGTTTTCACACCTTTCCCGTTTTAGAAAGAACTAGCATCAAGACTATCAAGACATTTCATTCTTCACTTCTTCTTCCTATTTGAGTTGCGAAACTCAACGACGTGCTTTTTCTCACTAGAGTCGACAAATGAAATTACGTTGCGTTATATAGCAGAAATATGCTTCTTAGTCTTGTTTATTAATTACTAATTCATTAAAATGATTAATTTTTTATTCAAAATATAAAGAATTTATCTTTTAAACATTTTAAAAACCAGTTTTAATTTCAATTTGCGCGAGGGTTACAAGCAAGAGATACTTCTCGCGTTTCCGATTTGCTGGATTTATGAGGTTTTTAACAGCAACACCGCTCGCTGCAGGTGTCGATAATGGTTGCTAGACTTTATTTTTTATGTTATAACGTTTTAATTTTTATATAAAATCATTCGCTTTGTCTTTCCAAAGAAATTAACCTCTCGTGATTGAAATTTACAATGTCTCAATTTATAAATTTCAAATTTATCTCTCTTTTTGTTAAGAATAGCAGTAAAATCAAGGATTCTTAGACGAAATATTGTTTTCTTAAGCTATTAGAAAGAAGTATTTATAAAACAAATTTATATCAAAGTATAATATTTAAAACATATATTATATAAAACATATATTATATAAAACATATTTATATCAAAACTATAAAGAATAATACCTAATAAAGTTTTACTTTTATGTCGATCGCATATGATAAGTCTAAAAAATCACTCTATCTATAATCTAGCAAGAACTACAGTCACTGAATACTATTTTATACAAACGAATGTAAATACATACAGATGTTTATAGTTTTGTAAAGGCTAACAAAATTAGAGGCTAGTACAGAATAGAAAACAAAAAAAGAATAAAAAATCTCTTCTCGTAAATCATCAGTGAGGACAGTGCGCACTAATTACTCAACGCGTCTCCCATAAATTATCCTTTACACTTTAGCCGGCCAATGTTTAATTAAAAATGACTGATTTATTTCCCTACTTCCAAACGTAACATGCTCTAATTCTAATCAAAACTTTTGTTTTAAAATAGTTAAAGAATAAAAATATTAACAATATTTTTAAAAGAAATATAACATTTTAACATGTGTTTACATTCACAAGTAACTCATATTTCAAGTATTTCGATGATTAATAAATCTTATTTTTTTATTTTATTTTGCAGCTATCAAGGAGTATTTTGATATCTTGTCAAAATACTCCTTTCTTCTTCAAAATACTTCTTTTTTTACATCTCGATGTCAATATACTGCTTTTTTAACTTTTCAGCGTGAGACTGTGCTGTGCATCACGATACCCGAAGCAGCACTCTCAAATTGATCACCATGCTTGCAATCAAACAACTCAAAATTATTCATGTTGATAACATTTTAATAATAAACTATATCAAGTTTTTATTTCTTATAAGCAATTAAAAGCTATAATAATCAACACTGTTCAAGCATATTCATGCCAATTACATTTGAATACATCTTAAATGTTATTAAAATAACTAAATATATTTATATAGTATATAATATACATTCAAATGCATACAATTATAAATATATAGCAAGAGGAGTGTTGAAATTTTTATCTTGTGATTATGAAGGCTGATTTTTTTATCGTATTTTAAAGGAATCCAAATAGAATTAATTTAACGTTACTGATAGTTTTCATGTTTCAGACAGACATTGCAAAAAGACATCATATTGACGCTATAAAATTATTATTATTTTCATCGGCATCTGACACTTTACAAACAATTCGTTTACAGGACATACATTAATAAATAACACTTTTTGGTAAAAATTATAAATACTTGTTCCACATTTGGCAAAAAGTAGAATATTCAGCTTAGATTATAAAACATAACAAAGGGACGTGCAGTATGTACACATATACATACAGCCCAGTGAATAGATATGATTTCCAACAACACTGAGGATAATGTCGCCTCACTTCCTCAATCCTACACAATTGCACGAAAGTAGCCGTCCACAGCGCAATAAAGTCTCTAAGAGATAAGTTAAAACAATACCTGTATTTTCATCTTTTGTTGAAATTGCATTAAAACTTCCAGTCTGTAAAGCGAAATGTGAAAAAAGTAATTTTTCTCTTGGGTTTTTATTCGCCGCATAAAATCAACTTTGAAACGTGGTTAAAGTTTGTAATAAATCTAGAAGCTATTAAAAAGTAAATCTTTCTGTACGTAAATTTCAACATTCTAGTATATTAATTTTAGAAATTTAATAAATTAGGGTTGTTCCTCTTTTTAAATAAAACTATTTGTGTTGGATATGATTAATCAATACTAAAAATGTTATTTTTATTATGTAGCTCTATCGTTAAGCAACAAGAAACACTAGGTACATAATAAATGGAATTAACAACAATAGTTTTAAAATCGATTTATTCGTTTCTCTTACATTATAAGGAATTATAGTCTTTTCTTTATAAAATCTTTATTAAAATTATGAATAATAAATTTCATTACATGCTAAAGTACATAAAGGTTATCTAATAAAAAACAACAATTTTTAATTTTTTTATTTCATTTTATTATTAAATCTTTGGCATATAAATACACTCTAAGCGATTTTTTAACAATTAAAAAGAATTTTAGAAATAAAGCCTATATAATATAATAAACCAAAAAAGTATTTACAAAACAAAATGTCATTAAATACACAAGAATGTAAAAATATTCTATATTATAAAATAAATATTTGAAACGCTTATGCCATATACAATAAAACGTATTTAATCGAAAAATTCGTTTTTCGATCCGGTATTTTTCGAAATTTTCGATGACGTTTGGAGTAGATGAAACATAGTACGCAAATCATCATTCACTTACTTTATAACATGGACATTGACATTGGTCTTTTTTATGAAATTAGATATATTCTAGAAACTTAGTAAGGATATCTTAAATAATTTAATTAAGAGAACTTGCTTCCTGCGGTACGGTAAACTATTGTAAGGTTAGCAAACCAGTTATGACGTGTAGTTAGATTATTAAAAAAACAAACATTCTAAACAGTCATTCTAAAGAAATAAAAATGAAAAGAAACGTCAATTAAATAATTCCTAAACGATAAGTTCTTAGATCAATTTTTCAATGCTTGGCAAAAATATTACTTAAAAATATATATATTAAGTAAATAACATTGTGTTAAAGGCCAAAGCGTTTATTCCGAATCAACTTCTCACATTTGGACAAATGAAAATTTTATCTTATAAATATTAATACTAGGGATCTACAACTACCAGCTAACTCTATAGCATACACTAAGTGGAATTATAATGGATGTCGCTATGTAACATAAAACTAAAATTTTAATTATGTAGTATATAAATTATAATATAATAATTATTATATAATTATTTATATACTTTTGCATAAAATCATCCAATTTTCTAACAATCCTTCACGTCTCCACAATGGTCCTCTTGAGACCACTTTCAATAAATTGTACCGTGTTACTAAAACTAAACTACTTATTAGTAAATGAAATCGGAATATCTATATAACGAAGAGGTTTAGTTATCCAATACATATTAGAAGTTCGAGTACTTCTGAGTTGATTGTATTAACTTTATTTCATTAAATATAAGTAAAATAGGAATGTTAGTAGTTTTGTTTTGAAAATCTATATATATATTCACCTTAGTCGGAGGTTCGTTCACATCTCGAAGACCATTATATGATTAAATAATATAATTAATATGATTAAAAAAACCTAATAATTGGTTATTGGCAAATATATAAACGAGTTTGGTAGCTCTTTATCAAAGTCTAAAATATAACATGGAATACCTTAACATAAAAATATATTACAAATTAAACTTTTAATTATTTATAATTTTGTACTCACACTTTTATTTAAAAGTTTTTTTTATATAAAAGGAGACTATTCAGAATACTGTCATACAAAACGTTAATAAAATGCTACCTTTATAAAATGGTATAGTACTTTAATTCAATTACGTTTTCTATTTTAATATCGTTAAACAAAAAATATACCTATTATATTACACGGCAGAATGCTTTCCGGTAATGATTCCGGTTGTTTTGTTGTATTCGTACTCTCTGTGCCCGTTGCGACGCGATTCCGCGTTCGGATTATTTTTTAATAGACCTTTTTTATCTCTGAAATTAATTATAAAATAACACATGTATGCTGTGTGCAAAAAGTTTAATTTGGTTTGTTGTAATTATTTCAGTAGTCATAGACAACTTAGTGTCGGAACTCCGTTGACTGCTTTCCTTGTGTTCCGTTAAGTGATAAACTCACCGCACTTTGTCTTACCTAACGCCTTAATAACGATTCAAGTGGGAATAGAACCCACAACCGCAATTTAAGTTTCATTTAAAAAATAATATATTACCTTATTACTTTAATTTTATAAATTTATATAAAAACAGCTCTACGCTTTTGCTGTACATAAAAGTGGCTAGAGAGAACCTAGGGTCAATCAAAGTCACATTCCATTCCCTTCTTCTCGTCTAAATTCTCAAATATCTCGACATTCCGTGTTGAATAGCGAAAGCTTAACGCTGCTCTTTTTCTTATTAAAAAAACCATTGCTACAAGTGGAACCAACAACCATCGAATTTTAAAGTCCACCGCTATCTCACTGAGATTAATGTATCAAATATATTGGTATTTTTAAATATTTACCACTTATTGAAAAAAATAATGTTTATTTTTTTTATTTTATTAAAAAAACTAACCTTGAATTAATGCTAGCTTCTCGTTTACTCCTTTTCTTGTAGCAACAATTAGCGATGACCCCTTGTCTCTTCCACGCCAGCAGTAATAAATCCAAAAGTAATAAGCAAAGGAATATGACGATTATAGCCACAATTATTATTTCCCCGGATGATAATAAAACATCTTCTTTCGCTAAATTATTAAAATTAATAATAAATACAATTAATTTATAACAGAAAGTATAATTAAAAATAAACAAGCATTTCAATTATTTTCAATATTATTTATATTTACTTTATATTTTTATCCCAACTTTGGTATTCTCTCTAACAAAATTGAGAATATAAAAATATTTTTCTTAATTACACTACGTACTATCATATTAGGATTTTTTACTGCTATACAACCATGCAATTTTCAAGAACTCAAATAGACTAAATATTTTTTATTTATTTCTTTTATCAGTACGTATTTTTATATTTTGGAAAACAATTTTGTAATCCTAAGTGTGCAATTACACATAAAAATAGTAAAATATTAAATTATCAGCATTCTCTCGTCAAACCATTATTGGATAATAATCTTTGAGTATCAGAAATTTGTGAAAATTTCTCTAGAGAACCATGAAGATGCTAACAACATTAATAAGCTGTAAGAAACGTATAAGAATTTCTAATACCACTGCGTTCCAATTTTTATACGTTTTTACAAAAACATCTATTTGTCTTTACACGCTTTAAATGTAAATGCGGTTTTCACTATTGTATTTTGGCAAACTTTCCTTATCATTTGGCGTATTTGTCTTATTTCAATTGTTTCATAACTAAAAAAGTTATACCAATTTAAAGTGTTTTAATAAAAAATAGCTCCACGCTTTCCCAAATAGCTGGGTTGTTAGATAGAAGATAGTGTTAAAAAATTTCATTCTCCACTCTCCATCAGAATTTGAGACGTTGCTTGTTGAGTGGTAGATTTTAACGCCGTATTTTTGCATAACAGGGACATAACACTAATTTATACATGATATATTTACAAGTTTATTTGTTTACCTGCTGTTTTTATAATAACATGTGCCGCGGTAGAGTTTCCTACCGAATTGTGAGCGACGATTTCAAAATAATACGTAGTGTTGGACTGTATTTTATTTAGATCGAATTCATCACTTGTTTCTATATTCTTTTCTTCACATTTACTATTCTCTATTAATCCGTTATTTATCTGAAAAAATTAAAATATTTATTTTGATATTTCAGCTCATAATTGTAACAAAACTTGCTCCTTAAAAATAATAAGATAATATTTTCATATATTTATTAATTACAAATAATTCAAAACAAACATATTTATTCTGTCTATAAATTTATGAGAACGAACTGATTTTTAATAAAATTTGGCTTGAACAAAACTTTGACGTCTAATTTTCGAAATATCAAGCGCCCGGAGTTTCTCTTAGAGCTTCTGCTTTTATACACATACGTACATGTATATATATCTGTTTATATATATGTTAATCTTATTAAATAGTGATTATACACCATGACTAGTAGTAAATAGTAGTAGTAGATATAAAATCTAAAAGTGTAATGACTTCCAAGAGATACAGATTCGCATCCTGACACATTTACTAAAAACAATAACAAGAACATAAGTTCTGACTATATTACTTACTCTAAATTAATCATAATAACACACCGATGTCAATGTAAGTAATAAAATAATTAAACAAAAGGACTTATATAGTATCTAAGACCAATTTAAAATTACTAAAATAAAATGTATGTATATATATGTATGTACAATTATATCGTTAACTATTCATTATATATACGCATTACTTACTGGACAGTATCGCACAGAGTAGAAATCAATTTCTTCGTTATCTAAAGTTTTCCATTTTAACACATTTGAAGTTTCAACTAATTCTTGTACGTTATCCTCGAAGACTGGCACGTCGGGTGTCGATCTGGAATCAGATCTAAAGGGAGTTTATACATTAATTAATATTATTAAATAAAATATATGGACAACAAATAACATTAATTATAAAATTGTATCCCATAAAAACAATACCTATTAAAAAAAGTCAACTCTCGCAACGCAGTTCTACTCCCGTAAAAAATTATAATGTTTCTTAAGTCGGTTATTAATTTATTCAATCCCTACTTAAGGAACCTTCTGTCTTAAATTATTACGTAATTATCTATATTATTAAATGAAATGGCTTGATTCTAATACTATATTATATTTATTACTTGTATATACATTGTATTTTTGTATTTACATTATATCTTCATGCGATGGCCGAGTCAATATATTTATTTGAAACATAAAAGATTTTACATTGATATTGGTATTGATATTGATATCACTATATGATATTGTTAAGTTAATTTAATTAGGCCATAGTCGTAATTACGTAATACCGTAGTTCTTGTGGGGTATTACAGGAATCAGTATTGGGGCCGACGCTGTAGAATCTTGGGTATGTCATTTGTTGTGCAGAGGACACCCTTATGACTGCCCGGGGATTGATTTACCTGGACGCTTGATTAAAGTCGGTTCCTGCCTTGTCGTTAACCGCATCGCGGCACTGGATCTGAGAGTCTCTATGCTAAAGTCTGAGGCTCTCCTATTTTATGGTCTACGCAATGGTCTCCTCCGCGGGGCTATTTTGCGCATCCAGGGACAGGAGATGGAGGTATGGTCCTATATGAAGTATCTGGGCCTAGCTCTGAATGGTTGATGGTCGTTCGCGTCGCCCTTCGTTCTACTGGTGCCGAAATTGGTAAACGCGGTCGGAGCCTTGGCTGTTTACTGCTAAATATTGGACGGCCAGATTTTCTATACCGACGTCTTTATGTCGGCGTGTTGTGATCCATGGCACTTTACGGTACCCCTGTTTAGGCGAACTCTCTCCCCGCCCGCAATAGGACCCGCGGGAGATCTACCTTAGAAACTACAGGCGGAAGTAGTCGCCAAAGTTTACACATTCCTCACAAGTGAATGGTCGCGAGGCGAGCGTAGATTTGGCACCTCAAACTCTGATGGAATGTTATGGGGCCCACGACGCCAAGCTTTGATGACTGTAGTGGGGAAAAACCTCTGCCTGTCCAGTGTGGGGAGGGCTATGCTGGATAGTCCGACTGGTTTGCTATGATCTCCTTCTGCGAGTCGGTAATCATTGATCGAGGCTGCGGTTGATGTGGAATTCCTGAGCACCATGAAGGCGTCGGTGACCCGCAAAAGGCGGGCCGTCCACTGAAACGCCGTAATGGCATGCGCGAGCGATCCTACGGCGTCTCATTTATGTGAAGAGGGTTTCCGCTGACTTTTATTGGGTATATTTAGTATAGTATTCGATTCACTTTCCGTAAGACAATTCTGCCTTGCAGCGGGTGGTCTACATAAATGGCATTTCTCAGCGAAAAAAGAAAAAAAAGATAATTACGTTATTACGTAACACAGATAAAACACTAATTATTTTGAAATAATACGTAAGCTAATATTCTGTAATAATTATATAGTAGGGAACGGAGTGTTTTGATACTAAGTTCTCTCTCATAGTACAAAAGAGTATACTATACGAGATAAAACGTGAAGCTATATACGCTGCAGCTATATATTCTATACTTTAAAAGAAATTGGATTTTTTTCAGTACCTATATCCAATTTATTAACAAAAATTTTAATATTAAATCTAAATTGATTTAGTCGTCTATAAAGTTTTCTTCGAAATTAATTATTTTGTTAATTTAAAAAGGCTCATTTTTTAAAACACCTTTATTAGCTTTTTTATCTATGTTATCGATTACTGTAATAAAATCAGGCCGATATATTAAGATCTACTTCTGTCCGATTACAAAAAACACAAAGGCTATTGTAGGGGAGTGGCACTACAATTGAATGAAAACACAAGTGGTGGTGGGTTCGATTCTCACTCAGAGATATGAATATATAACATTTATTTTAATTTCCCCGCTCAGGTAAAACAAATGGCCATATTGAGCTCGCTACTTAATGTCTCAATTTTGAACGGAAAGCACTCGACTAGTGTATTGACACTAAGTTGTATCTGACCACTTCGCTACGCAGTATAAAAAGTAGCTCTACCAACTTAAAAACATGTACACGTCGGATACGAGGTATATGAATGCCAGTGCGATCAGGGAAATGCAAAAATAATTTTAAATGTTTCTTTTACTATAAATATTTTTTGTCTGTTTAAAATCCTTGTTACAATTACTGTACTACGCTATTAATAAATAATAAATATTTACTAAATTGAATTCGAGTTGTATTTGACGTTGAACTGAATGAACTATGATATAGGAACTCGTATACACGGAAACAACATGTATTGTAACTACGCTATGTAGCTTTTATTAAACAACGTGTATGTTATATTTGATACTAACAATGTTATGGTAGATAAATGATATATATATATATATATATATATATATATATATATATATATATATATATATATACATATATATATGTACACGAGTAATTATTAGAACGTGACTAAAATGTAGAGGAGGAAATTTCACGTAAATGCAGAAAGCTATACTATACTGTTCTCGAAAAATATTTTTTTCATACTTTACTATATATTTGACGAACGCTTTCGTCTATAAGAACATGCACGTTGCTAAAGGCAACGCGTATTTAACGCATCAACGGTAACGCAACTATTTATTAATATTCCAAGATAAGAAAATACCATTTTATATATGGTATTATGTATTTAAATGTTTAAACTTTTAAAATAAATTTTCGTATCTTTCGTGTATTTGCACGTAAATAGGACGATCAAAGTAAACTCGAATTCTCGCTTCATGAACCTGAATAAGCTTTAGCGCTAAAGAGTCTGTTAGCTCGAGAGAGGTATTAGATACTCGTAGTATAGCGATTAAACCGCCATAAACTTACATAAAATAAATTTGAAGCTAGCTTTAGCAATCAATTATTATGTTAGTCTAAACAGTCAATATTCATAAGTTTGTCTTCAGTATATGTTTATAATAAAAAAAAATAACACTTTGAAATTAAACTATTATAAATGGATTAATTGTATAATTTGGAAATCAAAAATTCTATCTAAAGGTAAAGTCTTATTGTGACTACGGATTATTGTAGTGTTTAAAACGTCCGATTTTCATAAATTTATTTTTGAAAAACATATACGATTAATCTATATAAAACGGTGTAATTTAAAATGATTCAAAATCGCAATAATCAAGGATCTTCATCTTACTTATCTTCTATCTTCCTATTACATATTATTCTAACATTTGTTTAAACGTAGTTAAATAAGAAATTATACATTCACATAAAAGAATAAAAAAATAGAGAAAATAAATATTTTTTAAATTACAAAGCATTTGTATCACTATAAAATCAGGGACTATACTTAACAATAGCATATTATGATTAAGGCCGGTCGTGGCGCTCTGAGGCAGCATCTAACTAGAAACACGATCTGTTGTGAGCTCGATTCTCATTCGGGGAAATGATTACATTTCAATTATTTTCATTTTGTCGTTCTAGTAAGACAAAGCGCTGCATTGAGTTACGACACTCAAAACGCAATATTAAAATTATGTTATTATTAAGAAAGATATTATTATTTTTTATTATATATAGAATAATAACAGTCAATATTTAAAGAAAATAGAAGGACTAAAATAGCAAATTCGAATAGTAAATTCGTAATTTTATGTAACAATGCAATACAATAATCTTTATGGCACTCACAATTAAAAATAAACATACGTAAATATACAAAAATTAAATAAAAATGAACAATAAGGCGGTCTTGTCACTTGACGCGATCGATAAACATTAAATATAAAGTAGATATACAAATACAAGATAAATATAAGCTATAAAAAGTAATTTCAAATTACAAAATTAAAAGTTAATAAAAATAAAAATAAGTAAAGTTTCATATAAACTACAATATGTATACTTCTGAGACGTTATTCATTGTTATATACATGTATTTTACTCGTGGATTTATTAATGCGCGATACACAAAATAATTATAGCATTGCAATTCTAAAAAAACAAGTTTAATAGCGAAGTATGTAAAATTTATATTATATTTAAAGATTAAAATAACAAAGAATACCTACTTTTCAAGTGTAACGAAGTCAAACGTTTCACTCCATGCTCCATCTCCAACTTGATTAATGGCTGCAAATTTTATATAATAGCTTGTGTTTGCTCGTAATCGGTCCAGCTTAAACGGTCTATCGATGGACCACGTCCTGTTCATATGAATATCAGTAATATTGTAATTTTGAGACTCATCGTACTCAGATTTGTAACCAATGACATTCGGCCCTATCACCTCGTATGGACCTTCTATTGCAAATATAACTGAATTTGATGTTATATTCAGTATTGATACCTAAAAAATAATAATAACCCATATATTTTAATTTTTTTTTTTAAGTTTGAATTGACGGAGGTGTATGAAATTTGGCGTAGATAAAATTTACTTGTAATTAAAAAGAAGCGTGGAAAATGAATATTATTCATATTAATATAATATAGACGTACTATAGACGTTGTTATGGCAACGCGTACTTTACGCTTGAACTGGAGATCTTAATATTCACCTCACTAATCAAGTGGACTATGTTTTATATTAATAAATGTTGAAAGTAATTACATTATATTAGAAAACGGTTCGTGAATAAGTAATGTAAATTTTAATTAATTATTTTTTCAAAATACTTACACTATTAATAGCTGGCGGAGCAAATCCTTCTTGTACAAGTATCGTCTTATTGGCTTGTCCATAATCATTTTTTACTGAACATTCGAATATTCCGTACATAGTTTTATTGACGATGACAAGAGGATCGTTGTGAAATGTATTTGCCATTATTTTATTAATTTCAACTTCTTCTTCGGTTGATAATTTTCTGTCTGTTAATCTAGTAATATATAAATGACATTTTTCTTAAATAACCGCAAGATAAAACGAACGAGGTTCTCAATTCACCATAGGCATAATTTTAACACAGTGGTTTCGAGGAATAATGTGCACAATTTTTCCTTGTTCGTCCCATAGCAATAAAATTAAATAAAACAATACTTCACTTATTTCAATATTGATTTGTGTAGCGAATCTTTATTGTCATTTTTTTTTTCTTAAAAAGTTTTTTCAGATCACGAAAGCTTCACGATTTTTATCCCGAATAGTAGGATAGACAAAAAGTACCTAGTGTCAAGACACTCTGTACTTCGCTTTCTGCGCCTCAATCGGCAGTTTTTTATTATTATTATTTCATATTAACGACGCGTTTAACAAGCTATTTAATTTAATTTTATATATTGCTTTCTTTTGTATATTTATTAAGATACACGTCATTTTTTGATATAGATAAATACTGTTTATTGCACTTAACATTAAAGAAACTTTTAAGAATAACACGAAAATTCATATTATGCAGCATGCAAAGGCATTAGTCTTATACATTACAATGCAAATAATATATAAGAGATCAAAGAATTAACAAACCAAAACAAATGATAATAAAAAAATAAACGGCTGTAAACAGTTATATTCATGATTTCTCAACATAAGGCTATCTTTGCCTACCGCTGCTATAGGTGGAATAATGTATGTGATCCAGCGGGACTGCGTCTGACTCTCAATGTACAAATCTGACTATAGATTCGATTTCCACTCAAGTGGTACGATTATATTTGTGGTATTTTCACCCCGTGGTGACCACCGTCACACTGGTGGAACTTAGAGCAATTAATGCTATATCTCGAATTCTGGTGGAAAGCAAACGGAGTGTCTTGACACTAGAATCTCTAACCTTGGTATGCGGAATAAAGTGTAATAAAGTGTAATTTTATTTAAAAAATACCTGTAATTCCAAGTAACTACACCAGATGGATTTCCATGATGCTCACAACTCAGGTTTATATTTTGATGATTCCAAATCCAAACTCTCTCGAATTGTACGTCGAAATACGGCGCGTATAAAACGGATAAATTCGTTGTTGATGAAACGCTATCCGCTAAAACATTGTATATAATTTTAATTACTTTAATCATTTTATATTTGTTTTCGTTACTTTATGTTTTTCATAATTAATTTTAATACATTTTCTTAATCATTCAATATAATTTGTTTGGATTTTTGCAGTGCTTTGAAGTAAAAACTAATACGTATTAATAAAATAAGTACCAATAATCGATATAGATTGTATTTTAATATGTAGTATATAGGTTGTATTAAACGAAGTGGGAGTGGAACTCTTGAAAACCATGTAAACTGAAACTTTTATTTGACAAGAATGCAGTGGTTTTAACAAGTAAAAAATCTAAAATAAGAGGTATGTAATTTCATAACTAATAAATGTCAGACAACTAGATTATATAAATAACATTTTTTATAGGGTACTAAACAGATTAAAAAAGTTACATTTTATAGAAAATAAATTAGAAGAGTCTTGTCTTTCTTATAATTAATAATTAAAATAAAAAATTGTATTTGTAATATTAAAATAATCGCTTTTTAATAAATGTATATATTTTTTGTCATTTTTCTCCATCTGTCTTTTTGTTTTTTTCGGTTTATCTCAGCACCGACTGGATCGATTATACTGAGAGTAATTTAATTTACATTTATTTTGCAATAATAAAATAAATGATCATCATCACGTACACAACTCATTTTAAAATATATAACTCATTCTATTTTGTACCTGCATTAGAAGAATTACAAACATAAATTCCCCCATGTGTCCGATTGACTCTAAGAAAACTTAAAAAGAATTCTACGTCAGTTAAGCTCGTGTTCTTTGTATCCCATACAATGCTGAAAATTAATATTAAATAATACAAAATATATAAATTAAATTAAATACAAAAATGATAATATCTAAGGAAATGATTTTAAGGAAAAATAATTAGATATGTATCAAATAGTATACCTTTGGTCATCAGATTCTTCACCTAAAAAATCCAAAGTCACTTGTGGCATTGGGTTTCCCGATGTCTTACAAACTAACTGTGCGACCGACCCCTCAATAGCAGTTACGTTATTAAATTCAACTATTTTTGGTGGAAGCATCACCTAGAAATATATTGTTATTATATATATATATATATATATATATATATATATATATATATATATATATAAGTATATTATATATATATATATATATAAGTATATTTAAATTGTTTTTATACTTCTTAATAATTACCTCTATGTCAATAGTTTTAACGGAAATCCCAGCGTTATTAGCTGCCACACATTCGTATGAACCACGATCTTCATACGTTATATTTTCGAAAATTAATTTATTACCCTCTTGATAGTATGTCACGTTAGTATTTTCAGTATCCTAAAATCAAATTATTGTTATACGAGCCACTGTGAAGTGAGCGAATATATCGTTAAAATAATGTATAAGTAGCTTAGAAAATAGGTTTTTAAATAGAATAAATAATGTACTGTGAAATCTCAAGACTCTAAACATTTAAGTTAAGTTGTATGCACTGCGTAGGGACCTAATTTACAGATATCGACATCCCTCATTATTTTATTTAAATTGACATGTTAAAATTCGTCATATCTTTCGAATGGAATATCCAATTTTTATAATTTAAATAGTAATAAGTAAATAATAATTTAACACTTAATAGGATAAGGATTAAAACACTTTGAAAGTTTACGCATATATTATAAAGGCAAAAGGTCTCTTGAGGTCTGAAAATTCATCTTCTAGTTCTCACAAAGTTGACTAGGACAATTGAATTAAACTTACAATTTTAATGAAATTCAATATTTGGTAAGATTTAGATATATTATTAAAGTTTTGTTGTTTTTCAATTTTAAATACGATTATTGTCTTAAATTATAGCTTTACATGGTATTATATTTTCCAAATATAAATAAGTGTAGTATAATAAGAGGCACTATTTCTGCAATAATTCGTAAGATAACGGACAAAGACATTTTTTTTTGCAAACGTAAAGTATGTAACAATTCCGTAATTTTACAGAACAAGCAGAAAAACTTTCTTAATATAGATTCAATTTGTGACGTTAAACATAAATCCTACGTCCATTGAAAGTGTTTGCTTAAATTATTATAATTTTATAATAAATACAATTCAAACTATAATAGTAAAACATTCAAATTCACACTTTTTCAAATATCAGAGATTCAGAGAGAACTTAGCTTTTTAACTTTTCGCCCAAATTTAAGACATTACGTGCTGACGATGATTCTAAAACATAATTCAATATACAGTGAGACATTTAATAAATCATTTAATACATTTGAATTCTAGTGGGAAGCAGTGAATGGAGGACACGAGGATTTATTAAAATAAATAAACAAAATTTTACTTACTTCTGGAGGTGTTTTTCTCCATATATAATCTGGATGTGGAACACCAGCGACAAGGCACTCGATAGATAAATCGCTGCCAAGAGCTACTACTTTGTCTGGAGTTGCTACGAGCTCTACTATACTTGGAACGGATATTACCTAATAAAATATTTAAAAAAGTCAGGAAAGTAAAGTAAGAAATACGAGAAACATAAATAAAAATTTTACAAGCAGTTTTTTTGGAATAATGAAAGGAATTCTTGAATAAAACCAATATGTAGTCAATTTCAAATGAATTACTCTGTGAATGGTTCCAACGAATTCAATAGGCTTTTATGAGTTCAAAATCTTTTTAAATAAAAATATTCCGAAATTCCATATCACTAAATCCATTTTCTTTGAAGCTTTAATGAATTCTGTTCTGAATATAATTTGTAATTTATATCATAAAAGAATGAGCTATTACAACTACACTACATAATGTTAATTCATTCACGATTTTTTTCTATTTAAGAACTATTATATTACTATATATGAAACCACATGTGCATTTATGGCATAATATGGGGACATCACATGTGGGCACCTGAAGTCACATGTATGTTGAATTTTCAAGTTACATGTGCGCACATGGTTTCATATATATCCTCAATCTTTTGACACAAATTTGAAACTTAGCAGAGAGGTAGTTGAAGGTAGGTAGTAGTTCGCCAGCCGATTTAAGGAGGTCGAAGTGCTTTTATTATATACAAAATTAAATTTTAATATTCGCTTAGAATGGAATTTGAGAGAGTAAGAGAGAGCAAAGTCAAATTAAGAAACTTTAAAGAGTGAACTAGTTACCACGAATTGCTAAGTATTTTGTATATGAAAATTGAAAGACACATATGATATAGTTAATATGTCTACGAGAGATGGGAAAGAATAAAAGGAACTATCTAGCTATCCGACTGAGTTCACCTAAGTAAGTTCGCCTAATATACTGCAGCTAGAAAAACAAAATAACAATGTTATCTATTAAGGAAGTTTTGTGTAACATATATAAATCACTTTAATTTTTTTTGCTCATTGAAATATAAAACATATTGTTAAACATCATGATACTTTATATACTTTACACGAGCACATTCGCCGGCGACAGCTAATATTAATATATAATAGTCAAATATAAAGTGTATTATATGTTAAAAACTATACGAAGGAAACAAAAGTTCTTTATCTGGAGAGAATTGCTATAAGCAAGTTTTTCCACAGGGCTATTATTTTCTTTAAATTTGTATTTATTAAGATAGTTATATGTCCAATTTAAAGAGATTACGGTAAACGTTTGGTGGTATGATTATTTGCGTATTACGATATACACACAATATTAACACTTAAAACGATTTTTTTTAATTTTACATACAAAACTATAACTAATACTCTAACCTCAGTTTAAATAAGACTCCGCTTCATACATAATACCACTTCTTTAATGGTATTTCAATATAAGTAAATTTTTATTTTTTTGTTAATAGCAGAAAATAAAAGTAGGTCAGATGTTAACCAGTGCTTGAGCATCTTTTAAATATTCATGTTAACGTCGTTAGAAATATAAGGAGACGTTTCGAAAAGCCTCTTAGTAAGGGAAAAAAATCAAGCTTTCGCTAAACGCCGTTTTACGTAACAAGATTTGTACTATGTTTAATTTGGCAGTAGAACAATTTGTGGACGTCCTTGAGAAATATTCTAAATCAATATATTCTTTATTCATATTTGTTATTATAAGCACTTTCAAGAGAAACATAAAATATAAAATCCAGGAAGCTATCGCAACCTCCAAAAGAAGTCCTGCCGAGAAGAGCTGACTTGTAAATAAAATTAAATATTATTCAATCATATGTATATAAATGATTATTCAATCATATATATAAAAATCTAGAACTAAACAAACGCGTACTACGCACAGCTCGCTCGCAACGGATATAGAAACTAAATTTTCCATAATACTTAATCGACTTTTCAGGAAATTCTACAAGAACGAGAGACAATGAGATTATACGTTTTTTAGTAGAAAGTAAGGATCATCACGGACAACTTATTTCTAAAATTTTTATTTACCAAAAACAATTACAATATGGGATTTCAATTCATAAACAAGCACACATATAACACACACTGGAAACTTACCTCTACAGTTATATCTTTGTCTATTGCTTCAACCGTCGCAAGTTCAAAAGCAATACATTTATAAACGCCTTTATCATTTTCTGTTGCGCTACTTATGAGAAGTCCCTCTGGTGTAATTTTATATTTTTCATCATCATTTATCTAAAGTATAATATTTTATTATATTATAAAATAACTTACTACTTTATGGAACTATATATACACCATTAAGCCATTGTGGAGCAGTTACTAAAATTCTGTTATTTATAACTCTACACAATATAGTTGTGGTTCGATTTCTACTCAGAGCAACGATTATATTTTTGAATGTTTGAATGCACTAAGCTTTGCCTCCCAAACGAGAAATCTACTGTATGACTGAAAGAGAAAACTGATATGTCTAAACACTTTACTCAGCGGATACTGTTATTTAACCGTTCCATCCATACACAATTTCTATAACAGCGGTATTTAAACCCGTATATCTAATTAACAAAACATCTGAGCACCAGCCCTCTAACCTACCACTATACAACACTATACACTTACAAAGATATCGATGTTTTCGGTTCGATTCGTATTGTTGCATTTATTAGTAAGTATTACTAATAAATACAACAATACGCACAAAGGCAACTTTTCTCATATATCATCCATATGTAGATATTGACAAGTTACATTTTTTTAATTGCATAGATAATATATAAGTTACTGGTACCTCAACAAATTCATCTCCTCCTTTGTGCCATCGTATCGACAGGTCTGAGTCACCTCGTGCCTCGCATTTTATTAGAGAATCTTTGCCATTTATCGCATACTGTACTTCTTCAGTATTTATGAAGTATGGTGGATCTATTTATATGATAACAGTATGTAGTAGTTACATGTAATACGATAATATATAAAAACAGTATGGATTAAAAAAAAGCCTAGAATTTGTGGTTAGATTTTTAATTATTAGTTGAGAACATGCTGTTAAAACATTTGTAATAAATACAAGTAGGATATTTCGTTGGCCCCTTCATTAAGTATTGTAACTTCATTTTACTATTGTTAAAATAACGTTAGAAAAGATTTTTAAGCAGATTTTAGAAATTTATATCTTTTAGGAAGTGTAGGAATTTTAATATATCTTTTAGACGATTTAACATAATTTTAGCGTTCGTGTACGCTAAAATACAGTATGTTACGTTCTACGAATATACTCCCAAGCAAACAAATTCGCGAGCTACCACTCATGTAATATAATTATATAATAATAAATATTTAAAGGATTTAAAAATTACAGCAATGAAATTCTTTTATAAAATATACTGTACTGTTTAATTAAAAACATTAACGAGATTGTAATATGAGTCTTTTAATTAAGATAATGTGTTTGTTTCATATTAAAGATACAGCTTCATTAATATTGTTCCTTTGTTGATATGAATAATATTTCATTATATGCCAAATGAATATGTCAGTAGCAAACTTATTTTTAAATAAAATTAACTTAAAATATTTTAAATGAAACTATTTTAAACAGATTAACCGTGTATATATTGGTATTTGAAAATACATTTTTGAAAATCCTACATTTCAAAAACTTTACAATAGTCCGTGTTAATTTTCAAAAATGTATTTTCGAATACCAAAATATATGCAGTCAAGCCGGTTAAGATAATTTCATTTAAAATGTGTAAAATCGCAAAAATCAAAGATCTTATTATGACTAAGATACATTTAGACTGTCTTATAAATATCTCTGATAAACACATTTAACGGTGTAAATATAATGATACTGCATTTTGATGAAAATAAGGTGTTATATTTTTTAACATTATAAAATTTTTACATTTTGTAATTTTCAAAATAGGTTTAGTAACCTAAATCCTTTACTGGTGAATATTATTACCGACTCGGGAAATTGATTATGTACCTTCACTATTTATTCTTTCCTAAACTTATAAGAAAAATTCCAAATATACATATGTGTACATATATCTGGAATTTTTATTTAGTCACTGTAGATATAAAAATTAAATATTTTACTTTCACGTGTTTCACACTTACCATATGCTTCCACGTTGTACGTTAGAGTATATAATAGGCCATCACGAAAAGTCACGCATTTATAAGATCCTGATATGGACTTGACTACATTTGATATATACAAACTGTTAGTCTTTGCGTCTGACCATTCCGAATACACGTTCAGTTCTGTACCTGGTCTTGTGAAAACAGTCATTTACTTTAGGAATAAAATTAAAAAATATATATGACATAATATTATTTTATAAAAAGAATTATTATAAACAAAACTTTCAATTTTCAAAAAGCTATTGTTCCTCATTAAAAAAAAAAACGAAGACTATGAACCAAATATGACTTCATATAGGAAATTAGGTTTTAAAAATACATATAGTATGTACTTTTATACAACACACCACTAAATTCAAAAAATATACCCCTGTATATTAAAATATATAAATCATTACATACCCCACTTCTTTTATTTCTTCATTATGTGGATTGAGCCACTTCAGAAGTACGCCATTTTGGCCAGGATGCTCACATTTACATCCTTGGTAAAACGTGCTTCCTGTTTTAACGTTAATAGACTCGACTTGATTGCTTGTAAAACAAGCATGGCTGTCTGTAAGAAAAAAATATTATTATCACCCACGCACACCCATCCATCAATTAGGGCTACTTGGTTGCCATGATATCCTTCTAAATGAAATATGAAATAAATGACATTCAAATTGGACGGATTCGTGAAATATTTTTCTTGGCTTATTGATTATAATAATTTACACTGCAGGTTTTTTGTGTTTGAATTAATATTAATAAAACTGTACGAGATAGCTCAATAAGTCAAATGATGTATTGTACCTTATTATATTTAACATTTCATTATTTATATAAAGATTATAATTATATTTTTAGGTAAAACAAAGGATACTATGATGGTTTTAATCTTTTTTAAATAACGGTTGCCCAGCTGGACAATAGTGTTATGGAAAAATTACATAACATTATATAATAAGTATAACTCCTGCAGAACTGTCAATATCATCAAGAATATTTAATCATTTTAGTGACACAAGCTATAATTCATATACAAGAAAATAATACATATGTCAGCAAATATTGTGTTATATGATAGAAGATCGTTGAATTTAAAACAGATATTTTTAAATTTAGATAATTCCACTTCGCTCTTAATTTAAATATAAATTTAGGAAAAAATTCTTTATTAGAATATTTAGAAACGGGAAGCCCCAGATGAAATAACCTTTCAGATCACATCGCTGCTAATATCAAATATTGAAGATTGAGTGGAGTTTCTCCGGAAATCTTATTTAAGTTAGGTAAAAGTTTGGATTATCACAATATGAGTCTCGTACAGACCGGTATTCGAGACGTAGATTGAGTAATTTATCCGGTTACTTAGCGTGTGATTGATAGCGTAATCTGTTATGTAATAGATGCTCCTGCTACTATTTAGAAGTTTGAAACTATTATTATATTATGTCAAAGGTATTAATTTGAGTTCATATTATCCATAAGATCAAGAGGATAACACGCCATCGTGGCGCAGTCTAACTGTAAACACTGACCGTAAGTTTGGTTCCTATTTTGAAGATGATATGAAGGTAAATTTTTTTCCGAAATATAGGTAATTTTTGTTTCTCTGATGTGATAAGAAACAGCGCGGCGTTGAAATTCATCGCTAGACACTAATTGTCTCGAATTCAGGCACAAAGTGGAGAAAGGAGTGTCTTGACCCTAGGTTCTTTATGACACAATTGCTGCGAGATATCTTGTCATAATACTTCTACATATGACATGAATAACTGTATATTGCACTCGGCTTTAACATACACACTGTGTTCTGTTTCTGTTCTAAATACGATCTAGACAACCTAAATAACTAAAGTAACTAAAATAGAATACGCGATAAAATAAATACAGTATTCCAGTTAATAATATTAATATTATTAACTGGAATACTGTATTTTTTTTATAAAAAATAATAATTTTCAATTACGTTTACGGACAGAGGAGTGTAAGATAAGGCATTTTTATAAGGAGATTAGTTTGAAATACAATTAATAATAAGTTTGTATGAAGTGATATACACATATTTTACTCACTTTATTTTAAATACGCTTTTATCCCGCAGAGCAGGTTTACCCTGCTGTGCGGGATGCTGTCCAAATGTCAACATATTCCGTACTTCGAATTCGAGCCATTGCGTGTTGAGTTGTGGAACTCAAGTTTATCCATACCAGAGAGAGGAAGTGAAAATAATTTAAATATAATAACTCCCCCGAGTGGGGATCGAACCCACAACCGATCGCGTTTACAGTCAGACGCTGTCACACTGCGCCACGACCGGCGTTTACTATTATTACTTTTTTTTATTATAATAATGCAAGCTCTTTTAATTTCATATGATACATCGTACGACACCGACCGAATTTTATAGTCACATAAAATGAATGTCGTTGAAAAACTGATGAGCCAATTAATATATAATACTTTGAAAAACACACTTAAATATTTTTTTAAACTATTCATCCTAGTAAAGGTTATTAGGTTATATCCTAGTAAATATTATGCTATACAAATATTACTCCGGACACAGTTGCAAATTTTTTAGCAAATCACACGATGCAAAATGCATCAAAATAGCATTGATTATATTACTTTAGTAAGGTACGTATGGGTTGTTAAATTAATTCGTCCAACGCTAAATTTCAAAATGTTTTTTCGCGACAGTTAGCCGTTTTTGTAACTATCATATAAATTTTAATTTGAAACAATCGCGTTTATTATGGGCAGTTATGCCGTTTAGCCTGTTTATAGATAAAAGTGATTTTTACACATTTTAAATAACATTATTTTAAACTATTTAATCGCATATTGGTATTTCATCGTTGGTTATCAACGGACTAAACTAAGTGATCAAAACGAATGATGAACGAATACGGAACACGTTGGATTTTCAAAAATGTATTTTCGAGTAGGTACCAAAATATACGCGATTAATCGATTAATCGTTTTTAATAGCTTCATACAAAATTAACGTGTAAAATACTCACATTCAAAACACTTTTTCATTCTACAAATCATGAAAAAATCAGGTACGTCTTAAAAATTAAGGTATATTTTAAAAATACCTACTTAAGATTACGTTTTGTTAGATGAGAACGCTTTTGATGTTCGTAAACAAGAGATGATGTAAAGATGTTGGTCTCATATAACGTATTAATATCTTACGACGACTGCCAAATGTAATGTTGAAATAGGCACAGTTTTAGGTCACATATTGAATAGAGCACATTACGAGAAAATTACGACGTTTTAAGTTTACCTAGTGAAAAAAATGGTCTGTATTTTTGAGATGCACTTATGATTTACGCGTTATGTTGTAATTTATTTAATATTAGGGTATATCAGGGTGGATATGAAGTATCTATTGTCAAGTACGTAAATAAATCACCCCGTAATTCGAGACATTGCGTGTTGAGTGGCTTTGTCTTACCAGTCCAACGAAATTAAAATAATTTAAATATAATCATACAGCCAAATGGATCCCGAAACCGATCGCGTTTACAGTCAGATGCTGTTCCACTGCGTCACGACCGGTCTTCAAAATTGTGATACTTTATTTGAATACTACTATAAAGTTAGTTACAATTAAAAATATTATAAATTATTGAGAAACTTAAAACACGTATATGAAATTTTTCTCAATTCGATTACTACTTTATTTACATAAAGACAGGTAATGAGCACAATGAAACTCTTATTTCATTGTGCTCATTACCTGTCTTTATGTAAATAAAGTAGTAATCGAATTGAGAAAAATTTCATATACGTATGAGACGTTTTGACCAAAATTATTTCCACTTATCTTAAATTGTTTGTTATTTTTACTCCAACTATTCAATATCGATAACTTTCAACAGTTATCTGTTTTAACTTAAAAAAGCTAAAAATGTGTAGTACCGTTACATAAAATAATATAAAGCTTAGTAATACTCATGCTAAAATAATTTCACCAAATTGCGAACCAGCTGTTCACGCCCATACGCCACCAATTTTATTACTATCATGGCCATTAATGTTCATGTTTTGTTCTAAACAATATAAATAGGTCAGCTGTTTTATTACAGTATAATGTGCAGTGAATTATTAATTTTAATTGTGTGTACCATAAATACAAGTGAAACTCTCGAAGTTAATACGTATTTAACAACTGTGGTAGAAAAAAGATGATAATAAATATCTTTGATTATGTTTTGATAAACCAATATGAAATCCAATATAAATATCTCGTTACTCTTTACTTAGTATTCACCGAGACAGACAATGTATAGTTTAACTCACTAGGAAAATTAAGCAGAAGTTTAACACAAACGTTAATTCAGGAGTGTTGCGGAGAGAGAGTAAAAATGTTCCTTATTTTTTGTTGTTGAAATTGAACAAAAACGTTTTTAGTTTTACGGCGAATCTATGGTTCATATTAATCATAAGCAAAGTTGCGTTAAACTACTAGGGTACAATTTGAGTGAGCTTAATGGGGTGGGTGAGGTGAGATAGCTTTGGGTACAAAGTTATAAAAAGCATCCAGCTCGAAGTGCAAATCTTATCAAACATATTTATCTACTCATATTCACTTGTATGCAATTGCTGTTATAAAATCTATTATAAATTTATGATATCGGAATGAGTGTTCGCAGTTCTGCCTAGCATGAAATAATTTTAATAAGTTTTAAAAACTGAAGAAGTTTCTTTCGCTTCTTTTGGAATGCAATATTAAAGAAGAATATATAATTTTTGAGTAAAAATGTCATTGTTTACTTTTTTTTAAAAATTATGTATTATTTTTTTTATTTCTTCTATTAATTATTGTTTGAATTCTTATATTTCGACTTATAATACTTATAGACTGCAAATTTTTCTCATACGAATATTATATTTACTAATAAACAACAATTGTATAATTGAAAATAGTTTCGGAAGCCGTGTGGGATTCATGACGAAGTCGACATTAAACTTGACTCACCACTTCTCTGTTGAGTAAATGGTATGTAACCTTATACGTTTGTAAGGGATTGATGAAATTAACTGTGATATCACGCTTATCTCATTCTTAAACTAACAGTTAAGTGAATAATTTGCTGACCATTTAAGAGATTATTGCATAATTATATTAATTTCAGATTCATTCTTGTAAATTCGTTACCTTTGTCTTTACTACTTACACTACGAGTACCCATAGCTTAAATTTTCACGGTAACATTTTTAGTAGTACTAATTACTTATGCTCTTAATACTGCGATGCCTATACTAGAATTAATGAAACTAAATGATTTTGAATATAATATAAAATAATACTGAAAAAATGATCATCGTTGCGGCGTGGTAGAACGTCTAGCAGGTGTGAAATGTCGAATTTTTTTTAAGATCTATTTAATGGCCAGTCGTGGCGCAGTGGGACAACGTCTGTCCGTGAACGCGACTGGTTGTGGAATGTATGCCTACTTCCTCGTTCTGGTAATACAAAGTGCGACGATGCGACAAAAACTTTGCTTGTTGAGTGGCGGAACACAAGAACCGCCACTCAACGAGCAAAGTCTCCAATTCGGCGGAAAGCGGAGTACGAAGTGTCTTGACACTAGGTACTTTCTGTCTACCCTGCCGTGCAAGATAAAAGCGAGAAGATAAAAAGAATGACAGGTAAGAAAAATTTTAAATATAGATTTTTCAAGTTTTCATTAAATATTTATATTCATTAAATTCATAAATTCAAATTTTCTTTCTTCGAAATGAGACAATTTAATTAATTGTAATCAGTGACTATTGCAATAGATGTTTGTTACCTTTAGTGACATTGCTGTGACAATTGATGTACGATGCTAATTACTTATCTGTGTATATATGACAATATATATATATATATATATATATATATATATATATATATATATATATATATATATATATACTGTTTTATAACAAGGTAAGAGTAATATTTTAAAATATTTTCATCTTCCCACTCGAAGGAATGGTTATAATTTAAAAATTATTTCATTTCTCCGCTTTGATACTATAAAGTGCGGCGTTGGGTTTACCACTCAAAACGATTTTCGTAACGTTTCAAACGAGTAATGTTTCGATTTCGGGAGGGAAGTAGTCAACAGAGTGTCTTGATATTGAGTTGTCTCTTACTACTGAGCTATGCGGAATAAAGCGTGAAGCTGCTTCTTTTATAACTAACGCCATAAATGATTTGTTGACAACAAATAGAAGCACCGTTTACAAAAGTATATTTACATTTTTTAAAATACGTAACTCTATCCACGGTGTATTGTGTTGAATAATATAAACTAAGTCTAACGTAAACAATAAGTTTATTAGCGCGCAAGGCCGCATTGATCAAGGAATGCAACTATATAAATTTGTTACGATGGAGAAGACTTAATAACTGACACTTTGGAATTTGTGAAATCCCCTATATTCAAAAGTGCCTAAAGTACGAAAGGTAACTAATAAAATTTCATAAAATTTTAAATAGATTTAGATTTATAAATTAGATTTAGATTTATAAAATTTTTAATATATTAGAATATATAACTTTAAGACGACTTTCGTAAATATAGGTTTAGAAATCCAATTTTTATCATATTTTTTTATTTATCAAAAAAAGCATGCGGCTATCCCGCATAACAGTAGTTAGAAACAAGCAAGTGTCAAAAGAATTCGTTTGCTTGTCGCTCCAAGTCGAAACATTATGTGTTAATAGTAAAATATTATTATAATAAATATTATGTGTTAATAGTAAAATATTAATATAATTTTCCAAATAAATTTAGAAAATATATATTTTTCCCTTTCATCCTTTATTGTAACAAATAAATGAAAGAGCATAAATAAAATATTAAAGAGACAAGTGAGAATTCAAAAACTTAATTTCATTTCAAAATCCACGTAATTATTTCTTACACATTTTGAAAGCGTATTTATACATATCATACTGTGTTTGTATTGTGTTAATTGTTTAGTACGCCGTGCATTCGTGTGGAAAGTACTTATACTACTACTAATTAAATAAAGAAAGTTCCATCAAATTGGTAAAGCCAAAGATTAGCCAAAACAAACAAACAGACAAACAGACAGACAGACAGACAGACAGACAGATAGGCATAGTAAAAAATGTCATTTTGGTATACGTAACCGATACAAATTTTTAATAAATGAGTTAAGTAAAAAGCAGTTATTTTAAAATAACTATAATATTATTTGTTATATTAAATATTACAAATAATGTTATATCTTATGTAAATTATGACCATTTTAATAATAAGTAAATATTTTATCTATACGCAATGCAAAGTACTGAACATAAAAGTGGATAACAACACGAGTCTTTTCTATCCACTCACAAAATTTATATACAGACGAGTACATAAAGTCAAAAAATGTATGAAATACCCATAACAAGCATCTTGTTGTCATATTCCATATTATAATGTTATTTTTCCCTTGTGAAGATATTAATAAGGGATAGTTAGAGGGTGGAAACTTATGGTCCCCTAAATGTTATTTTACAACAAATTGTATGTATAGGAGTATACAACTACTATAACTATACAATTTCATAAATAATAAAATAAAAAATATCACATATATTCATCATAAAAATCATATGTATAACTCAAAAAACAAATTTTTAATCAAATAAAGTGGCTGCATCGTAATATTTCATCTATACTGTACGAAGAAAGCAAACATGCGTGCGAGGAATACTACCACAGGGTCATACAGTAAAACTAGTACGGAGGGCAGTGATTCATCAAATTTTGTTAACCTAATCTTATAATAAGAAATATCATTAAGATGTAACACTACTATATAATCAGGTTAAGGTTTTGTGTAATAATAAACAAATAAATACTAAATATGAAATAAGCATTGTAAATGCTACTTCAATATGAAGTGATGGAAATAGACCGTAAAGTATCAATAACATAATATAATGTAATTAGATACTTTTTATATATATTATGATGAAGGGGCCATAAACGATAAAAATTATAAATATTTTAATTAATTTGAAATTACTTAGCTATCCTAAATATACCTATAGAATTTAGTTTTAATTATTTTGTTTTTCTTACGTTATATTGTTTATAAAACTTTATAATAATAAAATATTTTATAATTATAATAAATTTCCTGTTATAAATATATATATCGAATATCATTTTTTTTAATAATAAGACCTTGAATAAGTTCTCGCTGTTTTTTGAAAGATGACGTTGCGGCACTCTGTGCCTGGATTTTCGTACGGTAACGAATCACCAAATTAGTCCTATATGTAACCTAAAATTATAGTAGAATAGAGTTTACCACAGTGTCAACTACATAATTATTTGCCTTTTGTGTAAATGTGTACTTTTGTGCGAAATAAAGTGTTTTTGCGGGGAATTTTATTGCACTGCTTTATTTAGAAAAAATCTGCAACATAAGCACACGGAATTCTCGTTGAGACATATAGTGACAATGCTTTGTCGAATACAACGTGCAGAGACTGGTTTAGGTGCTTCAAAAGTAATGATTTTGACTTTGAAGACAAAGTGCGTTCTGGAGCACCGACAAAATTTGAAGACAAAGAATTGGAGGCATTGCGTGAAGAAAATCGATATCAGACGTTAGTAGAGCTTGGGAACACGTTACAAGTAGATGTGTCAACAGTTTCAAAACGTTTAAAAGCGTTAGGAATGGTCCAAAAGCAAGGACATTGGGCGCCGTGTGAGTTGAAGCCGAGAGACGTAGAGCGACGTTTTCTCATGTGTGAATTGTTGCTTCAACGACAAAAGAGAAAAGGTTTTCTGCACCGTATCGTCACTGGGGATGAAAAGTGGATTCACTACGACAATCCAAAGCAAAAAAATCGTGGGGTATGCCGGGTCACGCATCAACATCGTCGCCTAAACCAAATATGCATGGTTTTAAGCTTCTTCTCTACTTTGGTGGGATCAGCGGGGCGTAATTTATTATGAGCTACTTAAACATAATGAAACTATCACGGGAGCTCGCTATCGACTTCAGTTAATGCGTTTGAGTCGCACTCTGAAAGAAAAGCGGTCACTATACGAGCAGAGATTTTATTACATGATAATGCTCGGCCACATGTGGCAAAACCAGTCAAACTTACCTGGAAACACTTCAATGGGAAGTTTTACCCCACCCGCCGTATTCACCGGACATAGCCCCTCCGATTACCACTTGTTTCGGTCGATGGCGCACGGTTTAAGCGAGCAGCGCTTCCATTCATTTGAAGAAGCCAAAAAATTCCTTGATTCATGGATTGCCTCGAAAGATGAGTCATTTTTCCGACGGGGGATTCAATTGCTACCAGAGAGTTGGGAGAAAGTGGTCTCTAATGATGGACAATACTTTGAGTAATGTCATTGTAAGCATTGTATTTTAAATCATTTTTTTTTGAAAAAAAAAACAGCGAGAACTTATTCAAGGTCCTAATAACAAACTTTAAGTAACATGTTATCTATAAAATATTTTTATATTTCTTCTCTATGTATGTTAAAATGTAATACAAATGTTTAAAACCATATTAAAATACTAGTTCGTCTTTTAGAAAACATCGTAATAGCGTGTAGAGTATGTGTGAGTGTCCTTCATAATTACCACACAATTAAATTCATTCTAGACAACATATGACATTGTTGGTACCTACCACTGTCAGGCTAATCAGCGTCCATCTGAATAAAACAGGAATAGCTAACACGTCACAATGCAATGCTGTATTTATTTTAAATGTACTAATTAATTACATAACAGACCAAAACTAACAATGAAATATGCAATACGTGATAACAAACCGAATTGTGGTGGCTTAAATAAAGTAACCATTGCAACCGTCAATGGTTACTTTAGTCAGATCATCATCTAACTGTTATATAACAGTTTCCTGTTGAACGTTGAGCTTCGCTTTGGCTATAGCAAATAAATTAGCCCTTATATTAATGTATTTCTTGGTCAACGCTCTGAAAGATTCAACCGGTTTTTTCAATTAACTATAGAAACGTTTAGATAATTGTCCGACTATAAAAACACAATCGCTGGTAGGTTAAATTTCCACTCGAGGGAATTATTACCTAAAATTGCTTTCACGTACTCGCTCTGGTAAGTTCCGCCACTCAATACGTAATATCTGAAATTCGGCGAAAAGCAGATTACGGAGTATTTTGACGCTCGGTACCTCCTATCTACCCGGCTATGTGCCTTAAAAAATAAAGTTAAAAAAAAAAAAAATATTGTAAATATAATTCAAAATAAGCGCGATATAGATCCAAAAAATATTTTTTCTATAAAGCGAATTTTGCAATACTATTTTACTTTTACCAATCTGTCTCAGAAACTTATAAAAATACTTCATTTTTCAAGGAAAATCAATAATTAAAACCAAATTAAACGAATGATCTGTATCTATTTTTTGAAAGAATGCTAAGCTTTGTGTAGAGCTATTAATCAGTATTATTGAGATTGACGTATATTAAAACAACGTTTAACACAAATAGAGTTACCAATTGTTCCTGATTAAAGCTTATACTCACTTTTCAAATATAGATGGCCACGGAAAAGGAAATTGCAATGGTGAAGGTCTTTAGAACGACCTATATTAAAACTTTAATAACGATCTCATTGAACCTTAAAAATAGTTACATTTTATACAGAATTCATTATTTAAGTACTGATTGGCTACTTTTATTGCATATATATATATATATATATATATATATATATATATATATATATATATATATATACACATATGTTTTGTATAGGCTTACGTACGACTACATCAAGCCCGGTGTTACGCGTTGATGTTTGAAAGTAAATTGGTACCATCAATTTACTTTAGATTTAATGCTCACTGGATTGTACGTAACTTTGGAAATACAGAGTCTAGCAGATAGTGCTACTGATTCGCTATGCGAATAAAAAACGTGGCTTCAAAGCGCTTTGTCTGATCAGTAGGAATTTCCACCATGACCATGTAGCAGTTTTCCTTACCTTAAGTATAATAGCAAAATAGGGCGAGAGTAGTATTGACTGAATTTATTGAAATGGAAAAATACTTTTTGAAAAATCTAAATCAAATATTTTTTAATGAATACAAGAGCTTACGTGCTTAATTTTTAACGTAAAATAATTTGCTACCAGTTCATTTACGTTAACGACTCTGACCATAGAAGAACCGGCGAATAATATTCTTTTCGGAAGGGAAACTACTTTTTAAGTTTTCTGTTCATAGAAATATTAAGTAAAAGTATATCTTTAACTGTATGTGAGAAAAGCTTGCAATGCTATTTCAAAGCACTTCTAATTGGCGGCGATTATTATAAAAAAAGTTTAAATAATTATTTGTTTTAATTTTGGTAATTGTCTTAGAGTAAATAGTGGAACTTAATAATCCATCAGTTCAAGATGGCAACATAAAAAATATAACAAGCGTATAGAAAATCAACATGATTTGATAAAAACGTCATGTAGTAACTTATTAACTAGAGCGTTCCTACATTAAAATTCTACTCATATGAAATGTTTGGAATGTTATAACTTTTTTTTTAGTTATTATTGACATGTGATCGCACATAGCCAGTTTCAAAACCCTCGATCTATCGATCGTACTGAATCATACAAAGGTGCAATGATAAATTATTATACGAAAAAAGCATAATAATTTTAGGTAATTTAAATGAAACATTCATGGTATTTGTCAATAAGCACGTATTGTTTTATTTTTCTAAAGCTCTTAAACTTCAAAAATCGCATGAAAAAATTCTGCTTCTGCATTCAATATTTTATAAATTTCTGAATATAATTATCCCTAATATGTGAATAATGCTTTCATAAAAATATGTATTACAATAGTTAAACTTTATTTATTTCAATCAGTAATTAATTTTATAAGCTAAGATGATGTCTAAATATATTTTAACTAACTAACAACTAACGGGAGATAGATTAAGTAATAATTAATTAGTTTCTTGAGTTAGATGAGGTTAGAAGCATCGTCTTATATTTAATAGTCCCGCAAATAGATTCTTGATGGGTTTTAGAACAATATTTGGCAAGGTTTACCAAGTTTAATTAAAATATATTGCTTCAGAGGTTATAATATACGGAAGAGGAGAGCGGTCAAGCGATACAGTGATAACTAGGATTGTTCTCCGATTACCTCTTGTGTTCACGGCCGTTAAGAATGGGTCGTATGTGCATATTAAGTTGGCTGTTATACATGTTGCGTATTTATTTTATTGTTATTAAGATAATTAATAAAAAATCATTTAATGTCTGTTTAGGCATGTATATTTAAAAATAACTAAAAACATTAAATAAATAATTATTAACAAAACCCATAAAATTTCGATCTTTATATTGTTTCCTTTCTTCCTATTCATTGACCTGAATTGAAATCATAAGTCCATTCTTATTATATAGCTTAAACGCTCTTCTATTAAAATAGCTCATATTTTATTCTATATTTTTGTATGAAATGCATAATAAGAAAAGTGTCAAGTTTCTTCCACTAACAACTATCATACTGTATTTGAAATTTTAAATGCTAAGATTTAATTTGTTTACGAATTCCTTAAAGTAAGAAAAGCAAAACGGAACTGCAAAGTATCTTTAACACTTAAGTTCTCAAAATGTATTTACATAGTTTGTCCTATTCAACTGTAATGTACTGAAGATTTTCTAAAAGTTTCATGCTCTATTATAATTTTGTATATTATATTTGCATTCATACCGTTGTGCTTGTACCGCGTTATGTAAGTTAGGTAGAGATTGAATTTAAAAAGCAAAATAATCTTAGCTACGTCCTTTACTCAAAAACTAAGATATTTCACTTAAATATAAAAGACGAAATGAAATTTTACTATCATACCAATGAATATATATCCTTAATTATGTACCTAAGTTCTTGTTCACATCATAGCAAGGTATGCCACGTGCTATTAGTCACAACGGAGGAAAATAACTTATATTAAGCAATAATTACAAATGTTTATACATACTATTATTTTAATATTTATATTTCTATTAAAATGTATCCATACTCAGCATTAAAATGTTTTTAGCTACAAGTTTATCCAGCATAGCAAGCAGGGTAGGCAGAAAAAGACCTAGTGTCAAACAATCCGTTATTTCGCTGTCCCGCCGAATTTAGTCACATTTCCGTGGTGAGGCGGTGGGAACACAACGCCGCACTTTATCTTACAACGATATGCAGTGAAATAATATACATAATAATAATAACATAACTCTCATACGAGTGGGAATCGCACCCACCTAACGATCGTGTTTACAGTCAGACGTTGTCACACTGTACCACGACCGGCCTCTAGATATTTTTTAATAAACAAATAAGGTTATATATGATGTAATGCATATTGTGGCCAATTGTTTCATTCATATTAAATTTTGAATAAAAAATATCATACGGATATTAAACAACAATAGTACTACCAGTTGTTTGTTAGAAATATCTACTTATAAAGACCTCACATCGGTTATATTTACTATTATTATATAGTTTCAAACGTTTTGATCTTGTTAATTAGTTAACGAGGTGGAAATTTCTAAATCAGAGCAAATTTTCGCTGCCGTAGGTTTACTCGAGCAGATTCGCCTCACAGTGTATTATGAACAGTATTTAATATTTTGATAAGTAAGTTTCATTGCCTCGTTCGATATTTATAGCTATATAAAATCATTTAATTATAATAAGGAAAAAAATATTATAGTAAAAATATACGTGTACGCCACAAGCGAAATTTAAATTTATAAACAAAAACACTATGTACCAGCATTACTTAATTTGTAAATTATATTAACCATAAGCTTTATTATTTCAGACTAATATCAATAATAGAATATTTTTATATCTTTAAATTATTTGTTTTAGTTAATACTAAAAAAAAATCAACAATGTCCTGTATATAACAAAAAGGCATAACTATTTATCCCGCATAGCAAAAGCGATGTGGTATCAGACACTGTATTAAATACTTTCCGTCTGAAATCGACACATTTCGTATGTGTGAGAGGTAAACTCAACGTTATAATAAAATCAAAATATGCATTACATTTTATATCACTTTGTCGTGCTTGTCTAAAATTTGGCAAAATCATCATTGCAATAGTTTTAAATAATAAGATATATGTATTTTAATATTTTTAAATCGATATTCCACAACCTTCCTACGGTTCAGATAAAATTTTTTAGAAATCGCATAAAAAGTTTAAATGCAGCGGAATTTGAAAAAGAGTTCTATATGATTTCTGATAAGAAATAAGTATATATGTATGTAGGTTCCTCTACGAGGTTTCAACTTACAATTTATGAGTTAATAATGGATTTACACTGCATCTTTGTACTTATTTACCTATATATTTTATTATTGTAGAAGTGGCTTAAATATATTTTTTTAAATATATTTTATAGTTTAAACTAATTATTTTTTTATAACATTTTCATTGCTTAAAGCTAGGCTCATAAGATTAACGAAGAGATGTTAGTATCTATGTACAGATCTTAGTATGTATGTACGATGTATGCTCCTTAAGAGGATTGTTTAATTTAATCATTATACAAATAACACTATTAGTAAATAAATACTTATATTATGTAATATATAAAATTTTCGATGCAAAGTTTAAATGCTACAGATTGTTATCTAATTTTCAATATTATTACATGTGGAATATATTGCCATTTGGAAAATAAACCTTAATGTATTTTCCAATTTAATGATTGGATAACTCTAAAGCTAAATTTAAAAAGTTTAACGAAAACTCATAAAAGATCTTTATTGTAGTATAATGTAATATACAATAAATATAATGCAATTAATTACTTTTAATATCAATGAATTACGCAATTATAAGACCAATATTTTTTGTGAGAGAAACAGGTTAACAATAAGAGTTCACATTTATTGAAAAATTAGAGTCCTTGAAGACAATTGAATTATAAAAGCACTTTTATTAAAGCCCCTAAGAGATTCCGGGATTTTCTTAAAATATGTATGTGTATATATATACATATATATATATATATATATATATATATATATATATATATATATATATATAAATATATAAAATTTCGAAGAATAATGTCGGTTTTATAAAGATTACATCTATTAAGCCAAATACGTAACCAAAGTACATTAGTTCCACCATGATGACACCAATAGAGCACATAATTTTAGGAATTGGTACCGCGTGCTTAACGAGCTCAACTAGCTGGTGACCGAACGCATCAAATTGTTGTACGTGTTGTATTACTCATTTTAATAACACATATGTAATAGATTACAGTGCTTCTAACATTAGGCCGTGTTATATAGGAAGCCCCATAAATATTAGTGATAAGTAGGGCACTCCACTAAGGATAGACACGAATAATAAAAAAACACGAATTACTACAGTACATAATACAATAATACAACATTATTAAGAAGCAAATATTATAACCAAAACTATAATATAAACCTAAGTAAAACAAAATGCTGCCCCATAGATTTAAGCTAGAGGCCGTTGTGGATTCAAATTCCATTTGGGGATTTATTTTATTATTATTTTTTGTTATTTCGATGTGATAAGATCCACGCTGCCTTCTCACAATATCTCGATTTTAGACGAAAAATTAGCCATCGCTGCCTAAATTACAGGTTAGGGTAATTATAAACCTGGTTCTATGCTTTTTATTGTGTAATACTCAAAGCTGTCGATATTTTTATTTAAATTTCAAATATAATATCATTTGTTACACACGAACAGGCGACTATAATAGCGTTATGTGTTTCTATTATTACGAATATACCGACACAAAGTATCTTTAGTTTGTAACCCCTGACATAACTTATTGTTGGGACCTACGACCAAATAAATATAAAGCGGGTATAAGAATGGGTATGACTCGGCCTTGACTATTGATTCTTTGTGTATTTGACTTCGACTTACCATTGATTCTATTACATATTTCTATAAGATGACAACATATAGACTTTGATATTTATAAATTTTGACTCAATCACATAATAACAATTAAAAAGAATTAAAAATATAGTCTTATTTTTTATTTTAAAATAAAATATTACTATCTATTCTAGAATTCAACAAAGAATTATGTCATATGCACGCACAAAGTTTGAATTGTTTGGCTGTTTTAACACAAGTTCCGGAATACGTACTCCAGGAAATATCATTTAGGTATAATTTTCAAATATTAATAGTTGTTGAGTTCATTAAATGGTACTCTTTCTAATTAAGAAACTTTAACTTTATTTGTCATATATTTTTAATCATAAATATATGAGTGTTCTATCTAAGCAACTGTAATTAACAATTACAAGCTTAAATTTTAAAATTTAAAAATGTGAAGATATGTGAAGAGATCAAATATAAAGATTATTAAAATTAACGCAAAAAAATTCAAAATATTTTAGTTGTTAAATAAAACTACAACAAGTAAATGTACAATTAAATTAAAAACTCACCTGACAAAAAAATATTTAGCAAGAAATAAATAAAAAATCCTCTAAACGCCATGTTGGTACCAACATTAAAAAAGGAAAACTAACAAAAAAGATTAAAAAATCCCGCTCAAAAACAGTACGTCAACTTTTTAAATTTCAAACTTGCGTTCCGTAATGCTCTAATTGATTTGTGCGGTCATACGAGCGACTAGGCTTAATGCGTCTGACGTTACTGAACGTGTGCGGTGACTGTTCGGAAACGGGACGCATTGTAAACATCACGCTTATTTTTAGAGTCATTATAATAGTATACTTCTCTAGAGGAATGTCATACTTAATAGCAAAAGGTTCTGAAATGCTTTAAGGATAGTTAAGAGTTCAAATTCCATCTAGAAATAGAATGTTAGAACGATGTCATGATGTTTAAATAGATTTCAGTTTTATTGTAATTGTATTTGATGCTACATATATTTGTCCCAATCTCGTATAAGCTAACAAGTTTAATTTATGTTGATAGTATTTTCTAAACTTTTAAATTAATATTCTGATTGTAAGAATTATTAACGACAGCTCTGGGTTCTAATCCCAACAGTATAATTTGATAGTTTATTTCCAAAGAGAGCAGCGTAAGATGCCGGTGCACAGTAATATGTTCCAACGTCTATAAAATTGACAAAAGAATAAATAAATTTATTATTATTTTTTTTTATTTATTCACATAAACTTTATATATATATATATATATATATATATATATATATATATATATATATATATATATATATATATGTATATTTAATAATTAACAAATTTTATTTATCTTATATAGCTTTATAAACATAGATTGTAATAAAAATCTGGATAGTATTGACATAGTTTCATTGTAAAGCAACATATACTGTTTCCGCTGTGTAATTGGATTTTACCCGAAGTAACCTATTTACGCGGTGAAAATACTAATCCACCAATGAGTTACTTTTTCATTCACACTCAAATAGTAAAAAAGTAGATTGTATAACTAGATATAATTAAATAATTCTTGATGTATATGCACGCTAGTTAGGTTGAGTAGGTTGAGTTAATTTAGTATTAATATACTCCGTACGCCACTTTAACAATAAAATAATAAACAGTCAGTGGGAATCTAATGGGTAAATGCAATTGGTCGTGCGTTCAATTTTAAATCAAGTAATTTTTATATTAAAATTATTTTCAGTTCTCGGATCTGGCAAGAAAAACGTAACGTTGTAACGAATACAGAATGGCCAGAATACACGCGTGTAATGTAGTGTATATATACTAGGATAAAACGTAAGACGTAAAAGCTGTATAAAAATATTGAGAGAGAAAAAAATCTTACAATGTATGATATCATATATTAGCGTTGTAAAAAACGTTTTTGTTTTGTTTTGTAAAACTCTATAATATTGGCAATGAAAAAGCCCTGTTCTTTACTCATCACTTAAATGAATCGCATATTTTACTGCAAAGAATAACATTAAGGATAGCGAAGCATTTTGTGAAAGGGTGGAAAAGATGCTACGTTGCTTAATCATTTGTTTGAATTAAAAGTCTACATTAATCACTTCCTGTTTATCTTTTCTTATTTTCATTTTATAGAAATCCAAGGAAGATTTAAGAGGTGAGAAACTATACAATTTTATTTTGCCATATAATTTGACGGTTTTGAACAACCAAAAAGGGTGCGTTAAGAAATTAAATATTAAGCAAGAAAAATATCTTTAGAAGTAGTATTATAATATGCAACATTTAAAGTCGGACGATTTCATATTAATTTGTTAATTTTTCAGTCTGTAATCTACTCTTTTAAGTATTTATATATTAGTTTATTCTCATGAAAGATATTTTATATGATATTTTCCACAAATCTGTAACTGGTATCTATTGCGATTTTCTGTTATTTAATTCTGATGGTATATGAATATCGTCGGGTTTACTAGTAAACACATATTATTATAATATTATGTAGTAGTTTTGACCCACGCTAAACTCTCTACTGTTTACTTCAATTTATTATAAAACTAATTTAATAGCAAATAATAATATATATTTATTTACATAATAAACATAATATCTTTTATTAAAGCTGAGGGAACACATATAAGTATGTTTATAAAGATTGGAGTTGTGTATAAATACATTTTGAAAAGCTATCTTAATTAAATTTCTTAAGTTATATCAAGGAATTAAAACCGATGCGTTTGATCCTAAGTGCCACGATACGTATATGTCGTATATATTCTAATTACTTCGATACGAAATAAATTGCATACACCAAATTATGGATTCTTATGTTTAAATATAATTATAAATTAAATGTAAAAATTCCCTATCTATAAAAATAAATGAGTCAAGGTTGAAGCATAGGAATCTTATATTAACTAATTACATTAACTAATAACATTTTTGACAAAACGTCAATTTTTACAAAATTTTTCAGAAAATGTAAATCTTAAAATTATGGATAAAAATATACCACATGTGATGAAAAACAAAAAAGTTTGCAATAAGAACTGATGCATATATAAACTTTTTTAAAATCTATTTTTATTAACGCTCTATGGACAGGTGAATAAGACACATGAATCAATATAAAGTGCATGTGCATAAAATAGAAATTAACCCTAGTGTCTCCTCCCACACACATTTAAACCACAGAAGAGGATGCACCATTCTTAGTACACACACATTCATTGTCTATTTGGAGGAAGTGATATTAAAGCAACTAAATAGTAATATCATGAATTTCTCTAAGACCCATGTAAAGCCTACTAAGCGATCCCTTACAAGTTTAATAATAAAGTTACAAGGTCCGGAGAGCAATGTTTCATAATGTCCGCATCAATTAAACCGCTACACAGATGGTGCCAATTGCTATAGTTCTTAAATGATAAGTAAGGTGGAGAAATTGGGACGTGCCTAACTGCAAGTTGTTGGTTTTAATCCCGCTCAAGGGAGTTTAAATGAATCCTTTGATGGTGTGTATACATACATCACATGATCTACAATAATGATGAAATAAAAAAAAAAATAAATGTAAAATACTTTGTAAAGAAGAAAACTAAATAGTGAACCAAATTAAATTTCAATATGAAATCAATCGTCCGCAGTGCAGAAAACTTAACTTTAAATAGTTTAGACTAAATAGTAAACAAACACTGCTTTATCAATCAGAAATCTCTTAGCTGACTAAAAGATCTTATATATTTTCTATGAAAATATTTCCATTCCCAATTTCCAGTATTGACTATATGCTTTCATATGTTTACTTAATAAAGAAGACTCTTACGTACTATTCTAATATAAAAAGTAATTAGATAATTATAAGAGTAATATGTTTTACTATAGTAAACAACCATTTTGCAGGTAGTTTAACCTAATCTTTCTAATATTTTATTACTCATTATACTCTTCAACATTTTTTTATGTGATAAAGAATTAGAATATTTATATTCTAAATATTGATTTTGCATCGCGATAAAAAAACACTTAAATTAATTCAATAACACTGTATAAGGTTCACGTTAAATAGAAAAGTGAATATAAAGCTAAATAATAAAACTTAAAGACAGCCAAAAGGTATCCAATTAACACATACGAACTTGAAAAGGTGTACAATCCCAGACAGGTACACAAAATAGTATTATAGTATTTGCCGAAACGTTAGACGCTTACGGCGTTTACCCGCAATTACATAGAGGGTTGAAACGTGGTGAACCCTCGGAGGGCAAATTGTTTTCCTGCCTGAAGGCTTGCCCCATATTATCTGCTTTTCCATTCCATTTGCAATGTTGGCGCAATTGAGCTTAAGCTGATTAAACTTTTTCGGTTTTAACGCTATATTAATACGGCAAATTTCAATGAGTGCATTCATTGAATGACTCGTTGAATTTATACTAGTTTTGTTGACTTAAAATAAAATAACGTGCGGAAAGGAAATAATACTTGTATTATAATTATTGATTATTACAAGTAAATACTAGATTAATAAAATATTTCTCCATAAAAATGATTTTTTTATGCTCTATAGATAATAATCATGATAATTACAATTTCTAATTTTAATTGAATTCCATAACCGACAGTGCTTATGTGCAAAAAGTATACAGTATATTTAAATATTGATTTTGTATATGACGTACATAATAATAAAATAAAAGGAAAACAAAATTACAGTAATAGTCACTAAAATTAACTGTTTATTAGCAAAATAGGTAATATAGTAAGAAGGATTAATTTTTATACCAACAATAAATACGTAACCCCATTTCGTACAGCAATTTGCGGAAGAATTCATATCCCTTTACGAGTTTCATTTGCGTTACACTTAATTAAAAGCGCTTACAAAATGTATTATGTATTTCTGAGCAAGCAAAGTCCAGCAAATGCTAAAATAGATAATATCAAAACAAAAATATTATAAAATTTTATTCTCCGTTCGCTTATTTTCGATTCCCACTCGGAGGAATGATTATATTAAAATTATTTTCACTTTCTCGCACTGGTAATAGACAAAATGAGCGGCGTTAAGTTCCACCACTTAACACGCATTGTCTCGAATTCGGTGGAATGTGAAGTAGTGTCTTGACACTAGATACTTTCTGTCTACCCCGCTATGCGGAATTAATGCGTGAAGCTAACAAAAAAAAGTTAAGAACGGAACGCCTTAACTCTGTAATCTCTGTGTGGTCTTAATTTACGGGAAAAATAGTAAAGATTAGATATATAAGAACTCATTTCCATATCTTTTTATTGTTTTATGTAAAAATCAGCCTAAACACCGACAGCTGCCTAATCATTGATTTCCATGCTTTGTTTATTATATTACAAAAAAAAGAAGGACGAAAACAAGTGTAGTAAAACTCAACGCCGCAATTTGTCTTACCAGAGCGAGGAAGTGAAAATAACTTAAATATATTTACTACCATGAGTGGGCATCGAACTCACAACCGGTCCCGTTTACAGTCATACTGCGCCACGACCGGCCTCAATATGATATAATGTAATAAAACAACTAAAATTATTAAAATTCAAATATTGTTCATTACAATGAAATTCATTACAAGACTACACACAGCTTAGCAACAAATACTGTTGAAATTGTTAAATTATCTTTGTTATAGAAAAAGCGATATGGACTTTGTAAATATTTTGAATAAGAAATAAAAATTATAAAATACACCCCGGATATCTGGCGGTTAGTGCCACTCAATGCTTTCAATGTTAATATGAAATGGACGCTTAATATGAAAGCCTGTATGTAACATACCAGATAGTAGTAATAACTAAGGGATATTAACGTTCAAAAATTTATACAGATATTTTTTTTTAATTTTAAGAAAATACAAATTTTCATTTACGATATTTAATTCTTACTTTTTGGGAATAAAAGAAATATAAGTTGTTTTATGCGTTTAAAATAACTATATATTTCAAACATTTGTATTGTCTCAAAAATCAGTTTTATCATAGAAATAATTTTAATAACAATTTGTAAGTTAGATAAACTTAGTCACGTAAAAGTGGGTAATATATCAAATAAAATTCAAATATATTAAACATAGTCATAACAATATTAAATTCATATCGAAATAATAATTCTGTAACGGTTTTTTAATAAGGTTAGAAAGACAAATAAGACAAATAATAGTAACTCATTTTACCTAAGTAACTTTATCCTAAATCAACAAAAGTTAAATCGAGCAACGATCAGCAAATATTAAAGAGGTATTTGATTTCGTTTTAATTATACAAATATATTCCCAACGGTATATTTTACATGCATGCCTATATTGGTAATACTATCCATGGCCGCGATGTAATTTTACTTGGCGGGAAAAAATAATTTAGTACCATCCGGTATCTTTATACCTTAATTTTAAAGTAAATGATAGCAAGTTTATTTACCACACTTACGTAATTAAAATTCAATAGTATTGTTGTGGCGTTAAGAAGTATTTAGGAATTTAAACATTTGAATAGACAGTTTCCAAAGTGTGCGGTTCGAGTCCCATTAAGGTAAGAATTATTACAATGTATGAGTATATTTATATATATTTTTTATATTAATTCATTGTTTTTAGAGGTTTATATTAAAATAATTTTATCTCTTAAGACATTTGCTTTATAACATATTCATGTTTATCATAATTCCAAGGATTTATGATATTGGTAAGTGCTTACCCATAGATTAAAAACCATCCATATAAGTCTTTCATCGTTAATTTTAACTTAAAAAGTAGCCTCGCATGAGAAGAATATAATGCGAAATAAAAGTAATAAGCTGCGGCTCACTTATTAACAAGAAATTACTGTTAAAATCAGCAAATGTTTTTGTATTTATGTTATCTTTCTAAATTTGTTGTCCTGTTGAAATTACCGATTTATAATGAGTTAAGAATCATATATTAATCTATATAAAACAATAGTTTTAACGATTACCGTTGCTCACTCAGTAACTGACAGACAGCGTACGTCCGAAATTATTCGTAGTGAAAGGCAATTCTGGTAAGAATTTTCCAAGATTCCTGGGGGAACAATATATTCGATTTTTTATTTATTCAGTTCTGCCATTCAACATGTCATGGCTAGGCACTAAGTTATCACTTAATTTTTTTAATTCACTAATTTTTTTTATAGAATTTATCAAAATTCTAAAAAACATTTAATTTATATGAACGACATAATCAAAATTGAACATAAAGCTATTGCATTCAAACAGGCGCTTCGCAACTCGTCAAGAAACTTACGATGACGTCTGAATGTTCGTGAAAGAAGTTCTTTTTACGTAATTGGATAATCAGATATATAGTTTTATTACATTTGCATTTTATTAAAGAATTTTTGGCTTCAAAATAAAAAATATATTGACTTTAAAGCTTAAGTTTCGCGATAAATCAATAAAAAGAATGGTTACGCTAAGAGAAATGGGAAAGGACTAAGTACGTCGTGAACTTTGCCATGATTGCATTACTTATGTTCAAACTTCAAGGAGCCCCTGTAGCCAAATGAACGATAAAACTTATGTGTGAATAAGCTTTGCTCTCAGAAATGTGGATAATATTTATTAAAACTTTAGTTCTCATTTCAGAGCTCTAGTAGGTAACTAGCTTTCTAAACTAAACTTGGGAATAGAATGTATTCAGTTATGTCAGAACACAATGAAGTAAATATTAGTTTTAGTTCCAAAGTATATGCTACTTTGTAATAAATTTTTTTTTTTTTTTTTTAAATATTAACCTTTTTACGTTCCTTATTTCTAATTTCACAGGCACTTGGCCGCGGAACTCAACGTCGCAATATATTTAACTAAACCAAAAGAAATGACAATAAAAATATTTTTTATAGTGAAGATAAAATAAAAATATTTTTCTTTTTTCTGAAAAAACCTTATTTTAAGTAACCAAGTAATATGGGATGTTAAAGAAAGTATAGACCGCTCGTCTGTAACAAAATTATAAAAGAATAAAATATACGCCCTTGATTATAAATAGGATGATCGTGTGTATAAAACATTTATGTTATTGTGTGGACTTAGATACCAGAAATTTATGTTTTGTTATCAAAAATATAGCATAGGAAAGCAAAACTATATAAAACATCTAAAATTAAATTTTCCTATCGATTTTGGTTGAGCAAATCTCAATAGCGCAGCGTTACAAATATAAATGTTTTTATTGACAAAAAAAGGAAAAATATTGTCTTTATAAATATATATAAATATATAGATACCTAGAAATCAGTAAATAAATACATTGATTTGAAAAAAAATTAAATATACTTTTAAATATTTTGTAATATCACACATAAATAAAATCAACGTATATAAATGGGCTTTTCCTAAAACTCTTCAACAAATCCTCTTTGAAATGACTCGATTTAGAAATTCGTTATGAAATAGGTAGCCGGAAATAAAATATTGACAAATAAAATTCTTCGAAAATCTCAGCAAAATTCAGTATTTTCGATCTCGGCTTCAACTTCGTTTATGGATTCGCAATATTTATTTGTATCTATTTTTAGTAAAAGACATTTCTTTTCACTTTTTGCTTTTACACTTTACGTAGCATTTTTCCTTTACTATGTAAATTGTCGTTTTCTTTTTAGCATCTATTTTGCTATTAACATTTGTGAACTTGAGGCCACCGTGACGCAATGAGAAAGTGCCTGACTGTAAACATAATCGATTGTGGAGCTTGGTATATTTTCATTTATGCGCTCTGATAAGACAAAGTGCGATTTAGTATTCGCCACTCAACAGCAATGTCTCAATTTCGGGAAAAAACGGCAGTCAACGGATTGTCTTGACACTAGGTTGTCTTTGACTACGCTACTATGGGGAATTAAGCGTGAAGCTGTTTTTATAAGTAAACTGAGTTTATCTTACCAATTAATATGTTACTTTATAAGATGTGTATACTATTTTTTATTTTATGTTAATTTATTGTATTATAAAATATTATTACAAGAAAAATTGGTTGGGGATATATATATGCGCATTAAAAAATTATTGTTCATAAATAATACCACAACTATAAAAAGAATATAAAAATTAAAAAGATGAAAAAACTTTTTTCATATCCAGGAAATAGCTACTTAAAAGCTCGTGTACCTGCCATTGTTATTAACGAGATAAGCATCATCGGGATCAAAATAACGTTCGCCACAAACAAAAAAATATTGATTAAAATTTAATGGACATACTTTATCAAGTATGAATTATTTAAAAAAAAATGATAAACTTTTTAAATAGTTAATTATGCATGAATAAACTCAGCTCTGTGATAGTTTTCACATAAATATTCTAATTTTAGTCAAAGCATAATCAAATATAAGTTATATATTTTTTTTACCTTTATGCTTTTATTCCACGTAAACAGAAAGACCAGGTACTTCCTAGAAACTTTATAATCGGCTTTCCGTTGCGAAACTCAACGCCGCGTTTTGTCTTACCAGAGCGAGAAAATAAAAATAATTTAAATATAATTAGCTCCGAGTGGGAATCGAACCCATAATTCATCGCGTTTACTGGCACACGCTGTCCAACTGCGCCACGACCGGCCTCAATATTTTTCGTTTTATATTATACAAGTGTACTCGGGAAAGGATTCTGTTATACACTTTACTTATGGTAGATAAAACAAAAGCAACAGCGTATTCAATACATTTAATATAGTAAAGTTAATCTTTTTATACATTTATTCCATTCATTTTTGGGAAACAAATATAGTTATAGTACAAATGGAGCTATGGAGTAAACTGTGAAAATAGATTTACATATGAAATTTTCACAAGCGTGAATAATTTATCATATATATGTAGATACATTGTGATACATTAACGATAGCAAAATCATATATGGGCTAGTTCAATTTCAGTGACTAAAATATAAAAGGATTTTGGTTATTTTGTACTATTGACGCAAATAAAGCTTTTTAGTATAGATATTTAAATAATATCCATATAGTGTATAGTATATAGTATATAGTATATAGTATATAGTATATAGTATATAGTATATAGTATATAGTATATAGTATATAGTATATAGTATATACTATATAGTATATAGTATATAATCAGAGATAGCCTAGTGTCAAGATACGCCATTGACTGCGTTCCACCCACAATTGAGACAATATGTGTTGAATGGCGAACTCAACGCCGCGCTTTGTCTTATTAGAAAAAAGTAATTCTATAACAATCAAGTAAAAATACGATCGTGTTATCGAAGAGACATGTTCAAATAGAAAGGGCTAGCTCATTTTTTTAATCTGTATATAAAAAAAACACCTTTACTTCAAGCAGGCCAGTCAGAGATAATCTGGTGTTAAGACACTCCGTTAACTATTTTTTGCAAATATGTACCTATTTTTATACGAATGAAATATTTAATTTTAATATGACTAATTAGCTAATAGTGCTAATTAAAATTATTATAAAAATTAGACATCAGTCTTTTAATTTTTAAGAACAGTAATAATACTCGTAGTAGTAATTTCATAATATCGGAAGATCTAATGATAGCATACTAATTTATCAAAATATTTGACAAATACATATTTTTATACATTTTTCGATAATTCATTAATTATATATAAAATTTATAAAGAAAATTATTTAGTGATAAGCAGTTGAAAAAATAAGAACCAAGTGGATATATGGATTTGCTTAGTGTATTATACGCCTTGTTAAAGTTTTTTTACGATTTTCATATATTCTTTTTTAAAATATTGAGGCTATTGTGGCGCATTTGGACTGTTTCTGGCTGTAAACATGATTGGTTATTGTTCGATTCCCACTAGGTTAAATGATTGTATTCAAAATTGCTTCTTATTTCTCTGCTATGATAAGACTAAGCGCGGTGTTGAGTTCGCCACTCAACATGCTTTTTGGACAAGAAGCAGCCAAGAAATTATTATCCTATATTTGTATGTCAATCTATATATTGTGTCTGATCTGAAATAAAACACGAACGAGCGCAAAAACAAAATAGATATAGTTACGTAGTTCACGGTGGCGAAGTCGCGAGCGGGCCGCTAGTAAAGTATAAATTTGCTGGAAAGATGGGTCGACATTGTTTACTAATCGTTTCACTAAAACTAGAACTATGCAACAAATTTAAATAAATGTACTGAATTAGTAGACATAATACATATATAAAACTGCTTATTCTATTTAAAAGCTATTCCGATAATGCTTTTGAATGCGTGACCGTTATTCGGCTCCCAAAGGAAATTACTGCTCTAAAAGTAATCTACTGCATCTGCAACGTAATAGTTGCGCATGGACCGTAACGCTTTTCGTTTAGCGAATTTCTATGCAAATTTAATTTACAGGTCTTTGGTACGCGATAGCTGCCTGCGGTGATTATGGCATAGAAAATTATTATAACAACCACGTTTCGGTTAGTTGTTATTATCAAATCTTTTTTTTTAAGAATGTAATAATGGCTTAAATAAAATTGATAAGTTTTCTTCTAAAACGAGGATTTATTTTAATATTTTGAAAATAAGAAAGATACTGTGCTATTTTTACAAAAACCGCTTATTAAAATCATATAATAATTACATTGCGTTCTCCTTTTACTAAAATATGATGGCAAAATTTCTTAACATCTTAGAAAAAACGTATAAAAATTTGAACGCAGCGATTTTTCAGCAGCAGCAATTTTTGTACGTTTTTTCTAAAATATTTTCTAATCCTAAGTGTGGGATAACACTTTAAAAATAGTAAATATTGAAATAAAATAGCAATCTCTCTTGTTAAACGATTATTTCTTAATAATCTTTAAGTAGTAGAAATTTGTAAAAATCTCTCTACAGAGATGCTAACAATATAAGTTGTAACAAAACATATAAGAATTTCGACGCAGCTGACAGTAGAACGCATGGCTTAGCGGTCCAAGAGGCGCAGGTTCGAATCCCGCTGCGTTCAAATTTTTATACGTTTTTTCTAAAATATTTTCTAATCCTAAGTGTGGGATAACACTTTAAAAATAGTAAATATTTCTTAACATCTTTACATAGACACTAGGAAAAAAAATATTATTATGTGATATAAAAATGTAACAATGTTAAAATAATATTGTGCTTAAAATAGACACAGGTATTCAAAATATTCATAGGTAATCGTGTCCTATGGATATCCCACTTGGAAAAATGATTATATTTAAATTAAATTCATTTTCTCGCTTTGGTTAGACAGTGTGGCGTTGAGTTCCGTAACTCAATGCGTAATGTCTCGAATCTGGACGGAAAGTGGAAGGATTTTGTCGGACTACTCTGGTACCCAAGATAAAGGGTGGAGCTCAAAAGCGATCATATATTGAATTATATAAACTTCAACTTCAACTAGATACATATAGTGAATAGTTGATCGAATTATGTAAAACTATTTTGATACCTCTTATTTTAAGTGTACTAATAAATATTATCATTTATTACATAATCGTTATATGTTTGTATTGGGGGTCATTTATTTGACCTTAGGGTTAAGTCCACGTAATCGAAGTTACAATTATTTTGTAGAACAAGGCTTTTCCGAGATCAACGTGCACAGGCGCACAAACAAACAGACATAAACGAACTGATAAAAAAAAATAAAAATTACTATATTGTGTCCTTTTACATTAACAAATGGTCTTAATATAATTTTTTCTCATATTTACTTAATTTACAGATTGCGACCAACTATGTTTTTATTATATGTATAGATAGATATCCAAACCTTTACAAACTTTTAACCTCAAAATGTTACTGTTATACAGGTAAGTTTATTGAAAAATATTTCTTCAAAGAAACCTAGAAAATTTCCCAACCAAGTGGAAATGACAAATATATTTCTTGTCCTTTTAAAATACTGCTTATTAGTCTAATTTTTGATGGAAATTTTGCAACGCCAACGTTTCAGTTAATGAATGCGTAAGCCTGACGATGATTGATCGGATAAAAATGAGAACATTTCCCTATGGCCGAGGTACGCGGTAACACAAAATTGCTTTTACATTAAAAGCAAAATGAACACGCTGAATGACGCCTAGCGATGCCCTGGGGAGCGACTGTCATGAAATTATTTTAGTGGTATATCAATGCGAGTCCCATGAGGATGTTACAATATTAACTTCTAAAATTGTAATGAAGTCATTTTTAATAGGTCTAAAGATTAATTTCTAATTATTTTTTGACTACTTTTGTTTTTTATTTGTAGCTTTACGCTAAAGTGGCGGAACTCAATGCTGCACTTTGTCTTACCAAAGGTACGAAAAAAATTTTTTTTAAATATATCTTTACGCAGACTTTATTTATTTATATATTTTTTATTGCACAATTTCATACATATGCACCAAAGGCGGGCTTCACGCTAAAAAGCATTTTCTACCAGCCTTGTCATGTGGGATAATAGTGCAGGTGCAAAAAAAATCATAATAATGTTTCTATTAAAAGTAATATATACATATTTACACATATACAGATACACATACACATATACACATACACATACACACATAATACATACATATATATATATACACATACACATATATAACTTCGTATTTATACTTCACTTTCCGCTGAATTCGAGACATAGAATGTTGAGTGGTGGCGTTTAACACCGTACTTTATCTTACCAGAGCGAGGAAGTAAAAATAATTTAAATAAAATCACTCCCCCGAGTGGGAATCGAACCCACAACCAATCGCGTTTACAGTCAGACTGTCACACTGCGCCACGACCGGCCTCTATTGCATTTTGAGCACATATATAAATTTTCTAAAACTATCGCTAGTTAATGGGAGCCTTTGAATTCATTATATCCAGATAAAGCTCTTCCAAAGTCGCGGATACTGACTAACTTACCGTAAATTAAAGGAGACAAAGCTAAGATTTAAAATAAATCTCAAACTGAAAAGCTGATTACGCTTGTTGCAATGCAAATAGGTTTTCAGGTAAGTTAACTTGGCGTCGTGAAGGCGGTTGGTTGAACACGCCGTTGCAGAAGGCTTCACAATTTAGTTAGCAGTAAGACGTTGTTTTATATTAATCCGATTGTGTTCTAAATGAGAATTTATTGTTCATGTTTAATATTTCTGTCTTTCATCAAAATTAAAAAAATGGTGTAAAAATGTTAAATTCTGTTAAAATATGGTTTTAATTGTAACTATTGATTATATTAATTCGTAAAAACAAGCACTTGATGCGCATTAATTAATACGAAAATATTCAAATTTTAAATTATATAAAATTGTTGTTTATACACAAAAGTTATGTTCTGCATGTTGATGGTCGGCAGATGTATCTTACAAGTTCACGTCACCGCAGCTTTGTTTAATCATATTAGAGAAAAGACGTAGTTAAAGTAAATGTACTGTTAAATAAAAATCTATTTCACAATCATTACACTCAGCAGAAACATCTTAACTATGGTCATGGTGACGTTTTAATATATTTAACCTAAATAATATAAATATGTCTGTTTGAGCTTATAAAGTATGTATAATAAAATTCCACAAACAATGTCAGAACTGCCGCTAGAAAAATTTAAAATTAATATCATAAATGTATTATTGAAAAAAATATTATTCTATCAATTGTTATGGTTAATGTGATGCGGAATTAAATGCAGTTGGTACTCAATCAGGAAGCTAATTGCTGTCATAACCTTATTGTAAAACTATATATGAAAAGAGCAACATACTGACACTTGTGTTGATTGACGATTCAAAAGTGCTTGTAAATAGCCTATTTCAATAAATAATATTTTGATTTTACTGTTACTATCTACATATTTAGTTTCTCAACTTACAAATGACATAATAATTATATGTCAATTAGAAAATTTTGTGAGACATGTTCTTATAATCGTCTTTCTATATTATACATTAACGGCAACGCACACGAGATAAAATAGATTTCATATCTTTTTATTATTATTTATTGTTATATTATTTCTTTATATATCACCCACCGATACCGTATTTAGTGACCTCGAGATGACCAAATGTTTAATGTTAGATATACATGAACTTATGACTTAATTATCGATAGATTGAGTTAAAAGACTTAAAATAATGGCTGTTGACCTCGTTTCATAATTACACTAATTAAAAATTCTTAAATCATTACCAAGTAACTGTTTGACATCATGCTATTCAGCGCAATAGTTAAAGGTAAATCCCATTGAGTAAAATGATTGATTGATTATATTTTTTTTTATTTTCTTCCTATATACAAATATATATTCCTATATATTTCCTGAACATATACCTATTCGATTTGATTAGTGTTAATTTTCACCACCAATATTTCAATATTAGAAACAATAAGTGTCGAACAAATTGTAAGTTAACACATTCTGTATATTTTTATTATTATCTGTCAATCAAATACAAATTTTGTATTTCTACTATCTATAATAATAGTTCATTTTTTAAAAACGCTTAGTTTTGTTTTTTGACTTCTTTGGATACTTATCACTACTATTACGCTTAATTGATAAAGCAATGAGAAATGCGTACTAAAATAATTGAGGGTCCGATAAAAAAAACAATAACATAAACGAATTTATTTACAAGAATTTATTAAAATACAATGATAGTAAATGGATTATTTTAACATAATGAAATCATTCTTAACTACTTACTTAAATATAATATTATTTTGTTTTTATTTTTATATGAATTCTGCCGATTCTAGATTTAATGTAACGTATTAATAAAACTAATAATATTGAAATGAGTACGGCAACTCCTACGCCTAGCAAAATTATATCTATTTGATAATACTCGGTCCATCTCATGTTAGCTGCTGGAGTCTTTAAGTGATCGCCACCTGTACGCAGTACGTGTTCAGTCCACCACACTGCTCTTTCCATTGGCGATTGTGGCTGATCGTGTATTATGTTCCTTAGCTTTTTTATATTGTTTTTATACCTAAAAATATGTCAATATACGCTATTATTTTCTAATAATTATTTAAAATGTCTTAGACAGGTACACCTAATGAGTTGTAAAGTAAAACTTTTAACACATGCTGATACGTGCATAATAATGAAAAAACATTACCATCAACCATGGTTCAGTATGGTCAGAGAGTAACTTAGAAATAAGTTTCTTTCTATTTATATATATGAAAAAAATGAATTATATAGGATTCATTAAAAATATATTTTTTACCGTTGATCGCCAATGATATTATAAATAGCATTTCTTAGTTTGTCCTCTGTAAGTGTTTCAAAGATGATTTTTATTCCAATATCGTGTATTTCGTAAAGTTCTACATTGAACCATTGGTCCCATAACATGGGCAAACCAATTAAAGGCACTCCAGCCGTTATAGCTTCATCAGTTGACTGCAAACCAGCTTGAGTTACGAACACCTTAATTTTTGGATGCCCTTTAAATAAGTATAAGAAATATTTAAATTTGTTTTCAAATCTAACTTTTACTTGCTATTGAAAGTAGAATATTTTTTAAAAATATTATTAAAAAAATATTCCTCCTGCTGTATTCCGAATACTCACTTAACAAATCAGATTGTGGAAACCAAGTTGATATTTTGACGTTTTTCGGACAATCTGGGTAATCTAAAACATCCCATTTCCATAAAATATCATAAGGCAATTCTGAAAACACCTTTGTGAAAACATCCAGCTTATCCTTAGGAAACAAGGATGGCCTCATATTTGTACCGAAACTGACGTAGATGACGCCATTTTTGGATGAATCTAAATAAGATTTTAAATCCTGAAATAAGTATGAAGACTCATGTTAATTTATAAATGTAATGTAAAGTAAAATATAAGTCAACAACATCTTAAATATATATAATTTAACAATGGCACATTTATAATATGGCAAAATACTTACTTGTGGTAATTCTTTTTCTGGTTTTTCGTGTAATCTTCCTAAATATATAACATTTGGAGGCACGGGGCGATTTAAGTCCCACAGCGGATGTACATTTAAAAATAGCATTTTAACATTTTTTCTTAATTCATTTAAATCTGGCATATTTGATCCAAATATTTTTCTCAACATTTTGTTTTCTGATTCCTCCAGTTTAAAATAGTGGTAATCGATATAGAACCTTTTATAGAGCTCTGACACTCTTTCCCAAAATGTCAAATTATGAACTCTGTGCTGGGCTGAAATAGGATACAAAAGCGGATGTGTGACCGCACCTATATTTTCAAAACCTCCATGTTGTCCACCAAACGAACTAAATTCAATCACTGGAACTTTATGCACATGTGAAAAACCTAATGAGGGTCTGTACATAGATTCAGTAAATAGTAGATCAAATTTAATACTGCTGTTGCTGAGGAGTGCTTGAACTTCGGGAGATTTCATTTGTTCTTCAAAAAGCATTTCGTAATATTCATAGGTTGCTAATATGTGTTCTACTACATCGCCTGTCTTTCCTGCTCTTTTTTCCAAAAATGTCTTCCACAAACGATATGATAAATCATGTAGATCTATTTCTATTAGATTTGACGGAGCTTTACCTTTAGGAAATGCAGGATCGGGCGTTATTACTGTAACTTCATGTCCACGTTTTGCTAATTCGATCATGAGAGGCCGAAATACTACTTGATGGCTCACTGATGGAGTTGGATATATAGCTAAAATTTTTTTTGATTCACAATTAACAAAACAAACAGCGAGAAAAATTAATATTTTGGTATACATGGTGGCTGTTGTCTTAAGATACAATTGTAATTTGAGAATTTATGTGTTTAATACTGTAACTATACCTACTGCTACTTGTTATCTTATTTAAACATTTTTATTAGGGTACTCGTATAATCAATGAAAAACTGAATGATAATAGTAATCCTCATTACAATGAGGATTACTATTATCATTTACTTAAAAGTAAAACTTGCATTTAAAAAATTCATATATAATCCAAAAATATATATATTAAAAAATATTTTTTTTCTTTACGTAAAAACATACCGTTTACGTAAAGAAAATATATGTATATATAGAAGAAGAATTTTGTAATTTGGAAGATACCTCCGTAGGTGTAATGACTAGTTAACAATACAATTATTAATAGATTTTATTTTTCTTAACCACTAAATGGGAGAGATGATAAAATTAATATAATACCCAGAGAAATATGCTACGGAACTATTTAATAATTATTTGTTATATTTGATACATGTGCCAAGTTTCTGCTTATTGTTTATGATTTCTTATAAGTTCAACATGGGTCATTGTTATAAATTATCTCAAATATTATTATTACTATATTTTACTAATTACTGTTCAGTACTTTGCTTATAGTAATGTCTAACAGTAGATATCTATTTCTATCATATCGTTACCTGAATGAAAAGATTTTGAACATAGAACGACAATTTTTTAAATTCCCATTGTCTTTCCTGTGACAGCGAGAATAAACAGAATGAAAATGAAAGTTTAACATTTTATTATACACAAGTCAGTTGACTGGTTTTAAAAAAATAAATAAAAAAAGGAATATTTTTGATAATGTCAGCCACGGTGAAAAATATTTCAGAAACGTCACAGGAATGAGATCTTCCCGTTTTAGTGTAATTTTTGACATATACTAAAATATTACTATTTTTCTGCCTAATTTATACACAAAAAGTTACTATTAAAAGATAGCTTTTATATATAACTTAGATGCATAAGTTAACAATTAACATAAAAAATATATGTTGGCTAATAAGATAAAAATCAACTATACACTGTTTCCTTCTTAATAGCATAAAGGCAGTCAGAGAAACTTGTACAACGATTATTGTGCATCTATTCTCTATTTTTCGCCCAAATTCAAACATTGTGTTTAAAGAGCGATGAACTCAAAACTGATCTTTGTCTAAATAGATAGGAATAATAAATATATTGTAAATATAATCATTCCCTCGAGATGCTAAGTGATATACAGATGATAATATCAAAATATAGAAAGTTAATTTTTTATTATTTTTTTTTCAATTTCACTTACATTCACCTAACATTTCTAAAGCCAACTAAAGCTACAGTAAGGCGGTCTATCTCTAGAATTAATCGCTTTATTTCTGGATGGTTAAGCTCAACTGTTGCAACTTATCAGATAGGGGACGGAACAGATGGTCGGGTGTTATTGCAACTTTTGTACGTTAAGAATAAGTTAATCGCTTAAACAATGAAGGTAGTGCTTAGATTTAATAAATTTATTATTTTTTTCTTTTGCCTTTACTAGTATTATAACTTTTAATTATTAAATACTTACAATTGTAAAAACAAAACACTTTTAAGTTCATTTATAATCGATGTTCTATTCATTAATAACTTTATAACAAATTGAATTATATATATTATTAAATAATTGTTGAAAGAGTTTAGGTCAAGATATTGAGTAACGTATATGACAAATATATATAAATATATAAATACATAAACTATATTATTCTATATTTCTGAAAAAAGTTATAAGCTTAAAATGTATAAAAGTTTATTTATTTAAAGAAAGAACATTTAAATGTATACTTTTGCTACGCTGAGTGGCTGTCATCGACCATCGCAAGTAAGTTCTATATATCGATTTTTAAAGTGATTGCTATTTGCTCAAACAGTCTACATACATACATAAATATGTATAGGTCTGCATATTCCATACGAGTATTGTTTTCATATGAATATAATGGTACCGACACAGTAGACACCGATCGTTTATAATATATTTTTTAAATTTATTATAGGTATAAAAATATTTTATATAATTGCTTAAAAAAACATGTAATTTTTGTACAGTTAAAAGTTGTATCAATAAACAATGCAAAAGCATCTAATAAAATTATTAGTAAGGAAAAAATAATAATTGTTTAATAAGTAACGAAACATTTTTTACGCCTATCTACAAATATTTGACCGGCGTAGTAATTTTTTCATGTCTTTGTTAAATTGTTGTGTAATTACTATACAGAACACTAATTTGAAGCGTCTTTATTAGCTTCACCTGCAACTTATCTATCCGGTAGGTATTTATGCCAATGTCAAACATTGGTTACCATCTGACGCTTGTTTTTTGTACATTACATTGGCAACGAGAAAATATATATATCTTATATAAATAATGAAACGAATGCAACAACAATAATATTATTATTTCCTAACTGTGATGAAAGAGCTTATGATGCAATCATGCATTTTAATTCCAAACAATCGCCGAGGTATGCAGTGGTGGTGTCAAACAATTTATATTACTTAATGAAATTAAAGAAGAATTACAAGTACCGCATATTGATTACGTTCATACGAGTTTCGACGTACTCACTGTTGCTCGATTTGTTTCAGGTTTATAAAGTGAGTGATATGATACAGAAATTTTAGTTGGCTTTGGTTATTGATTTTCTAAAGGCAGTAGAGTTAGATCTGACTTTAGAGGCGGCTAAAACATACGCGGTGATAAACGATGGAAAAACACTACTTTTTGCCGTCGCTTACGGCAGTGTACTTCAGAAGGCTAGAGTTGGTCGCGGGTACTACTATAATGCCCACTGCTAAACATCAGACTCATGAGTCAATCAATTTTCATAAGTTCATATTCCAATATCGCAACTGTGCATATGGCAATACCGAAATTTCGCCAAAAGTCGCTGCTTTAGGCCACAGACCTGATGACTGGATGCTATACTGACTGATGTCAATTGTGTCATCCTCTAAAGCCCAAAAAATACAAGTAGATTAAATTTAAAAAGAATTGGTTTTTTAAAATTGAGAGAATTGGAATTTTAAAAGAAATGTTTATATTGGTCATGCAGGAAAGAGATAGATGGTCCGAAGAAGCTGTAACAAAAAAATGGGACCGAGTTTCATATTAAGTAAAAGAGGATGTTTTGCGCAGGCATCATAATCAAATATTACGAGTAGATAAAATATATAAAGATATTTCTGTTTATTGCAGGTACGTTCTTAAGAAAGTAACGAAAAAGTATGTAATGTTGAAACCATTTCCACGCCTCGGCACGTACTTTGAGAATATATAAAAAATCACTAAATAAGAAGAGTTTTAATACAAGTAATTTTTTTTATATTAATACAGAACAAATCTAGTTAGTCCTTTTTCTTACCAAATATATTATTTATTAAAACCAAACTTAATATACGTGTCTTAGGATTATTTTAAAGTGACTAAATTCACTTTATAATGTCTACGTATCAATGTCAGAAAATCTTGCAACGCTATTATGACTCATGGTTTACATACCAATTTATTTAAACATTAGCACACATATGCGGACAATGAAAAATTTTTTCAAACACTTCTCTTGTCCTAAGTACCCATTAAATAATATTTATTTTACCATTAAATAATATTTATTTTATTTTATTTCAGTTTATTTTTTGTACTATTTGTATCAAGGAATTATTGAAATTCTAATAAAATTTGAGCGTTATGTTTCCGCATTTACAGCTTCCCCATAAAATATTTCAACGTCACAGTACGGATATAATTCCTGCCTTAATAGATATCAATTTATTTTGTATTTTCAGGAATTTTTAAAAATATTTTTAAAAGAACGGAATAACTAATTATATTATAAGTAAAGTAAAAATAATTTACTTGGAAAAACATTGTATATGTTATACATGTATGTACATAGAAAGCACGTCGTTTTTTTTATTTTGTAGCAACTTTTTATACTATACGATAAGACCTTAATATTATTTGTTACTTATATGTATAAGTAACTCCGAACAAATAAACGTATTACAAAGTTTGGAGAACAGCTGTGTCGAACATGATGTTATCCATTCTGGTTTCACCCTACTTAAGATCGCAAGTTATCGCAATAGGAAAACGTGATAGAACTGATGGAAGGCCATCGACGTGATGGAAAAAATATGTTTCTACATAACAAGTGTATACACGGCACAAGTTAGCTTTTTTTCTTTTACATCTTGCTTTCGATTTGATGGCATCTCATGTCTTGTGGCGTGATGATTATAGGTTCGATTCCCACTCAAAGAGATATAGATTATACGTATTAAAATTATCACATTTCACCGCCTTGCTATGGCATAGTGGCGTTGAATTACGCCATTCTTTGTGTTCGTTAAAATTAACATTATTATTTTTATTATATAACCCTAAAACAGTTACAAAAGAAAACAAGGAAAATTCATATAGCTATATTAAAAGGGGTAATTGTTATAATGACAGTTTATTAAACGTGTGATTAGCCTGGGAATTAATAACACATATTAGTTTCTATCTTTTGATGTCTATATTTAATTACTGTAAAAATAGAGTTGTTGATCTCATCCTCAAGTAGAGTGTATATTATTTTAACCCAAAGTAAAAAACCCAAAGTTTCGGACACTTTACAGTAATCCGTGGTGTAACGTTCATCTCCCCCCCAAATAGTATATATCAATACTATAAATATAAAAACATGCCTTGGCTCATGATACGTCACGTGGTTAGGGCCCATTTAATGTTGTATTCGTATGTAACTCAAGATCTTTTAGAGATTCAGAGGTAACAGTGTTAAGAAATTTCAATCGCAATATATTAAATTTATATAATTAACCATCAGAAGGTAATCTTATTTATCATATATTTGCCATCAAAAGGTATCGACTCGTACATGAATTTATTTGCCATCAGATAGGGTTTTTCATATTTGTAATATCTTTCATTAACGTTCCATTGAGATCACCAACGGCTCGTCCGAGGAAAAGCCGAAAGCGCGTCCTACCTTTCTCCCACATATAATGAACCATTGGAGGTAATCATAGTAAGAGAAAAGGTAGCCAAAGCGGCCCCGCCCCGCCGCTAGCCGTGAATTCCGACCGACCGTGATTCTTAAAACCTTGGTATTGAACCCTCCGGGAAGCTACGCAGTGGAACAGTTAACGTATATACTTACAATGCCTTTGCAAACGATCAATTATTAGTTACCTGTTCGATAGTTTATTATAAGATAGATTTGTGATGATGATCTGTTTGTGAGACCAATATAAGCCGTTGATTGGTTCGTGAGACCAATATAAGTCGCGGATTGGTTTGTGAGACCAATATATATCGTCGATTGGTTTGTGAGACCAATATAAGCCGTGGATTGGTTTGTGAGACCAATACATGATGATGATACGTCGATTGGCCTGCCAGACCAATATTACATTCCGGTTTGCATATCAGTTCAGACGCACAACCGCTAGGCGGCCGATTGTGTTATATTCACGCACAGCACATACGTAGCAGCCGTTTGTCAAAACCAACACTTAAACTCGGTTAGGTGCCACCGACATCAGATATCAGCCATAGATTCGCCGAACACTGACAGTCGTATGTCACATTATGCGTTCTATTACCAAACAAGGCGCTAGATAAACAGTCGAACACCATTACGTACTTCAGCATTTCGTGAGATAATAGTACAGCACTCCTCTCAGGGACGCCACTAAAACATACTACGAAACGCATGAGACATATAAGTGTCACATAACCATTAATCTCACACCAGGGGTGTAAAACGACATAGAAACAAATTATATCTAAACCCGACGCCGTACAAGTATCGCATGCGCAACGTAAGACAATGTCAGAGAAGATACAAGTCGCGCCACCGCCATCAGTTATCAATAAGCTATAAAGCTCACTGAACCCCGACAGTCGCGTACCATAAGTTATATCAACGTCTGTCATCGTACAACCATCGCTGTTGCAACTCAAGACAGCAGCAGTCAAGATATAATCATCCAACATCGCCATAGCCGTTCACCTAAGCCAAGGATATTAGCCTCAGTGATGCCGAGCAATATTAGGTTGCGCCACCGACATCAGTTATCAGTAAGCTATAACGCTCACCGAACACCGACGGTCGCGTGTCGCAAATTATATCAACGTCCGACGCCGTACAAACATCGCTCATGCAACGTGAGACAGCACCAGACGCAATAACGTAACCAATGTCGCCACCGCAATTCACCTGAGCCGAGAATATCAGCCTTAGTGATGCCGAGCAATATTAGGTTGCGCCACCGACATCAGTTATCAGTAAGCTATAACGCTCACCGAATACCGACGGTCGCGTGTCGCAAATTATATCAACGTCGAACGCCGTACAAACATCGCTCATGCAACGTGAGACAGCACCAGACGCGATAACCTAACCAACGTCGCCACCGCAGTTCACTTGAGCCGAGAATATCAGCCTAAGTGATGCTAAGCAACATTGGGTCGCGCCACCAACATCAGTTATCAGTAAACTACAACGCTCACGGAACACCGACAGTCGCGTGTCGCAAGTTATACCAACGTCCAACACCGTACAAGCATCGCGCATGCGACGCGAGACAGCATCAGTCATGATATAACCGACCAACATCTCCGTAGCAGTTCACCTAAGCTAATTATATCAGCCTCGGTGACGCCCAGCAATATTGATTTATGCCACCGACAACGAATATCAGCAAGCCATAAGCTCGCCGAACATCGAAAGTCAGGCGGTATGGTGTGTCTCTATCACATAGATCCACTATATGTATCGCCCCAAATACGTATATTTATATTCTTATTAGAATTTCATTTGTATAAGATCGTGCCAATATTTGCCATAAAGCCATATATCATATTTATTTTATATGCGGTACGAGTCTTTCAGCTCATCATATATGTTAGTACCTTAATACATAAGGAGGTTGATTCGACCGCCGCATGCTGCCTCCCTATATATGCCACGCAACTGTTCTGACATTTAGGACGGTGTAACCTGAAATCTCTATATACATTAAGTCAGAATCTCTATGAAAGACGACTCGGCCCGACGACGCACGATATCGCCGATGTCGACGAGTTCGGCCGCCCTATTACATGCACAACTGCAATTTCTTTTATTACTCGAACGCAATCTGTTCGTTACATACTTTATTAAATATTCTTTAATTTTATTATAGTCTATTATTATTTATATTGTTATGTGTACTTTTAATGGGCATATTTGATTTAAATATTGAAACATATTTATATTTCAATATGTACATAAGTACATACCGTTACATCGGTTATAGCTAGATTTTACTTACGATATTGCGTATTAGTGTAATTTAAAATAGTTTTAGTTTTTGTTAAAATCGCGATTATCAAAGATCTTATTAGTAGTAAGAATATTTAAAAAGCCCTTGATCTTCGTGTCACTGCGTGTTACTGTATTACACGACCCACTTGAAACCATTTTTATAACTAAAAAACTTTCATTATTTTTTAGCTTCACGCTTTATTCGCTTTATTTATATATTCGCGGGGTAGTCAGAAAGAACGGAGCGCCAAACGCTACGGTCCCTATCAGTACTGCATTTTGAACAGCAAGACGTGCAGGTACGCTGACGTTTTGCCGTCGCATCAATGCAGCAAGAGTACCGTTAACCTGTTACCGGCAGCAATACGCCTTTCCACAGCCATTTCATATCTTCCATCTCTATTAAACATAATATCTTTCTATCTACTTTCATTTAAACATGTCAAATGTGGCTCATACAATTCTTCTAGCTTATACTTGCTAGAGTAATTAAATTTGTACTCCAAATTACATAAGCACGTCTCGAACGCTGATTTAGATATGAACATCCAAATATCGTCATTTTTATTAATGACTGACCTATAGATCAAAATACGTACATTTATTACCATTAAAAAAATGCAAGGTTTCAGCATATGAAACAAGATTTATTTAGAACCTCAATAATTGAAAACATGCCAATTTCAACACCAGACTTTGGACTTCAATATCCTAAATTATACGACCAAAGCTTATTTTAAATTGTTATAATCTATTCATAGGCATATATGTAGAATAATATTGAAATTTGCTCTCATATCGCATTTCTGTGTTTGATGGGATTGAAATAATATGCTAAATACTTTGCAATACCATAGTATTAAATTTTGACACTAATTAATCCCTGAATACGGCGATTCATCACAGCTTAATCCACTTCACCCATTAATTTTATTGATGGAAAAATCTCCGTCTGTCTGGTAAATGTCGTTTTTGTGATGTAAACTTAATTAATCACTTTACTTTGTTGCCTTTTCTCGGCAAAGTAGTCGATTAGATCTATCGTCTACGTAAAATATTGGAAACTCGCCAATAGCTTTGTAACAAAGGAAAAGAAATATCTTGTTTCTGAAGTGCATTGTGTTAATCTTAGCTTTAAGCTTGTATTGTACCAGTTGTACTCTTTAAGAAGAGTTTGTCCTATTTTCTAAAGAAACTTTAAAGTATTTTGTTGAATGTTTAAAGGAATTGTAGATCGTATTTAAATGTGCACCTTGTCTAAAAATTAAGTTTATTTAAAAAAAAGAAAATATTTTATTTAAATTAATGAGCGAATATCTCCGTTAGCTATGATAGAAAATGCTCATGTGAGTCACCAAGGTGGGAGTCTTTTCCCTAATATTAGTCATCTCTTACAGTTTGTTTCTGTTATAAGATTTTTTTTACGAAATCTATAATAAATTTTGCCTATATATATCTTAGACAAATATTTATTTTACAACTATATTCTTCCTTTGACATCATATTAAATATGATATAAGTATGTCTGTGTTGTAATAACGCGATTTTAAACTTGTATTGTCTTTATTTTATTACTATTTTTTCAATGATAAATGTGTTATTTTTTAATTAATAAAAAAAGAAAGCAGCATTTTTAAATTAACCTTGTTGTTTAGGAAACCACCCCATTTTATGGTTTGTCAAAATAATAAATATGACACTCTAAGTAGCTTTACACTTTATCCCGCATGGCAGGGTAATCGTTTACGTCAACATCTTTGTGCCAAACCATAGCGGAGAAAACTTTAATAAGCCGTTCGTGGCGCAGTGGGATAGCGTCTGACTGTAAACGCGATCAGTTGTGGGTCCCCACTCCAGGAAGTGATTAAATTATATAAATTATTTTTACTTCCTCGCTCTGGTAAGACAAAGCGCGGCGTTGAGTTTCACCAGTCAATACGGAATGTCGCGAATTCGGGAGCAAGCGAAGTATGGAGTCCTGACAATAGGTACTTTCTGCATACCCTGCTATGCAAGATAAAAAAGCGTGAAGCTAAAAATAAACGATAATAAAAAGTTAATAATAATAATTTATGTACTTAACAAGTTCTTTACAAAAAACTATTTGTGATTAGAACCTCTAAGCATATATTTGCCACTACTAGGAGACTCTGCTCTTCATAAGCATAAATAAAAACAACAATAGAAATTTTAAATTTAGCAGTCTAATATTTAAAATTTATAACTTTTTTTTACGTATGTGTGTTTGTGTGTATACATGTAGTTGTGTGAGTGCGTGTGTATGCGTGTATGTATGTGTGTTCCTGTGTGTATGAGATTATTCATTGATTTCTTTTGATTGATGAATGCTCGAGTCCTAGTAGTGAGTGACCTGTGATCAGCGACCAGTACCGATCGCACTTAGATCATACGCTGTGTTTACGTCATACGGATGGTGTGACTGTGAGATTTACTTCTGATAATATTATATTAAATAAATTTTCCAAAAACTACTTTAATCATTTTATTAGTTTTCTCATTTTAGTATCAATTCTACACGAAATCTTCACTTAAAAGAAACTTAGTAACAGCTACTATATTTATATTAATTAATGAATTAAACTTGACATTATTTAGACTAACTTTTTTATTTAGACCTCTAATATATTATCATTTTAAATATAAAATTTATATGCGTTTTAGTAATGTATTTATAAAATTTTTACCCATAATGGCATTTACCTCCGCAGGTTCGATTATGCGAGTCATTGCGGAAGATGATAATAAATCTTTCTCTGAGCCCTATAACTATTTATCTTAGAAATACCAATTTAGATTTAATGATTCTCTTGTCATGATACGTAATATACTGAGTGATCACAATATCGCTAAAATTTAAGCCCAGTGACAATGAACACAGATGACGTCACTGCTTTTTAAATGTCATTGTTACGTACTTATAATTGTTTTTTTTATAAAAGAAATATTATGAAATATTTATTGCACCTACTGTAGTTCTTGAAATTTCAAGAGAGTACATTATAAATATATTCAGATTCTAATCATGTATAATATATTTTTTAAATTACAATAACAAATAATTTTTGAAAAAACGTATAAAAATTTGAACGCAGCGGGATTCGAACCCGCGCCTCTTGGATACCGTTCAAGCGCTCTGACCGCTAAGCCATGCGTTCTACTACCAGCTGCGTCGAAATTCTTATACGTTTTGTTACAACTTATTTATGTTGTTAGCATCTCTGTAGAGAGATTTTTACAAATTTCTACTACTTAAAGATTATTAAGAAATAATCGTTTAACAAGAGAGATTGCTATTTTATTTTAATATTTACTATTTTTAAAGTGTTACTCCACACTTAGGATTAGAAAACATTTTTGAAAAAACGTATAAAAATTTGAACGCAGCGGGATTCGAACCCGCGCCTCTTGGATACCGTTCAAGCGCTCTGACCGCTAAGCCATGCGTTCTACTACCAGCTGCGTCGAAATTCTTATACGTTTTGTTACAACTTATTTATGTTGTTAGCATCTCTGTAGAGAGATTTTTACAAATTTCTACTACTTAAAGATTATTAAGAAATAATCGTTTAACAAGAGAGATTGCTATTTTATTTTAATATTTACTATTTTTAAAGTGTTACTCCACACTTAGGATTAGAAAACATTTTTGAAAAAACGTATAAAAATTTGAACGCAGCGGGATTCGTACGGTACGGCTTGAACGGTATCCAAGAGGCGCGGGTTAACACTTTAAAAATAGTAAATATTAAAATAAAATAGCAATCTCTCTTGTTAAACGATTATTTCTTAATAATCTTTAAGTAGTAGAAATTTGTAAAAATCTCTCTACAGAGATGCTAACAACATAAATAAGTTGTAACAAAACGTATAAGAATTTCGACGCAGCTGGTAGTAGAACGCATGGCTTAGCGGTCAGAGCGCTTGAACGGTATCCAAGAGGCGCGGGTTCGAATCCCGCTGCGTTCAAATTTTTATACGTTTTTTCAAAAATGTTTTCTAATCCTAAGTGTGGAGTAACACTTTAAAAATAGTAAATATTAAAATAAAATAGCAATCTCTCTTGTTAAACGATTATTTCTTAATAATCTTTAAGTAGTAGAAATTTGTAAAAATCTCTCTACAGAGATGCTAACAACATAAATAAGTTGTAACAAAACGTATAAGAATTTCGACGCAGCTGGTAGTAGAACGCATGGCTTAGCGGTCAGAGCGCTTGAACGGTATCCAAGAGGCGCGGGTTCGAATCCCGCTGCGTTCAAATTTTTATACGTTTTTTCAAAAATGTTTTCTAATCCTAAGTGTGGAGTAACACTTTAAAAATAGTAAATATTAAAATAAAATAGCAATCTCTCTTGTTAAACGATTATTTCTTAATAATCTTTAAGTAGTAGAAATTTGTAAAAATCTCTCTACAGAGATGCTAACAACATAAATAAGTTGTAACAAAACGTATAAGAATTTCGACGCAGCTGGTAGTAGAACGCATGGCTTAGCGGTCAGAGCGCTTGAACGGTATCCAAGAGGCGCGGGTTCGAATCCCGCTGCGTTCAAATTTTTATACGTTTTTTCAAAAATGTTTTCTAATCCTAAGTGTGGAGTAACACTTTAAAAATAGTAATTACAATAACAAATAATTTAATATTTAATTTGTTAAAATAAACATATTGACAATGCAACTTTATAAAATCTCTGAATGTGAATTCTAATATTATAACTCAATTATATTTTTTCCCTTATCCCATTTGTGGTCAGGTATCCCCCCTTTTTTGGCAATGACAATATATAGAGTATAGCGTAATAATTAAATTTAATTATTCCTCTATACCCTAAACCCGATTTGTAAGTTTTGGATTCGATTTAAGCGTAAGCCAGACCTTAAGTTTACAGTTCGATCGGTCTGGATTTTGGGGTAAAAGCAGAGAACTTAGTGTCCTGTCGCTACATTAACTCTCACTCCCCTCCTATGCATAATAAAGAATGATACTAACTTTTCTTGTATTAGTATGGCCTTATTGGGTATATGAAACAGTGTAAGCGTAAGAGTTGAGTTTAAGATTTGCATGTGTGGCATTGTCATACTTAAATTATTTAAATAAAAACATTACATTAGCTTACAGCCAGACGATGTAAACATTTTGCCACGACGGCCCTTAAGTTGACTAAATGTGGGGTATAATATAAATAAAACTACTTACATTACTAGGACTACATATAAGAATAGGATACTTAATAATTACATAGTATATTTCGTGCTATTAAGCGTCCATGTTAACTTAATGTAACTCAATTAAACTTTGTTTCTAAGGACGTTATGGTTAAAGTGGTTTTAATCTAGTTGCAGATTTTATAATACTAATTAAAATGAATATATTTTTATATAGACTCCATAGTAGCATTGTGAATGTGTTTTGACGTTAATGGACTGAAATCAAATACTGGAATGTCATAAATAATCTCTCTATGCTATATATTTTTACATTTATAAATTTTATATAATGATGTTAATCATTCAGAGTTTAGATCAATAATCACATGTAAATCATCCTTACGAGACCTTATTCAAAAATTTTCAATTTTAAATTAAATTCTTAAAATAGTCCAAATATAAAATAACAAAACTGTAAGTGACCGCTCTCTGTACGTGGAAGATATGTCAGAAGGACAAATATTCGAGGCATTTATCGATATAATAGCATACATGTTTGTGCATGCTAATTTTAAAAACGGATAAATCGATTTGAGTGAACTTTATACACTATTATTTTTTGTTTAGATCAATCGGTTTATAAATAAGAAAATTATATCAATTTTAAGTCTTTTATCCGAAAAATTGAAAATCTTAATGTGTATTTGATTCATGTACAGTGTAGGTTATTCTTATGCAAACTTATATAATTAACTTTTGTGAAAAAAAGTAAAAGTTGAGAAACAACAGTTTAACACACAATCTGTTATTGTAATTTAGTAGTCTATCACAAGCAATATTCGTATTTTAAGGAATAATATAAAATAATGGGGACTTATTTATCAAAGCAATATCTAATTCCTAAAGCTAAGTAAGACATAACTTAACCTGAAATACGTAAAAAGAAAACAAACAAATCTTTACAAATATATTATCATAATTTATTTCAAGTTCTATTGTATACGAGTAAATGACACTCGATATATTTCATTTAAGCTTTAACATTTATTATTCTTTTATTTTTGCTGTAAGACGTTATGCTCTCTGAGACCGTATACATCCTCTCAAGTATGTGGCCTTAAAATTTGCCTAGTGTCTAGACACGTCGTACTCAACTTTCCACCTTGCGCGTTGGGTGGCGGAAACCAACGCCGCTCTTCGTCTTACTAGAGCGAATAAATGAAAATAATTTAAATATAATCACTCAGACACTGTCCCACTGCGCCACGACCGGCCTCTATTTACATTTATTATTGTTTTACCTGATCAAATTTAGTATAGTTAGTAATAAAATAATCTCCCATGAGTTATGTGTTCTGAACAATTCGCCTACAGCGTAGCCTGTAGTTAATTTGTATTTTTTGACTTACCTTTATTCTTTCAGTTAACTATAATAATAAGAATTTTATCTATATTACTTAAAAAATTATTATTATTTACGTTACATACTGTGGCTATAGTCGACACATTGTAACGTTAATCGAGTCAAAAATGTTTATAAAGTTATATGTATGTGATGAAATATTTATAATGTCATAGAGGCGAGAGGCTGAGAATAAAAATATATAAGGTAAAATATTAGACACGAGAAATATTATTGAATAAACCGTGTAACTTGAAAATTGATAATGTTCCATTTACAAATGCCTTTAGATACACAAGTAGAGTAGCGATGGTGAAATAAAATAATTCGCCATTCTACTACGGAACCCTAAAAATATACGTTTTCTCTACTTAAAATGAAAATCCTTAGAGAACACATGATGAGTTACCTCTGTAGCTAGAAAAGTGTAGTCGTTTGCTTGCTATGCTTGCTTTAGAAAATATTGTATAAAATAGCTCTTCGATCTTCTAATAATAAAAATATATTTTTTAAAATTTAAAATTTATATACTAAAATTTTTAAATAATATAAATGTTTCATTCATAATTTAAATAATTGTTTAAATAAAAAAGTAAATTAAGTGCTGTAACACACGAAATAATATATAATTTTATTTAACATAGCGTAGGTACATCACTAACACGTGGAAATAATAGTACCTATTTATTATGCAAATCAGATATTGCGACTTTGTCTCACTTGCTTAGATAACACAGTGTCTATGTATATAATTATTTAAATCATATACGTAAATAATAGATTTAGATTATTCTTGATAAAACTAAAACATACAAGGTAAAACAACATTTGTTAACTGAATATCTAAAAGTTTACAAATAAATTTTGGTTTTATTCTATAGAACATTAGCTTTTTGCCCGTAACCTTATCCGCGTGAATTCCAATTCATATTACCAGGCAAACAAACTTTCATCCCCTGTCTTAATCTTTTAGGGGCTTATTTTTGAAAAAAAATGTAGCCTATGTTAGACCCCGGGTCCTTAAGTACTTGTATGTCAAATTTCATTCAAATCGGCTTAGTGGTTTGCCCGTGAAAGCGTAACAGACAGACAGACAGGCAGACTTTCGCATTTATAATATTAGTATGGATATATAAATAAAAATATTTGTTTGATATACCAGTATAAAATTAATATTATAATAAATATTTAAATTATTTTAATTAAGATTTGATGTGCGTGATCACAGACTTCTGAGAGTTGTCGAAGACGCCACGTTAAGAAATATACTTATATTGCAATAGCATCTTAATATATTTTTTTGTTTAAATTACTATTTCATATTTAATCTCAAATAGATTAACGTTTTCCATAGAATCCATTTAATAGTCGGGTAAAAAAATATAAAATAAGTTCCCGTTTCCGCTGTTTACTTCATATAATAAAAGGAAATGTAAAGGAATGAAAGAAATAAACATATTTTTTTCCTTATTCTATATTCACCTTGTAACCATTTACTGGAAACGATTAAAATCTTGCCGATATCGGTCTTGTTAGAGTTTAACTTCAAATGGATACACAGTGACCTATTTAAAAAAATACTTTCGTTGCCTTATCTGAATTAATTTATGAAATTCAATAACGTCTATATATTATTTTTTCACAAATTTTAACAATAACTGCTAATTTTTAATTAAAGGGTAAGCTTTCAATAAAGGAAGATACTATGACACAGTTCATAGATCGTTTAACATAATAATTAAATACTACGAGAACAGGTCAGCAAACCCATGGAGATTATTACGGGGTGGTTGGCTCGCGACGGGAGAGGCGACGCGACGGCGCGACTGTATGGCGCGGCGCGACGTGACGCATCCGACACCTTTTGCCTTCTGTGCTCTCAAAGGCGCTCTGCGAAAAGCATTTTTCAAAATATTTCTTTTAGATATTATTTTTGTGGTGTCTTGCTTACTGTTGTATTGTAGATAGTTATTTTTTATTTTATTTACATATATAATAATATGCATAAAATAAGTAAATATGTAACCTAAGTTCCTGAACCGGAGGTAAAAGTTCAATTAGTTTTAAAAAATGTTAATTAATTTATGAACAATAAAAACCATCAGAATGTATTAGTATGATCGTCTAGTGACAAAAGGCTTTGCGTCTTGACCAAGTTTCACTACTTTACACTTTAAAGAAAACGTACTACTAATCTTAAACTACTCCATTGACTTCTATTGAGATAGACCTTAATACTTTCATAAAAATTCGAGGACGTCTCTCCGCCAGATTCTTATCACTATCTATCACTGATAGTGATAACAATGAGAATCAGATTAGTCGGCCTTGAACCATCCGACATATTGTTAATTTTATCATTTGAATTCATGTATATTATTTAATAATAAAATATATTATTTCATTGAAAAAGCTATAAACATATAAATTTCTGTTTAGCAAATACCACATATAAAATATATAAATAACTTCGGATACGGTACTGCTAGGCGGCCGATTTTAGTAATCCACTTTGTTGTTTCTGTAGTGAGCATTACCATTTATCTATCTAATGCTTAGATATAACTTACTTATATTTGAATTAATTTATCGTGCCATATATCTAAATTAATTTATCACATACTACCTATATCTAAATTCGTTTATTACTTATTTTGTTTTGTCCACTCTAGCGCAAAGGCAAGGCTAAGGATGTTAAGATTTTATTTCAGTTGATAGCTTGCAAAAAAACTTTGCTCTTTAAGATGAATGTAAAGAGTTTTTAAAAAAACAATTCACGATTTATCCCTCGTAGCAGGGTAATCAGAAACAACCTAGTGCCAGGACACTGTTTTCCATCTGAAATCGTGACATTACGTGAGTGGTGAACTCATGAAATGAAAATAATTTGTAAATATAATTATTTCCCCGAGTGGAAATCCAACCCATAACCAATCAAGTTTACAGTCGAACGTTGTCCAACTGCGTCATGATAGCCTAAGTAGACCTAAGGAGTTTTTTATTGTAATAAATATGAGATTAAGTAAGTTAACTATATTATAGTTATATCAATATCTATGAAAAATAAAATTAAGTTTCATAAGTAGTTTTAAATGAGCTTAATAATACATCTCAATATAATAATAAAACGCAAACTAAGTTCGTAATTAATAATAACATCGAAATTATTATATATCTACATTATTTTTAATTTTTTTCCTACCTTAGTGCAGTATAACATATCAACAATTTTTGTAGTTGCATATATGTTTTTAAGTTATAAAAAAAATTATAACTATTCGAATTATAGTCTTATTGCAGTACGTACATGTGCATAGAATAATTGACTTATCGACAACATACAATTGGGTTATACTCGTAATAATTACTCGTAGTATTTCTTGATATGATACTCAAGAAGGAAGGATCACGATTATTATTGATACAATACATACAATGTAGCTTAATTTAAAATTATTATTCCTATATCCATGGAATTGGAGGAGGACTTAAAGTAGCAACTAGTGCTTGATAAATTGGGGCAAAATTATAATGTCAAAGAATGTGCTCCACGTAAAAATATGAAGTATCCTTCGTTACTGGCCGTAAAACCTAAAGGCTCTCGTATGGTCCTCAAAAATTGCATAAATGCTAAGTACATATAAATCATTGCTCACGACACAGTGTTAAGCCACAGGAATTTTCTGTATTCTTTGTAAAACGCCTTGTAGATTTAAAAAAATTTAGTAAGCCGTTAGTAAATTATTTGACACTCAAAACATGAAGTACTTATTCTCACCTTATTATGAATAGAATATATATATATATACTTGGCTTTCACTTTTTTTTCCAGTTTGTCTTACCTGAGCGCGGAAGTGAAAATAATTTAAATATAATCACTTCCCCGAGCCCACAACCGATCGCGTTTATAGTCACCCTGCGCCACGACCGGCTTCTTTATACTTATGTTTTATATTATTATATTTAAATACAGTTAAATATTCTGCTGATCTAAGTAGAAACTCGATACCGAATTTCGCTATTCAACACACTAACAAAATGGATAAATGGCTAAAAATAAGCGCGTTAATGTGGTTGCCTTTTAAGTAAAAGGTTCTTAAACATTATTTGTCAGCTTGTCTTCGTCCACTACTAAATATAAGCCTCCCTCAAAAAGCGCCAACATCTCGGCAACTACCACCCAGCCACTTTCCTAAAATCGTCTATCCATCGTGCTCCTTAAACATACAAAATATAATGTATTTTTAATAAGTAATTTTAAGTATGTATTTTTAATATTGTTTATTTTCATTTCTCCGGTCTGCTACGACAAAGCACAGCGATGAGCACAGTGCTCAACATGTCCCGATTTCGGGCAGAAATCAGTTGACATAGGGTCTTGACACTAAGTTGTCTCTGACTCTCTCTTTCTACTATTAATTATACCCATATAAATTAATTATACCCAGTTAACATTCTCGTATGGTAACGCGCGTGATTCAACTTCGCCGTTATAGCTGACAAATTAAATTCTATTTGAGTTGCATAATGAGCAATAATATCATGACGATTTAATAAACAATTAATTATTATATATAATATATTTTATCTTCGTTACTTAGTATTCTAGGTTTATCTTGTCATTTCTTATACTGTAGATTAATGAAACTATGTAATTTAAAGATATTAATATTATTCTGTAGCAAAATATGAGGAACTGTTACCAGTGTTCAAATTAGGATTTTAAGTCACAATTAATATTTGAATTTGATTATTTATTTTTGTAATGATAATGACAAATGACAATGATAAAAGAGATGTTTCGAAGATGCGCGGAATTTTAAAATATTATTAATTTTAATCACATCCGTTACAAATTTTTCAATTTTTAATCTACTTATTCCCATAAGAAGTCCTCGTCAAATCCTGTCTCAGAGTACCTATTGGGATACTACACTCTCTGCAAACCTTACGAGTGCAAGCCTAATTTTAGCTCACTGGGGCAAATAGCTTCGCCTGTGCGTTATCAGTCAGTTATTGAGTAACGGAATTTATTTATCACTAAAAATGTTATTAGGATTGATTTACTTTACATCTATCAAGAATTAAATTTTAATGGCTTTATAACTGATTGTTAATATTATCACTATAATATTTCACAATAACACCAGTTAATGCTTCTTCAACTAATACTACACAATCTAGCACCATATATCTTTTATACTATTTCTAGATACATTTTGTAGGTAAGTCCTAAGTAACAGAACACGTTATTCTTTATTTTCATTATCACTTTACGTTTTACTTACACCAGTTGTTTTATTGAATTAACATATACTTCTAAGAGACTTCATCTCTATGACATTCTTCGTTTGTTTCATTTCTTCTGATATTCCGTTCTGATATTTTCTGCTAGCCAATGTGCCAGCACTATAGAACAAAGTCAGATATAAATTATTAATACCAGAATAAATAATCTTTCCAAATCCATTTTATTTATATTGCTAATAAAAATGAAAAATACACAGTTATATCACTCATTCAAATTATTTTTTGTAGAGATTTATTTGGAGATCACAATCACTTAACACTTGTTCTGTTTTCTTTTCACTTACATCAATCATAGCTCAGTTTTTTTCACCTCTTTCATATATCTATTAAATTTATTTTATTTTTTGATTTGTTTAAGCTTCCAAATAAATAAAAGCAAAAGTGGTCCGAGACGCGTCGCTTAAATGCAACACGTTACTTTGAGATTAACACGAAATTCACTATTTCCAGATTATAACATCAAAAAGCAATTAAACACAAGTAAAGTATGAAGTATGAGTTATAAATAATGAAAATAAATTTACCGGCTACTATAAGCGATAGTATTGTCTTTTTACAAATCATCAAAGGTTTACGTTATCTTCAGAAACGTTCCTTTTTGGATAGTGACAATGAATTTTTGTATCAAACATTTTGTATGTCATCGAAGACTTAGCCTAAATGACCCGCAACTTATCAAGTCATAAGAATCACGCGAGATATCGGTGAATACTATGTACATATGCCTAAGTAACAGAGTACTAAAATATTCAGAGGAATATGTGCTTAATGGTTCTGCATATATTTTTATCAACACATATCTTATGTGAGTAATGTATTGTGTTTGAACTGATAAATATCAAACAACGTATATATGAAATATAAAGATTATTTATAGTAAGATTTGAATCGGTAAACATCACGTTATGTACAAAAAATATAGTATTTAGTAAAAATGTATATATTAAAAATGTTACTTTTAATAAAATGTTACTTTTTAATAATATATTCATTAACAATAATAAAATTATTTAAAAAATTAAAACCAATAATAATACAATTTTAGAACATATTAAAAAGATTAATAATTTCCACGAAATACTTTCGTAAATAATTATTAATTAATTATATTTCGTCTAATCATAATTATAGAAATGAGGAACTCTAAAAGAAACATGATAACACTCGTTAATAAACATGGTATTGTAATGAATATTGGTTATAAATATATGGTGGGAGGCTTTGGAGACACAAGTGCATAGCCTTCACTCTAAAGTGTCGGTCGTTTGATAGTGAATTTATTTAATTTTTAATATTTATTTCTTAAAATGAGGAATAAAGTGTTATTATTATTTCTTATAGTGGTTGCCACTTGTGAATCAAAAAGAATTTTAGCTGCATATCCTATACCTTCTATAAGTCACCAAGTAGTGTTTCGTCCGCTTATGCTTGAATTGGCCAAACGTGGTCACGAGGTAACGGTAATAACGCCAGATGCTATATTCCCTAAAGGCAAAGCACCCCCAAATTTCAGAGAAATAGATGTTCATAATGTATCATATTATATATGGAAAGATTTCTTGGCCGAAAATGCCAGGTATATGGAAAACATTGTGGACTTCCTACCAAGAGCTTATGAATGTTTAGTAGACGTGGTTGAAGCGCAATTTAATTACACTGAAGTTCAAGATCTTTTAAATGACAAAAACAACAAATTTGATTTACTTTTTATAGAATCTATGCTGAGACCATCCTTGGGCTTTTCTCACATATATAAAACTCCCGTGATCGCCTTTAGTTCTTTTGGTGGACAGCATGGTGATTTTGAAACAATAGGTGCTGTATCCCATCCGCTTTTATATGCCATACAGACTCAGCAAAAAGTTATTAATTTGACTCTGTGGGACAAAATATCTGAATTATTTAAGCGTTACTACGTTGATTACCAATATTTTAAATTGGAAGAGCAAGAATCCGCGATGATGAAGAGAGTCTTTGGATCGGACGTCCCGCACGTGAACGATTTGAAGTCAAATATCAAAATGTTGTTTTTGAATGTTCATCAACTTTGGGATTTCAACCGCCCGGTACCTCCAAATGTCGTTTACTTGGGAGGTTTTCACGTGAAACCAGCAAATCCATTGCCTCAGGTGAGCTGGTTTAAGATTTATCGTTTAATATTTTTATTGTATATAATTATTACCTTTTTTTAATTACCATTATTTAGATTTTAATAGTTAATTTAGTTTAAAAGTTGCTAAACAAATTTAGACAAAATTTTGCATACAATATGGACATAATTCGTAATCGTACCTTTGTATACATTACAGCTATTACAATCTCATGTACAAAATAAACATTTATTCGTGTTCGTAAACATAGTCACGAAGAGACTATGAAATTAAGAAATTTTCTTTCTATGTCCACAAAAATGGCATTCAAGTGATTTTTATCTAAACCAAACATTAGTAAAGCAAACTAAATATTATATTATAGATATCGTAATAGTTAAATAAGAATGGCATTATATAACAATTATGTTTATTTAACTATCATATTATAAAGTATTTATCTATAATAGTAGCAATTACCAAAGTCTCAATACGGGATTTTTACTTATTTATAATTATAATTTTTTGTAAACTTTATATGGAATTTAATTTTTTTTTTGCAGGATTTGCAAACCTATCTTGATTCTTCCAAAAATGGAGTCATCTACGTGAGCTTCGGTTCAAATATTAAGCCTTCCCTATTACCCAAAGAGAAGTTAGACGTATTCACGAAAGTATTCTCAGAATTACCATATGACGTTCTATGGAGATGGGATGTTTTAGATTACCCGGACTGTCCAAAGAATGTTAAAATTTCTTTATGGCTCCCTCAGACCGATTTACTAAGTAAGTGCTTATTTATATTATATTTATATATAGTTTTAATAGAATTAAAGCAAAAACTTTGAATATCAGGAAAAAATTACAGCTTACAATATAATTATCATGCATACATTTAAAATTCCTTAAACTTTTTAATTGTGAGTTCTTCGTCTTCTTTCGTCTTATCAATATAGTCAATTATTATCTATATTATTATCAATATAGTACATTATGGTACAATATTATCTGGTTTAGTTAAACTAATGAACATCGTTTTAAAATTATCTTTTTTGTATTTTTAGGACATCCAAAAATTAAAATGTTCATTACACAAGCCGGCTTGCAATCAACCGACGAAGGTATAGCAGCTGGAGTGCCGCTTCTTGGTATACCCCAGCTTTGGGATCAATGGTACAATGCTGATCACTATGTCATACATAATATAGGAAGAAGGATTACATTAAACGACCTCTCAGTGGACGCACTAAGAACAGCCATTAATGATATTCTCGATAATAATCAAAGGTAAGTCACTTTTATAGAGAAAAAAAACTGCTGCCAAGTTAAAACAAAATCTAGCTAGACAGTAAACCTAATTAATTAAAGTTACAAGTAAAAACATTATGTTTTTAAGGATTTTTCTATTTGAAGGTTCACTTGATGAGCAAGTCTTATAAGAATTTATTAAACATTTTCGTTCTCCAATTCGTTAATAAAAAAATAAGTGGCATTTGAATCGGTCACCCTGAGACTTGATTGACCTAACTACAAAAATGTTTTTTATAATAAATTCATATGTTTAATTCTTTCATTATATTTTAGGTATCGAGACAATGTAGCAAGATACAAAAGCATAGTTCACGATCAACCGCAAACACCATTGGAACGGGCAGTGTGGTGGACGGAACACGTATTAAGAACTGGCGGTTCTCACTTGACGACGCCTGCAGCTAACATGAGCTGGGCCCAATATTACCAAATAGATGTAATATTACTATTGCTAGGAGTTCTCTTATTTATTTCAATTATTCTAGCGTACGCGATACGTTATTTGATCTCAAAGCTAAACAACGTTCGAATTAAGATTAAGACCTCGTAAGGTATAATAATTATTTTTTTTATGTAAATAATAACAAAAGTGTATTAGATGTATTCCTGTGAATGTCTCTTTTTACTGTGTTATATAAAATCAAAGTAGTTAAAGATGAAAATACGAACGAAAACATAGAACTCATATGTACAAAATAATAATTGTAAGTGTATAAAAAGATATCGTTCGTTTGCCATATGTATTTTAAATAAATACTGTATGTAAATTGTATTCATAGTTAAGGTATTAAATTAATAATGTAATTTTAGCCTTTCAATTTTGTATAAAAATATATGAATTAATTGCGAAAAACAGTGTGACCGTATAACTTTAAAAAATATATCAAAATATATATTTAATGAATAGACTCGTTCATACACGAGTATGTGTTGTGCATGCATGATTATATAATTTAAAACCAGCTTCCTATTCAAGGTTGTTCATTCGAATCAATCAAGGTCTTTATTCTGACATAACGTGAGTGAGTTATGTAACTTAAATACAAAACAAAGAATACGAATTTATCATAATTTAATATATTATTAGCTTTTCAAGCAAGAGTTAATATATATTTAATAAATAGAATTATCTCACATTGCGGATGTTAGTTCTAGAGGCTTCTTTGTTTTTAGTGACATTATATACGTTTCTTGTCTTTTTGTCCATAATTCTGCTGCTATATTAATTGATATTACTGTGAATGATTGGACTATTTTTATTGGCTTCACGACTTTTCCCTAGCGGGGTAGTCAGAGCTAACGGTGTGTCAATAATGACAATATTTTATATGATAATAAATAAAATATACAGTTCACATACAAATACATATTTTTTTTATTGTTTTTAAAAATAATTTTGTTAAAAATTAAAAAATACTTGATAAAAATTAAAATGAAGGAAAGGAATTTTAAGCCCACAAACACATGGATGAGCCACGCGTCAACTACGTGTATGCCGACGTCGTCAGCACGTTATGTATGATTAGAATTAGGAGTACATTTTAGGTCGGAGATTCAAGTTATAAAATACATGCTTTATCTCAATTAGTACGAACAGCAACGACTGAATATAAACGTTAAAAATATTTTAAAAAAGTTAATAATAAGTTAAACAAGTAATCTATTATAATAAATCAAATTTTTACCTTTTGAGTTTCAGATTCGTAATCTAGAATTTTTAATTCATAATATTGATGTTCCAATTTATCCACTCATTATGTTTTATACAAAAATATTGTTTAGAAATTCAAATGACAAAACTTGATGCGTCCATATATAAATTTGGAACTTAACATCTATACGCTTTAAAAGCCATTAAAATATTCATGAAACGAGTTTTCAATACATTATTATTATTTTGTTGTATATTAGCAGCTTCACGCCTTTTCCTGTTTATTTTAGTAGTTAGTAGAGAACTTTATGTTCAGACAGTCTGTCCTTCGTATATATATGTAAAAATATACATAGTATCGCAATATATATATAATGCACAATTGATTACTTATTATTTGAGTCAATTACTTGGTCTCCTAGATATATTTCAAGTCTATCAGTGCTAAGTTCTTAAGTTCCTATGAAACAATTCAGGAAAGCTAATATTGGATCCGAGATTCAAGTTCTTATGTCTATTTGACTGTGCATTGATATGACATGAATGAGCATATCGTTTTACAGACAAATAGAAGAACTACTTATCGGTCATTTCTACTTTATTTTGCTAAGTTGGAACAAATATAATTGATAGGAATTTTACACAAATTATATAAAAAAAACAAATATATAATATTATGAGGCCGGTCGTAGCGCATTGGGCATGGTCTGACTGTAAACGCGGCTGTGGATTCGATCCCCACTCGGGGGAGTGTTTATATTTAAATTATTTTCACTTCCTCCTCGCTCTGGTAAAGACAAAGTGTGGTGTTGCGTCCACCACTCAACACGCAATGTCTCGAATTCGGTGGATAGCTAAAGTGCGGGGTGTCTTGACACTAGGTACTTTCTGTCTACCCTGCTATGCGTGATAAAAGGCGTGAAGTTAAGAAAAATATAATAATAACTTTAAGATTCTATATATCAATATATTTGTATATATAAAAAAAAACGAGACATATTCACATTCACACTTGACATGCTGTTTATAATCTATATAAGTAATATAAAATTGGTTTACATACTAAAAAAATAAATTGTCAATGGCAATAAAATTTTAAAGTTATTTTTAGTTACATACTAGATTAACACAGAGAGAATGTAATGTCAAAACAGTCCGTTCTCCAATTTCACCCGAAATTGAGATTGAATATTGAGTGGCACAATTAAACGCCGCGTTTGTTTACACATTAGATAGAGAAAATGAAAAGAAACCGTATACGGTTTCTTTTTATATATGTAATAATTATTGTAAAGGGGAGTCGAACCAACAATTATTAAATTTATTCAGTCAGTTAGTCAGTCAGACATTGTCCCACTTTGCCACGATGGCCTCTAATATTTAAATAGCACTAATTTTAATTCGTACACTGCATAAAATTTGATACATAGTATCTTTGATGTATCGGTGAAAATAAGACCTTTGATTTTCCCTTTTTTTAAACATTTAAATTGAAACTATTTTAGACAGATGAATTTTTCCTTTTGATATAAATTTATGAAATCCGACGTTTCGAACATTTTCCGTGGTCACGGTTAGACTCTATGTCTAACAAAATATATGTGATTCATTCGTTTAAAATAGTTTCATTTAATATATGTGATTCATTTTCGAACCCGGCGTTTCAAATATTTTGTAATTTCGTTTCAAGACTATTTGTCGCTACTAAATAAAACCTTAATATTTCAACTGTATTCAAAAATATAAATATAATTTTAACATATTAGCGCCTTTGGTACGTAAAAAATACAAATGTTGAGTTTAGAAACATACTCGTGACGGTTTTTTACAAGAGATTAAAGAGAGAGAAAGAGAGAAAAGTCTTTTTAACGATTTGTCATATTATATTTAACTAGATGTCCCGTTGACGTGTTGACAAAGCGTTGCCTTAGCATCGTGTATGTCACTTTATATAAACATTTATCTCGAACACATGGTAGTGTGTGTTACATTTATTTTATTAATTTAACATATTTAAAGTATTATTTTCTTTAAAATCTTAGCATTCTGCACTCCTTCTCTGTATAAACTATAATTGTGCCAAATTTCATACTCCTCAGTTTGCGTTATTTTCGTAAAAAGCGATACAAAGATTTTTCACGAATATATGTATAATTATTATATACTACGTCTTTAAGTTCATTCAGGTGTATTTAAATAAAATATAAAGTTGTCCGGAATGTTATGAAACTAATGATACGCTATAAGATTACCGTAAAAACCAATTGCATTAATGTTTATATTTAATTGACATTTTATCACTAACTATGTACGAGTTACTGATAAGGGGTTATCTCAATATAACAGCACGCGCCTAGACGAGAATTCCGTTATTTACTAATGTTCTAAAAGGCTACCGTATTAACATATGGTAAATACTCTTATTGACCATGCGATATTGATATTGAGTAATGTGTTTAGGCTGAATTATAAAATTATGTCATCGTTTGATCGTTGATCAAAAATTTTATAATTATATTACTAGATATACAGATAAAGATACAAGATAAAGATAGAGAAAGATACAGAGGACCGGCAATTCGTAATAAATAATAATTTTAACCAAATGTAACAAAATATATATTTTAACATTTGTCGAATTAAATAATACATTTGAATAGATAATAATTAGTGAATGCTTAATAAATATATTATACTATATACATAGAACACATATAAACATGTAACAATATTGGAATTGAAAATATATTAAACTGAAACAAATGATGTTATGCTAGTAAAGTTGTAGTGCAATATGCAAATATTAAGCTCCGCTATATTACTATATTCAATGTAGGTTGTGTTTGACATGTAATTAGCCAAAAGCGTTTCAACTGTGAGTGTACTTAATAATTATTATGTGGCTTGCACTAGGGTTTTAAATGTAATACTGTCGTAAACACTTAATTTGCTTGCAGTTTTTTTTAATTCTTTACAAAATCCTTTTAAATTACGTACCTGAAATGAAAAACAATTATTTATATAAGTTAAACTTGTTCTAAGGTCAAGAGATAGGGCCTAAAGAAAAATCTGGGGACGCTTTCGAGGCCACTAAACTTAAAGCTAATGGCGCTTCAGAGAAAAAAAACCAGCTTTCTTAAAATATATTTAACACAATAAATTAAATTATTCACAATATTCACAAGTTTGTACTATTTTGTTTGTTTTTAAGTTCTTCTTAATTGATTTTATTATCAACTTTTCAATTGAGTAACAAGAGACCACCGGGGCGCAGTGGGAAAGCGTCCAACTGTAAACGTGAATATTTATGGGTTTCATTCCGTGAGACCTGGGGTAATAATTATATACAAATTATTTATATTCTCTTATAGAGAGACAAAGCGCCGCGTTGAGTTCCGCCATTTAATAGGCAACTGGAGTAGACTCTTTAACTACCCTGCTAGACCGTTATTCGGGACTAAATATGAAGCTGTAATTATCGCTACGTTTCATTACTTTATTTATTCGTTTAGCACGTCTTGCTCTTCTCATATTCTGAATATATATAGTACCTTATATATTTTAGATTTTCCTTAGCTATTTTAAAATATAATTTAAAAAAGTATTAATTAAAATATAAATTATTTTTCACCTGAAATCATACGTATATTTAAAAACGATTAACGGTCACTTAATTACTAATAAGGCGTATTCACATTTAAGTCAGGTAACAAAATTCATTTTGCTGTAGATATCTATGGGCGAGAGTTTATCATCCCTCTACTGAGCGGCGGTACATTTATATTTAGCTTCACGCTGAAGCTCCCTTGGCGGGGTAGTAAAAAGCAACGGAGCGCCAAACGTTATGTTGGAAAGACAACGGAGCGCCAAACGTTATGTTGGAAAGACAACGGAGCGCCAAACATTATGTTGGAAAGACAACGGAGCGCCAAACATTATGTTGGAAAGACAACGGAGCGCCAAACGTTATGATCTACGCATACCTTGCTTCGACCATAGTCATTAACTCCTACACACAAACCGTTCTGAAAGTCCTCATGGTTCTTTATTTCGTAATTCTATTAAAAAAAATCTTTTTTCAATCAATAAAAATTGCGGGTCAAAGTGATATTTTATGTAGTTACAAAGACAAAATAGGATTTTAAACAAGTTTATTTTAGTTCATATTACTTTTATGATTTTAACGTGAAATAACTATTAAAAAAAAGCGATCCTACAGCGATGCATTTTTTGTTGAGAAAGAGATTTTGTTGAGAATGTTTAAAAAATACTAGCTTATAGCTACATAGAGGGATTGCATCCTACGTGAGTAAATTGCAGTTTCCCGAACCATAACCACCGCTGATGAGGCAATAAACGTGTAGCACTGAAAAAATAAAAGCATTTCGTGATTGTAGTGCCGAGGGGAGAAAGGACAGGGCGCGAGTCCCCTTAATTGTGTTCCAACATCTGACCACTGTTTGCACTTTTAGTGTGTTTAAATTGTTTTCACGTTTGTTACACAAAATTTTAAATAAAATTGTCATTTAAATTTCGTTTTGAAAAAAGAACTTATCTATATAAACAAAATATCAATATACGAAAATAACAATTTTTGACTACATGTTTGTTCCGACTGGAACTGCTGGACCGATTTCAAGAGAATTTAATTGAGAAATAGTTGATGTAATAAGGAGTAACTTAGGCCTTTATTTTAGAATTATGGAAAGATTCAGAGATGTAAAATTCTACGTGGACAAATTCGCGGGCATAGCTTGCACAATAAAAAATCTTAATATTTTTAAAACTTCACCAAAAACGTCACGTCTATTTTTTAAAGCGTGAAACAATTATGATTGCTATGTATATACTGGTAGTATTTTAATAGTCAGAAATAGACATATAAATGTTTGTGCACTGAAAGCAAAAGATTTACTGTAAACACATCGATTTCAATAATTGCTTCGGAAATAACAGAAACGTGATTTGTTTATTTTATTTAAATTGATACAACAAGCGCACAATTCGTCGAAAAGTTTGCACATTCGTTATTTATAGATAAAAAAACAGCACAAAAATGAGCTTGTCCATACATATTCTTATACATATATATTCTTATACAATAAAACTGTCAGCTGATGGATTTTTTAATTGATTTGCCTATTACCGGTTTATGCTGAAAATTATATATTTTTATAAAATATTACTACTTATTTATTTCGTTATATATATATATATGATTTAAACAAATTCAGCTTTATTTATTGTTTAATAAATGTAAATTTATGGGTGTTACTAGAAGTATATGTATACCGAGAATTGACAATATTATTTATTCCAAAACATCAGTATAAAGAGATTTTTTCTATTCTAGAAGATCTTTTAATTCTTAAAATATTCTATGCAAAACATGAGACCAAAACATTAAAATTCTCAATAGGTTTCTGTAATAAATGCGGACGTCGTAATAGCTGTCTGAATATTAAAATCATTCTAGACGCTTGTTCTACCGCCTACGCCATCCTTAACATATATTTAAACATACATATATTATATCTAAAACCTGTCAAGTAATTGAATAATATATAAGTAAAAAGATCATCGCAAACAGAACAAGAATTGTCTGCGGAATAAGGGAGGACAATTAGTTCAAAATGTAAGTCAATTCCTTTCAATGGAATACCCCTCATTGGTATGCATGCAGCGCTATAGCAAATCAACATAACCGATACCAATTCAACCCGCGTGCGTACCCTATGTATCAACCCTTTCTTCTTACAGTTCATTTCTTTCGAAGCCCAGATTTTATTTTATTATGTAGACGCAATGAAAAATCAGTGAGATGTCTTTTGTAATAAATTATGTTTGTTTGGTTTTGTTTTTTAAGTCAGTTTTTTGATCTTATAACTTTTTTATACAAAAGTATAATAGAAACTGAAATTTTTAAATGTGGAACTGAATATGAAAAATATTTATAAAAAATATTTAAAATTTGAATTTAAGACTTGTATTAACACCGTCAAACCGTCAAATCATTAGATCAAAGTAAATATTTAAAAGTAAAAATCTTTTTGATTCGTCTGAAATAGAGTATAGATTATTTCAACAGATTTGTTTCGTAAACTGAATTTGAAATTAAAATTTGTAAATTTTAAAATAATTAATAAATATATAAAGCAAGAAAAGACCTAGAACGTTTTAATAATCATGGATGGCATATGACATTTTTATATGATTGATTTCATTATTATTTTTAGCAAATCTCCTTAATCTATGTATTTCAAGGATAACGACATTGTATCATTATTGTTGCACGTGACAGAGATACCAGTATACAAATCTACCACGTCTCACAATATGCCTTTTAATTCGGTGCCATAATACTCAAATATGTACATTCGTATATCTAAGTAGTGTTAAACATTTGTCTCACACGGAAGTTACAATACTTTATGCTTTATCTGGTAGTGAACCAGTATACTTTGAGATAAGTTGATAAAATATCTACACGTGCTATAGCAACTACATATATTAAAAAAGAGATTTATTAAAGCTTTATGCATAGTATATATTATTTTTATATAAATTATTCGTACATTTATACGATTTCAATTTTTTTAAAACAAATTTTCGATTCATCAATAATTACTGTATTAAGCGGCCGTGTTCCATAATTAAGCCTACAGTCAACATAATCAAAGTCTCATTGTTATGACAGATAATGAAATGCGGTTCGGTTCCCGCTTCCCAGAGCGAGTTGTCCGATTAATTATGAAGGTCTACAGACATGGGGTCCCTCGACCGTCAGTTGCATTTACGTGGACCCATCGGAATACACTTACATTCGTTTCCTAATGGAATGTTATTGTGATTTATAAGATTCTATTTTAAATTCAAGGTTAATTTTTGGTGATTATTTTGCAAATTTGTACTGTATTACTTTATGCATAAGACACATGCAATATTCATTTTATTGTACCTAAACTTATTAACGCCTGGTATGAATTATAATCCATAATTCATACCAGGCGTGAATAAGTTCATAAGTCAAAAATACTAACTGTTCAAAGCAGCCATTTTAAGTGTTAATTTTGTTTTTAGTAAAAATTATTTTATAATTCAGTTACTTGATTTGAGTGGTGAAATAGATTTATCGGTTTAGTTATTTATTCACTTTACATATATACCAATTCTAATAATTATTATGGTTAAAAAAATGTGTTAGAGTTATAGACTTGTTCTTCTTAATTTTATTGAAAACTACGAAAATGATATTTTTTTTAATAAAAACTTACTAATTTCTTATTTCATGTCTTACAACGTGGCTGTCATATCTAAAAGTATAGAAAGGCTTAAATCCTTTATTTTACATCATTTATCATTAATAATAAATTGCTAGGTCCTTATCTTTGTTCACGTGTTACTCGCTTTACTTTAAATGATACAACAATGTTAGCTGTATATTTGAGTTAGAGGTTATAGCGTTGATCTTTACGTAATTAGTGTAAAGTTCATACTAATTAAGATAAAAATAATTAAAAAATAATTAACCAACTTACAGATCGATGGCCACATCTTAAATCAATTAAAATGTAGGTAATAGGTAGTAAGTGGAGAGAAGTTTATATTTTGCGTGCTTTATATATGAAAGTGAAACTACAAGAACTAACGTGTTATGAGGTGATTTAATCAGAGTATAAATACAAAGCAAATAACTATTATAGCGTATTTAAACATAGGAGTATAGTAACATAAAACTCAGTGATAGTCCAGTAATTGAAGTTGCCTTTGCAATTTTACATCAAATAATGTTGGTTATTTCATTGATATATTATATATTTATAATGTTATATTTGGAAAATATTTGTTTTCTGATTTGAAAAGTCGTTAAAACTTTTAATACTCGTCCAAGTCAACTAAACCGTTTGAATGACGCTTAGATATTGCACTATTATTAAGCCTATGTTACCATAAGATAAATTGCAAGTAAAAGTATAGCAAGTTTATATTGTACAATGAAGTATTTATTTTATATATTTACCCTTTTTAACACTTTATACTCCAAATCGTAAATAAATAATAAGAAAATATATTGTAAGAATGGCCTTATCACCGCTGATCGCTTCCAGGCAGCAGGATGTAAGGACGCAAAGACACAGCCTGATAAGATACATACTCTCTATAAAAATATAATTATGTACCTACATATTTGTAAAAAGATAAATGACAATATAATAAACATAAGTTTGTACTGTACTACACGCTTAATATTATATTTTTCAAAACTTTTAATAATTTTAGTACTTCAAAAAAATGACACGCGCGATTTGAAGAGACATATTGAGATCTCGTGAGAGGCGATACGTGCCAACAGCTTTATCTGTAACCCCTTATTGTATCAGCTTCCTGTCACTTACAATTTGTATGATAACAGTACTTGTTATCTGCCGTCATTTAGGCTTATTTTGCTTAGTGCACGTTATCTCGAGCAGATATCGAGGGCTCCAGAAGTCAAATTAAAAAAATTAAATTTGTAGATAACTTCTAAGTAAACTAAAACACTCAAGAGAATTGCTTTAATTAATTGTCAATGTCAATACTAATCATATATAAGATACACTTTAAAGTTGATATAATTTTCGTATTCATTTTCAGAATTTGCTATCTATGAGACATAATTAACAAACAATAATTATATAGTTATGTTCATGTTAGTATGAAAAATATTTTTCCCTGTGGCAACTCCTTACTATGTTAAAAATTAACCATCATATCGTCTTTTTGTTTGTATGTACGTGCTTGTTACAAATGAATTGATGATAGTTCTAGACAGACCGATATATTTTCGAGTATGGAGAGATTTTGCTGCCATACATTTCGTGTCTCGTGTCAAATGCTGTTTATTCATATAATCCCGCCTGTCGTAGCGGAGTTTGACAGCGTCTGACTGTAAAAGATATCGGTAGTGGGTTCGATTCCCACTCGGAGAGAATTTAAATTATTTTCATTTCCTCGCTTTGGTAAGACTAAGCATGGCGTTGAACTCCGCTATTTAACACGCAATGTTCCGAACTCAGCGGAGAGCGGAATACGGAGTTTCTTGACACTAGATATTTCCTGTCTACCCTGATATGCGGGATAAAATCATGAGCTAAGAAATGAATTAATGAATATCCTTTGTCAATAATAATCTATAAGGGGGATTACTTACAGGTAGGATTACTCTTGCTTACTAAATATTCGGTAATATAAAAAGAGAAACATGACATGAAAAAGCAGCGTCCCTTCATAACCTTAACCTCCATAGCAGGAGAGTCATAAGGAACCTTGCAAAACACTGCGTTCCCTACTTTCCCCTAAACTTGAGACAGTGAATCGAGTGGCAGACGAGACCGCCGCACTTAGGTTTACAAAAGGAAGAAATGAAAATAAATTTATCCTAATCATTTTTATGTCAGAGTTATTATCTAAAAATATATTATAAAAAAATATTTTATAAATAGCTGGTGTAAGGTTTTTTATATCTTATATACTATCTATTTATATTGAAACCGAATAAATTAAAGTTACTGGAGTTGAAGATATTCACGACGAGGGCAAATTGTATAAATCAACATTGAAACAAGAAATAGCGCTCGGATGTAATTGGCACTTAATAAGGACCAAGAATGGGCTAAAACTATGGGGTAAAGGATGATTCATGAGCAGTGATTCACAGTATCTCAAAGTGATTTGTAAAGATATACAAATTACTTGTATGTAAAAAAATGAATATTTTTGTTTTTAATGTTTCGTGAATAGAAAATTACTTTCGCAGCGTTATTGGGGAAAAATACACACAAACGTCATTAGACTGAATTCTAACGTGAACATTACTATAATCTTAAAACACTCATTACATACTCATAAACACTCTAACTGTAAAATATAATAGTAATTTTCACGTTATAATTCAGTCTGATAACATTTGTGTGTATTTTTCCCTAATAAAACTGCGAAAATAATTTTCTATTCATGTTTAATAAACATAACTGTTCTCTGGAAAAAATATGGCAAGGTATGGCAAATTAAATAAATTGTCTCGTAGTGATTCATAGTAAGTGCCTTCAAATTTCGATAGCTCATGGGGCGTCCTCGTAAACGAAGATTGGTTGAGATGACCAAATTTACTTAGACTCCACTCTCTCTGCTTGCACGGACTTTAGGTACAGTTACACATAAAATTGTTACATAATTTAGTGTTATATCTTATTTTATTAAATAAAAAGTTTACTTAAACAAAATTATTTTTACTTAAACAAAATTATTTCCTTTTCATTAAAACCTCATTACATTGTTAATAAAACGCAACAGTAAACTGTTTATTAATATTTTATTATAAAACTGCATTTATACCAAATAAAACAATACAAATATTTTTTTAAATTAAAAAAATAAAATATATAAGAAAATATAAATAGAATATAGAAGATAGATTTTTAAACGGAATAAAAAATGTTTTCCCCTCACCCCCGGAGTGTCCACCCGCTACGCTTATTTAATTTCTTTAGACTGACATTTTTAAATTCGTTATATATTTTGAATGGAATGTCAGATATTAATAATTTAAATATTATTTTATAGGTACTGAAGTGGTTATTCAAATATTGTTTAAAGGGGTAAAGATTAATACAGAGATATGAATAATATGATTTGATTCTTTTAGCCTTTTTTTTTCAATTTTTAAAATGTATAAAAGTAGTCATAGTAGTATAACTTCAGTAGTTGGACATATGATAAAACGGACTTTTTTATTGCTATTGATACGATTTATAATACTGTAGAACATTTTTTTGTTCTATCATCAATAGTTTTTGGAGCGCACGGGATGACGGGTTTCTTATAGCTACTTTTTTCACACCTTGACTTACATTATTACAATTTTATTAGGGATACCTGTTTTTTTAAAATGTCATATAGCCTGAGTAACTCACTGAAAATGCAGCTTTGTAATAGTGAAAGAATTTTTAAAATCGGTCACGAAGTTTTTGCGTGGAAACTCTACAAACATACAAATTTCATATCTTCACACTTTCTTAATAAAATTATTAGTATAAGTAAGTTATAGGACGAATAAGACTTTTAAAAAAACCATCAATATTATCATTTTCTCTTATTAATATTAAAAATATAAATGAAATTTTAATAAAAAATAAAATTGACAAAAAAATATTGTCACCTTATTATTTTTATATGCTAGTTATTGTCTCCACGAATGTATTGTACTTCTGGATGTTGGAGAGTTCACGCAAACATTTTATATGAGTCATAAGACCCCCAATACTTTACGAGTATGCTATGAATTTTATGTTCATTTCGTGTTGTCCATTGCTTTTATCTTTTGTTGTTGTATATATAATATTTGTAGCAACAAGTAAATAAGGCATCGTAAACAAGCGTTGGCGGGTTTTTTTAATCGATAAACTAATTATGATTAAATAAAATTAAGAAATAATTTTGAATTATATTAAATGCTAAACTGAAAACTGTGGTGAAAACTGAGTTAAAATAAAGGACATACAGAAGGTTCTGTAAGAACAAGACAAAAATAAATTTACTCTTATAGTTAAAACTATAATAAAAGTTAATTCGTATCATGGAGGATCATAGCATCCACAGGAAAATTTCGTGTTTCCTGTATCTTTAGATTCTAATAAATAGTACCATTTATTTAAATTAAACCATGTCTATATAATAAAAAATGACAAGCTAAAAAATAATTTTGCAACGCTAAGTTGCGACATTCAATGCCTTTTTTTATAACATTATATAATTCAGAGAATTATTATTACCTTAAATAAAATAAGCAGGGTCTGACTACAAGCGCCATCGGTTGTACTCCACTTAAGCCGTAAATTGAGGTCGCCACTCATCACGAAACGTCAAATTATTCGATTTTGGGAAGAAAGAAGTTAACACCGATAACTTCTTTCCGCACGTCTTGACACTAGTGTTGTCTGACTATACGTATAAATCGTAAAGTTACTTTTTTTCACGTAACATAGCAAAATAATATAATCACATGCAATTACCATTAGCTATCAATAAGTATATAAGAGCTTTATAGTAAAAAAAAAAACAAAAAATAATATTAATAATATGCTATATCATGTTATAATTATAAATAAAGCTTAGCGGTTTCAGAACCCTTCGGAAAACGATAATCCCGGTAATGTCGAGACAAAGGGTTTGGGCGGCTTAGTTTGAATAAAACTCGAAACGTGAAAGGAATTACGATTTGAGTTGTATGCATATAAGCCGGTCTTTCATGGACTGTCAGAACGATTAGCCTTTTTGTTATACGGGCTTTTTCGAGTATCATTCAATACAAACAGAAGACATATTTTTGTGATTGGCAGCAAGAACAGCTCCTCCTTAGGTCCGCAGGTTTAGTAACATTACTTTGCAAGATTTACTTTTTGTTTACGCTATGCTCTATCCTGGACGTCATCGACAGTAACTTTGACACATTGCTCTATCCTATAGGACTGTACTTTTCCATCTTTTTGTGAGTCGATCTACTGATCTTTAACCGAGGATGTCCGTGGCATCCTTTTTGTGTGGCGATGTCTTCGGAGGATCTTTTAATAATCTGTTTCCAAGCACATACAAAACTGAGGGTAATGATACATGTAAGGTAAATAAAAGCGTAAGTAAATAAAAAACACGAATAAATCTTTGTGTGGTATTAATATAGCATATATTAAGCATTACATTGTAAAAGGATTTTTTTTGCTTCATGCTTTTATCCCGCCTAGCAGGTTAGACAGAAAGTACCTAGTGACAAGACTCTTCGTGCTTCGCTTTCCACCGAAATCAAGACATTGCGTGTTGAGTGGTGGAACTCAATGATGCACTTTATCTGTTACCTGAATTCTATATCTATACTTTTTTGTTAATATCTTTCAACATATTTAATTCAAATTATCATTTTAAAATTTAAACCTATTTGGTAAATTACAGTTACATATTTAAAGTTATGCTACTCGAAAATATAGTCCGTTCATAAATATGAAACTGCACTGGACAAAATTGCTAAACTTGTTTTAAAGTTAAATACGCTTCGGCATCAGACAGAAAAGCGCAAGCTTTTGCACCAAAAGCAGAATATAATAAATATACTTACTTATATATTATAAAAATAAAATGTTTTTTGCTCTTTTAAAATCAAACTATGGATTAATTGCGTATGTTTTGGTATTCGAAAAGTATATTTTGGTATGACAAAATATATGCGATTTTATATAACTATATGTAGTTTCATTTTATACAATTTAAACGCTAGAATTTATTTGAAAATTGGTGGCCTTAAGAATTGATTTTCTAAAAGTTGAAAATGTATTTCAATATTTCATTTAGATTACAATTTTCATTTAAATTTCATGGAATTACAGTTTTTTACAGTTTTTTTGAACTCATTTTTTATTTATTTGTTGCTAAAAATATAATATAAAACAATAGTGGCAACATAACATTTATAAACAAATCATCATATGTATGGCGTTAAAAGGTGTTTCATCGCTATAGTGATAGCTTGAAATAGATGATATGTGTGATACATTTAAAAGAAATACAGAATTGTGCCCTATTACAAAGCAATAAAGTTTGAAAAATATTTTGAAGTTTTTCTCAATATACATACAACAATGTACAGTAATGATCCAGGCAACGTGTGACCCCTCTACGGCGTCAGAATTTTGATAGGCTTCAAATTTAGAGGCACCCCCACTATTGGGGATGAAGGGTGTGAACAAAATTGTATACACTGTAATAGCTATAGTAAGAGACGTATATGCCGCAAGTTTTTATTATGTTATAAAAAAAACATATTTTGTACCCAGTTAACTTTTTTTTTAATATAAAGTATAAACTGCAACTATTATTATTATTATTATTATTATTATTATAGCTTCACGCTTATTATCCCACCTAACAGAGTAGACAGAAAGTACCTAGTGTCAAGACACTACGTACTTCGCTTTCCACCGAATTCGAAACATTGTGTATTGAGTGGTCGAATTGAGGCCGGTCGTGACGCAGTGATACAGCGTCTGACTGTATTATAATTCTAAAACAGATTGTCGAAATACTTGCATTTAATTTTATTTTTTTCAATTTCATCCCTTTTCTCGCATAGCAAGCGAGGCCGAAGAAGAAGTAGTTAAGACTGTGTCATGTAGACACTCTTAAGTGTCTCTTATTAACTAGCAATATGTAATATCAGTTATAGAATTCTTTATACATGTCCTTTAGTTTATGATAACTTTTTCAAAAAATTAATATGAATTGTATAAATAAATAAAGAATAATATTTCAAATTGTTTAATACATGATTATCGAAACTAAACAGGTATTCTAACTAGCTGACTCAAAAATAAGAAAATAGATCAAATTTACTTTGTGAAATTTGATTACAGACCGTCACAGAGATCGATGATTTTGTCTTTTATTTAATACTAGCTGTGTCCGCAACCTCGTCCGCGTGGAATAAAACATCCCTGCATCTTTATTTTATAATTCTAACTTTGTGATAATAATAGTGGCTAAAGTTACTCATTTGTACATCACCTATTTGCCTGGGAAAGTCCTGTCAAGATCTATCTAGCCGTTTCAGAGATGAGCCGAAACAAGCAGACAGACATACAGATACAATATATAAAAAATGCTATTTTCAGATACTCTAATTTTATTTATTTATTAAGATAAAGCTGTAGAAAACAGTATAAAGACTCATTCAAACCTTCAATGTATTATAAAACGTATGAAATAAATTAATTAGCTTAGTAGGTATACAAGATCCCGAAAATCTGTTCAAATTAAACGAAGTCACATATGAGCTTTTGTTAGTAATTAAAGTCTTGCGGAGGCAAATTTACGATATCTCGGAGACTTTTGATATTATTTTGTTGCCGAAACTTTTAATTGAAGTGATTTTATATATGAACGCGATTCAGCGGTTTGACTTTGTTTACTTGTAAAGTGTCTTTCTTAATAAAGAATATGCTACAATTGAATATTCATTTACATCTTTCATTTTTAGTATAGTGGAAGATTTTCTGACTATTCAATTAAACACCATTGATTGTAGGTTTGAGTTCCACTCAGAAGAATATCGAAAAAATTACTTTGCGTTGTTGTAAGTTCTGTGTTGAGTTCGCCACTCCGACTACCTTGCTATGCAGTATAAAGCGTGTAACCGTTTTTTTATTAACATCCATAAAACGTGAAACTTTTATTTACTAAATCCCTCTGTATATAAATGGAACATTTAGTATAGACACAAATTCATAGCCAGCATATCAAATATAATTTTCGTATAGAACAATTTATATCGACATGGAAGGCGGAACCCGCGAAATTGTCCCTGAGATTTGCGAGCACGCAATAAAATGCAAAAGGAATATTTATTGTTTTATCGTTACTTTTATAGTGTGTCTGATTTAGTGGCAAACGATGATATTGCGGGGTTGTCCGCTATTTCCGATTTCACACAACAGTGCGCGTTTACTACACCCCTTTACTACGAGCTCTTCGTAGTATGCATGTACATTTATAATATTATTGAAAGAATATTTTTTAATATGAAAAAATTACGTTAATAGAGTTGTAAGCTTATAATATTATTTGCTATCTCATTTTACTTACTTTGTTAAACTTCACTAAAGTTAAATAAAATATAAAATTTATCATTCCTGTGTTGTAAATTATTAAGACTAATTATAATTTATCAATCAATTTTTAATTTTTAAATTAAATAATAAATAAAATTTGTAGTTAGCTGGTAAATGTAAAAAAATACAAAAAACCCAGCTATTGCATATTAAACCCAATCTTATGTCTTAATGGGCCACGATGGCTATTACATAAATTATCTTTTATATATTTTCTTAATAATTTCTTTTATTTAACCTCAAGCTTTTATCCCACAGAGCAGAGTAGACAGAACTATAATAATTCGACAGATTGCGTGTTGAGTGGCGGAAATCAATGCTGGGCTTTATCTTACCAGTAAAAGGAAATGAAAATAATATAAATAGAATCCTTACCCCGAGTGGGAACTGACTCCATAACCGATCGCATTTACACGTTTTTGTCTCACAACGCCATGACCGGCCCCAATTATTTGTTTTAGCTTCACGCTTTTGTCCCGCATATCAGTAGTATTTACAAAAAGTTCCTAGTTTCAAGACACTCTGTACATCGCTTTTCTTTATAAAATTTACTTTTATAAAATTTCTTTTTATATCAAAAAATACACCTATAAACAGGTGAATTTTAAATAAAATTACCCAAAAATAATAATGACCAGATTTCACTTAATTTAATTTCGTAGTACGGGACACGTTTAACTTTTAAGAAATGTTATAGTCGTTAAGTTTCATATTTTATAAAAATGGCTTTATACAGAAGTCGGTACGATATTATTTATATAGAGCATGCTGACCACTTCTTTCTTGAATAGGAATATTATTTAAATAAAATACAACTTCCGTCTTTAAACGCAACAAATCAAACAAAGAGCGCAGTTTCACGTCTTGTCCCGCATAGCAGAGTATTCAGATATAACTTAATGTCAAAACACTCCGTAGCTTAAATAACGGAGAAATTAAAATAATTTTGAAATTAATTTCCCTAGGGGTAATCGAACCCCCAACCAATCGTATTTACAGTCAGACGCTGCGCAGCCACGATGGCCAAACAAATAAAGATAACGAGGGTTTAACATGATTGTGAGTTTTACCACCCAACACACAAGGTCACTAAGTTAGTAATTAAGATATGAATATAAACATCAATGTAGGTAGCATCAGTGCGAAATAATAAAAATGAACAATAACATTTAGCTGGTATCATCTCTGCGAGTGACGAGTGGGTTAAAGATTTTTTTCTTAAGTTTTATTAAGATACAGTATACTTTATTTCTAAATTATACTATTGATAATTTTTAATTCTAGTTAATATAGTGGGTTGTCAACTTAATCAAAGATAGTGGTCAAAGTATCAATGAGCGCAACATTTTCGTGTGTAATACAAACTTTAACAAACGAGTTGTATGTTAATAATTCCTAACAAAAAAAGAGGCTTCCAACATATATATAATGCAAATAATGCTGTAATTGAAGAAAGTATTTTGAAGTCAATTTTTAATATTAATAAATTATATAGATCAAGTCAGTGTATATCATCAGTATTTCGTCAAATTATAAAGATTTTTTAATTCATTTGTCAGGTTATCAGTTATCGCGTAAACTTTACACTCAACCCTATATACAAGGAATCAAACATTCTCCTTATCTTACATAAACATGTACTGTAGTGGTTAGTAAATGGTAAATTATAATTGCAATACGTTGACATTACAATAGATCCGCTATTGTTATTTTAAATGAGATAACTCATATTATTTAAATAAATCACGTATATAATTAAAAAATATGTATAACATATAATATTTCAATCATATCATGTGTCTAATAGTCATTTATTTGTTCTCATTATTGTACAATGTATATGTATAATATTTTTCCATGTACATATACACCGGATAGATATAAAATTTAGATTTTTATTAAAAAAAAACAACTAAGCTTAAAATAATAACAAGAAGTCTTTTCCCCTGACAATTGTCTAAACACAAAATATTGTATTTTACTTAATTTTATATATATTATGTAATACTAGCTCTCGTCCAGGGCTTTGCTTGCGCAATAGTGAAGACATAAAATATTATGACATTCAAAGTTATTTAAATTTTAAGATATTTCAAATATTTATTTATAAATTAGAAATATGTCACACTTTAAAATGTTTTAAAAGTAAATTAGGCAAAATTATTTACATTCGGCCAAATAAAACTAGCTTTGAGAGAGGTAATGGTTTCTAAGATATACAGATACTTTTAATATATTGTAGCAATAGCTCTTATATTTCCTTAAATCGGCCTTATCTTAAAGTCAGTTCCTACTAAGTTCAGCCTAAGACTTGATAATTATTATTATTTTAAACGTTTAACCTTCATAAACCCTGTCAAAAAACCCTTGTAGACGAACATCTTCTTCTACTCCCAAATTTCATATAATTTCATACATCCATATATGACAACATGGTCCACATATTTCTCTTACCCACACATAATATTATGGTGTGATTGTGTGATTGTATACTTAATACAAGTGATTTTGCTCGTCCACATATGATACCATGTGTCACATGTGATTTTACTCTTCCACATGTAACATCATGATCCACATGTGATTTCACACATCCACACATGATATCATGATTCAGATGTGATTTTACTCTTCCACATATGATATCATCATCCACATGTGATTTTTCTCATCCATACATGTTATCATGGTTCACATGTGATTTTACGTCCACATATGACATCATGATCCACATGTGATTTCACTCATTCACACTTGACATCATGGTTCAAATGTGATTTTGCTCGTCCACATATGACATCATGATCTACTTATGATATCGCTCATCCACACATTTTTTTTGATTTTACTCGTCTATATGTAACATCATGATCCACATGTGATTTCACTCATCTACATATGATATCATAGTTCACATGTAATTTTACTCGTCCACATACGACACCATGGTCCACTTGTGTTTTGAGTAATCAACAGATGACATCATGGTTTACCTACATGTGTTTTTACTCTTCACATATGACATCATGATTCACATATGATTTCACACATTCACACATGACATTATGGTTCACATGTGATTTCTCTCATCTACATATGACATCATGGTCACATATGATTAGACTCGTCTACACGTAACGCCGTAGTGCACATGTGAGTTCAAGTGTTCACATTTATATTTGTTGTTATAATTAAATATATTTTATATCATTTTTTAGAGTTTAGATCATTAATTTCATACCTGTTTTTCAGATTGGCGACCAATGCCTCGCGTTTCGATGAAACAATAAGCACTGTAATATCTGTATAACGAACTGCGTACAACAAACAGCTAATTAATCATGAGGTCACCTACTATCACTCCTATGTCACTTAGTTTGACATTTTAGATTAGCTATCCAAATGCAATTTGAATAGCCAAGCTAGCATGGCTCAACCCAATTGAATATAACTTCGAGGTGACAAGCCAGCTTCTGTTTCTTACTTATTACAGTGCGATTGATCTCGATATAGAGATTTTACAGTATCCAAAAAGGGTTCGTTCATACTTACGTTTAAACTACCTATTTTACTCCTTGATATTGCACTCTGAGTTATTGAGGAACTCTATAGCATGGAGTACTTTAATATTTCTTCACCTTCACCATTAGAATAGTGTATAAATCGCACATTTTTCGCTTGGAAAAACACATACGCGACTGGGACCTAAGACCTTTGGATTGGAAGGCGTATCACTTAAATTTTCCCTAAGCTGACATTTTGTCTCACAAAATATATAAAACTGTTGATACAGTTTCGTTTTCATTCGTTTATTAAGGTAGTGTTCAATATAATATTTTAAGATGCTTTCAGCTAAGAAATAGCATAACGCTCGGTACCTGTATATATCCGTGATAAAGTATGTAAGAAGTATAAAAAATAAACAAATCCAGCAATAAACTAATCGTTGGAACAATTAAAACTATACAGACTATGTAAAGCCAAGAAATTGAATAAAGGAACGATCTTTGTAATGAATTTTCGTACAAATTATCAAACCTAACAACTACTACTTAGGAGTCGAATTTTGCAATGACCCATCTTAGTGATCAACTATGTTTAAAAAAATACTACGAACCTTATATATTATATATTATCTTAGTGATCAACTATGTTTAAAAAAATACTACGAATCTTATATATTATATATTATCTTAGTGATCAACTATGTTTAAAAAAATACTACGACTAGAAAGTCTTAGTATTTATAGCAAAGGAGTTTATTATAAACTTTCAACATTCAAAAACAACTCTTTAGTCCTGTCCCGTCTTACCTACATATTAAAAGGACTACTACTATGAAAAATTTTCAGTTTTATACAAACTTTCAAAAGCAATAAATGGTGTGTCTTGATACAAAGTTATTTCTTATTACAGGATAAATCGAAAAGCTTCCATATGACAACTGACTATTGACGCAAAACATTCTTTTGAAACTCATTATAAAAATAACTTGGTCTTTTCCGAATAAAAGACTAAAACCCTAACTCAAATATAACATTACTGTAATGGATACAAAACAGGACAAATGAGTCTTCAAAAATTCTCGTCTTTGAATACTTTATAAGGCAACGTTGAGTTTGTATACAGTTTCTGCGGTGTAAAGTTGAGCTTTATTATTCCCATAGCAACCGTTTAAAGCGCTGGATGAACGTTAAATAAAATTGAAATATAAAACAAAGAAGTAGAAAAAAATACTTGACCTATGATAAGACTGTCGCTACATAAAAATTCTTATCTTAAAATGATATAGGATTTGTTAAACATTTGACTATCTTTGAAAAGGCATCAAAGTTTGGTTTTTATTACAATAAGTATTATATTTTTTTGTTAACTAACTTATCGTTATATGTTATGCAATTAGTGTATGATGTAACAGTGCCAAATTATTTACTGTCCGATTAGATGATATGCCTGAAAGTTAATGTAAAAATTGAGGCCATCAAAAATATATATGTTAATGTGAATAATTAATAAGTAAATAATATTAGCAGTTATGTAACATTGAAAAATAATCTTGGATATGACATCATACCGAATTAATATGATGGTAGACGTGATGTTTTAAAATATGGATGAGCCTAAGGAGTCAAATATTTAAAGGTATATTTAATCAAAGACTTTTTAAAGTCTTATACAATAATAACAAACAGTTATTATAATTATTTGAAATATATTTGAAATATAGTAAAAGATAAACATACATTTATATAAGTGTACATATATATAGAACTCAAAAATAAGGGAATACATTCTAGCTTAAACTTAAGAACATTTTAACAGTCACAATTGAAAATGCAAATATTTATTCTTTGAACATAAAATACAATAAATAATATATAGTTATATATGAAGATGTTTGTACAACAAATACTGAAGAAATTTGTAGTCACAACACAAAGTATCTACCTGTAACAATCTCATCCCCTTCATATGGCAAAATAAAAAAACCCCATCTTGTCAGTTACATGAACTGTCCCGTGGGGTGAGGTCGTTCACCTCGCGTATATTAGGCTTAACGGGGACTTTGCAGTTTGGAAATCGATTAGTTTGTGAAAATAAAGATACAAAGTTTTCTTATGGAGAGTTAAGAAAGTTTTTGTACCTTTTATGTATACTATAGTTAGGTTAACTACACTTTATTGGCTATGCTTACCTAGCATTAGATAAAAGTTTTATTTTCCTTAAATATATATTTTAGTGGAAGATTGCGTATCTTTTGTCGTTTTCAACATTGTGGCTAACGATGCTACTTTTTAGAGTGCATTAACTTATTTTTTATAGCCGCCGTTGAGAACTGTCATAGAATGGAAAAAGGGAAAAGGGTAGAACGATTTTAATGTCTTGTTTACGTCCTCCGGGAAGCCTTTAGTTTGTATTGCAACCTCCCTTTAGTCTCTTTTTAACAGAAGTGTAACATGATACAATTACATAAGTCTTACAATAACTTTTCTTTTTTTAGCTTTACACTTTTATCCCTCATAGCAGGACAGACAGGACATATTTAGCGTCAAAGCAGTCCGTACTTTGCCTTCCGCCTATTTCGAGACAGAGCAAGTGTCTAGTGGCGGAGCTCAACGTCGCACTTTATCTTGCCAGAGCGAAAATCAAATCAAAATACTTTAAAAAAGAAGCACTTGTAAATATCTAAAGCGATGCTTGGAAAAAAGGTATAGGAGATTTATAATATAACGCTATCACTAAAATCTGTTTGTGATATATAATTTTGAAATAATCTAAATTGTATGTTGTTAAAGAAAATTTTTGCGAATTGTTACGAATGTTTTTAATAATACTTATTTTTGATGAAATTAATAATCATTTTTGGCTTAAGATCTCTTTTGTAAATAGATAAAGAAAAAAAAACTATTTTTTTAATTGCTGAAAAAAACAATTTAAAACACTGCCTACAAAAACTAATTGAATTGTCACTACTAAAAGAAGATTTACAGGATAAAGGTAACGTACATAAACGTGTATGTTACTAGACGTATAAGGACAAAGGACATAAGGTTTTTCCCCCGGGACTAGGGATCTCCGTCCCGTCCCTAAATAAATACTCTATTACTGACATACCTTACTTTGACCTTTTACAAATATCCTGGATAATTTTTTTAAATTATTTAACCCATTTCTAGTACCGTTAGTACGTTGAATTTATATTTTATTTTAATTTATATCTTATTTTAAAAACATAAATATGTAGAATAAAATCTAACAGTGGTTGCGAGTTTCATCTTCAATCACTTATGATGATTTTTTTATACAACCTGATATCCTTAGCCCAAGTGGAAAGCTTTAATTAGGCAATGTTTATATAATTTTCTACGTACGTATATACAGTCTTACTAGGTATATATATATATATATATATATATATATATATATACCTAGAAAGATTGTACATACTTACATCCATACATCCATGACATCAAAGGAAAAAAAATAATTTATTAAATTAAATGTGTCATTAGAAACTTACTGTTATTATTATTGCACTGCTTACTTTATAAGTAAAAACAATATTCATTTTAATGAAGCAATTCGTATATACTTGCAGTTGTCATAAGTCATAGAGTAAGTAACAACGTCAACGAACAAACGTTGCAAGCTAAAATAATGCTTCTTGACAAATTCTAAAAACAACATGATGTTATCCAGTTAATGGGGTTTAATAAAAAACACCTGGTTCTAAAATATGTAAGAGAAACGAAATGAATTTTGTAGACATTATGCAAAGTAGATAATCTCCCCAAAAAGAAAGCCATAAATAAGGTTAATAAAAGTGCCGTTACTTGAAATGAAATGAAGAACCTACAAAGGAAAGAATAACGTTTTCCTTACTGTTTCATAGATGGAAATTTTCTGCGAAGATGATATCTGTACCCATAACAAATCATACCATTGTCCTATGTGGGACCCTCGCTTTTTCCACTCCATAAAATTAAATATTGCGCTATAAAAAAGTATAACTTTATTAAATTTCATTTGTGAATATAGCTATATAATTTTTATTATGAAACATTCGTCGTTAAACAATAATTTGATTTATATTTACTTTACCATTCGAACTTTGTGTACTATTTTTTGTTAATTTAGGCATGAGTATATTTAATTTTGTCAAAATATTCTATACAAATCCTTTTAAATTACATCTATTGGCTGTTGAAGGAGCTAGTCTATATGTATGTAAGACTAGGTGCTACGACGCTATTAAATAGCAATATCTTAACTATTAAAGTGTTGCTAAAGTTTTCCATTAGGCGCTCTGTACAGCGTCGACGGCTAATGATATCATCTTCTAATGCATATTGTTCTAACTTTCAGAGACTTCCTGTTAAACGTAGCGGGAAATGTTTTGAAAATGTAGTTTGTGATAATGCATCTGCAGTGACGGTGTATCTTTGTATAATAAATTCGTTCCCCCAGGACCCAGATGTTTGGTCGAGCCGAGAGTAGATGCTGCCATTTACGTGGAAGTAAACATTCGCCAATGGGCTTTTACACCCTTAACCTGTACACACTAAAATATTTGTTGTTTTCGCAATGATTTATTTAAAATTAGTTTGCTTTTTGCACGCAATTTCTTAATTATTGTCTCAGAAAGAATTGTTAAATATTTTAAAATTGAAAAATATCAATTTCAATTAGTATTGGATATTTTAAATCCAAAGAAATCTTAATTTTCTTATACAATCATAATGAGGAAGCCTTATTGCAGCTTACAATTTTTGATGCACTCGACTGCAATACTATGTCACCAATAAATACCGTAGTATTCATAAAAAAATATATTTGTAATTTCATTTTTACATATTTGTAATTTCAGATTCTACATTAAACCTTTTATCAACTTTTATAGATCTTGTATATAATTATAAAAGTGGATTGCAATAACCAGCGCCTGCCAGAGCAACGCAAATATTTCTCTATTTGCATGCTAGCTACGAAGAGGGAAACTAACTCGTAGCGGAGCAATGTCGTCGTGCGGTTTGATTCACAGTCGTAATATCCTACTAATAACGAATGTAAGTAATTCTGAACATTGGAAGCTCATCGGAAAGTAGTTTTATTATTTATCTATAAATAAAATTGAAGTGTTTGTTTGTAATGTTAAAATAAGTAATAATACCTAAAATAGATTTTACTAAATGCATTTGTATATAGTAATGCATATGATTTTTATCTGTATGTCTGTCGGTTTGTTCGGGTTAACCTTTGGAAACTCTAGGCCGTTTTTAATGTGACTTTTACTGCTATATAGCTGATGGGTAAAAGGAGTAACTAAGGCTCCTTATATTTTAAAATTATAAAAGAAACATGTTAGAGAGATGATACATTTCAGAAGCAGAAGCATTCGCGAACTTTCGTTTTAAACATAATATGATAAAATTTAATTGAAAATAGGTAATATTTGTTATGATTTGAACTTTATAGCTCATATGGAAAGATTTTTAATATGTATCGAAAGACAAGAAATACTAAGCGAAACAAATTCAACAGGTACTAAAACCTTTTATATTGGATAACATTTCCTAACTCTGTTATGAAGTAATTTTATAAATAAAAAAATGTAAACATTACTGTAATACATTTTGAATCTAACGGAACAAATAATGGTTCTTTGACCAGCCAAGAGCAAGGTTCTATATTAATGAATTCAATCAAACAATCATACCAATTAAAATATATATTTATATATTATAAAGTCAAAGTTAAATAATTTTATTTAAAGTAAGAAGTTATATGCTTTTTAAATTGTGATATAGAACAATCTCGAAAGTTTTCTGGGATCCTATTGTAAAAGCGTATAGACTGTCCCATGAAAGAATTGCGGATTCGATGCAATCGAGTTGCAGGCGCGGTAAGCTTATGCTATTATTTCATAAAGCTATATGTCAGCTATGCTGTGCTCAGCTTATAAGTCTTCTAAAAGATACTGCACGTAGATTTATTGTACAGAACAAAGGTCCATCTGCTAAACTTTTAACATGGGGCCTTAAAAATAAACTCCAGGTACGTTCATTGATTGATTGCTTGATCACTTTGATCCTGAAATCCAGTAAAAATCAAAGACTGCCACCATTGTACGTTTGCTCTCATCCATTACTCTCCAGTCTGCCTTTAGGCTGAATAATTGAAAGATTCGCGTATACTCGTACAGTAAAAATTTACGATTTCTAGTACGTTTCAAGTTTTAGCTCCACGGTTTTATCCCTTGTAACAGGTAGGTAAATACTTAGTGTCAAAACAATCCGTACTTCTCTTTCCGCTAAATTCAACACATAGCGTGTTAAGCGGAACTCAACGCCGCAATTTGTCTTACCAGAGCGAGGTAGTGAAAGTAATCTAAATATAATCACTCTTTCGAGCGAGAATCGAACCCACAACCGATCGTGTTTACAATCAGACGCTGTCACACTGCGCCACGACCGGTCTCAACTCTCTTTGACTAAAACAAAAATTTTAATTATCAACACTAGTATTTTTATTAAGTAAAGAGTTTAAAAAATAAGACTTCAAAAAATATATAAGTAAATTCTTATATATTTTTTTGTGATCTGTAGGTTTTTGTTTATAATATATAATTTAAGTAAAAGCTAACGCTTTACCTAGTTTGAGTATTTTTATCATTTAAACATTTTTTACATTAAATATGAGTAGTCAGCCGCAACATTTCTGCTGTCTTAATATTTTGTAATAAACTATTTACATTTTTCTTTCAGAAATCGTTACACTCTGCATCAAATCTTTATGCTAATTTTTAGCTCACACGCAGTGAGTAACTAAGGGGGTTTATCTGTATATATAATAAAACTGGAGAACTGTTTTTATATAAGTAGCAGAAACCATAGTATTACTTTTTAAAATTTTTGCCACCCTGTCTGCTGTTCGCCTTTCAATTTCACTACTTACCGGATTTTAGAGAAACTTTTTTGTTATGTAACCATAGTTCTCGGTAACATTTAGGCTATATTTATTTTAAAGTTCTTTATCCTTTATGTGGAACCCGTCTAATCTTTAATATATTTATATAATTTCAGGCTTCAATACTTATTGGACCCGATTTTGAAATACTTATATGTTTAAAATATAATTTTTTATTTTTATTAAAACCTTTCAATGTGAGCTACTATGACGTTAATATCAAGTTGTAATGGGCATACTTCTTTTCAATTGATACAATATATTTGTCCTTGTAAATAATATACTTATTATAGTATATTTGTGTGTGTTTTATAATCATATCACGTGATATATAAGTCAATGGCAGCCTTATGAACGCTGATAGACCATTATTTTTTCTTCCTTAGTACAGTGTTCAAATTATAATGCTTTCTTGCAATAAGCTTGAGTTATAATAAAAATAAGTCAAATAATGTAAAATTAGGCGCCAGAGTTATATAGCCAAAGTAATATCAAAATACATATTTACATGCGCGATATTTTATATTACATATTTCAGTGAGGAAAATATTAAATTAATAGAACTTCACTATAGCGATATCCTCTTTTTAGTTTGCACTCGATTGGCAGAGAAAGCCTCAGGCATACAATACGCCAATTGCGTTGTACAACGAAGTTTCAGAGGATAAAATAACTATTTGAAATGTTATATATTTTTGTTATTTATACTATTAATATTAACATGAAAGTAGTTTAAGCTAACTTAAGCGTGTTAATATCATTATGGTTTTCAGTTATGTCTTTTAAATTCATTAGTTTATTAGGTAGGAAATACACGTATGATATCAAGTTAAAAGTTTGAAAGGAAATATGAACACATATGTTCACATACAAAAGAATTATTCAAGCGGAAAATACAGAAACTCAGGAAACTCTAGATGTATTTTCTTCATCGCGAGTTTCGAACGGCGAAGAGCACTGCCTCGTACACGTAATCTATATTATATATCGTACACTCAACTGTTCCAAGCACAAAGATAACGACTCCTCAGGGTGTTATAATTAAATTATAAACTTTTGTAACCGGGGCCGCCAGCTGAAGGGTCAACTTGCGCTTTAAGTAAATGCCGTATCGTAAAACTTTATTACGTGCCAAATAAAGGGGTTGCAGAATTTTACATTTGTTTCGCAAGCGATAAGATTGTAAATGCTGTTGTAACGAATTAATTATGGCATAGATTGCTCATGTTAAATTTTATTAAAATTAATATGGACGGTCTAAATACATATGTTTTAATCACCTTTACATATTTTGCATTGTTATAGAAATACGATGTAAATAAGTATATACATAACTAGAAATATATAAAATATCATTCAATTATATATTTACGAAATTGATAAATTTTACGAAATAAACATAGCTAGCCTAGAGATAAAAATTATTTTTAGCTTCATGCTTTTATCCCGCATAACAGGGTAGACAAAAAGTACCTAGCGTACAGACCTCCGTACTTCGCTGTCCACAGAATTCAAGAAATTGCGTGTTCAGTGGTGGCACTCAGCGCCGCACTTTGTCTTTACCAGAGCGAGGAAGTGAAAATAATTTAAATATAATCACTCCCCCGAGTAGGAATCTAACCCGCAACCGATCGCGTTTACAGTCCGACTCTGTCACACTGCGGCCGCAACCGGCCTGTTATAATATATAGTTTTATTTTACAGATTCACGCTTTATCCTGCACAGAAGGGAAGTCAGAGACAAATTGGTATCAATACAAAATTGAAATGAGGAGTGCAGAACTCTTCTGCTCTTACTATAACGAGTCTTAATTAAACTTTAAATAAATCAATCTCCGAGTGGGATTCGAACTCACAACCAATTGCATTTACAATCAGACGCTGCCCCAAAAAGCTACGACGGCCTCAGTTAAGTTAATTTATTATTTTCCTTTCGCAGTATGTCGAAATATTGTGTTGTACGATAATAGAATCTAACGTCACCCTACACATGATCAAAGAAAATCCTACCACAATGTTTATCCAAACGAAACGTTTATATCATTTTTTAGCAAATATTTATATTAATATTATAGAGACGACGTCAAAAATCAAAACAAATCATTGAACAATAGACACCGTTACTGTACCTATTAAATGTTAAATCAAGATTTGTACGCCTTTATAATTAGAGTAAAATAATTTATTTTTATTTCTTTGGGCGTTTCATTTTCACTTTAATTAAGCGATAAGACACGAATAATGATAAAACTTATAGCTTAGGGGATCGCGAGATGACCTTAAGAAGACGACCTTAAGGTCTTCTATTTGCCAAATTAAATCGGTAAAAGCTTAAACAATAATTAAAATACTACTGTAAAACAGTAACAGTTGTTTAAACTTCTTGTTTAAGATTTTTATACTTGTGCACATGGCAGGGTAGACAGAAATAAATGAGAGTTAAAACATTCCGTTCTTTAGTTTTGAGACATTACTATACATGTGTATTATTTCAATATCTAACGTTTCACTTTGTCTCCCGAGACTGTGGCAACAAAAAATCAAATATTACAGTCCGGAGTTCAAATCGAACCTAGTATTATCGTGTCGTCTGACACCGTCCTACTAAGATTGTATTAAGAAGGTCGTAAATATATATAAAAAATATAATATTATACTTGTGACTTCTATTTTAAAAGGCATTAATAGAACTAACTTCAATATATTTTCTACCACGAAGACGGTCATATAATTCAATTGAATGGAATTCTTCCAAAGCTATCCTCCACTAAATACTGAAAAACTTTTCGTACGTGACTCCATCAAATAGCGCCCCGTCGGCTTTTCTAGGTTTGTTTCATCTTACATTCCTTCAGTAGAACCAGTTTTATGGCTCATGCATTTGAAAATACACTGAATTTAAAAAAGTTTTTTAATTTTATATACGAATCAAATCTAGTTTATATCTATGTTTATATCTAATAACGCGATTTAGTAATTTAGCGAGGTTTGTTAATATTCTCCAAATATTTAAAGTAAAATCAATCTTTGATATATTTATTTTATTTTTACCTAATGATATGGTCTGGACAATAAGAACTAAGGGAGGAAGAAGCCGTATATGGGTCAATTTGGCGTCCGAAAGAATAATATCTTTAAAACCTATTTTGAGACTTTCAATCAAATATATTGCGCCTAATTGTATAATTTTTTTAATATCAATAATACCATATACAATAGATGAAACAGATAGATGTACAGTTAAGATAAGTTAATTATTAAAAATAAAAAAGCGCTTAAATATAAACCTCACTTCTAAGTGACCAATTACATTATTGTAAGTAATTTAAGGAAATAATATCACAATAAGGAAAAAAAGGTACAGACTTATTACTGCGGTGTAATAAATATAATATTAAAAATTATTAAATTGATTAAAGGCTTTACACTGAAGTAGCGCAAATCATCTGTACTGGGTCATATGTGTCTGGGTGTACATGACGAAATTTGGATTCACCAGTCACCTTTGTTCACAACCCAAAATATCTATATCGTCGGCACAGCTCAAACGAAGTCATCAATATTTATTATGTTTCAAGTTCATATTGGTAAGTAGTTTTAAGTCATGTACCATAGGTAGGTAAAATTTATTTTTATATCACCTATATTGTTGGCTAAGTAGCGGAACACAACGCCGCATTTAGTTCGAGTTAGAAGTCGAACCCACAATCACCACGTGTAAATTAAGATCCATTTTAACAGCATCATTATAGTGTATATTTTGTTTGAAATATGTATGTATGTGTATTTAATGTTATATCGTAAGATCATATTTGACGTAGTTATTAGATGGGAGAACGTGCCAAAGATAGTTCACAATATTGCGTAACTGTTAGTATCGGATTAGATACAGCCTTGTATGGTTAGCAACTAAAATATTATTATTATTATTCTATTACAAGTATTCATACTCCTTTAGTGATAAAATGACATTTAAAACTTTAAAGCTTTAAAGCCAATACAAAATAAATGAAAACGTTAAGTAATTAAAAGTTTTCAAGTGACGCAGCTTTACCAATTTTATTTTTAAACCGTGATAGTGATAAATTAGTCTAAGCTTGCGCCATAAATTGGTTGTTTTGTATAAAAAGCTCGTACCATACAACAAATAAATTGTGAACAGATACAAGTTCTCTGCGAATAATTTCATCAGTTTCGCAATTTACAAATCCCGTTTCACGTCTAACTTTAATCGTTTATCTCAATAACTGTTGTATTTCTAGGCGTAAAGTTTTAATTATTTACTAGTAAAGGACAAATGAGTAATAATTAACATTTAATATAGATACATAAAAATATTTTTATTAAAAGTGTTTTAAATAAATACAAACTGTAGAAAGGCTAATAATGAAAACTGATAGATAATCTATGGAGAAAGAAGCATAATCTGAATAGATATAGGTTAATGTAACTCATGGAAAGATTGCGTTTTAGTTACATAATTAAAATTATTATGATATTAATTTCAATTTAAGATTATGCTGATTATAATGCTGACTGTACAATTGCATATAATAATCAGAAGGTAATTAACACATAATGGGAGCTCATTATTGTTTTACTGTAACGATCTGCAATCTCGACGTCTTGTTAATGTTAAACCATTAATATAACCTTAATTGTTTTGAAGATCATCAATCATTATTAAATTAGTACATTTTTTATCACTTGGCCACTTAATTTATTAAAAATTATGAAACGTTAAATATTTAACTTCAATGTCGATTTCAATTCACATTCAACTGAACTATTTTCTAATAAAAGCCGTATTTATATAAAAAACAGAAACCAAGTTAATAATTTATTTTTTAAAATTCTACAGCTTCTTTAAACATTGCAGTGTCTTGAACATTTAGCACCGTGGTCGTACCGCTATGACACGCTATGAACTGCATCCAAGCAATGCGACACTGTTGGTACACTTGGCTTTATTAGCTTGGCACGTGTTTGGCACCCGATGTTATATAATTATGTATCTCCCAGAATATATAGGTAGTAGAATTATTTTGTTATAACTTGATTACACTGTAACATTATTATTTACTTGGCAGATTATTAAAAATTATAATATAATTACGCAGAACAGCGATTAGATTACGTACAAAATATTTTTTTATTTTAATTTTAATTTACAAAAATATAATAAGTCATTTAGGATTTCTTCAAAGTACCTAATAAGACTAATGGTTAAAAGTTATAATCATAATTAAAATTCTCATATTCGAATTTAATATGTATATACATATATTAAAAGATTTTTGATAAATAAAATGTTTTAAAAGATAAATCTGTTTACAATCAATAACAATTAATTGAGGTTCAATTAAATAAATTATATTTACCACTAATCGTCTGAAATTCATTGTTCGTAATGACTATAATATTATTTGATTAATAATTAATATTTCAAAATACTTGATTTATTTCGCTGAAATTGAGGTGATTTACAGACTCGCGGATACATTTGACTAGTTGTTACAAACTTGTTAAACACTAAAATTTCCCAGGAAGATATGCTTACATTTTACAAAATAAGAAGAGATTTGATTAAGACTTATTTAAAAATACTTACCATGAGGTAGTTTAAAAGATATAATAAATATATAATAAAGATGGTTCATTTAGCATTTTTCTGTTATCTACCTGCATTGGTTAAGCATCATTTCTAAGTGATTTATTTTATTTAATATAATTCAATTCATTTAGAGAATATATTTTCTTCTGTGAAATAAGAAATCAATTCAAAAAATAATCTACAATATTTTTATAGAGGAGTCAATAGTTTTGTAAAAGTAGAATTCGTGACCATTTATGGTCGTGTTTACCCTCGTAGCGCGCAGATGGCCGGTCGATTGACCGAATGTAATGGACGAAATCTCACCTAATACACGAATATTTGCTAGAACAGATGTTGTTTGCGTGACTATTGTAAATTGAAATAAATTGTTTGCTTTGTTTGATATGTCGAATTAGCCGTTACCTTGTCTGTGTGTAATGCTGAATTCTGATATATGGTTATTGGGTTTTATATACTTATGAGACTTATCCTTATATTTGAAGAAAGGGAAAAGTTTAATAAGTACTTAATAAGTCTACAATTGAAGTATATATATATATATATATATATATATATATATATATATATATATATATAAATATATATATATATATAAATAAATATATATATATATATATATATATATATATATATATATTTCAATTTCAAAACATATCGTTCTTATTGGGAAACCCCATATATATAATAAAATGAACTGATGATGATGATATCTCTACATATAAGATATATGAGAAAAAATATTATAGGAGGCATTTATCATTTTAAAACTTAAAGCCTTGGTTTTTGATTTTTTTTTTCTTAGTTTAGTTTAGTTTCCAGAAATTTTAGTTTTCAGTGTAGATAAATCAAAACATTAACAATTATTTTTATAGCTTCACGCCAAGGAAGTTACGGGCATATTTAGCATAATAATATGCTTGTATATTTATAACTGGGAGTACCCAGATTCTGGTAGTACCTTCCTGTAGTAATGGCGGTATACTTTTGAGGACAAATTTCACAATATGAAAAAATATGTTACTTTTAGCGAGGGTCATCACATAAAACTTTTGAATAAAATTATTATTTTTCATTTTCAATCTGACAAACTTTCACAAATATCATTAGTAGTAACATGCCCATATATTATGTTTGGTAATTCCTTATATACTGACCATTCGGTACCTATTAATTTTTAGTCAAATGGTCTCCAAAAGTTAATTAACAAATAAACAGTATATATTAAAAAAAGTAGTAACTTGGCAATAATCCAATATTCGAAATATAAACATAAAGCTATAATTTTATTCCCTTGGTTTGATTAAGAAACAACTTGATCACGTGATGTTTTTAAAAAATAGAAATAAAATACGAAAAATGTCTGAAGATGAGATAAAATACCGGGAAATTGCTTTTTTGTATACTTTTCTTTTTACTTACCCAATTATGCGTTTACAATACCCAAGTTGTTATAATTTTTATCTATATGTTTAATAATTACTCTAACTATTATACTCGAGGCTGGTCGTGACTCATTTGAGTGTAAGCGCGATTGGTTGTGGGTTCGATTCCTACTCTATATTTAAGTTATTTTCATTTGATCGCTCTGGTAAGACAAAGTGCGGCGTTGAATTCGACCATTCAATACACAATGTCTTGAATTTGGGGGAAAGCGAGGTACGAAATGTCTTGACACTAGTTACTTCCTGTCTACTATGGGTTACACTACTATGGGTTATAAAAGCGTAAAGCTAAAATAAAATGTTATACTTTAAAGCTGAAAATATATTAAATTAAATAGGTTTACGTTAATATTTACATGCTTTCAACATATACTTGTCACATATCTATCCTGTCAGAGCACTGATAGGCCTAAATGGATTAATGAAAACCCTTAATCAAAATGCATCAGCACGAAACAAGGGGTGGTTTTTGTTAAATATCCGTGACAATTAGAGTAACGATATAATCCCGGCCCCGGTGTTTGTCTGGCCCGGAGTTACGGGGCCTTGATAAACAAACATACTAATATTATTAATTCATTATGTGCCTGTTGTATCTCGTTATAAAGTCAAAATTAAAAGTTGAATGTGATTTAGCTACAGTTAAAAATATACTTACATACTGTCTCTTTGTAGCTATGCGTGGTAAAAGAACGTATCGTATAAAATAACTTACTTATTATTGTAAAAGTTTAAGTCTATAAAAAAAGTATATTGTTTTTACCCTCAGTCATATCCTCCATATAATACAGAGAACATTTTGTGTTATAACACTCCGTTCTTCGCTTTCATCCCAAGTTTAAAACTATGTAAATATTTAGTAACCCTATACCGCATAGCAGGGTGGTGAGCCCATCGTTGTCTGTAAAACGCGACATAGTCCATCTGCTGTGTAGTGTACTACTAAATATTTTAAATTTCAAAATATAACTCGGACTAAACAAAAATGATACAATTATAAACTTTAAAGAAGAAATATTAAAATCTCAATCTAGACATTTTATCAATCGTGGAAGGTCCGTATAATGCAAGATGGCGTCAAATCCCTCACATTCAATAACGCGCTGCAGAGCTCAGCTGTACAGAAAAGTTTAATCTTTGTTGAGTGATGAGTGCACCACACCCGTTTGACGGGTAATTTTGTCCACACTATTACAAAAATTATTGGATAACTCAATTGCGCTTGTAATTTTCTTCCTGGATAAAGTATCCTATCTCGTCTTAGATTTATCATGTTATTAAAGCTGTAAAAATCCTTTAAAATCTAAATCAGTTGAGTTAAAATGTAGTTATTATGACATTATTATCTTTGAGAGAAAAATTTTTAGTACATACTGTTATTGGTAGAAGAAGTAAACGGCCGATCTTTGTAATGTAGACGGGGTAACATACAATTTTTTTAAACAGAAATAATCTATAATATATATTTAAGTTATATTTTTTTATTACTTTAGAAATTAAAAATTTTGGTAAAAAGCAGCTTTCTTTATCATATTAGTAAATTTTATCTTAATACGTTGATCAAATACTACATATTTGTATCACATGGCTACGCAAAGAAATATTTAGATTTATGTTATATTCATTTTCCTGCTCTGTTAAAACAAGTACGGTTGTACTTCCATATTAATAGTACATATTAAAACAGCACATATCAATGCCGATTTTTAAGTATCAAATTAAGATACAAACTCCAGACACTAGGTTTTTCTAACTACCCCAACATACGGAAGCGTGCAGCTAAGTTACAGAAATTTTATATGAAAAAATTAGGTTGTAATGCACATTACAATTTCTATTTATAATTTACTTTTTATATGTATTCTTATAAATGTGTACACTTTTACACAATAAAAATCATATCTCAATATTGTTAAATTGTGTTTTAGTTTCTTTGTAGTAAATTCATAACTGTTTCATTACACAGCTAAGATTTCCCATCGGGCCAACTGGGTTTTATTACGCACCATCAATTTGTCGTTACTTGGGCTATAAATTTTTCATATCATTTTGATGCTGAGCTTCTGACCGCTTTTTTTATTATTGCCAATCATTTAGCTATTCAATAGCTTTGACATCCAATAGATAGCATATAATAATAAATAAATCATTATAGTTTTTATTTGCAAAGAATGATTGTCGTAGTGGTTTATATACTATGTAGTATAAAAAGAAATGAAATTAAACAGGGTCTTGTAAAAGAAACGAGAAAATGTTAGGGATATTACAAATTTTCTATAAAAAATTTAAAATGTTACTTTAGATTTTTAACTCGTAGCTAAAATAAAGCTCGGCGTATAGTGAAAGACAAAAGTCACTATTTGTCACAAGCGGCGTGTAAAGATAACACTAATAAATCTAGTAATAGATATTTACAAAAAACGAATAAAAGTTAGTATTCCCAGACAACAATGTGATTGAATCAACTATAAAATTGAACGAAACAAACTAAATTCTGACCCATTATATAGAAAAACGAAAATACATACTCTTACGAAACTGTAAATCATTTTTGAACTATTCATACATATTGTCAATATTGAAAAGTGCAACTAGAATATATAATATCACCCTCAGTAAGGGTTGCGTGATGGATAGCACATTGCTATCGGAACGTCAATAACTGGACTAAATTGATAGAGCACGTCGAGAAGCCGTGGCGTAAAGTAATTATTAACGCCCGCTACATATAATACACGCTCGATCCAATATATCATCGTTATTCCAATATATTATGGTCATCAATACGTTCTTGGTTTTCACCGTTAGGAGCGTGAAATTTCACATGTAGCTCGTTTTTATGCTAAAGTGTTAATTCCATTGTGGTGTGGTTGGGATTTGTCTAAATATGGTGATTTTAACTTCACACTCTGTATAGCAACTTTTTTATTTTTTAAGCTTTTATCCATTATAATAGGATAGACAGAAAGTACCTAGTATTAAAACACTCCGTATTCCAAAACTCCGTTTTTGAAAGACAATTGGGTGGCAGAACTTAAAGCCGTGCTATATCTTATCAGAACGAGGAAATGAATATAATTTAAATATAATCATTCCCCAGATGGAAGTCCAATCCACAACCGATCGAATCGATCGCCACTGTGCTACGACCGGCCTCAAACTATATATAGCAACATACCTTCAAAAACTAGTATAGTATACTACTTCTTTTACAATGATATACATTAGATAATTATTAATCATTAAAACTAATTACAAAACTCCTTGATGAATTTTCAATGATACACATTTATACTGTGATGTCAATGTACATTTTTAAAACTGCTTTTTGCATAAAATTACTGACAATATAAATATACATAGATTATCGAAATAACTCAATCAACATGATACATTACTGACTTCCTGTCACGCCCAATATCATCCCTATTGTTTATGTTTCATTAAAACAGTGATATTAAAAGGAACATGGATTATCCATGACCTATTGAGTCATTTTTTCGGTTTCATATGACTATCAATAGCTTGCACTTCATTTTATATTATAGGGCGCGGTCGTATGTAATCCCTGTCATCTGCTTCCGAGGTAATTATTTAAAAGGGAGCCGTCCTAAGCTTTAGCGCGTGTCGAACCCTAATTGTTGCGTCCGATAACTAATAAGGGGATGTTACAAGTCGCAATAATTTTGCTAGAGCTTTGAAAATATTACTTTTTGACTAATAGTATACGGAAATCTTAAGTTTAAATCATAGCGAGCTGTATGTTAATTCATTTTAATTGGAGATAGTATTGTATCTGACAGTTTATTAGTAACCTGTTGGATAAAACGATAAGATTTTTTTCAAATATGATTAATTTAGTAATATAAATGAAAGACTTTATACATTTAAATAACGATTTAAGATTTAATAAAGATAATGTGAAACAATATTAAATAGCGACAAGAGTAATCTGATATTAGCAATTGTCATTTGAACTGTTTGAAAATAAAAAATAAACGTACATATATAACATACATAGATAATGTTAGTGATCTGTAACATATAAATAAACATATTAAGAATCAACTGGGCATTTTGAATATAAATATTCTTAGAGGACACATAAGGACACTAAGCCCTATTTAATTTGGTTTTAAGTTACAAATAAAAAAATATTGATACTAGAGTAATTGTTAACTAATAAAAATATATTGTATGTCCGTAGTAATAAAAAAAGAAAATTAATAAAACATTTCAAAATCAATTGGATTAGATTATATTATTTTAAAGTAAACACTTGCTACATTCATGCTTGCTATATCAAAAAACTGGCTAATATTCACATGAAATATAAATTTATATTAAAAATTATGTATTTGATATTAGGAAAAAATATAGAAACATAGCTAGCCGCCTGTACCAGAGAATGGTAGGAAAGTCAGTTACATCCCCGTAACAAATTATTTTGGTTTGCAATTTACCGCTGTTATAGTTTAGAACAATTCCATTTTTCATATGTGAAGAGATATGGCACGTATAGCCCCTATAGTATACGAACCCATAAATAACTTGATACAGGGTGCGTCATTGTTGGTTCCTCAAAATGTATTAAACCACAGCGATTGACTGCACCCCCATCGGGAAATGAGTGAAGCACAACAATTATATACATAGTGTTGTCAATATGTATTTATATATATATATATATATATATATATATATATATATATATATATATATATATATATATATATATATATATATATATATAAGCAAAATGTAGCGAAAAAAAGAAATTTATATAACGAAATGTAAGTTCTACAATTTGTATTTTTTTCAACTATAAGTCCCTATAAGATGAACGAAGGACATGTAGTTCATATAGATTCCGTTCTTAAATTCTTAGTATAGTCAATAAAAGCATTTTTCTTTTTTTTCAATAAGTCAATAGTAAAAACAGAAGACATGCTGTTATAAAAAAAACAAAACACATAATAATATGAGGCAAAAAGCGTAAAAAGTTCATTTAGCTGAATATAATATATAAAAACGTGTATCTGATATCAAAATAAATAATTTCTTTATTTTGATTTTTAAATCGTGTAACATATGAATATTCATACAATAACAGTATGGTGAAGCACTATAATATAAATATATATGGGGTATTTAGAATTTAAATTCATTTAGTAAATAATACAGCAAAATTGATGGACCATTATAAAAAATAATCATTTTTTATTAAAAATATTACACATCTTATTACGCTTATTTATATATTTGTTAGTTTAAAGTGGTTGATATTAAAAATTAGACCATACAACTAGTATAACTTAGTAGGAACCTTAATAGAAATCTTTTCAAGTACAGTAGCCCATTATCTTTTATATAATTGAGCCAAAATGTTTTAGTTTATAATAATACTGTTAGTTTGTAATTGTTTCTTTTTGAAAAATAAATATAACGTTAAAATTACGCGATATTTTCACTAGGTACGTAAGTAAATTAAACTGTTGTGTTCGTTCATGCTGTCAACAAGGCAAATTTTAAATGAATTATATATAATATATTCATTTAAAATTTGCTTCGATAGTTTTTTTAGCAGCTTCATGCATTTACCCATCAAATGTTTGCATAAATACAAGAAATGAGTGGTAAAAATTGAAGAATATGTTGTGTAGTATTCCAACAATTTAATAATATCGATAGCTATAAAACACATCACTATATTTAATAAGTTTGTAAGTGTTGTCAGCCAACATTTACTCCATTGTTACGACTACAGGCCCTGCTCACGCGCAACCCTCGTCCAAGATTACTTTGTAATGGGAGCCGCGATTAAAAAGCGTATTTTATACCACGCTGTCCATTGTATTCGCTCATTGTGCGCTAACAAGGATAAATCGATGTTATATCCTTTTTAAACGTTTCCAAACAATTTTATTTGCTACGATGATAAAAATGTATTGTACAGGCGAAACGAGGTATGAAGGTTTTGTATACATTTTGTGTTTTACACACAAAAATGACATGGTGAAAGTTACTTAGTAATATTTTCTTTTTACTTTTATTTTAATACAATCTCATATTATTTTTTCTTGAATAGTTAACACTTCATTTCATTACAGAAATAATTAAATAAAACACTTGGATATATCAAAGACATTTATTTTATAAAAATGCGCATTTATGTTGTTACAATATATCTTGTTCATTTGAAGCATACATTCACGAGACTTATGTATACCTAAAAGCTTTCATATTTAAGGTACGAATATCATTTAATTCATAAATAATTTTTCAAAGCTCACTGGTGTTGCCAAAGAACAAATTAATGCGATTATACTAAGTCAAATTGACTTAAAACAGCCTATGAAATAGTTCGTATCAAAAATGGTGAAAGACTAAGAGTGATAAAGAGTGACTTATAACGTAAGGGACTATTTACTTACGCTGCCCACATAAATTTAGTATTGTAGTGTTAAAAGTTGTAATTTGTTTATTAATTAAATATAAGGTGTTGTCAAAATATTACTAAAATATTTTGCATACGATCTTCATCATGTACGTCCCGTAAATTTAATTTAAATGGACAGCGATCATTAATTGTGAACTAAGGATGTGATTTATTATATGAAAATAATTTAAAATAAACCTACATGGGAACCCGTTACATGAATAAATACATAACTACATCATTACGCTATTTAATAATAAAACGTGTAAAACTAATAGTATCCTATTTTAAAGAGATATTGATAAAAGATCTTATATAAAATACCAATCTGATTAGTTGAAGCATGTATTTCTAACAAATGCATGTATTAGCTTTACAACTAAGAATACATAAACGTTACAAAATATTAAAATATTTACAAAATTATATTTTATCTATTTACATTTAATGGTGCGTCTAATATATTTCAGTATGAAACTAAAATTGACTATTTAATAAATTGTCTTGTACCAATCAAGGACTCAAACAAACTCGCTATAAAAACTGCCATTTTGAAATGTATTTATATTATAATTCTTACTCTCAAATACAAGCCTAAAGCAAATAAAGTGACAGCAAATATATGTGAAGTTAATCGATTCACGATGGCATTCACTTTTGTGTTAAGAACTTTGTGACTTAAAAGTTCCATTTTAAAATACAAAAAGCTATATACAAACTAACCTACGCTACAATACCCTCATAATAGTACCTATAATCTCTAAAAGGCACGTTTTGTACCTCTTGAAGCAGTGTTTGTGTGAAGTTGGTAAGTTATTAATTCGATTATAATTAAACATATTTATGGAGAATTAAGTTTTTTCATTCATTTCTCTTATAATGTTATTTTTCATCATAACCTACCTTATAATATGTTGATGAATCATAATCAAAAACGTCGTATTTAAACATCATTCATTCATACATAAACCTTACAATATCCATTTAATATTGTAAATCGTTTTAATTATCTTTTGTTTGTTGTGTTATTTTGGCTCTTAATGTCATCAAAACGAACAGACGATAGAAATTTCCTCACCATATTAAAACTAATTAGACGCAATAAAGCTGATTACGCACTTAATAATAAACGATATAATTCGTCTTTTGGCAGTTTCAAATACTGGTCGCGCTCATCACAAAGACACAAGCTTAACTTTAATCACGTTATAAATAATAATCATTCAAATTTTGCTCGTTCAACGATTTTGAAATTCACACCCGATGTACAATTAGTGATGTTTTATATAACATTTTAGACAGCCGAATTTTTACCAATAATAGTGCCGCTGGTCGCGTAGACTCGACGTCCATCGAATTCAACTGAGGAATTCCTTTTTATAGCGTCCTCGCCAGTTTCTTTGAGGGGTTCCTTTTCGTCTCTGTGAATAGTAAAGGATGTTCAAATTTATATTCAGAGTGGATTAACTGATTTATTTACATATATACACTCACAGTCACCGATCTAAAACAACTAACGTTACTATTCGCAAAACGGCACTTTGATGCAAAATGCAAACAAAACTCGTCCAGCGAGCTAAATAATAAAAAAGCACTCAAATAAGCAGTTAGTTTTTTATATATGAAGCGCTTTTCAGACGCAGTGAAAATGTATATTTATAATATGTGGTATATCTTACACTGGAGTAGTTGGGATATAACTATAGTGACCAGGGTGGCAGCGTGGAGAATAAAATATGTTTGTTAGTTTTACGTGCACAATATTAATTAGTAGTAAATGTATTGAAAATACCATTTGATATGAATAATTGATATACAACATAAATATGACAATATATGATGAAACAAAATTAACAGACAATGAAATAGAGTACGATATCATGTAACATTATCGTAAGAGATGTTCCAGACACTACGACAATCATAGATACGTGGCGCCTGTTCACTTTAACTATTTCAATGAGACCATATTAAAATGCTCGCAGATTAATAAATTGCTATTCAAAACTATTCTAGGCCTTAAATATTAAAGTACTAATGCTCTATAGAACGTCCACAGCATATTTACAGGCTTAATGCTAGGCGTATTCGTGTTCAAAAATGTATGTACAATCGGCCGGCCCCAGCGAAAAGCATACTTTATTGCACATACGTTGATTCATTCAAACCATTTTCTTTGACGAATTTCTCATATTCTCCTCACAAGGGCCAAACCGTAGCGTCCGCACACACAAAGCATGCAGGAAATCGACTGCTGACTTTCTATAGGTCGTAACACGATTTTATCGGTTTTTGAGAAATGTAGCATATTTTTTATTGAAGCTACTAATCAGTCTTGTAAGTTTCTAAATAGTTATGATGATAATGATATAAAATAAAAAACAAATATATAGAAACTACGAGCTCTAAATAATATAAGTAAAAACGTTAACACGACACACATACAGAAAGTTCTATATTGTAATATTAGTTTAAAATTTTCTAATTTTTATAATAAGCACTAGAACTCTTAAAATATTAGTGAATTCTTTTATTAATATAATAATTAATCTAGTTACAAAATATCATTAGTGTAAAAATGTTCTTTAATTATTTGTCATTATTAAGCAAAAATAATATTGTTTTATCAAAAAATGACATTTTTGCACTAATGACATAATGTCATTTTTTTGTACCAAAGAGAGTACCGATTCTTTTTATCCATATTAAACCTTTGTTATAGCTAATCTAAATTCCTCAAAAACCGACAAATCGGTGCGGCCCGAAAGTGTAATGCTTACGTCGGCGTCGGGACGAGCTTGACGGGCGGCGGCAGGGGCGCGGGGGAGGGCGGGCGCTTCGCACTGCAATAAGGGAGCGGGAAGCGCCAACCGTACAGACTAGCGGGCAGAAACATCTCTCATCGACACTAACACAACCGAACGCCAATATGCCGATGATGTGCGAATGGATTCAATGACATAGGCTGTTTATTATGATAAGCTAAGTGTTTGTGTCTTAATGGACATTTAGTTGATAAAATTAGGAAAATTCATTTTGATTATTAAAAAAGCATTTTTTTTAATTGGAAATTTAATGTAAAAGTAAAATAAAATTTTAAATATTTTTGCAATATCTAATGTGTGTGTTTTAGAGCTAGCTTACCAGAAAGCTGCATTCGTAATGTATATTTTTTAAATATAACATAACTCGTGAAATATTGGTACTTAATAAAATAATTACCTTCCTAACTTGGCTTCATCATCACTGTGCTTCTTGACGCGCTTACCACATAAAGTGGCAATAACTCCTTGTCGCCTGAAGCACAGTAACAGTAGGTCTACAATAATCAGGCAGATTAGGACTCCAGCTAACGCCAATCCAATGATAGCACCGCTTGACAATAGCTGAGGTGGCGCAAATCCGGACCTTTCCACACCTGTTGAAATTAAAGAAGTTAATAGATATTCATATAAAGCTTGAACAAGAGCAGTAAATTTTGCTTTAATTCATTTAAGTGTAAAATTGAAATCAAATATATGTAATTATGAAAATATAAAATAACTTTCTATTCTATTTACTGCTCTTTGAACCGTTAGTTTTATGCATCATGATGAGACTGAAGAAGCTAAATAAATATGTTAAGTGAATTTGAAAGAGATTGTAACAAATGCATAGCAGGTGCTTGTGCTGTTAAAATAATACGAAATATTTGGCGTAATGCGATTCAAATATTAGAAACATTTATTACAATCAATTTTGGTGAATAAGGAGTGCTTTCAAAACAATAAATCGTGCACCCAATCACCAGAACAAATTTAACAAAGATTCGACACTAAATATATTTTTTGAAATATGAAAGCCCTCCATCTTAATGAAATGGGGTTTGAATGATAATGAAACGACAGATAATGCTGGCAGCGAAAGTAATGATGCATAAACAAGTCTTATAGATAACAATAAAAGTAAGAAAGAAAAGTTGTCAAGATGCAAACATTCCAAATAACTTGTACTTGACGCAACATAAATTTTCAAACCCCATGACAAATATTCTGAATCTATAAGCGATTGTCGAATATATATCTGAAAAGGTATGATAAAAGAAATACTATAAAATAAAATCCGATGGAATTCTAATAACCATCACCGTCGACAAAATTAAAAACTTCACAACTTGCCATAAAGTTAATTGTTACGTAACTTTTATTTGTAGTTTAAATTAAATAATTGTTGTCTTAAAAACATATGTAAAATATAATAAAATATTACATCCCAATTGAAACTACAAATAAAGTTCTACTTCAAAATAATTCGAATATCCGTAAACCTTTAAATATATTGCTAATGTACAATCAATGTTAAATGAATATACCAGCATCTGTCAACGTATTTGACAAACAAGAAATAACAAATATTACTTACTATTCATGCGCAGTTAAAATGAAAATTATTATTATCGCTACCACATACTAAAGTTTAAAAATGTCATCATCTACTATGACAAAGGAAAATTCTAAAACTTGAATCAAATCACAAAAATCCTAGCTATTTAGAATTTATCAAGGACCATGCTAATGGTTTTAGTTTAATTAATATTGGAAAGGTGTACATATATTGTCTAGTATCGAGAAGGACATGCAGTACAGTAATTAGTTCATTCCAAAGGAAATAATAGCAGGTATTAACTATGTAACATTATTATTATTGTAAAATATATTTACCCATAATTGGATCAGGGCGACACAAACACACTTTGCAAATCAACATTCAAAAGGGGTTAATGGATTTCTTGACAAGCATCTTGACAGCTTTCTTTTATTGCCAATTTAATAATTTTTGCTAATTTTTATTTTTTATTAACTAACATTTGACAACAACGTTAACATTAAAAGGATAAGAGACTAAAATGAATGAAGCTAAATTTATTATTTCCAATAAATTTAGTACAGTATCGACTGATTTATGAGTTTCACGAACTTGATCTAAATTAGCTCCATTCAATTTGAAGCCATTGAAATTACAGACGTGTTCATTTTTCGTAGTATTTATTTCACATTGGTCATTTTCTGTCCGATCTCACAATTCCAACTTGACACTTAGAACTTGTCTAACTACACTTAAGTCTATTTTTATAGCTCAGCAATTTTACATTAACCATCCCTCTCCGAGTTTAACTGCACTGGACGATTCTCTCATTACATCAAATTTATTACTAAAAGGAATAAAATAGTCATCAAAAATTCGTACACAATTCTTATTCTACATTGAGATTACTTATGTGTATCTCGAAACAAATTCATGTTTTATGGCAGTGTAAATTTATTTGCCAATTTTACTATCTACTGTCTAAATTATGTGATATTCTTAGTCTTTCATTACTTCTACACTAATGGGACAGTATAACATTTGATTTACCCACAAAGTAATTAGGATATTGTTATATTATTTTATGATGACTTTTTTATTTTGCAATGAATTATATCTATTTATACAACAACAAATTTTATCACATAAAATCCTAAATAACAGTCGTCTTTGGACTTATTTCATTTCAATAATTGAATAATTATTATACTAATATGATATATTTTATATAAAGTTATATATTATAAGTATTGTAATAAAGATGTCCATTTTAGTGTGAGCCCATTGGAAATTTCTTGGACTTCCACTTGGGTTACCTAAAAAATATTTACTTACATAAATATCTATAATATTTTAGGAGATGGGTATAAAACAAATATTGGTTAATATTATCTACAAATGATATTAAACTTAAAGATGTATAAGCAAAACGACTTACCATTAAAAGTAAAAGAACTCGAAGGTAAATGATAAAATCGTAACTAACGATGTCAATGAGTAGTAGGTATGTATGTAACGTTAAATCAAACGCATTACTGAAGACACATGCAATTAAGCAATGTTCAAGAAATACGAACGCTTATTCAATGTTTATTTTAAACAGTTCACTTATATCTGTTATGCCAACTACGTGTAAAAAAATAAAAACTGAAGTACACAAAACAAAACATTGTTGGCATTTCAGTTTTAGCCATCTACGTTATAAATTTCACACGAGTCAAATTCAGGGCAAGATTCCATAACTGTGTGTGATGCACTAAATGAACTAAATACAAAACCAATAAAGTAAATAAATCACAATAACTGGTTACTTCTTAAAATCTACAAATAAATTGTACTTTTACAAATAAAATTATAATAAAATATAAAAAAAATAGAAAGCACAGATTTCGTAAAACGAAATTAATGATATAGAAAAAAAACAACACAGACGACATAATAACAATGACAGTGAAATGAATAGATTAGACTAAAAATAAACTTAGCAGCTACAATAATACAAAGGTAATTAAAAATTAATGTAAACATATATAAATGGATGTGAATATTCACAATTTCAAAATGTCCTCGCATCATATCATGTTATCGTGTTTCGGTTTCGATAACAAGCATGAGAAATGAGACGTGAAAAAATATGGGCATGAATACTCTTTAATTATTAATATTGATTAAGTAACAGTAAACAGTAAACTCTTTATTATTTAAGTTACTTGAATTTTGATTTCTGTGTCAATGTCACAAAGCAGGAATAAGTACGAGATCGAGGTCAGACAGCAGAAATCAGCTTAGATTCATTGTATTCACATCCATTTACAATGTCAATATAAAAAAAAACCAAGCACTGATCTTTACAGATTAAACATAAATGAGCACAGAACCAAAATAGAAGGGACAATGTGACACGAATTTGAAACATGAGGGTCCGCGGTATACACATCATAGAAACCGGCGCGTATTTCATTATCTCTGTACTCACCGAGGGCTGTTTGTAAGTAAAGTTGAGCTGGGAGAGAATATCCTAGAACGTTGTGGGCTCGAACGTGTATTCTGTATCGAGTGTCAGGTTGAAGGCCTCGCACTTCGTAATTGATAGCTTCATAGGATTTCAGTTCCTCCGTAACGCAGTTTGATTCGCCTGATACACGCCATTCGCCGCTCACTTTTAATACCTGTGTTAAATGACAATCAATGCTTAATATTTTTTAACACGAAACACCCTGGTGGTGAAGTTGTGAACTATTTATAGCCGTTTCACTGGTAATATACAGGTGGTAACCTCGTCGTGGTCAAATACAGTAAAATAAAGAGAACAAATTATTAAGCTATTAGGATATCATTCAATTTCATTTAAGCTAAATTTATATGGAATGACAAATGATCATTTAATTTATAAATTATAAGGGTAAAGTTAAACGTCTTAGAAAAGACGATGACCAGCGTCACAACGCCCCAAAACGCGCAATACGATGCATGCACAGCCACATGGTGGAGACAGAGTAATTACGCTAGCCCTAACTCGGTAACAATGATGATTTTATTAAATAATACATTTTGATGACTGCATGCACTGATTGTGACTTTGAATTGTATAGAGATGTATTATCATATTTGTTACTTCAATGGTCTAGTTAGGCAAAGTAATAGTTGAGATCCGCTCAGCACGGTATTACTTTTGGATAGAAAGTATATAATTAAGAGTATAATAAATAAATATTAAAAATATAAAATAATATAAATAAATATTAAAAATATAAAATAATATAAATAAATATTAAAAATATAAAATAATATAAATAAATATTAAAAAATAGTAAAATTAATTAGTATATATTAATTGTTTATATATACAAATCTGACAGTTACACAAAAAGTAATCTAAGATGCTATAATTATACTTACTGGGCAGTAGCTGACTTCATACATGTCGATAGGTTCTCCATTATGCGCCGGTACTTTCCACTGTAGTTCATATCTATCCGCATATTTACCGTGTAACAAAGATTCTGAACTTATATCTTCCCTCCATTTTGGTTGTTCTGGTGGTGACCTAAATTAATACACATGTTGCAATTTAAATATCAAAAAAAAAACAATTTGCCGATTTTAACATTGGAATTTAAAATATATGATAATATTAATCAATAATTTCTATTTGTAGTGAAGTGTCAACCAATTCTGCTATTGTTTATTGTATTATGCTTATATATATATATATATATATATATATATATATATAAATATGTATGTATTAGCAATATATTTATAAGAATATAAAACAATATGATACTATTAAAATTAATGTTAACTAAACACTTTTTTATTCTAAAAAGCATAACGCCCTTGTAATGCAGTGCACGGCATCGAGGTTGGTTAGTTATGCGAGAAGAAGCACATATATAAAATAAATAAAAATTCTACCGCAAATATTTTACCTTCTTGGCATAATAACTGTCAACGGCGCACCCCAGGCTCCAGTACCGACTCTGTTAACAGCTGCAAATCTAAAGTCATAGGTGAACATTGGTTGCAAATTCTCGACAATGTATGGGGAATTGACGGACCAAGTTCTGTTCATTGCAAGATTCCAGTCGAAGTTACCATTCTCTTTATACTGTGCCGTATAAGCTTGTATGGGAGGTCCCATGTCCTCGCCTGGTCCAAATATATTGAACGATACCGACGTTGCTGTGATCGTTTCTTGTTGAACCTGAATGGAAATAGTAAAAATACAAATTTCGTAACAGCTTATTCAATCATAGTTAGAAAACATATATAGTTTAAGGTTATAGCTTATATAAAACAAATTTTAACTTCTCAAAACCTTTTTGGTAAGAAACTTATCTTTAAATTTTCTTTGCGAAAAAAGGTAATACTTTCTATTTTTTATATAATAATAGTTCACGTCACTTAACACTATGTTAAAAAAGATAATGCAAAATATGGAACTCAATTTTCTTGAAATTAAAATTTTTCGACATCGTTGTAAATTCAGGTCTTGACTTTTAATGTAATTCTTTACATACAGACCTAGCTCTGAAGAACGTATATATAATGCCACGTATTTAGTATCAAATTCATTCTATTCTCTTAATCAATTCTATAATTATACCTCAGAATTCCCGAGATTTAATTATCAAAGTATGATAGTGGTAATCAAGTTGCAGTTGTGAATAACGCCAATGTCTGCTGCTATTATTCTTATTTAATTGCATTTTTAAAATAATAACAAAACATATCTGTATATAAATAATATATTTGACTTTAAAGTTTTATAATATTTTTAACATAAATATCAAAGGTCACAGATTTTAAATATGTCAAAATAATATATTAGATGAACCTATATCTATTTAGTATTAATTAGCAGCATACCTGTGAAATAGGTCCCGGTGGGAATGCCTCACGTAATTGAATAATATGTTCCGCTTCACCGAGAGCGTTCGTAGCCAGACATTTGTAAATACCGTACAAGCTTCTATCTACCGGCGTAACTCTCACGTAGCTGATGGGTCCCGATCCATATATTTTAACGTGGGGAGATTCTACTAAATCGTACTCGTGAAACCTAGATATAATACATATTATATGTTAATACATGATTCCCTTTCTGTTAAATTGTAAAATATAATAAGAAAATTTAGAAGCATTTTTTAAAAGTACTTCATTTTATGTGTATACATAAGTTACAATAAGTATGTTTCAGTAATATTAAATTTCATTGCAAATTGATATTCGTGACCTAGACAAAGAGGCATCATACAAGGCAAGTTACATCTTTTTATATTTTAATTTCAGACTGAAAGAAGAAACGAAAACGAAAAAATAAAAAAATATTTGCGTAAAAGATATGTGAATATAGCGTATTATAAGCGACTTACTTCCATTTAATAGTAGCATTGGGTATACTTTCAGCGATACAGCTAAAGTTAACTGGTTGAGCGTTCCAGCTCCATACGGGCGTATCTAGCATGTGTTCGAACGAGGGTTTGAATTGGACAGTCAAATGGCCATTTTTTCTAGCTTCTCCACCTAAATACATTAAATTTAGATCAAATTTCTTTTACTAATTTAATCTCCTTTAGTGGCCATTTTTTTAAATACATTTCGCCTGGACAGACAGCTTATTTTTCTGGTTATGGATAATAATGAATTTATTTTTCTGGTTATGGATAATAATGAATTTACTTCTAAAATATAAATTAAATAATCGCCTATAGTTGAACATTCAAAAATTTTACCAGTGAATATAATATAATGAAAGCCATCAGTAGTAGTATAATAATTTCATTATAATATGTACAATTTAAACATACATACACATACATTTCAACTTTTCTTCAAATACACTAAATTAGTTAAAGTTTTATCTTCATTGAAATTTATACTATTTGTTCCTTTGTTCATCTATTAAAAATATAATATGTAATCAAGCTCTGATGAAAGAAAGACGGAGGACGAAATTATGACAGAATAAATTATAAAAGAATTAAGATAAAATTAATCATAACGAGAAATATTCTTTGTAAAATGTCGTTTGAATTAATTAAATGTACGTTATTAATATCAGTAGGTGGGAAAACATTAAATGAAATTTATTCATCTTTGTCAGATATTACTTTTTACCTTTATAATTTTATTGCACAGGCTTTTATTGTTGAATGAGAAATAGGTATTATTTTTATATACACAAGAAATTAAAATAATATTAATTTCATAAAAATAAATATTTAAATGAAAATTAAATATTTGTCTTTGGTCGTAATGGGAGATTTTTAGATGTTTTGTATTAATTATAATACTTAAATATTATTATAATCTACATAAATGAATAATTTAATATTGAGTTTCTGTACGTTTAGCTTTTATTTAAACTTCGTTGTTATTTTTTTATCGTACGATGAAAACTCGCTGTGGAATATACCTTCATTTTCCGCGACGCATTCATACAATCCATCATCGGTCCTGTTCAATTTCGATATTGTTATAACAGCGCTAGATTGCATTTGATCTCCAGTTTGACGACTGCTTGTTTCTATAGTGATTCTATTAAAAAAATTAAAAAATTAATATTATTCCTACATTTAAAATATATTTAACAGAAATTCAAAATATAATATTACCTTCCGTCATCGTTAGGGCCATTTAAGAAACGATCGCTATTACTAAGTTTCCTAAAGCTTATCTGTGGAGCTGGACGACCAGAGGCTTTGCATTCTAATCTCCCTTCGGTATTTTCGGCAGACGTCGTATTTAATAATTCAAATATTTTCGGTTTGACTAAAACTTCTACTTCTAGCTCGGTTTCGTTGTGGCCCGCTTGGTTCACAGCGCTGCATATATATTTGCCATAATCTCCGGCTTCAACTCTGTCGATTCTTAGTATACCTTCAATTTCGTTAACACTGAAGCGTGATGTTGTTGCTAGATTCTAAAAATTAAAATAATATGATAGAAGTCAGATTACCTAGAATAACAGTAATGTGGATGCTTAGTTGTGTACATAAAATGTATGTTTTATATTATAGAAGGATTTACCTCGCGAGTGGAAGCCTTTATCCAAGAGTACGTGGGAGGAGGTTGACCTCGGGCTTTACAGGTAATAGATGCGGATTCACCTTCCTTGATAACGACTTTCGGTTCACGTTCCTCCATTTCTGGTGCAGTGTAAACCTATAATATTTTATAAAATTATCTAATATTTGACAATCATTTTATATTTTTACAAAAAAAAATTAAATTTATAATTTAAGAAGCAAAAATGTACATTTCTAGAAAGAAAAACTAGATATTTTTTGTATATCAAATATTTTAATAAAATCTATATTTTTCGTAATGTTTACATATTATAAAAAACCTATTTTATATGGATTTTGGTATTCGAAAAATACATTTTTGGAAACCCGACGTTTTAAACATTTTACAAACAGTTGTCCGTGGTAGATGAAGGTGGAAGGCATTCGGTTGGTTGATATAAATATTTTGGCATTCGAAAATACATATTTTCGAATACCAAAATATATCCGATTAATCCGTTTAGAAAAGTTTCATTTAATATCAAAAATTTTATACCTGCAGCTTAATATTTTTCTCCGCTAGCTCTCCCGTTTGTATTACAACCGCTCGGCAAGTGTACGTTCCGTCATCACTTTCCTGTACATTTTTTATTAAAAGACCGTTTGCGTGTATTACATATCGATCCCCAGTTAATATCTGCAATTAAACATGTTATTACTACACTTTTTTTACATAGTATATATAAATATTTAGGATTCACATGAAAATCCTTACCGATGTTCCTTCTTTGAACCAATCTACTGATGGCGCAGGCTCAGCTGTTACCTCACACATAACTTTGAAATCTTTTCCCTTTGTAGCGTACTGATTTTCGTTTGCGTTTGTCCATGTAATAGCCACTAGAAATATAAACAAATATTATATTCAAAATATAGCATTTGAATTATAATTTTTTTATACTAATCTAGCGTTAACCAACTTTAACTGAGGTAAAAGTCGTAGGGTCTAATATGTTGGTCATCATTTCAATATATTACGCTTTTTGAGCTTAATTAAATGCTATAAATCCTATTTATATAATTCTACTTAGAATTGGAAACGAGTACAACAAACGAGTAATTAGCAGGATGCTTTCACAGAAATTCAGAAAAGGGATTAAAGTTTAATTCATTTACTTTGTAGCGAAAATCGTAATATGCAAACTCACCGAATGTGTCGAGAACAACGCTAGCGTTGAGAGGCATGTTTGTGTAGGTAGCTTCGCACGTGTATTTGCCCGCCATTGCGGTCGTGATGGACGATATGTAAAGCAATTGCTGTTGTTTTGCCGGCATCGGCTCTGTATAGATTTCGGGTCTAGTACCGGCACTGGTGGAATAATATGTTTATTAGTGGCATTCTGTCCAATACAATACAAAATCGGAGTTTCATTAAGCGTCACATTTTATCCTGCATATCAAACATTAAATATTGTGTGGCGGAGCTCAACGCCGCGTTTTATATTAGCAGAGTAGAGAAAACAATTATAATTTATATGTAATCATTCACTCAATTGGGAATTGTACCCACAAACATAACTTTTAAATTCATATATTGTTTCAGTTTATTTTCAAATATTATCAGGCCATACTATTATTATTTTTCTAACAAAATGCTAATATAAATCATATTTTCGTATATATTTGAAATTATTTAGTTTTTTAATTATTTATTACAAAAATGTTTCAATATTACACATGACTTCCTTTTTTTATGTTTTAAAACAATTTAATAACTTATTTCGAGATAGATTGTTATTAATCAAAGTGGAGTCCAAAATTTCATTGCATAGAATGTATCAAGGAGTGTTGTGAAACAAGTACCTATCGAAAACAAAACACTATACGTACGCAGCTTCATTAATAATGAGTCCTTTAGGGTCCCTCCACTGCGGCTGTGTAACAAGCGCTGGGTCCGGCGCGTCAGCTTGGCAGGTCAAAACCACTGACTTGCCCACTGCCACCGTTTGTTGCTTTTGCATAGGAAATATCCGTAGCGTTTGAGATGAACATCCTATAAAGAAAACATTTATTTTACTTAAAGCGTTTTATATAAATAGTGTTTATCAAGTCAACTATTACAGTTTCATAATTATATTTTTCTCTGTGGGTCGGGGTCCCTACGGGGTAGAATACAATTCCCCTTCACTGCTGGGGAGCGTCCCATAAGAGGCAGGTATCCCGGTAATTTGGTGGTAGGAGATCTTCCGAATGGCGACCAATATCATGACAAAAACGATCTGCCAAATATCTGACAATGTGTTCCGGCTCGATGGCATGTAAACCAACTTTCCCTATTTCCACCCATCCTTTCCCTCATCTCCTTTTACTTCCATCCCAAGGCCAGCAACGCATCTACAATTCTAATTTTGTAGATTTCACACGTACACATTATTAGAAGTGTAAAGGATTTAATTGTAGTAATTAAATTAAATAACCAAAATTATTTTAAACCAACAATACTTAGTATCCAAATATTTAAATTTCTTAACATTCTTACTAGAGATTAAAATAAATAGGCAATTACTTTGGGCGAGTTCGCTTTGTAAAATATTTGATTCTGTTAAAATAAAGTGGGGCAGCAGACGCGGACCGAACTCTTTAATTAAGTTTGCCGCAATTTATTCGGAGGCACGTGACGACGATTCTTATTTTGTATCCATTATTCTTACACATTGCTGACGAGTAAACCACAAAATTTGTTGATTATTCGCATTTCATCTTCAGAGTGATAAAATACGACATGATAATTGGCTTAGCAATGTACTTAGTTTATTACAATAATTTGAAAATGTTGTTTGACTATTGTATGTTATATATAAACTTACCTTTATTTTATAAAGAAAATATTTTGAACACAAAAAAGACATCACGTTACAAAGTGTAAAATTCTTGGAATTGAAAATGTTTATCTCATATTTCTCATGATTGTTGAATTGTAGTCATTGAGGATGGTTAAATGAAAGTATTGCATGCGCCTTTTTGTTGTGCTCTCATCGCGATTAGTTAATATTGCAAACAATCGTGATCATATTAAATTCAATACAAGTACAAAAAAAATCATACAAGTGTTGGCCCTTTTTTACATTTCTTGACTGAGTTACATCCCCTATTGTCATCTAGTTTTTAAAAAATATTTCCTAGAAGGTAAAATAGTACAATCCCGAATTTATCTAAATAGAAAAAAATATATTTATATTTTAACTTTAATTACACTTATCATTTGGATTTACTTACAGTTAGCTCTTTCTAAATACGACAGTAAAATAATTATGTTAAGTACTATGTAATATATGGAAATACAAACATACACACATAAAATAACTGTATTCAAAGTATTTACTGTGTTTATTCTTACTGTAAAAATATTTGAGTCAGAATCTTGTTTATGATTCATCGCAGATATCAATGCAGTTCACAAGTCGAGCCTCCTTTATTTTGTGTCTGAACTGAAAGCGCTTAAGGAGTTTCTGCTTATTAGGGAGTTTTCAAGCTACGTATCTCCTCATCTAACAATTTGAACGAGTATTGTAAGCTTGCTACATACTGTGTAACATGAATATAAACTATACTTCAATATGAGTTCTTGGCTATTCTCTAACTGCACGTATGGAGTTAACCTCAACAATTGTTCGGTTTTGCAAAACTTTAACTTTAACAGACAGGTAACATACACAGCTGGAAATTTTCAGTTATAATGTTGTTTAAACCACTACCTTGAGAGCAACATGCAATGTGTTATTATAAGAGGTAACCCTCTACCTGTATAATTTGATTTTTCAAAAGTTATTATTTATTAATACATTACACAACGTAGCAGGTTCTAATGTTTTTTTTGACGACATAGTAAGAGTTTACTTATATTTATATCGAATTTTAATGTCATACCGTTTACAAACTGTCAGACCAAACTAAATAGCTCAATAGGGAATATTAAATACGCTAAGAAAATATATTACATGAAAATTTGTGACACAACTGTACTATTCGAATAGTCGTGTCTAAAATGCGCCATGACAGCGTCTAACAATATTTTTCAACAAAAAAGGTTACATTTTAATAACGTGTTATAAAAGTACATTGCAAGGCATATTAGTAATGAAAATCATGTCCGATACACATCCGCACGACTTGCAATGTTATATTAGTATGAAGAACGGCTTTTATTCTAACACGATAACACGTCTGTCATACAACTCAAACATACAGCTGATACAGTCAGGCCTGTCAACTCGTCGCCTTTTATTTATTTTATTTCTGCAACCTGAGCCTTATTTCAAAGCAAATAATACGAAAAGGGAGAAATGTTATTGCCTACTGTACTCATTCTTTCTATGAAGGCAAGCACATGAATTTTTTGGCATTTTAGTTATGCAGTATGCGTACCGGGACCCTTTCTTATCCTCGAATTTTTCGTCCAGGCTGTGCGCTGCATTTCGTATAAAACGTATACTTTATGTACGAAAATATAGACTATGTCTGTCTCGTGATTTTTCATAACAAACGCTTATTTCTAAGGGTATCAAATTTATAAACTTGTACGTTATTAGTACAATAAATAAATAGAACATCTACTCTTTACATAGATAAACACATTTACACATTTTTAGGTTTATTCATGTTCAAGATATTCCAATAATTTAAACAGTCATTACTTTTATTTAATTTTTTTTAGCTTCACGCTTTTATCCCGCATAGCAGGGTAGACAGAAAGTACCTAGTGTCAACACACTCCGTACTTCACTTTCCACCGAATTCAAAACATTGCGTGTTGAGTGGTGGAACTCACCGCCGCTCTTTGTCTTAACCAGAGCAAGGCAGTGAACATAATTTAAATATAATCATTCCCCCGAGTGGGAATCGAACCCACTACCGATCGCGTTTACAGTCAGTCGCTGACACACTGCGCCACAACCGGCCTTGTTTTGTTATTAAAATATATCCATGAATAAATGTTTTAAATCTAAAATACAATAACTATGAACTAAAATGATGTATTGTTATAAAGCAAATCGTAAATATTTCTAGACGATATAATTGTAACGAAAATCGATGTTCATTACTATTGAATTCTTTTCAGGCACGAAACCAAAATTACACACAATGAAGGGGAGAACAGAAAGACAGTGGACAATTTTCGAAACGAGGGTAGACTAACAGGTACTTTGGCATTGCAAATATATTGTATTTTCATCCTTATTCTTGGATTGTTAAGATTTACAAAAGTGCATTTTAATGAAATTTTCGTGTACAATTGAAATAGGGACGGATAGATTAAAGGGTTTAGAGGAAATTTGTATGCTTCATAACGGAGCCGCCACTAGTGATCCCCGCGCGGTTTTGTATTACCAATTACGCTCATTCTAGATCCTAACAAGGCTTGTGAATCCATTAATAATAGTGACACACTGGCAAATAGGCGGTTTTGTTGGTGGTTGTAATTAATTCAAATTGTGTTAGCCGTTGTACTAAACTACTGCAGTTCGAACGCAAAATGAGTATTTTGATATTTTTTATCAAACACTTATTGTAATATTGATTTAGATGCTACATATAATAGTTTTACTTGTCGTCTCTTTACATATTGAAGTATGTGCCTATAATGTTGAGTGAACCAAATATATTAGTCATCCGCTAAACAAACCTTACCCAAATGTAAACCTCAATTTCGATAAAACGTCCAATTCACCTTTAACCTAACAACAATAAGCCAATAGCACACAGATGTAATGAACCTGAACAGTTTTAGGCCTACCCGAGACCTCTGCAAGTCCCAGTGGAAATTACTCATCCAAGCTAGGGGCAGCGGGTTTCAGTACAAGAATATCTTTAGAAAGTTTGAACATATATAAAAAGTGTGCATATGAAAGCAAATGAATAAAAAAATAATTTTATACAGTAGCTATGTTCAATATATTTAATAGTATCGATAATTGAAAATGAGTATTGAAGGGGCAAGCGTAAGGTGAACAAGAATGTTTTAAACGATCCATGTATATTGATATATTTTTGTGTTATATTTTTAGGTGTATTTAATTTGTTAAAGAAAGAAGAATAAACATCATACACAAAGTGATTTTATTTTTATTTATATATTATTAAATAAATTCGCACCATTTGGAAAAATTATTTACTATATGTTGGTCTAAGGTACACGAAGTCTGTAAGTTATTCAAAAATGTTTTCAATACGTATTCAATGTGTAAATATTTTAAAAATATTAAAATATTCTTTGAACTCATTAATTACTACATAAATTTAATAAAATAGTACGTGAATCTTTTCCCTTTTGGAAAGAAATTTTGCAATTTAGACACTGCATATAGGGTAGATAGGCATTGTGATTAATTACTTTGGCATTATTTCCCAATTAAGCCCACCTTCCCCTAACTCTGCGAAGCCTGAGGGTGCGGACCACGTCTTTGCAGATGAAAACAAGAAATCTGTTGTATTATCGCTTAAACTTGGATTAGGGCACAAAGGTGGAAAGCACGTAATCCGGAGTGAATGAATACGCCCATGTTACACTAATCTCGCTTTGTTTGTGAAGCTATATAGGCGACAGCTATACGCGTATGAACTACGACATTCTAAATACGTCATAAAATATATTTGAGTATTTCCCTCGAAATATGTTAATTTCAGATGCACATTAAATATTATAAAACATATATAAAGCCAGAATGCGTGATCCGTCAATAAAACTACAAGTAAACTACTGGGAATAATACTATTAAAATACAATATTAAGTAGACTTTTAATTTTTCTGTACAAAAAGTTAACTTTGAGATTTACACTTGTGAACTCGAAAGAGCAATTGTTGTTAATTGTTTGCGGGGGAGGTTGAAATCCCTTGTTCCTATGACTCATGGAGTTGAACATTTCATTTACAAATAAGAACTCTCTAACTGTACTCGTACAAGAATTTCAGAAAAACAACTACTAGTACTTTCCAAACAAGTATTTTGTCTAGAATTAATGTGTAGTATATACATTAATTGTAGACGAAATACTGTTTTTTATAGCAACATTAAACCACATAATATTAATCTTTACTGTAGGTGTTTCCATTAACGATACTATTATGTGTAATGAAAACCGCTTCAGCTGTAACAATAAATTTTCTCTTTCACGCTTTAACTACGAACGAACGTCCGAAATTCCCGCCTTCATTATCAGTTAAGCGAGGGTCCTTCGCAAAAAAACATTAAAAGCCCTATCTAAAAGCTGAGTACAGGGGCGTAACGAAGTGGAATCTTAAAACAATAGCTAAATACGAGGGTCAGCCTTTTCATAGCGTCCTCTACTTAAACTGAAGATCACTCAATATATGCTGAATCCAAAGAATTTTACGGCGTACATTTTAGACCGCTTTATTGCGTTTGAAATTTATATTGTCCCAGGGGTGCCATAAATTTTTGTTGAATTTCCCAGAAAACAATTCACCGTACACGCCTGTTATTGAACCCGTATGCAAACAAACTTAAGTAGGGTTGAGAACTTGAAAGAAAACATTCTTGCAAAATCTAAAAACACGTATCTAATCTTCGACTGACATTAATTAGTTTTGTTTGCCAATTGCCCATCCTTTAAAATCGAGAATAGGTAGCAAATTGATCCAATTTCACCCCTGTCTACTCCGGCAGACCATTAATTACTGGCTGATATGTACCTCCCGTGCTATACGTCTGTAAGCCTATTACTTCGTTTTAAGCCCATGAACAAACCAATATGATGAGCATGGTTTTTTGTAGTTTAAATTAAAAATATATATTAATAACTAATTTTAACGTAAATAGTAAAATATTAATTTATATTAAAATAAAACTTACGTTACATTCTAACATATAAATAAGACTAAACATAGTGTTGCGCAACGAAATGAAACGGAAATTGGATGATTTAATGTTTAAGACGATTTATATGATAACCTTATGAATAGTCACCTACGCACTTGTTACAGACAATTTCACACTTTGTAAATTAGGTAACTACTTTGTATACATGCAGCTATATTTTAAGTGTAGTGTAGTGTTATTGAATTTGAGTATAAAATATCGACATGATTGTTATAATAACGTGTGTTCAAATGACAACACGGAATTTTTTTACTTGACATGCTTAACATTATGAACTTTTATCGGAGTTTTGTTGTGCAATACTCGCAATAAGAGATAGACAGATAATACGCAAAAAATATATTATAAAATTGAAAATATTACATATTGAATGGTTATATAAAACATATTATGTAAACAACATTATATCTCTTCACGCCAAAAGCATTGTAATATTAGCATGGAGAATTTAACTTGTCTGAACAATCTCCTGTATACTAACAATTTACGGAAAATAACCTTTTATTCAAATTTTCATGTGGTTCTGCTGCGGACGACAACAAGATTCAAGCGTAAATGTCGAGAAATCGTAAGGAAATTTCATTGTCGTTGGTACCTGGTGTCGAAATATGAATATACAGATAAAAATCATATCTTTTAATAGTTTAAAATGCTAACAATTTTATTAATTGTAAATTTCATTTATTAAAAATACGATAAAAGGCTTTTTTGATTTTTATTGATATTAATTATTAGTTAAATTTATTTATATATGTATATATAAAATTATTTTTTATTTTTAATTAAGAAATATCATAATTCAATGACTCCGATGTCTTTAACCAGAACTTTATGTAATAATTATTAGAGTATTCGACAAGTACATAAAATATTCGAAAATTTTAATTTAAAGTTAAGAAAACTGAAATCCAACATATATAAACCAAGATAATTGTAAACCGGAATGCGCAATAATCACGTCGGCGTCAGCCATGATTTGTATTCCGCACCTCTGTCTATCTGTCTGGCCAGATTAATTATCGACGGCACCCCTCATGTTTGCAAATTAGACCCTTTGACTTGTTGACTGTATATCTTGGACATACAGCAATTACATTAAACTAACTTGGAATAAAAAATAATATATAACTTTATTTTATTTACAGTTAATTATATATCACTTAATAAGTATATAAGTTATGTGTAAAATTAAACTTAAAGAACGTTAGAAAGCAAAACCTTATATACCTACAAATAAACGAAACGCGTATGTATGTGAAATGTTGATATCGCTCCATACAGAAAGCCGATCACTCTTGCTACAATCACGCATTGTTTGCGAAATGTTTCAACAAGGGGATGCTACGTGACAGGAGACGCGATGAAATCATTAAAGCTATTCTTCAAAATATTAAGGAGATATATGTGTTTACTGATGTAATGTCGTTTCGCACAAAATTAGTTGAGATTATCTTGGATTTAACACGAATAAGCGTAAGCGTAATGTTAGCAGCCATTTTGTGTAAAACGCCCAAAAGGATCCTTGTTGTGGACGGTATTACAGCCATAATTTCACAGAGACATGTGACGGCAAACTCTCATGAGACTAAGCGCATGAAAACATCTCAACATGTCTAATTATACGTGAATATATTGCGAGGAACCCGCTTGTAATTTTAAACACGGAATTTCAAATCTCGAAAGGATCCCTATTCAGGTAAAATTACTTAATAAGTTACATATTTACGTATATGTACAAAGAAAAATAAAAGTCATAGGTACAAAAGGAAAAAACTTCCCGTACTCGAATATTAAAATATTGTTATTACAATTTTCTCATAACGATAAATATATGATGAAAATAAATATGAACCGTAAATTACACGTTCGTTGTAGCAAGATAACCTATTAAAATTATACAAAAATATTATTCAACAATAAACTTTATAATGAAATATTACAATTTTTTTTTGTATGAAAATATTGAATAGATTAAATTATTATTACTATTATCTTGCACTATCATCTTAAAAGTACAAAATTACTATATTAATATATATAATAAACTTTCACATAACTATAGCTATCTATACAAATTAATATAATATAATATAATATAAAATAATAATAATTGGAGTCTCTGTACATAATATTAAAATTATACTAAACCGCTTATACTAAATTGCATATACACTATAATATTTGTATCAATATATTATTTTCTACAATTTTTGTTTTCATGATTATCTCTTTGTCCCAGCTAATCTCTGGAACAGGTGAACCTATTTTGACGGTACTTTAGTAGCAGAGAACCGAAGTGGTAAAGAGTAATTACAGCTACCATTGTTTTAGAATTATTATTCTAAAACAATTCAGAGATGTTACGTTCACGCTAACGAAGTTGCGGCCACAGCTCGTAAACAATTAAGTAAAAAAACATAAGTTTATACGAAGTTTCACGGAAACATCTTTATTACAGTACTTCAAAACATCGGGGCGAATAAACTTTTATTATTCATTTATTATAGTAAAAATATCAAGAAGAAGTAACCTTATATCTTATAAGGTAATATACCGTATTTCATAAAAAAATATCAAAACTGATTAATAAACTTAGTCTGAATTGAAATAAGTAATTTTATACAGTAAATAAAAGATAAAACGATTGTAATTATCAGCAAAGATACTGTTTGCTGATCTTTATTTTTAATTTAAGAATTGAGAGGACTGACTCGCTTGAGGCACTCAACCTAATGCTCTAATGCGCTTCGTAACAGGAAAGTGGCGAACCTGAATAATTTTCCAATTATATTTCCCTTCCAATTTTCCAAGGTGTCGCTCGCGGCACTCGTCAAATGCAGCCCTGTACTTTTTATATGTAGGCATATCTGATGTTTGACCTAAGGACAAGGACTTAAAGCCTAAAATCCTATAGCTTTAGATGCCCCTAAGTAAAGGCAATCTTACCAAACAGGTACAATTTAATGGTTTTTAAAAGTATACGCAAGAATATTTCATCTGAAAAATGGCTATTAATTTTATTTGACAGGTTGCTTGTATTAATTATCTTGAAAATTGTTTTAAAACAACCTAAATTCAGTGATCCATTTAAGTTATATTATCTACATGCTTCTTATATAAAAATATTATACATTGCGGGATACGAACGCGCATGTCTTGGAAACCCTCCAAGCGCTCTAACTGCTAAGCCATGTGTTGCACGTTTGCTTCATATTTTTTCCTTATCATACATGCTAAATAACATTTCCAAAGATACTAAAATATTTCTTATGTGGTTCAATCTTTTATATAAGGAACATTTGCCATTTGAATTTTAGCAGGTATAAAGGCATGAAAAAAGGCACTTTACATGTAATGATAATAAAAAATTACTTAGTCGACTAAACATAGATTACTATTTTATTTTATTTTTCCCACTCTGTTGTTGTAAATCTAAAAATACTGAATCAATTCAGTATTTTTAGATTTACAACAACTATGTATAAACTAACTTTTTAATAAAAGTATTTACTTTCCCCTCGTCTGTATCACTTGAAGCGTAACGTTGGTCACATCTCACAGGCGACCCTCTAGAGCTTTATATTGCAAAGATTGTTTCTAAAATCAATCCTTTATAACGAATATTTGATATATGGTATCTGGTGCGATGGTATCTGAGTGCAAGCGCGATTGGTTGTGGATTCGATTACCACACGTGGTTTTGATTATATTTAAAAATATTTTTCATTTCTCAGCTCTGGTAGTACAAAGCACGGCATTGAGTTCGTCACTCGGCACGTCTTGAATTTTGGCGGAAAGCAGTCAACGGAGTGAAGTCTTGACACTAGATTGACTCTGACCCTACTATGCGTGATGAAGTGTGAAATTAAATTACAATTAAATGTAGTTGGTTGGTTTATTGTCTTTTTATACTTATTGAGATTGAACATAAATATTGTACAGCATTGACTGCGAAAGTTATGCTATTTTGTTTTGTAATCATTATTTCATTATAACAATGATCACTTTTAGTGAATTATAGAAAAAAGATATAAAGTAATAGCAAAATAATTTTACAGAAAGTGTGCTTTTAATTTAATTTTCCAAACGTGCCGATTTTTATTGACTATATTCAATGGCGTCTCATAAATGCAATAGACTGTAATGATAGTTAATAACAGTAATTTAATATTGAAAGGAAATTTGCTAGCTCACCCAAAATTAATGGTGGTGACAGATAATAGTATATAATCATGTTAGTCGAATTACGTAATGAGAGCATTATAGATGTTTGAGTTTATTATTTTTGAGAAGCGTCTCACTGTACCCATAATTCCTTCACATCATAACGTTTTCAAGTGGGTTAATGAAACAGAGGAGAAGGGAATATTCCCTTGACTCGTAAGTTCGTAAGAACAATCTATAGGATAAGAAAACATTTTTGAAAAAATGTATAAAAATTTGAACGCAGCGGGAGCAAATTTTTCTACGTTTTTTCAAAAATGTTTTCTAATCCTAAGTGTGAAATAACACTTCAAGAAATAATAAATAATCCATAGGATATATATATCATAGTATCCTGTTTTGAAAGAAACACGTAGAATATAATTAATCAGGGAATAATAAGTAATATAGAAAAAAAAAAACAATTTTCAAATGTACAAAAACGTCAACATAAATAATAATTATCTTTCTATTCTTAAGTAAAAACTTACCTCTAACAGTATTAAAATGATATTTAAGGTAAATCAACCTCAAATTAGGACAAAGGTAACATAATTATTCGAAATTCCTAATAACTAAATCATATTCTTCGAATATCGATTCATCACAATAATAAGTAAATTCAATCCGAGTCCGATCTGAAGGAGGATAAAAAGGCTCATTAGCAATTCCCGAACGTTCTTCCAAATGAATTCTAATGAAGTTAATCACGAGTGAGGGTAGTAAACCTCCCTTTTTTAATTTATTTGTGAGAGCCCCTCTAGCTACTCATTGATAGCTTTTATTGCCTTTGCAAGTGGGTCACAGGTTTTGTTTGTTAATTTAATTATTTAAATTTTTTTGAATTAATTACCTACATCATTGTTAAACGTAGAGAAAATATATCGTGTACCTACATATTCTGGTGATAGAGAAAATAAAGGGCAACGTTACGGCATTTTTCTTTCAAGTACTACACGTAAAGTAAATTTTGCGCAAAATATGTAATTACATTTGCTGCAATATTAATTTTATTTTAAATAATAAGAAATTAATACAAATGATGATCAGATCATCCATTGTAAAAGTAATTATTATTAACCACAATCAACACTACGGCGTTGTCGAGATAAAAGAAAGGAGATAAAAAACAATGTCAAAAAAATACACGTATACCGAGAAGACGGACCTTAACATTTTGGCTGCATTGAGGGTCACGTGCGAGATAATGAACTGACGCAGCGAGCACGTGACGACGTCTGGAAGCTTCATGAAATTGTTCTTAATGATACAGGACAGGTACGACAGTCTCGATTATAATGCCTACTTTAAATAATAATTTATTGTTTTTCCTGTACTAAAACGTTGAGATTTTTAATCATAGAATAGTTTTATTTGCCTAAAAGTCCCATTAAACTTAAAAAATTAAACTTGCGTATATTGTTTTACATGTGCACGTAAGTTGGCGATTTATGGGAATAAATCTTTTATTACTTAAATTTCATTTTAATCCAAAGAAAAAAATAACTATATATTTTATTACAATACTTAAATCACCTGAATAATATTTCAATAAAGTTCCATCAAAGTAACCTTATTTCTAGTTCTGATGTGAATAGATTCAGGAAATACAAAGCTACAGGTAGCAGACACAAAGCGATGGCTCGGGAGATTCTATATAAACCTACTATATACTTTTATTCTGTAGTTTTCTCTGACTGTCATGTTCACGAGATAAGAGCATAAAATATTATCTGATTCCGTTGTCATGACAATAGCAACCCTATTGGAGCTTCTTTTAACATATACTTATATAATTTTAATATAGTCAAACACGTTCGACTCGTCCCTTGGTCTAGTAAAAGTATAACAATAATCTTTTTATTATTATTATTATAACTATACAAATATAATGAATCAAGACTAAATCCTTTGACATCGAGTAAATATGGCTTTCGAGTCTTATTAGTGTTATAATTGCAGAGTATTTGGTGTTTCTTACTGAAATACATATTTTTACAAAACTTATCATAGCGAGCTCAAATATTGAAATGAAATTATAACACACAATTAATTAATTAAAGTATATATATCATACAATTAATTAATTGAAGTATATATGTCTGATTTTCATATTTTTTATACCTAAATCAAAATTAGCCCACGCTTGTAAATTTTCATGAGAAATTATTTGTACGACGCACTACAACAAATAAATTATATTATCAAGTTACCAGAAAGTGACTCAGGTGGTCACTCTCGACTAATTTGTCACTTTAGGCAGGATACCCTTAAGATCTAGTTTGCTCTAAATATTATTTGCATGATTTGGGTAGACAGATGTAAGTTTGAGATGGAGGGACACATATGTTATCCTTGACATATTGTATTAAATAAATTAAAAATGACAAAGAACCTAAGTGTCTCATTGCTTTCTAAGTTCCTTTATAACTGTTATTTACATGTTAACATGATAGTTATGCAAAAAGTAACAAACTATTTTTTTAGAATTTAATTCAAACTTCTTCTATAATTACCTATTTTCTTTGTTTTAATTAAATATCATAGTAAATAAGAAGTAACTCTATTTATAACTTACGCGGAGTGCGAACAAAAAGTTACTAGCCGTAGTACAACTCGCAAGCATTCCTGCGAGTTTTTGCTCGGTCGGAAATCCTAATCCCGCTGAAGTCTCACGGTTTGTGCCTGGTTCTCATCATTTTTTGTCTTAGCTTCCGTTCTTAGCACACCGTGTGCGTTCACTCGACTAGCACGTCATTTAACTGGCATAATACTGTCATATTGCGACTGATAAGGGAATTTATTTGTTACGGTTGGTTAACTTTAATATTGTGATAGGTTAAACGTTTGGGTAATACTGAATAATCAAGCTTCTTTCTTTATTATATATTTTAAGACTATTAGCGTCTTCGCTTTCTAATTTCAGGCTACTCTAAAATATTTTAGAATGAACACAGTTAATGTTAACAAAATGGATTTACGTTGATGAAATTATAACTTTCTATAATGTTATTTCATTTAGTTGTTGTTATAAATAAAATCATGCTAAATTTTTCCATTATAGTCCATCATTTTATATAAAATGGATAAAATTACTTTTTTTCACAAGACTTTAAATATCATAAGCATTTTATAACTTAAATTAATATAAAATTAAAAAAAAAATACTTAAATTATATTATTATACTTGCTATAATTATATTGCCTTGCTCTTATTTTAGTTACAAATTTAACAGAATTTAATCAAAACTCTTTGATACATTGAGTTGATAAATTTTTGCCATTTCTGTTCATAGTCGGTAGCGTTGCGTGAAATTAAATTGCGAAATGTAAACATTGTTAACTACGTCCGTCGCGTCGAACGAAACCTTGATAAATTGGAAGAACAGTTCCCAAAGCTGAAAGCTATTTCGAAGAAAAATCTACAAATTCGATTTAAATATTGAAACATGAAATTGGATAAGCTAATTAATACTGATGACAATTTGTAAATGATTAATGAGTCATGAAGGAAATCCAATACGAAAAATATTAAGTACTGAAGACCAAACCCTCAGTTTATATTTCCAGAGAAAATTTATAAATAAATATAAATAGTCTCCTGAGTGATATCTACGACATTTGTATCCCATAATTGATTTTGTTAAGTAACAATAATGATTGTAATGTTAAAGTAACCTGTTCTATTTTAAGCTTTTCAATCCAAGTAATTCATTGTAATTCTAAACTAAAACAACAGATAGATAAGTTTACCTAATCTCCCAGTGTAAGTCTACACTCAAAGTGTTTACGGACTTTATTTAAGCTTTTATTTTAGCCCCGATTTTATGAGTAATTGAGAAGTTTTGTTCGATATCAAATTGTAAGTTTACTTTGTTTACTTGCCAAGATCAAATTGAGATGCTTAAAAGGTTACCTGAAAACAAAAATAAAACATTAGTGTCGAATATCACTAAGAAATCGTGATTGAACAAAATATATACTAAGTATAAAGAAGTATTAACACATCAAACTGTATATAAATATTTGACATAAGTATATGTTTGTTTATAAAATGTATTATTACAATTAAGCATATAAAATATATAGATTATAAAATTAGAAATTGCACACAATTTCCACTACACACATGCAAGACTAAATAAGCAATAATGCTATAAAATAGAGAGTAAGTAAACAGGTATGACTTAAGATAATTTACTTTCCATTTAAACAAATAGCCACTTTAACAAAATTATCGGTAAAAGCTCTAGCTGTAACTTGCAAGTGAAAATCCATATATTATTAGTAATAAAACTGAAGCCGTTATATGTATGTAAATCATAGCTTAAGTCAAATTACACAACTGTACACCAGACTATTATTCGTACACAACATGCAAATTGACAAGCAAACAAGAGATCTGGGAAGACAAAGTGCCGACCGTGTTTGTGAGTAATGCGATGCTTCCAGCATTGCTAACGGTCACATACGTCTTAAACCTGACTTATAAGTTCAACTATTTATCATATAGGAATGGTGTATCATTTTATATGGTCCTTTTTGTTATATATTATTGTCTTTATTTCAAATATGGTTATAAAATATCTTTATAATAACTAAATTTTTGCATACTCATGACATGTTTGACTAAGAGATAAAAACAGTCAAGAAATACATAGTTGTTTTCATAACTATATAATAAAATGTAAAGGAAAAACTTATGAACTCAATTTTGTGAAAGTTTTAGTTTGGTTTATATCATAAGAACAGGTAAAGAAAAATTATAGATTTTAATAATGCAATACAAATACTTCACTTAAATTATTATAAAAAAAGTAACAAATAAGATGTGTGCAATGCCATTGCACACATCATATTTGTTACTTTACATTACATTTATCATATTTGTTACTTTACGTTACTTTACTTTACATTACATGTTGCTGAGATAACGCGTAGTTTACGCGTCAACGGATCCACAAGTCATTTATAAAGTACAAAAAAATCTAGTAATAACTTGAGAAGTAATCTAGTATCAATAAGTACTGAGGTTTTATTATTTGATTTTTTTTGTTTACTAGATAATTGATATCCTATTTATGGTCATAGTGTAAGTATTAGTTAAGATTACTTAGGTAATAGTACATATAGTGATTAAAATCAAAAATATGAAAGCAAACTTGTATAGCTTATATTAAATTTAACTAGTTTGTATAAAATTATGTACTTAAACACGTCAAGAATGACAAATGGGGGGTCTAAAGCTAGCAGACGAGGGTAATTCAACACGCAGAAATATCTAACAAGACCATATTAAATTACAGGCGTTTCGCTGTACATCTCGTCAGGTGCATCTAAGAATACCTAGGATTAGATTAAATACTTAAGTAAATTAAGATTAATGTGTGTTTGTGCCTAATTATTTTTTTTATCATACTTATACTTAACTTTAACCTTATAGGTATATTTATTGTAAAGTAAATAAGAATAATAGCTATTTTTTGTTATTTTTAAAATGACTACTGGTATATGTGTCAATACGACACGATGTGGCAATCTGTTTCATTAAACCACAAGAAATGCTAATAAAAATACTATAAATAAATTATATTCATACACAATAAATGTCTAAGAATCAACGTTAAATATTACCAAATTTATTATATAAGTAAGATGAACCTCATTATATTAAGTGAAACAGGTTAATAAATATTTGAAATTATAAAAGCTTTATACAGGTAACTCACTATACAGGCATATGTACTTACTTTTTTCTTTTTCAGGTGCAAAAGAAAATTTGTGTGCTTTAAAACATGAGTTCTTCTTTACATTTTGATTTAAGGTAAGGTATACACTTGCATTTTACAGAAGTTGAAATAAATGCAGTTGTGTTTTTAATTTTTATGAAATTTAGCTTTAGGCGGGATTTGCTTTTCAAAGTAACGTTGATATTAAATGGTAATAATGTAAGCAATTTTATTTTAAACAATATAATAATTTATTTCATTTCATGTTATATTTATTTACAATAACATGACAATATGTTAATTAAACTAATAAAACGTTTATATTAAAATAAACTCAAGTGTATTTAAATTGTGGACCTTTATTGGAAGCAAAGGTGAGTTGTTTTTTTTATAATTTTGTAGACGATGGGCTTTGAGGCGTTTGGCTTTGAGGCTGGTTGTGGAGTAGTGTGACAGCGTCGGACAGTAAAAGCGATCGATTGTGTGTTGGATCTCCACTTGGGGGAGTGATTATATTTAAATTATTTTCAATTCCTCGCTCTGGTAAGACAAAGTGCGGCGTTGAGTTGCACCACTCAATACGCAATGTCTCGAATTCGGTGAAGTGAAGTACGGAGTGTGTTGACACTAGGTACTTTCTGTCTACCCGCATAGCAATGTGGGATAAAAGCGTGAAGCTAATAAAAACTTGAAAAAATAATAATACTTAAAATGATGCAGTTAAATATTTTACAATTATACAGTTGATTTCTTTTGTAATGAATATAAGCGAAATCATTTATCCTAATACATATGAGTATAATAGTAGTAATATTGTATTATTGTATTGTAGCTTACATATTACCTAAGAACTTACATAATATTTACATCAAGGCAGTAAAGAGTATTTAGAGTAAGCTTCACGTAAAATGTAAGTTACAAAGCGGTACCTGAGGGCAAGAACAATATTCTATTAAATGCATCAAGCAAATATAAGCTGGAGGGAAACATTAAGCAATCAGGAATACTGTATACCCCATTTATTACGTACACCCGCAAAGATGAGCATTTGAAGAACCCCTTTGTTTGTTTGAGATTGGTACCATCATGTAAGGTTTAATTAATGCATATTAATGATATTTTAAGTGGCGAATGGAACTCATTGAACATGACTATGCTGGAAAAGCATGAAGCTTCTTTGTTAAAAACAATATATTTAAATAAAAATAAAGAAAAAGGAAATAATATAAAATATTTTGAAATAGGTCTAAAAATAAATAATTTATCAATTTAGTAAGTATTTAGTTAAAACCGTTTTAAAAAATTGACAGATTTTCTTTGAAGTTAGCATATTAACAGTACAAATATAACAGTGCTACAATATCGTGTGAAAATTCTGCTCTACATGTCAACCTCCACCATATCCATAATAATGAAATCTGAAATTTTATGACTTTAAATAGTTATGTATGTTTATTAACATGTTTATATATAATTAAAGAATTATTTGAATATCTGGCCAATATTTAAAACTGTAGGTACTATTTATATGTAAAACTGTAGGTATAATACAAGGAATATGTTGTAGATTTGATTAACTAACGAAGAAAAAGTTCAGAAAATAATGGAGTGTTTCTTTAGGTTGCATCTGTCTATTTTATAAAATGAGAGGAAATTGAAGAAAATATAAATATATGTATTTAATCTAACTAGTACTAACAGACCCCTCACAAAAGGATCTCGTAAATACGTTAGTCATATGGAGGTTATCATAAGCTTAAATCGATATTCGATTACACGAATGAATAAACAAAATAAATTATAATTTTTCCCCATTCATCCCTATTGCAAGTTCTAAGTGAATAAGTAAGTTTATTTCTGTAGATGTCAGGCACAAAATGTTATATTGCTTTTAGTATTTTATTTTTTAGTTTCACTTAAATTAAGATAACCTAGTGCCAAAACATTTCCGTTTAAGCCTTGCTTTTTGGGAACCAAATCCAAAGCAATTAAATTAAAACAACTGAGAAATATAAACATTTTGTTTTCATATAATCTCTCTCTTTGGAACAAATTTTAAATTGAGGACCTTTAACACCCATTTAATATTTAATGAAAATGAACAGTACCAAAATAAAAATCCCTGTTCTGTAAAAAATGATAAATTTCGTTAGAGATCGCAGTATTTCTGCGTTAATGCGACAAAATCCGGGCTGCTATCAGCAAAAGGATAAAACCTATTAACTGAGTGAGCACGTCTAGCGAAATAAATTCTAATAAAGTTAATTAAGCCGTGGGATGACATTATCTTTTTTAATATTTCACCTCCAAAAACAAGGACCAGGTTTTTAATGGATCGACAAAAGGTTTTAATGATAGCGTGGGGATAAAAAGGACATATAATTTTTACTTAAATTATAACAAGACAGCAAACGTAAAGCCTACAATTAAAAAATATCAGGCACATGTTTAAGTTATCACAACAAAGCTAAATTAATTGTTTAATTTACTGCAACTCATACAATCAATATGTGCGGGGACGTAAAGTAGGACGACTTATATTTCTAAAGCTCCCAATATAAAAAAGCCGCCAAATAAGTTTCGCCGAAATTAGGCCCATATGCTTAAAGGAAAGAGACAGATTGTTCTTCAAACTAAATTTAGTTTGCTAGAAAGAGATAGTACAAATAATAAACATAGGGGGTAAGTTAATCCACCATTAATGATAACCTTTGCACCTGCGCGAAATACCCCGCAGAAAATATGAGCCCCAAAAACAAAACACAAGTTATTGGGGGAGGAAGTGATATTTGCTAACAGGTGAATATTTTTTGTCATGAAACTTGTGAATTATCTTCCAATACGTGTGGATATCATAAACACTTTTTAGTAAGACACATGTATTCAATAACAAGAAGTCCAAAGTTTTTTAAATAATATAATTTGTATTAAAGAATAGATAAAAACTATAATTACTAACTAACTGACTAAACATAATATATAAAGGGAAAACGACGTAATAAGGAAATGCTATTTTCATTGAACCTTACGTAACCCCTAAGTAATATTATCATTTAACCTAACAAGCGATATTGAATGATCAAACCGCAGGGACATCTCAGTTTACCGACGGATATAGCAAGTAGCCGACCTTCAACCTTACAACAAACAATACCTTCGTGAGTTAACTATTATTATAACAAATGAATCATTTAGCTAAAGTTAGATAAGTTATTGTTAGTATAATAATTGTTCTTAGTACAATATAGAGATACAATGAAGAGATAATTTAGTATATACAGTGCAAATCTTAGTTTACCAATATATTTCATATTATTATGTATATATATAAATATTGCGCCTCGACATTCGCTGGCAAAAAGTGAACAAGCTTGTTTATTTTTCAAAAACATCGGAATAACAATTCAACGAAGGAACGCAGCACGCAAATTTGCCAACGTATCACGCTTGACATGAATTGTATAGTAATATTTAAATGTACTAAATATATATTAATGTACATTTGTATATACTGTAATTTTATGTTATATTATTCATTACACATATCTAGAACTCGACCTTTTTAGGCTAGTTAGAATTTTAGGTCCCAGATTGAACAACATCAATATCAATAACATTTTCTACGTAAATATTTTTGTGATATCTGACAAAAAAAAGATTGTTCACTTCCTCTATTTCTTATAAAATATAGAAAACAAAGTCAAGTAAATTTACCATACAATTTACTTACTTACGCTATAATATAAAAGTTCTCTTTGGAAGAACAATGAAACGCACCGCTTTATCACTAAGAATAAAATCCTTTTTAATTAACTACGTTCCACTTTCCTGGGAAATTTTGTATTTTACGTATATTATATAAAGTGAACACTAGCTGCCAGGTATTGTAACAAATATTATCACTTTGTTTTCGCATTAACGATTTTTAAATTGGGCAATTATTCATAATTGATCAAATACTAATTTGCAATTCGATCAAAGAACTCTTCGTTAACTTAAGTATAAATAAATTTGGTAATGATTAAAAATATGTCTATATAGGGTATGAGAAGCGCCTTCTTTAATTCTTAGTAAGCCACAACTAAAGGTGAGTCCACAGGAAAAAATTGATATAAATTCTCGTAGTATAAAATTTCTGGTAATATACGATTTAAGTTTGCTAGTCTTCTAATAGTAATAATATTTCTTTATCATTTTCAAGCCTCAATTCATCTCTAGAGTGATAACGTAGCGATAATAACTACGTGTTGTTTTAATTTCGTATACAAAAACTTTCAAGTTATGCTTGCTTAGAACCCATTACACTTTTTGTGGGCTACATCAAGAACTTTATCTTCAATATGCCGTATATTCCTCGCAAGTCTAGTGTTTACTAGAAAAAAATGGTATGAGAACCTTGCAACATCTGTTGGAGAAATATTTTTTAAATTTTATTATATAATATAATTACAAAACAAATAAAGCTTAATAAATAGTGCCTTTTTCCACCAAAACCATGTCAACTTTATACGATGTCAAGTTACACCGAGCAAGCAGCTCTAGGGCCGTTAAAAATAATGTTCTGCATTTAACTTAAAAATGTTTCTCTTTTTACTGTGTTATGCTAGCCGTGCTATAGCGGGCGCCAGGTAGCGGTCCTCTATTGTTATTATTGTTTGAACTAGACTTTCTTTGCTAACTTGTCTAGTATGTACTTCACAGAACACACCGTTTATACACATTATATTACATTGCGCTTGCTCCAGTTATGAGTTAGAAAATCTTACCGCATGGTTAGCTGTTTTATTTACATAATATTATCGTTTTAGAAAAACATTATGAATATTACAAGTATTCTTGTTACATGATTAGATAGTTGGTTTTAAAAATAACGAATTGGAGAAAAAAATAACTAATTGGAAAAAAATACAAAAATCATGTGCCACGGCGCACGTGAAACAACGCCTGTAACGGCGATTGGTTGCGGGTTCAATTCTCACACAGGGAATGGGTGATATTTAAATTATTATCATTTTTTCGCTCTGATAGGTAAAGCGCGACGTTAAATTATTCGGCCACTTACCATGCAACATGGCTTATATCGGGGCGAATATACAATAGACAAACAGTGTATTGATACTAGTTTTACTCCGACTATTCTGCTATGCGGCAAAGTATTTTTAAATAGAAGAAAAAAATAATAAGGAATTAGAAAAATATACGATGATTTTGAGTTCGAATGCACTCCGGAGAATGGTTCTTATTAAAAATTATGTTCATAGGATTAGTTTGTTTAACTGCTCCGACACAATATACAGTACATCAAAATAAAGAATAAGTATAAAAATAAGCGACCGATCATTAAAATTACAGTATACTGCGAAATGCACACATTTTAAAATATGGATATAACATTCAAATTCAATCATTTCAAAAAATTCAATTTAAAATATGGATATAATATTTTATAGAAGAATTATATCTATTCTTCTATAAAATATTTATAGGCATATATAAAATAGTTACATAAATAAAAAGAAATAAATATATGAACAAAAATCTTTTTTTTTCAACATTTTGCAACAGTGATTGTTGTGTAATATACGTATTCTTTGTGATTTTTACTCTTTCTCAGCTATTATTGTAAAGATTTAATTTTCCAAAGCTTTTTAAAATTAATTACCAAATTATATTATTATAATTAACGTAATATTAATAAATAATATTTTATTTTGATGTCTTCAACATTTCACGGTAAATAAAAGTATGTATGTACCTATATGACATATAAATAAATTGATATGCTTGAGATTCTAAAATAAACACAATCGCAATAACAAATTAGCCAACAAGTTTACAGCTCATCCGTCTGTGTTTCATTAGGCGATGCGTCCCATCTAATCAGACTTAATCTAGTTAAAACTTTTCCAATAAGCCGCCCCTAACATTCCTCCGCAATCGTAAAACGAATGCCGAATGTCATAAGCATGGTTTGTATTTAACGTGGGGAGATTGAAGATTTCATCTTGCAATAAAACATTTGGAAAAAATTTGAAATTTGAATCTGGTATTTTAAGTTTATTTTTACATAGAATAAACAATACATATTTTAGCACATTGCCTGTGAAGATACAAATCACAATATAATAATGCTATCAATTACATTACCAATCAAGTACATACAAAGGTTAATTAAAAATCAAAATAATATAGCACATAGAAACGTAAGTCAGATAATTGTTGTTTACTGTAATTCGACAATATTTGTATATTTTGAACGTTTCAGCTTTTAAGCTTTTATTGTTCTCGTTTCTTCAATAGCACAAATAGCATTCTGCTTTACACATCATTAAGCTAATGATAAAAATCGTTTCCGATAGTTTGCACAAACTCTCAGTTCTTTGACATTTTATTGAATTTGTGGAATAAATGACTTTAGTGAAGCTGTAGTGGCACAGTGAGAGATCGTCCGAATGTAAATGTGGTTGGCTGTGAGCTTGATTCCCATTCGAGATCATATTTGTATTTAAATTATTTTCATCTGTCAACTCCAATTTAATATAAAACACGATATTTAGTATCCCAACTTTATATACAATTCAATTCGGTCAGAAAGCGGCTTACGACAGCATTGCCTTGACAGTATAACTATGTTGATTAATTAACTATTTTTAATCTAACTGAGTCAACAACATAACATTTTTCAGTAAAAATCTGTAATCTTTTTAACTTTAATAATAACTAATCTAATGAATGAAGGTAGGGTTAATATTATAAAATTTCTAAATAAATATATTATAAAATTTCTAAATAAATATTATGTTATCAAAATGTATAAGTATTACATAAAGTATTTATAAAAAATATGGCTTTTGACAAACGATCTAATAGGCTTACAAATGCCATTCTTTATTTAAGCCAAAGGTCGTGCCCCCAAGTTCTCGAACAAGTAATCTTTCAATCTCTTAATGACAATCTGGAACTATGCTGCAATTATCGTGCCAATTCCCACCAACAGAGGGATTGTCAACGTTTAAAAGATTAACGCAGAAAATCTCGGCAATTATTATTTTTAAACCAATTGTGCTTCATTAAAATTAACATTATAACTGTATCACAAATATATGAGTACATTTTTTAGTTTCTTAAATTATAATAAGCCTTTATATTTTATTTTATCTATTCATATTTACAATCAATCAAGCTAAAGAATCTGTTCTGAAATATTTCGGTAAATTTAATCCAAATAAAAGTCTGAATGAACACTTGGTAATCAACACTTCTACGGTTTTGTATTGTACGGTAGTGCGTCAACTTCATGCTTCATTATATCACAAGCCATGTACAATACGAAACGTTAAATAGTACTATAATCTACACAAATAAATAAAATTATAATGTATGTTTGTAACATTAAAATAACCGCATGTTGCTATAATATTTTTTTACAATTATTGTGTCTGTCCATCTTCACGTCGTATCATGTATGTGCTATACATGATATAATAGGGGGATAACTTATGCTATCCAGAGATGTTAAATTTCACGCGGACAAAGTCGCGGGCACAGCTTGTGTTGTAATAAAATACCTTTGAATAAAATGTAAATTTGGTTTGAAACCCATCTGATATCATCATTTAAATTACTCCTACCCCAAGAATTAAGGTAATGGAATGAAAATGCTCAAAAATGTTATCCATTATCTGTACAGTAGATACATCAAGATAACAAATGCTACAATATTACTCTTGAGAATTATTTTCAGAACATAATTCTTTTGGATCGTTTATTTTATGCCCATTATATTTTGATATTTCCTCGTTGTGTTATTTTTCTCAGATAAGAAAAGTCATTATTTTAATTTAAGGTAACTTAATTATATATGTATACATTGTTATCGGAATTATGTAAATAGAAGTGAAAGGAAAAAAGACGTACGTATTGTATACTTATGCATGTGATAAGCAGATTATTTATTTTATATATAAGCTGTTAAAAACACTTTGAACTTTTTACAACAAGCAATGCAGTTCTAATGAGTAGAATTAGCGACATTTTACGCAATTGCGTTTTTTCAATATAATTTTTAAACAATTATTAGTGTTCCATGTGAGCATCAAAACATAAACTATTATTCCATTCATCAATAACCTAAAAACTATTTAACAGTATTTATTATTAAAAAAATAAAACAAAATTCATATTCATTTAATTTATACTTTTTTCGTATTAAATAACAAATATCAGCGGCGGCGCACTTTATCTTACCAGGGCAGAGAAATGGAAATAATTTAAATATATTCTTTTACACAAGTGATCGTCAAACCTCCGATAAGCAATGTACATTCAAATGTTGTATCACTGTACCATCAGGGTACAGTTACTGGGTTACGTCTTTAAAAAAAAGTTTTATTTATTCCCTAAGTAACTTTGTACTTGTAAACCAAACAAAAAATCCGATGCTGCTGTAAAAAATTTGTGCTAAAATAAAAATCTTATAAAATATGCATTCCAAACTCATCTTTGATAAACTTGCTTAAAAAATATAATCTCAAATACGTATCTTATGTGACGACTACGAATATTTTCACTTCATTAATTGCAATAATGCACACGGGCGATATTCGCTCGCTAAAGACATTATGGTAGTCATTTTACAAAAAGCTCCTTACAAAATCGGTCCGTTACGCCACAACAATTTGTGTAAGTCACTTCGCTGGGGAGAATAAGACATTAGATGTTTTTCGCCACCACTCGTCATCTTAAATGATGCGTATCAAGTAAAAATTATTATAGGCCCATTATTGAGACACAGTAGTGAAAATTACAAATCTTAATATATGTAACTTTAATGTCGTTTATATATAAGTAAAGATGCTTAAGTAAGCATTATTAGTTTATTAGAAATCTGCACTCACTTAGTAATGAAGTAAATTATTACGCAAACGTTTTAAATTAATCTAGTCTTTAAGAGATGTTTAATTAATACAAATAAACATATTACCATAAATATTTGTCAATTAAACATAAAAAATATTAAATTAGTCGTATTATTAAATCTATTATTCTGCATATTCTAAACAACAATGATTACTTTCAAATGATATCCTTTACCGAGTAGACCAGGATAGAATACAAATAGACCAGTATAACGCAATAGAGAGTAAACATAAGTATTTCCCTTTACTTACGTAGTAATCATAAAATAATTTCTATTGTTATCGGGAAGAGTAATGAACATATAAAACTACTTTCAAATGAACCGTTTTTATTTCATTATGTTAATTAACAAAAAGTCAACGGACGCATACAAGGCATGATAAACAAAGGGTGAAATTAAAATTAATATGAACAATATGAAAAGCTTTAATAAAGCAATTGAAACTTCCGGGAGCATGCTGCTGCGGACTTGACGTGAAGTGCACCCGCACGTGTTTGAAGAGCTACTAGACAACCATCCAGTAAAGATATATCCGTCACTACGCGCTATTAATATTATAATATCGCTTATGTTTTCTTTGGATAACATATGGAATATACGTGTGGTATTAAAATCAGAGTTAACTAAGACAATGTTTTCTAATAAAAATAAATATTATTATATGACAACATCTCCAAGAATTAAAATTCTTAAGCATCATAAAACAATATATTATTATAAAAAGAGTAAAACGTTTAGCTAATCTAAACTTAAAGTTAAATTCCCAATTATAAGAGTACATCTACGTAAGTATGCACGTACGCAATATTACACAGTGCAATGCGCTAGTCACCCCGTAAACTAAAAGCTGCTTATTTCCAGTATAGCCCAGTTTGACCCCTGATCTTTAAGAGATCAAAGCTATGTTTAATACCAATCTATATAAATAAATAAAATTGTAGAGTTTGTTTATAATATTAAAAAAAAACAGGTTACATATACCAAAATAACTTATTTTACAATTTTTGCCGTCTATCTGTTTGTAATAATCCCTAAATCGGCTCGACTTGTTGTTACTGGACTAACCACCGGCAAATCTTGATGTAATGAGGGATAACTTAAGCTACACTTAGTTTAGAATTATAAACACCCAGAAATAATCAATTCCACGCGGAAAAAGTAGCGGGTACACCAAGTAGGTACACAATAAATAAAGATAAAGATGTATTTTGCACTATAGTCTCTCTGCTGGAAAAACGCATGAAACATTTTTTTATAATGCAACAGTTGCTAACCAAAGTTGCGTGGGGTAAAATAGACAGAAATTGAAACAAAATATCTGAACATTAGGATTACTCGTAACCTACCTGCGAAAAAACATGTGTAAGAATAAATAAATGCAAATTAATCTTCAATTTCATAATAAGAAATTACAATAGTATTGTATAATATATACTGTAGTAGACGAAAGTTTTTAACACTTTTTTAAATTTCATTTTATTTATCATCATCTGTTATCAAACACATAAAATCCCTAACTTCTCCTATTTTTTCCATTTCTTTTACTAAGAACTTTTACTATGAAAAATATGTTATCGAACTTTTTCAGTGTAAATATTAAAATATCTAAATTATAAGCAAAATGAGCAAGTCAGACAGTCGGTAGTGAGTGCCTCGGAACTCAATTATCTATGCGTCGCTTAGGCGCCGTTGCTAATGATCGCCTCGCTCGCATAAACGTGAAGTTATTATTATGTATTCCAATTGAAACTGCAGCTTTAGGACGAATAAAAGTACAACGTTTTTATTCTTGTTTTGGTTTTGTAAAAGAAAAAGTAGACATTTGTAAGTTCATAATTAGTTACAAATATTGCAGCAAGATGTTATTTTAAGCTTACAATTGTAGTTTGAAAAAAATATATATTTATTACTAATAGTACATATCACAAAAAGTAAAATTGGATTTGTTTTACATTTAAGTATTTCTTTATTTTTTCTTCACGCTTTCCCTTGCGGGGTGGTAAGAGCAGGCGGAGCGCCAAGCGCTACGTACGCTGTATACCTGTTTTGCCTCATCCTCAGTCATCAACCTCTGCATACATCCCCTTGGGGGGTCCTCATCCTTTTTATGTGATCTTCCTCCAGAAATCCTTGACACTGCATTTTCGAAGGTGTCCCTGACCTCTCGTGCAGTAGAGATTCGATCTCTTCGTCGGATAGGCGGAGTAGGTTAAGCTCAACGAGGCGATACGCAGAATGGCTGGCGTAAGCGTGAATTTTAGTGAGAATGTAGAAGAACGTGCTCAGGTGGTTTGGGCACGTCGAGAGGATGAATGATAAAAGAATGGTATAAGCATGATATATATTTTTTTATTATTAAAATTATTATATTTTCTTACGTATACATGTTATGCGCTTTAGTTTATATAATGATCGTAAAATCCACTCAATTTCACATTATTCCACTACGGCAATAAGTGTTCGTCTTAATAAATATTTTCGAGCTTGGTATTTATAATGTGTAATGTAGTTATTTGTCAACCATTAAACCATTTCATCCGCTTAAATTCCTGACATAATAATACCAATGTTAAAGAATGAGAACAATAATATAAAAATATTTGTCATACGTCACGCAAAAAGATTCTCAGCAAAATTTGTTTATAAAGTATTTCTATTATTGAAAATAATTGAAACATCCTTATATTTTCCTTAGAAAAAATTATCATGAGAATAAGTTTATTTTACGAACTAATAGAAAGAAATCATATTAAAATAATGATACGCTTTATATTAAAATAATATTGTGTATGTATATACAGCACATAAATCTAAGTAAAAGAGAGCCGAACAATAACATCTTTCGCTTCATTTTTTTTATTTAATTTAGACCGTTTCCCTATAACACCTACATACATAATAGATCTGTTTGACTGTCATTAAATAATCTAAAATACGGTTAAATCCTGTTACTATCTAGAGCATTAAGGATTTCACGGTCTGATAATAGATTATTAGCATATCAAATAACTTCGAATGAGTATCGTCGTCGGTATTCAAGGACATTCACGTTTTAACATGTTATGTAACAGTTGATTTGATCCTCATACAAATTAAAATATCAATTGATATATATTTAAAAAATAAGAACATTCAGGTAAAATTTTAGCCCGTAAAAGTTGCGTTGTTAAGTAAACACATTTCAAATAGTCTAAGCATTATTTAAATAAAATTACAAAGCCTAGGATGAATAAAACAGAATAGCATTAACAGCGTTATAATAGAAGAAAGGAAGAAAAATTTTATTGTTAAGTACATTAAAACATTTTACATACACTCTTTGTGGTTATATTCGCCATTGTTCCATTTGGCCGGCTTACTCTTAATATAATTCCACGTATAGTAATAACAGTCCATTAGGAAGGAAAAATATTTTTCTGCAGTTTAATTTCGTTTTCCTTATAAAATATATCTCTATTATATTCAATTTATATAACAATAGAGAAAAGAGTAAGAAAATGCACATCCAATCCCATAAGATTTTGTGATATCATTTATTTGCATAAATTTCAAGACCGCCTAGCCAAATGGAGTGTTATTACCATCTGCGCGCATTCTAGGCACACTACTTTTGGGAATAATTAGAGAAATGAGGTTTAGGACACGCTGAATAATTTTGGCGTTATGCCATATTTACACAAGTCACTGGTTGTTCGCTTATTAAGGGGGTGGTAGAATAATACTTTTTTAAAGACCTGTAAGTAATCTCATTACAGATAGGCGCTACTAATAATCATATCTCAATCATGAACAAAATATCTTATTCAATTTTGTTCCTACTCACTTTTAGTAAATTCTTTAATGTAATGTGCCCCGCGACTCTAGAAATAACTTGATAATTGTAAAATAAAAATAGCTGAGTATTTTCTTTTTCGGTACATCAGTTATCTGTATATGTACATATACAAGTGAGTTGCGCATAAATGCCTGTAACTGTTACAGTGCTAATATATCTAATTTCACACTAATTTTCGATCTGACCAAATCTGACAGCGTACCCGACGAAGTCCATTAACGGCAAATCTAGGATTAGCGAGATTAATCGACAAACGACAGGTGACTGACAAGAGCGATGCTGCGGTCACACGACTTCATGTAACGTTAGCTAATCATTTACATCGTTTTGGCTAGAACGAAAGAGAAAGTACAGTATATAATTATCATTATAATTTTGTTAAAAAATTTATTATATATATTTCATTTTCTTTATCTATCTGCATTCAGCCACTTAACACATGTGTTATATATAGGTAAAAAAAAACGATTTAATAAGATACCTAATTCAAATTTTAAGAAATCATTATAGTTTTATCTATGGCTTTCCATTAACTAGTCAATATGTTTTATTGGTTTTTACTATATTTATCTGAAACAAATCTATATCTGAAAAGTAACTAAATTTTGTAATTGGAATATTCAAATTGTATTGCAAATTTTAAATAATCCTAAAAGCTAAAATTCTTACTTTTATAACTATACACAATTTTTATCAGTTTCTATTCTAAACGATATGCTATCACGAGGTGCAAAATATGTAATCCGTCACGCAGCCGCCACTGTGGTAAAATTTGAGAGAATGTAGCGAATTTGATAGATGATTCAATAAAATAGAAAACCTAAAAAACACTTAGAAAGTTAAATAGAGTTTCACCTATTAAAAATATATAGAAACATATTTATTTTTAGCCAAAATGAACTGAAATAATTATATTTTCACAAAAGTATTTTTTTAATAAAACAACTCATTTAGCTACGAATTTGCCGAATGGTTTAACTTTTGTTCCCGCATCCCTTACCATAATAATATTATCTCTGTACTTTAATGATGTAACCTGCCTTAAGCTCTATAGACGAAAACAATTTTCCCTGAAATATTCTGTGTTCGCTCGTTATCTCAAAGCCTTATTATAATTAATGCCGCAATGCACATCACATTTGTTCATGGCAGGTAGTCTTTGTCAAACAAGTCAAACGCTTTTTAGCTGTTTCAAAGGACAAGTACATAGAATACACTTTGTCAACAATAAACTTTATTACGCGTGCTTAGGATATTTTTCTTGCAAAGTCAAAACTTAAATTTAGTACATTTCACATCAACTTGTTTAATTCTGGCTAGTAAGTAATGGAAACAAGTTAATCTTGTTACCTGGAATTAAATTACTTTGAATTGGAAAGTTTAGAATTAGTCTTTATTTTCTTTACACATTTAATGTCTTTTCATTAAGTATAACTAAAAAATACATTAAATATTTATGTATGTTCGAGAAATATTTAATTAAGTATTTAATATGATTCTTTCTAAGTGAAACTATTTTAAACGGATTAATCGTGTATAATTTGGTATTCGAAGGCACATGCTTCAACACCTGACGTGCAAACACATTTGTCTCACATCAACGCATATATTTTCGAATACTAAAAAATATACGCGATTAATCTGATCAAAAGATACATTAAAAATGTGTAAATATCGCGAAAAACAAAGATACTAAAATTCTTCCTAAAAAAGATTGCAGGGAAAACGTCTATATACAGACTAGGAAGCCTAGTTCAAGGAAACTTAAAAACGAGTAAGAAATTTTATAAATATTGAGATTACTGTGGTATTACCCGTAAGTCATTGTTTGTTTCGTCATTTTATTCTTTCATGGGGAACATTTAAGAAAGAAATAAATCATTTTGCGTTGTCGCAGGAAACAATGTGGTTGACTTTGATCTTACTTTACGTTTATCAATCAAATCCTTGTGAAAGTACTTTATAGTTATGTTTTCCTTTTCTGTGGTTATATTAAAATAAACTGTTATGAATGTATGCACCTACAAATATAATACGTGCGTAAAATTAGAACCTAATCTATATATTTCAAAACATGGATTAATGAAGGTGATGTGTCAAATTTCTTTTAGACTCTTACAGTGCTATGAAGATAATAATTTAAACACAACATTGATATTAAAAAAATATTTTAATCTTTGAAATTCACACTCTTACATAAAATATTTAAAATTTCACTTTAGTTGTATTGTAATTCTGCTACTGCTCCAGTACTTAGGAATATGGCCCATATTCCCCTTTAAAAATTTTAACAACAAATTTTTAACTCAATTTTCTAAAAAGAATAATTTTGGGACATATCACATTCGTCGTTGCAGGTCCACTTTTGATAACAATAAAAACTACAGAAACGGGATCTCGCTACAGCGCGCTTTTAACTCAGCCAAATATACTTACGAAATGTGTTAAAAAGTAAATAGCAAGTTTAGCTAAACAAATATCAGCGGCGCGCACTGTGCGAACGTAAACATTAAGGGTTTCTCTAAACAGACGGTTACTCGCAGTTTTAATGACTACGTTTTTGAAACACTATATTATATATTTTTTTATTTCTGTATATTTTTTAGATTTCTGTTTTTATAATAATTATGAATCTCGTTAGTCCTTACTTGTAGGGATGTTTGAGCTACATACTGTTAGAAAATAAAAGTCCTGAAAATACTGTATGTTTTACTTAATTTAGCTTATTATATTTAGAAAGAATATGAGAATAAATATGAGAGAAAAATAGATAAAGCTTTTAAAAGCACCTTTAAAATAAATACATTAAATTCCCATTAAGCTTTCTGAATATTTTTCATTGAAAATTCAAAATCTTTCTAATATTTCATTTCAACTGAGAGGAATTTCAATTTTAATCCGTACAATAATGGATAAAATGTAATCGCGTTAGACGTTCCACTTGACTCAGTTTATTCTCCCCATTTACTTATTTACGTAATTAAATTTTCAAATTGCTTATGTTCTGTAAACGTTTTTAAACCTCGTTAAGTGAGAATATAGGCTTTTTACTATATAGTCTAATATATAGAAAACATATGCGACCACTTTGTAACTAACCGTTTATTAGGGTTTTAAGGCACCTTGAACTATTTTAATTTAATAACTATTAGTATGCGTCTCTCGTTGGCGGTATCCAAAATGTTTAGATTGTTTTACTTTTTTATACTTTAAATATTTTCAATAAAAAATATATTATAGTAATATTTTATTGTTCTTAGTTATCGTATATAATTCTCATAACAAATAATTTAATATAATGGCAAACTTTTTTTAGTCTATTCTCTATTAGGGCCCTTAAAACGTTCGAAAACGGAAGTAAGCTCCTATATAAAAGTCGAAATTCCAAATCACAATATATCAGAAACCACTCAATTTCGAGTTCTAATAAAAACCGGATATTCCCGGATGTTGGGGATAAAACCGTAAGCCGTCTGGTGCTTGACAAAATATCATGTCAAACATCGACCAATTTTACACGTAGAGGTTGTGCTTGAACTTTTTGTACTGTCATCATTTTAACTACCTAATTTAGATAGAGTTGTGATTATAACCTTCAGTAGATTTTAATTTATACTTTAAAAGTAATTTATAATTTTTACAATCTAATTAAGAAACATTATTAATTTTGTCATTTCGAAATTAACGTTTTATTACTTTTCTATATAAATAAATTTTTAAGTAAATGAAATATGATAGTTCTTTGTAAGTAGACAGGAAGTCAGTAAAACTACAACTAAAACTATTACCATTGAAAAGTGTCCAATATCCACATTTTTGTGGCAAACAACCGCGACGAAACCAAATGCTCCGCACTAATCCGCACAATAGCGTAGCGATGTCTCCAAGTAAACAACAAGCAACCCCCATAGAAAACAAATTGACATTTCAATGGTACCCGCCCAGGGCCAAGCATTTGCAATTCAAAGAACCACTTCAATATCATGCCAACGTATGGAAATAAGTGAGTTTTGAAAAGGATCTGATTTCCGAACAGATACGCCTCGAAGCCGTGTATTTCAATAAAGATACGCCTACGGTAAATGCCTATATGTGAATTGGGCTATGACAGACTTATAGCCTTTTATGATAGGTGCCTCAATTTATAGCGTACATTATTTTATTTAGGTATATAAAATAATCACAAAATTATGAACTATAAAAAAAGTAATTCACAATATTATTCTGCATATTAATTTACAACACATAACAATCTGTTGATTAAATGTAATCTGGATTAGTAAAAATCTGATCCGGTCCTGGATCTATAATTCTAAAGGAATCTGTAATTTTTATTAGTTTAGGTTTTTTTAATAATATTAAGGAAAATTTATTTTTTATTAAATATCTTTTAAAATATATCTCTCAATTAAACGTCGCTAAAAATCAATGTTCCAAATGAACATTGATTTGAATTACAGGACCAATACATATAGAATCCAGATCGCTGAAAACCTGAACAAATCAGTTATTCATACGCTCTTCCAAATATAGTACGAGTTTGAATACAGATTCACTAGTTAGGCAACCAATCCAATCGAATTGTAAAAAGCAAACAATTTTAGATCGAAGTTCGACTGTTTTTTGTTAGTGTTATTTTTAAACCGAATTCAGAATAGGTGGAACAATCGTTTTGAAAAACAAACACTATTTTAAATATTCTGAGCATCAAATTGCAATCCGATTGTAATTTTTATTGTGTGAAATATAAACGTTTCAATTAAATGTGATACTAAAGTAATACCTATAATTATATGATAGGTAGAAATTGTAAAATAATTTACTAAAATTCTGCTGTTTTATATTGTTACAGCATCATTAAATATGTTATTTACTGTTTATTGAAGTTACTGTTTAAATGTAATGTTCTTTATCTATTGTATTAGTTACTTCGTCTAGGTTAGTACAGAGAGAGAGTAGTTTCAAATAATGTAAAAGTTGCTCTATTGTCTCTTAAAATATGTCCTATAAATTTTATCTGCTTAAAGATCACTAAATTAAAAGTGATCATCAGTCAATCAGCCGTCTGCAATTATTCTATTAATTGTTTATTACATTTTATATACCAAATAACAACATCAAATTCTCCAGTAAAAGTAAGTAATGAGTAAATTCCTAAACGAATTCCTAGACGACAATAAAAGCTAAGCAGGATATAAATATTCATTACGATATGAATGTTAAATATGAATAAAAAGATTTACAGGCATAATGTAACAGCTATTTTGAATACAAATTAAAGATATAATTTAACATATATATTTACAATTTACAATTTTACAGAAAAATTATATTATAACAATTTCTTCGCTATTTCCTAAGCAAAGGTAGTGTTCAGATTACCCAGAGACATTAGACGTGACCCTCTTAAAACAATGTACATTTTACAGTGTGCCTATATATGCCATTATTCCCGTAGGCGTATATACGACTCGCAAAGTGCATTAACAAGAGAGCTCTAGCCCTAATAAATGTAGCAAGCGCCCTGTGGCGTTGAGTACCCCATGACAAAGTTAGTTTCAAGACGTAAATTGTTATTTATTTCGTACAGTATATTATTTTACTTTTATGTATGTTCAGGAATATTCGGCAAAAATAAGCAGAATTTCAGACTGTTACTGTCGCTGTGTTTTGTATAATGTATACCACATTAAGAAATGATTAAAATTTTCTAGCAGAATTGTAGAAAGTTTCTTATTGAAGAAGTTTATGTAAATCTGATATATATATATATATATATATATATATATATATATATATATATATATATATATATATATATATATATATATATATATAAACAATAACTAATATAATCTATCTATAGTATTCTACCCATATAAATCTTATTAACTGAAATGAAATACACTCAAGTCGATGACAGCTCCAAGTATTCTCATGCGGTCTACATTTAAATGTCATCTTTCTTTCAAAGTTAATGTGAAAGTGTTGTATTGTAAGTACGACGTCATTTCCTTTGTTAAAATCCTCCATGACAAATGTATACTTTTAATCTTTTAGATGCATGAACTAAATTCGTCGCTGTCATTTTGTTTGTATGGATCATATGGATGTTTTTGTTATCTATTCTATGTTTTTTACAAAAGTTAAAGAAAATAAAAATAATGATGACCAAAAATCTTAAATTAATTTGTTAAACTGTAAAACGCCCGTCATAGGATACGCTTTTCAAGAATATTCAAATTATTGGCTTAATTTTTTAATCATTGTAGATTAAAAGAAAATAGTGTTGTTATGTTTTTTTTTTTAATATTTATGAATAAGAATTTAAAAAATAGATATGCCATCACTAGACATTTGTTTCGCATTACACAAGCACATGTAGTGTATAGTGATAATGGGGTCGCCATGTGCTGAAGAATATTTGTCCAAAATATGGACAGCTTTCGGATATAAAACAACTATAAAACCGAACATTTGTTGAGCTACTTAACATAGTTTTATTACGTGGCAATATTAAGTTATTATTTATTTGACTAATTTTCTTTTTTACAAATATTTTAATCAACGCTATAGCTCAGTAACAATGATTTTAGACTTTCACGTTCTACTTGTTAAATAAATGTTGTAATCAGATCTTTTCATGACTTCAAGGCTGAAGTTGTCTGCATATGTAGAAAATAATGTATACAGAAATTAGTCATATATATGACAATTAATTTTCCTCGCTTAACTTTATTTATAGATATTATAGTTTGCCCAAAAAGCTACTAGTACCTTTTTATATCTTATTTAAATAAAAAGTTTACCATTACGTTACTTTGTATGAAAATATTGCTATCAATAGCGATGCAGGCTTATTACCAGCCCATCACGGGTGATAGCCAATGAAGCGAATCGTTTATGTTAATTAACTCTTATAATAAAAGTTCAACCTATTGTCAAACGTTGCAGAGCTGTTATTTAGGGTAAATAATAACATGTTTTTAAACTTAACACTGGATTATGTTTATGAAAGATAGTTAAATTTATTAGAGGTTCTTATGATCAAAACAAGCGTCTATTGTTTTTTGCAAAAAACAGAAAATTTGATCTTTATATAATTAACATAGTTATTATAATAATCCATATCAAAATAATCTTTACGAGTGTTTTCCTATTAGGCTATTAAGTTCATTTATTTACATTGAAATTACAACTGTTTTGTTTCCCTATCTTCTTTGTATTCACAACAAATCTGTGTAGGAATCACATCTTATGGTGCACTTCCTATTATTATTTCAACTTCTCCATTCTTGCATAACACGTAACATGAATCGTAACATGTGCGTAACGAACATCCAAACAAAACGCTTTGTACTGAATGACGCAATCAAGTTTGAATTTTTAAAAATAGAACGTCTTTGTTCCTTCATTGAAAAATAAAATAACCAATATTTTTTTCATAGAGCAACGACAATAGAGCTATTGACACTCGCAAAACGTTTATGGCCAGCAAGCTTTAGGGATATCCAATAATTATTTATTGGCCGCCAGAAAGTAGGGCTTTGTTTAAAAGTTTTTTTTGGTTGTTCAAATTGACAGCTGACGTTAATAGTTCATTACTTTTAAATTCTGATTGCGTTATAATAGATTGAGAGTAAATTATATTATTATTCTAAGCTTGCAGCCTATTGTTAAACGAATATTTATGTAGAAATTTAATTTTAATTACTTCACGTCTGCGTCCACAACTCTCATGAGGAAATATTAATCAAACTGTATAAAGACTTAATTCCGTGCTGAAAAAGGTCAGTCATTATGGGCCACAATTTCCTGTGTTTACTCGCAACGACACATTTATTATGGGTTTTATTTACATTGGGGTACTGGGAGTGTCGTTAACGGTACTATGTCAAAAACTCGTGAAAAGTTTAAACTTTTTTGAAGGAGTTTTAACACATTTAAGCTTATTAAAAAAACACATATATGATTATAGATGTGGTCTAATTTAGATATTTATTTTTCTATATATGTAACGATGTACATTTATCTTATAATATACATACGTCTTGTATTCCTTCATCTCTTTTACATACCTGCAACAAAATTAATATAATTAATATTAGTATAACAAAATAGATACAAAAATTTCCACAAATAACGCGAACAAATTAAATTATATTTATAAAAATAGGGGAAGCTTGCTGCAAAAGAGATTTCGACTTCATATTATAGTCCCTTCTAGAGTACGGCCCAATACCGATTTGCCGAGTTTTATTGCGATCGACGAGCATCGATAAAACAGGCTTGCACGCCCCGTTCAATTACTTACAGTCAGAGACGTGAGGACGCTGCCTTATCTAAATTTCATCTAAAGAAGTCGAAACCCGCACTATAAGATAACATCTTTTATCCGCAGCTTCCACAACAATGCAATTCTATTTTATATCGACGCTTAAAACACGATAAGAATAAGAAGTTGTTGATTGCATCTATATTGTGTGAAATAGGAGTGTATGACAAAGAGATCAGTCGCAAATTCTCAACTTTGAAAGTATAACTACGTCTTAGGAAATATATAAACAAATTAAGTGCCAATTAAAATTATTATCTATAAAATCTTTTTAAAATTATTTTTTAAGGAATCTAAAAGGATATGTTTTTACAAAGGCCACAATAACTTATTTGATCAAAGCTAGTCAACAGGTATAAGAGTCGTATTTCAATTTTCCGCCTGATTTACTTCGGGATGACTTAGATAAGAACGCAAAGGGATGTTGACTATGATAAATGATTTGTGTACGTTACAATTCAGAAACGAAAAGAAATAGTTTAAAGTATGTAAATTGTAAACGTGATAGAACATGATGAACTAATGCGTAAAAATATATAGGAAATATTCAATAGATATATAATATGGGCTATAGCGGTGCAGTGAGACACCGTCTGATGTAAACGAGATTGGTTTTGGATTCGAATCTCTCTTCATTTAAGGAATAATTTACTTAAATTATTATCATTTTTCCACTCTGGTAGGGCAAAGCGCGGTGTAAAATTTTGCTATAAAGCACGCAATATTTCGACGTCGGGCAGACATATATCTCTTAGACTACCCTCATATGCCGAGTAAAGTTAGTTTAAAGCTGTTTTTTTATTATATATATATATATATATATATATATATATATATATATATATATATATATATATATATATATATATATATATATATATATATATATCTACCTGTATGGTCTAGACAAGTATTTATCAAATATGGAATATAATATTGTTAGTATGCATGTTAAGTATCGTCTAAAATAGATATATTTGAAAATTGTATGAAATAAGTGACATGGAAAAATTAAACACGGAAATTCGGGTAACAGGATCCAATTACGGGATCGTCATGTTGAAACATAACACTTTGTACTTAAGGCTTCAGTTAAAGTAGAGTAGATCATATATAGATATAAATACATACATACATACATACAAACAGCTTCACGCTTTATATCGTATATAAGTCAAAGACCATGTATCGTCAAGACACTCCGTAGATTGCTTTCCAAAATCGAGACATAGTGCGAGGCAAACTCAACGCCGCGCTTTGTTTATCTATTACGGGAGATTCTAGTGAGTGAGAGTATAATTATTTAAGTAAATATAAAATAAAAATCATCACGTTTATTCTCTGAAATAAATTAGGAAAAGAAAACCTGGAGTCACGATTCATTTTCACGATTTCATTTTCTACTTTCCGCCCGTAATTTTGACGTTTTCTGAACACAATGCAACAGTCTTATTAAAGAGGCAAAATCAAAACAATTTACGCAAAACGATTTTCCTAAATGCGGTTCTAACCACAACAATCGTATTTACTATCAGATGCTTCACTGTGTTAAGATGGTGTTAAGAACGATCCTTAAAAATAATAACTTATTATGATATTGATAGCCTAATATTAAAAGCCTGAAATGTTAAAACATTATTTATATAATATTATATAATATAATTAAAATGAAAAATTAACATTCTAAACACAATTAACATTGTAATTTAAAGCGGTTGAAAAGCAGACACTCGTTTGCTTTGTTTAAGAAACGAAAATTCTGTTACTTCTCTATAACGAACTTTACTGGTTAGACTGTAGCTCAAAGCGTTTTAGCAAACCACTCTAAATGTAATTTAGGAGTTCGTTTAAAAATAATTTAAAGCAATACCATCACAAAACAAAAATAATTCACAAATGCAAGTAATTGTACCAACTAGAATTGAAATAAAAATACTAAAAATGAAGTGATAAAAATGTTGTTGTTTCATTAAGTTTTATTTAAAGAAAAGAAAAATAAACCATTCATCCTAAATTGAAACCTCTAAAATAAATAAATTAAAAATCTATAATACTTATTAAGCAAGTTAACACATTTGTTAGTAATATCAACGCCCACAAACGTATCCATTAACACTACAATAAGTTTAGGATTTCGAGAAAATAATACCCTATTCAGGGAACTATCCCCGCATTCAAAGACATTTTAAAGCACGCTTCCATCCACGTCAAAATATATACGTTAACAAAAACTTTCAAAGTTAAATTAATAGTGGTTAAATGAAAAGCTGTCGTATTAAGGCTTATATTTCATTTAACTTGATATTTGACAAATTACAACCAATCAAAATCATGTAAATAACTAATTATAATCATTCTCTATTGTCAACACACTGTTATACATTCAAAAATAGATTTACTAACACACAAAGTTTTCTACACGTCTTAGCACCATGAAAAATTAAAATAAGTAGGTTATTTTTATATAATCAATACCATACAAGTTATTTTTAATTTGTAAAGCTAACAACATACCAAGTCCAGTGGACGAACAACCTAAGGAGGGAAGACCCCTACGACGGACGGAAGTCAAACTAAATCAACTCCAAACGCCTGAATTAATTCCTTAAGACTTTCACAGAGGAAAATAAGAATAGACGGCCAATCACTTTGCCCAGTGAGTCAGCTTTCACCTATTGTCGATGGACAAGTTGTACTCAAATTAATAGGTTTTTGGTGTGATTGAATCATGAAATAATTAGATTTAAATTAGATTAGATGAGATGGAAACTTTAATTACGTTTAGATTTTATAAACTAAGAAAGTGGCTTATTACTCAAATACTTTTTAATTAGAACAGTAAAAAGAAAATATTATTTATTTTTATTTCCTAAGAGATCTATTTACTTTTGATATTGGCAATTTATATCTTCTCATGTCTCGTCTATATCTTAGTATTTTTAAATATTATTTTTTTAATTTTTCTGTAAATACATATGGAAAGTGTTCCTTAAGTTCGCGTACAATATATACATGTAAAATAGAATACCTTAAAATTTCTTCCTCATAAAACATGCACGTCATAAAGCTGCCCTCACACTGTGCCAAATAAATTTTGATGTAGACGCACTTCATTTTGTCGGCTTAGGTACTGTTTTGTTGCTCCCGGGAAATAATAAGCGGGTTATAATATTTGCATATAGATCACAATGTCCCATCGTATGTCGACCCTCCTGCTTCAAAATTCACTCACACACTTTTTATGACGAGCGGTAAACACCGCGGAAAATACGCTAGAAAATCTTTGATAATTTATATATAACTACAAAATTAGTTTGACCCTTGTAAATGGAGGGACTAATGATTAATTTATTATATCAAGTGCGTAAATAAACAAGAACTTAGATAAGGGAGTAATGTCGTGCATCATTTGAAGCCGGTCGTAGCGCGTGACAGCGTCTGGCTGTAAACGCGATCGGTTTTGGGTCCCACTCGGGACAACGATTATATTTCAATTATTTTCACTTCCTCGCTCTGGTAAAGACAAAGTGCTTCGTTGAGTTCCACCACTCATCACCCAATGTCTCGAATTCGGTGGAAAGCAAAGTACGGAATGTCTTGACACTAAGTACTTTCTACCTTTCCTGCTATGCGGGATAAAAGCTTGAAGCTAAAAAAAATTAAAGCCTAAAGTCTCAACTATTTATAAAATTTGTACCCAAATAACGGCTTTAAAATTTGCTATTAAGGAAACAACCACTAGTATAAAAGTAATTGAATATATTTAATTTAAAATGGTAATAGATACACATTGATTAAACGTATGGTAAATTAATATTTGAAATATTAATTTACCAAAGAATGTTTGCAAAACTTGACAGCCTAAAATTAAAAGACATGGCATGGGTATTACAAATAAGCAAAACAAAAAGCTACGCCAAAATTTGCTTAAATAAAATCTAAATACAGGCACAAAAGAGAAATTTACACTTCCTATGCATCAGTATCTATTTGTTGGATCATCAAAATTCTGGCAATGTCACAAGGGTGGCTAGGGGGAACACCGGAAGACTTGTTATGGAAAGCCGTTTCGCATTCATCGCCAGTGCCATGCTCGTACCACCCATGATGCAGATGGATGTATAAAACATAAATTTATCTCCTTAATATTCAAGACTATTAAGTAAAAAAAACACAGTTTTTAACATTATTAACCAAATTCTAAGGAAATATTTGAACACTATAATAACATATACGTTATAAATAATCTATTACTTATTTAATTTAAATTTAATTAGAGCATATGCTCTTTTAGGGGTAAAACTAACGTTATATATGAAACGACAAAAACTGAATGTTTTAAACAGAATGAGCGATGTAAGCAAAATATCATTGAGAAAATAATGTGTTAATGTTTTGTATGACTATCTTGACTTCTTATAATAACAAATAATACAATTTATTCATCAATTACTCCTGTCAAAAATAATTATGTACACGATCAATCTAACACGACTGTAGATCAAAGGCAGAAGGCGATCGATTAAACTATTGTTTAGAAGTAATAGGATTCCGGAAATGCAATTTCCTATCGAACAAAGCCTTTATGACGTGTACTTACAGAAGTCAGAGTATTGTAATTGCTTAAACTGAAGTAAAGCTTGAATTAAATGAATAATACGTGAGGGAGAGAACAAATCTAATTTAAATAGTTTCGCTAAATTTTGTATTAAGTTCAAATTTAGGTAGCATATTTTTTGGGATCTGAGGTGTGGTATCTGTTAACGACACAGTGTGCAGGTCATTTATAAACATCACGTAAAAATTTTCAAACAAAATGTGAAATAAAAGAAATCTGTTATATTATTTTCTATTAACTAAATATGTTAAAAAAAATTCTTATATGAACATAGTTCAGATAAATTAATTCTCATATCATTTTAAAGTAATTTGCTGGACAATACAAACACATTACATTCGGATTACCTACTCATATCCAACTAAACAATGAGCTTTGACGGTACGTTTAATTGAGTTGCTTACAAATTCACCAACATAGGAAAATTTAAGCACATTGTTTAGATTAACGTCCATCGGACTTCTATGAATAACTGATGTTCTTCATAATGATATATGACCCTAATTTCAAATCCTAAAAGGAATTAAATTATTAGAAATATGTGCATTATTGATAAACTCGAACATCATCCGTAAAAGAAATTGTTTATAAACAATACTTGGGCCTTATCGCTTTATAATATCCATGACAATTATAAATATATATATATATATATATATATATATATATATATATATATATATATATATATATATATATATATATATATATATATATATATAAAGAAATGTGTGGTGAGGATGTGAATTGAAGTTAAACTTTTACAAACATAGTTTTATGGATATCAACGCTATAAAGGCTAACTTAATTCAATAAAATAATATTAAAAATCCACATTCATATATCTCGGAACGCTTGTGAATCGTAAAGAAACTTCCGTCTACCACTTTTATTTATCTAAGCCTGAAGATCAACCCCAAAAACTAATTTGAACGAAGCCCCTGTCCAATTAGTCTTCATTGTGGGGGCTATTTTTGGGCAGATAAGTCAATTTTGATTTCAAAGGATCTCGATCAATATCGTCAAGGACTTGAAAATAATAGCGTACTTGACCATAAAAATTAATTAATGGGATAAATTTACTAGTTAAAACCAGTTTTAATTTTAAAAAAGAGGATCTTATACAATTCGCAGAAAAAATAAGAACCTAATCTAAATGCTTTATATAAATAATTAGAATTCAAATCATGCTTTTTTTTTGTAGGAACCATAAAAAATATACAAACAGCCACTGTAGTGGAATCGTGATAATATTCGCAATTGTGTTTAACGATACCGATACGATAAAGTAGAATGATCGTCAATAGGAATGAAATTCTAGTAATCTAAGACTTTATTTAAATATCTTTCAATTTATGTGCAAATGCCAAAATGCTTTTGAAAGTTTTGTGAGTGACGAAATGAGGAAAAGACAAGTTTAAAGATCTACGAGATAAGTTTAAATATGTAGTCCTTAATAAAAATCTTGCGCTATTTACAACTAAGTATGAGTTTTAAACAGTCACAAATATATTTAACTAATTATGTAAGTTAATAAGGCACTTTGTGTAGATATAATCGAAATTTACTTTCTACCTTAATCTTCGATAAATATTTTTAAAGTTTCCGATAGAAAGTTTTCGAACAAAGCTTCATCTTACACTCAGTTTATATCAAAATTGATTTTGTAGACAACGTTAAATTTAAAGTGAGAGTTTCTTATCACAATCTCCATTGAATTTTTTAATGGATGTGGCCTTTAATTTGAAGTTTAGCATCTTTTATTATTGTATAAAATATAGGTAACTTTAAAAGATGTTATCTCTTTGATTTATAGTTTATGAAGTCACTATTGTGCCTCGGTAAATTTTATGGAGGACTATTTTTCACATTACACTACCAATTATTTTTTATTGTTCGTATTTTCTCGTTTGAACAACATTAATTGGTTACTATATCATGAAATGAATTAATCACACTGTACACACGGTGTCGTTACTATCATAATTTGTCAACCAGGCCATGTAAAGTAATAACAAAAAATAAGTTAAGTTTAAAAAATACCCGGTTAAATATTAAAACAAATAATTATAGCAATGACATGGTTGTTTGGTATCCATTCGCAGGAAAGACTATATTTAAATTATTTCTACTTTCTCATTTAGAATGCATAGAATGCGTGCATGCCATAAGCGTGGCGTTGAGTTCCACCACTCGACACGCAATGTGTCGAATTTATGTAGGTAAGGCGGTAAAAAATACGGCTAACTTATTCTGTATATAATAGTTATAGTATGTAACAAATTATTAAATCTTTTGTAAAACTATTAATTTTTTTTTTCATATAGTTGACATTTATATTGTATCAACATGCAATGCAATAAATCACGGTATCAATTCATTCTTGGTTACAAGAACCCATAGGAAAGCTTGATTTCACAGTCTTTGATATGGCTTCTTCGGACACGATTTCAATATAAACCATTGTACTGATTTGTATGATTCACACCTTGTAGGCTTCAATAAAGCTTAGAGGGAAAGGTTAATGACTTCATCGTTAGCCATTGTTGTTGTAAATACAAGAAAATAGATGCGTACAATTGTTTATGGCGATTTAATCATTTCTGTTGATAAACGAATTCATATTAGAATTCATATTACATTGAAAATAAATTCTACATGAACTTGATATCTAGTAGTAATTTAGTAGTGTCAAAAGTCAATATAAAAGATTAAATAAAGAATGTTTTTGAGTGCTTGTTCTTTATTTATTGAGTACTTTCCAGCATCGAAATTGACAGAATATACATATGTACTGGTAAATATTTTTTTATAAAAAAATATTATGTATATTGAATACAAAAACATCGCTAGCCTAATGTTTCCTTTTTAATAGATTTTATTTTTACGTACATAAAGTAAAGAGCAATATTATATTATCACAAAGGAAGACGTCCAACTAATTGATGTATCGGTGTAATACATTTTTGTGATTTACGACTATGAGGAAGGAATCGAGGTTAAATAGAGCCGCGTTATTTGCTCAGTTTAAAATGTTATTTATGTAAGCAATTTGTAAAGTAAAAAAGTGAAAAAAAATGTAAATAATAGAATCTTCTAGTGTGATACACATACATACATATATACCTATATTACACGAGTAATATAAAGCTTTTAAAGCTTCAAATATTTTTTAACAAATATGTAAATCTTACGACTTCCAAGAACATACTTTGGTCTCTACGCGTGCATCAACATTATGGTAAAACTTTACAAAGGATAAAGTAAACAAAAACAATATAAAACTCTCCCTAATTGCAAACGAGTGCTCTCTTGTAAGCTTCGTGTGGAAACGATTGCCCGATTTATGCGCATTTTTATCATTCAATACCATTTTCGAAAGTAAACTTGCTATTGTGAACTTTTAATCTACTTAAGGCACTTCACTTCATTTAATCCTCCTCTCGTGTTTATTTTCGTACGTTTCGTTAATATTGAAATGTCAAGTCTATTTAAAAGCAATATAGATAAAGGACTGAATATAAAAATTAACTCTGTTAAAATAAAATATATAATTATCTGTTAATCAAATGTACTCAAAAATGAATATAATAGTGTAAACAATAATGATAAATAAGTTTCGGTACCCATAAACCCATTTTTCCTATACATGAACACAATTTAAAAAAACCTAAACATCATGTACATGTGTATTACTCAAGAATACGACTTCAGAGAGATTATAAATGTAAGAGTACTTCCATTCTGTAATAAAGACGGTGCAGCAAGCGCTTACGCTGTAAAAACTTTAAGCAAAACTAAAAAGCTCGTAGTGCCAAGAAAAAGAAATATCTTTGTTGTTCGGAGCCAAAACAACTTTGTTTGGGCATTTGTTTCAATAACAAACAAAGGAACAAGTGAGAAAAGGAATCGGGTCAAAAACGTGCCTAATCGAAGCACTGTATTGAAATAGGGTCCCAGTATCGACGTGCCAAATTACTAAGAATCGGGATTAAGAGAGCATTGTGATTTCGAAAATTTCGCAGAACCCGTACCTGTTGATTTATATTATTCATTTGTTTCACGTTATTTCTTAGCATTTTTCCCTTTCCCGTGCCAAGTTAAAGCCAGCTATGAAATATGAAACCCCGTATTGTGAGCCGAGGGCGAGTACGCGATAATATAGCGTTATTCTTAGCTGGAAAGTTGAAACGTTATGAGAATTTATAAAATTCACAACAAAAAATAATATAAGTTTTGTGTGCGAAATATTGCTACGGTTAAGCATTGGGGTTATAAATTTAAGGTTGTTTTCCTCCTAGATTATCATGTAAAAATATTTCATGATAATACATGTAATACAGATATATAAGAAAGGTATCATTTATCACATTATCTCATCTAGTTGAAAATTAAGCATTAGTTATATGCGTACACATTTATAAAATATGAACCTCATTTTTTATAATTAACCTCTATATCATATATCCAATACTTTCAATACAATTGAAGTATGAAATGCTTATTTTGAAAAAAATATTGAATCGAGTTCCGCAGCAATTTAATTAACTGAAACAATATTAGATAACAGCTATTATTATAAGATATTGTAAGATATTATACAGACAATAGTAATGTTTAAAACACATAAAAGTAAAAGAAAATAATCACTATTGCATGTTGGTAAAGAAGGAAATATTAGTTATTTCCTACAAAATCTCTGTTTAACGAAGATGTGTCTAAGATTGCTTATTAAAAATATGAATGTGGATAAAATCTATTCCTTATTTTTGGTCTATCTGTTTTAAGTATACCATAAAGTTGCCTTTAACTAATGGAATATATCGCTAGAGGTGATTTTTCTTACAAAGACAGCGCCACATTAAATCGAATAAAAATCTCTTTGATATTGTTAACTCTTAAACAATTTCATATAACACTACTTTGCGATATTTATATATAATAACCAAAAATATATTTGTTATTTATCTACTACTGTTTAGATTAATTAGAAGTAATAAGAGCTAAACAAATGTTTTGATTTAACGCAAGATTTTGTTTATAAATGTTACTAGAGATACAAATTGTAAGCCAGGTTGAACGCTCGAGAAATTTATTTACGATCTGTTAACAAAACTTTGCATCTGTGAAACAGGGCTTTGCCCGTATTCAATGAGAGTTATTGGCACTGTATACATTTAAGTATTTAACTATTTGTTTTGCTTACAGTACTAAATGATTTGCTTTATAATGTTGTATTTGCTTTATATATATATATATATTTTGAGCGAATTATCGACAGTCGGAAATGAAAAATATGTAAACGCGAAAAAAGATGCTGTAAATCTCTTTTAAACTAACGTGGTACATGTTTGAAATCCATATGGGTATATATTTTTGTTATTTTTTCTTGCTTTAAATTACTTGTTATATTCAATTCTAACTTAATTCTCATAAAAAAAATAATCTTAGTATCTCGATATTTTGTATATAGCATTTTTATTTTTTTTATTAACTTGACATTTTAATATTTAGCGTTTCAATTACTTAACTTTAAACAAAATTGTATTGACTTGAAATTTAAATTGTATTGACTTGAATTTTAAGTATAAATATTTTGAAATACTACTAAGTATTTTTTTAGCTTCACACTTTTATCCAGCATAGCCAGCTCAGTACTTTCTGTGTACCCTACACAGAAAGTACTGAGTGTAAAGACACTCTGTACTTTGGTTTCCACCGAATTCGAGACATTGCGTGATGAGTGGTAGAACTTAACACCGCACTTTGTCTTTTACCAGAGCGAAGAAGTGAAACATATAAAAATTGAATATAACATAACATATAAAATTTAATTTATAATCCTGCAGTCCATTGACAATATAGTAACGTTTGCAATAACGAACTTATGTGGCGTCCCAATTCAACTTCAACACATAATTTATGCAAAATGCACCATATCAAATTCTATTTACTGAGATGCATATATCATTACAAGTTTACAGTTTACTCCAAATGTGTACAGAACTAACTCAACTGGCATAAATCGCGTTTGATTTACGCTGTGTCGCACCACACCATGTGTTGCGATATTATGGTTATTGTTCATTCTATCAGAATATATAATTTTACATTCATAAATAAACATCGAGCGCTGGGAAATAAAGAATCTAGATAGGGTAATTTGTCATAGTCAATTTAACTTTGCTATCAAACAACGCATCCCTTTAAATTGTTAAAAAGAAGAAATTATTCATAATCTATAAAAATAAATAAAGTTGGAGTGTCTGTAAATAAACGTTTCCTACCGAAATGGTACATGTAGTAAAATAATATTTTTTACAATTTTTGTGTTTGTTTCTACTAATCACTTTTTAAACGGAAAACGAATTTAAATGGAATTTTCACTGGCAGATAGCTGATGTAAGAGTAACTAAGGCTACCTTTATTTTCGAATTATAAAATAAATATCCAGAAATGTTCAATTCCACGAACGAAGCAGATGAAGTTGCGGGCACAGCTCGTGTATAATAAATTTGTTATTTTCAAAATAAAATTATTAGGCATAATTTAAAGTATTCATATGTATGTAACACTAGTAAAATAAGAGCTTTTTCAGCTTATAAAATGTATTATTATTATAAGCTATCATCTATTAAAATTATAATATAACCTTAAACGTACATTTACATAACCATTATTTCTTTGTAATAGTTAAATGTTTTATTATTTTTCATTTCTATAAATATTAAAATCTTCATATTGGCAACACAAAAGCTTTACTAGAACGTGTGATCTTTACAAAAATCGGAACACAAACATGTGTTGCAAGTAGCCAGGCAATTTGGCATTCGAAGTGGCACATGGTGTTCCCGCTCTGTTAAATTCGCAAAAACCGTTACCTGAAACAAGTGTCGTGTGTAAGGGACGCTTTTACAAAATACGACCAGGTACGTACATTGTGGCTTTTTGCGAGTGGAGCTGAAAAATTTTAATTGAAAACTTTTGTTTAGTTACAATTTTTATATTTACAGGCATTTTATATAGTAATTATTTAAGCAAAAAAATGTTTCTGACAACACGTTGGCATTATTTTAGTTAAGTCTACGAATTATAATGTCTAAGGCAACAAAGTCTTGTTAAAAATGCACGTTATAAAAAAATATATCTACCCCAGAGCCTAAAATTGTAGTTGATTTATTCATAATAATAAAATATTTTAAAATAGCCCTGATCAATTTTTACTTCAAATCACAATTTCTACAGTAACTATTATTATCATAAACCTGAAATTGCGCCTAAGAAATTGACATAACGACCACATAAAACAGCAGGTGATGATGACAGACGACGACGTTGGGTGGTCTCTTGAACTACATATTATTTTCTAACATAAGCCATAAGGGCTGATAAGTAAATCTAAAAAAAATCGTATGTGGGTATTACTTTCTGTAAAAAACAATATATTTTTTACCTATTATTTTTCAGGTTTTTATATCGCATAGTAGGGTAGACACCGTAGATTACCAAGTGTATAGACACTGTATTCCGATTTTCGCCGAATTGGTGCTATTGCGTGTTGAGTGGCGAACTCCTCGACGCACTTTTTCTTGCCAGAGCTAGGAAATGAAAGTAATTTAAATTAAACCATTCGTGGCGCATTTATATTATAATCTTAATGATTATCTTGTGATTTCTTTTCAATGATAGTAAAGAGTGTTTTTTTTTTCCGGAACGATCTTTATTTTACAAACATTAATATTATAATGTTAAAGCAACTAACTGCTCATGTGTTAACGTTTGTCACACATACTTCAAGGACGTTAATCTACATTCAGATAAAACTTATAAACTACTCAGCAGCTTAATTACTTGTGGAAATGATATATAGTTTGTTCACATCGTCCCGAGGCGATTAAGTTTAAGAACTTCACACATACATTTTCCTCGGTACTTTCAGTTCAACAACAAATGTTCACCCGGTACTTGCAAATATAGAACTTTTAATTTCATAGTAGTCGATAGAAAAGAAACTTGCTACTGCTGTCACATATTCCCATAATTATTTCAATTGCGCCGCGACATCATGTCATCAGAGCTATAAAAGACGTGTTAAAACATTCACGCTAAACGCAGTAAAAGGAACAGCGAGGTATTTTGAAAATTACCGCGTTTTTTATTCATTCTTCTTTTACTGTACTAGGCCTGTAATTGTGCCACTAAGTACTCTTTTCTACTAAAGTACGGTTTATTTCTTAAAGGTCTCATTAAAGTTTTACCAACATTATATTTATGTGTATAATATGTATTTAGGTAGTTACCTGAGCGTTATTTTAGTATTAAAATGGATACAAATAATTTATGTATTTATTATTTTATTGTATACTTTAAAGTAGCTTTAAGGAAAGTATTTTATGTATAATAACCTACGTTAATAAAGTACAATGATCAAGGGGATCAAATTGCTTAAAATTTCATTCAAGTATTTTAGAATATTTCATGTAAATAAAAAAATATAGTAAAAGGAATACTTTGTGGAAGAGTATTGAATCGGAACATTGTCGCGAAATGAGTATGTCACTACAAATTATAATGAAAGAATTGTTCAGTTAATGAGCACACGGATGTACTGACTGCAGATGAGCATGACAACTCATTATTGTTTCAGAATGGATGAAAATTAATATAAAATTGCTACCTCGTTTAAGTTTATGTGAAAGCAAAATTTAACGTGCCACTGTATCCTCTTAAATAAATATATTTTATTTATAATAGCCAATATGGCAAAAAATGCTTAAACTAAATAAAAGTTTTAAATCTAAATAACCAAACCCAAAAAACATTAACATTAACTTAATTGGTATAAGTGGCACCCTTCACCAGAAAAACAAGAATATATTGTGTACGGGGAGTACAGCAGTAATTAAATTGGAAGAAATAATAAAAACCAACGTGTTCCATACAATATCTAAGAAGTATTATTTTATAAATTATTATATTAAAAATGCAAAATAGGGCAGTTTCGATATGAATCTTTTCTCTGCTATTACTGCCGCGCCCGGGATACGCCAATCAATCACAAAATACTAAGCGTGTCATGTTTCCGCCTCATATTAAACTGTCCAAGTCTTCTATAATACTAGACCCAATAAATTTTACTTTATAATTTATAACCGCCATATCTTTGTTAAAATATAAATTTATTTTATAGAAATAAATACTAAATATTAATAAAAGTGGGTTTAAAAGGAGCTGTTGGCTTTGTCATTTTTGATTGACCGATTGAATGTTCTATAAGAATTTCAAATATGAGGTACGTATTTCCTTCATGCGAATACTTGACAAATATCTGAAATATACATCTATATCTGACGCGTATATATTATGATGACGCGTATATTTATCCATTTTTCGTGAACATTTTCGTGAACAAGTTTATAACATATATTTAAGTAATAAACTCACTGTGTTTCATGTCCTTCACAGACAAATACAATAATATTTGGCAACTATTCTTTCCCAGCGGCAATCTAACAATATTATAATACTCACACAAACTCACGAGTAAATCTCCCGCTACATAATATATGGAACAAAATATATAATTTTCGGGATCTCCTAAAATAATGTTTTATTTACAAAACCTTTATTATAATATAAAATCGAACAAATGGTCATAAGAACGAAATCTTGGGGTAATATTTTCTCCATTAATAACTATCTTTCAAGACGCATGATTAGATGAAAATTTGACAAAACGCAATCTCAAGATAAAATTGAATTAAACTGTTTAAATACCCTTTGGAATTAACTTAAATTGTTTCAGGTATAAAGTTTTTATGACACAAGAGATTTTTATTTGCCGTTTTAAAAATGAATATAAGCTAAAAAAACCTTTATTTCATTTTGATGTAACAAGCTAATATACAACAAAGTAAACTTAAATATTTAATAAAAACATCGGTGAGCCAATGTAGATACCAAATAATGAAGAAACCCCGTAATACATTATTTTAAGCAAGCTTGTTAAGCAACTTGCAGCCGCAATAATTTGCTCTAATTAAGTAATATTTTCCTCATTTTCTAACTTAACAATATTGATTTAATGGAATAGGGTTGTAATCACTTATTATAAACTAATTTTTGTTTTTTTACAATATAATTGTTTCTTTTTCTTCCTTTTCCCGGACTGAGAGACAGGAAGAAATTCAAATGGTACAAAAAAATACATGTATTTACATAATATAAAAAAAGGGGAAAACCATTAGCTGATTTATTACTGTTATCTTGGGCAATCGTGTTTCTTAAATATATGAAAATAAATTAGTTATATATTATATGAAAATAAATTATCCTTAAAGTTCTTATGGACTTAGTATGCACAGAGCTGTCAAATTGAATATGCCCGACGTTGGTACTTGTTAAGAAATATTTTTGGAAAGTTCAAATCCCTATAGCTGCCTTAAGGACAACTTTAAAGAAGATATTTAAAGTAATTCGCATAAAATCTCATACCAGAAATCGTTACTTTTGAAATTTGTACAGACGATAAAGAAAATATACATTTTTTTTTCATGTATTGTTCTCTTCTTCAAGTTATGACGCTTCGAACGGGCCAGTAGAGCGCAAATCACTTCACCAAGGGCACGTTGTATGGAGAGTTTTACCATGTAAAGTATTCATTTTTTGTTAGTATAATTTTTAATGTTACTATATTTTGTATGTAGAAATTCGGCAAACTAAAAGTATACAACAGAAAATGAACTTAATTTAATAAACTATGAAAAAATAACCTATTCAGTTAATGTAGCAGATAAAAGCTAACTATTCAAAATTTTAAACAGAGGTACACACCTAATAAAATTTTAGTATTCAGTTACCGCGAATACTTTGCAGCTACGATATTTATTTTACTACTACGAATAATTTTCATTACAATACATTACAATGGGTTCATTACAACTGTTTAATGAGCCAAGTTGGACCACTTTAATAAATAAATGCCGAGCATCGTGCAAAGTTAGCGATAGTGTATGAACATTGAAATCGCAATGAATTAATGCATAATAGTAATTTATTGTCGTTGTTGTTCGCAAAGACAAACTTTCCGCGAAGTAAGATGAGAGTAAGATTTATGATTTGAGATGAATAACTATACTGAAACATAAGATTCCTTTTTATATATTTTAATTTAAAAAAAGTCAGTCTGACTGCAAATGCGAAAAGTTGTGAGTTCGACCATGGGTGGGACTGTATGAAACAAAACGGATAGCTACAATATATCGTTATCCTTATAATTAAATATATAATACCAAAATAATCAAGCGTATTTCATTTATACTGTGTAAGTCAATATAATTTGAAATATAACCTCCAGCGACCGGGCAACTATTGAACCGTCAAAACAAAAAGTGAAATTGGTCGACTGCTTTAGCTATCGCTTTAATCAATTTACTATATTTATTTACTGATCATTGTAAATAAGAAAACTGTTTAACTGTAAAATAAGTATGTAATTTAAAACCTTTTTAAGTTATAAACGCAGATTCAATATTTCTCAAACATTTTATATCTACGATATTCATCTTAAAATAGACAAGTTCCATATAACCTGTAGATTACGATCAGTAGTTACTTTGTCCTTTTATTGTAGGAACACTTAAAGACAACGGAGTGTGTTTTATTTTTAATCTGGTTTATCTAACTACGAGTGTTCTGCTAGGGATTAGGTAGCGTCTGCTCGATGACTTCAAGAGGCACGTACTTTAAGATAAAACTGTTGGAATCTTAAGAGATTGACAAGATCACCTTTTGAAAGATGCTGACTTGGTTTTTTTTTGAATAATTTATTTTTTGTATCTTCTTCGTAGAGCCAATTACAAATACAACATCAAGTATAGCTACATTTTATTATTGTAAATTTAGTTTAGTTTATTTACTGTCTCTAAATAACAAAAACTGTAATGAATAATGTCATAAAATGTTTTTATGTAAACTTATTTACTCAAGGATCAAGGTTTTGTGCAAGTATTTATTAAATAAAATACGTTTTTATAAAAAAAAAAGATAAAATTCCAAAGATATAACATTAAATTGTATTATTGATAATCAAACTCAAGTAATAGAAGGCATGATTCACATTGGTTATAATTCTCTATAGCTCTCGAGTTCGCCGGCAAATTGCTCTTAAATTAGTTGCCGAGTTTCGAAGCATAAGGATACATCCACCATTCAATCATAATTACGACCAAGAATTTAACTTTGCTCAGATTTGCTGCGAATTTAGGATTCTATTTAATATTGTACTTGTTTTGCAATATTAATATATTATTAATACGTGCAAGAATATCTTAACATATTATTTTATAAAAAAAAAACAAATTTAATTTCATACATAGCTGTGGTACTTATTTAAGAAAAAAAAATAAAATGTTGAAATGATAATTCAAAAACATAGTCATAGTAAATTGATAATCGATTACCTAATTTAACAAGTCATTCTAAGGATAGTATTATACGTCGTCTCTGCAAATCACAGTTACTTACATTTTATTACAGCTGCACAGTGTGTATAATTTATTACTAAAATAAATTTTATTCCTTAACAAATGTGAGGTTTATTTAAATTAGCATAACCTATTGATAAAATATATTACACAATAGTAGTGTCGAGTATATAATTCTTTATATACTCAGGTTATTTTATATTGAATGATAGTATATCAAATACAAGATGTAAGAGCTTGGCGACAGGTAATGATTTATGAAGCGCAAAGCTGATACAGACTTACATTAGACCACATCAAAATAAGAAAGGGGCCGTATCAAAGGCAGTAAGGCATCCCCAAGGGGCAAGTCTTTTATTTATGGCACGCCTTTGTTAGTTCACCGGAGAAATATAAATAGTTCGCACTGAAATATCGAATGCTTTTTGAGGGTGAGATATAGTAGAAAATTAATGACGTGGTCAGTACTTAGATTGGATTAGGGTGAGATGGTAAAAGGCTTGGGTGGGTTTGTATAGCTTTGTAAAACACTAACGCAAATTGGGCTCAAGTATAAGATATTAGGGAGAGTAAGTGCGGTTAGTATTGTTTGTTTCAAATTGCATTGTAACTTTGGATAGCATTAAAGCTTGATTCAAATCACATATTCCTTATTACAATAGAAAATATAAAATACATTAAAATTCATATAATATTTTGTCTTATTTCAGTAATATCATTGCCACTAGTTACTTAACTACATATTTACGACTTTTAGTTATATACTTAATTATAAGTTCCAGACAATTTTATTAAATTAGAAAATGCATTTGAAGTATCATTATTTTATCACTCTGTTCTCCGTTTCTCATCCAAATTTGAGACATTCAGTAACGAAAGTTAACACCGCTTTGGATTCTAAATCAGAGAAGGAAATAAAAATAATTTAAATGTAATCATTACTCCGAGTAGAGATGGAACTCACATCAATTGCGTTTGTGTGCAGTCACACTCCACTGCTTCATGATAGTCTGAGCATTTTTTTAAAAATAATATAAAAACATTTTAACTATTCAATAGAAACAGTCGTTGAAATAATCTGAGTAGTATCGTAAATAATTTAAATGTAGGCAATAAAACTTTTACTACTATCCCGTAAGCAGTAACAACTGCTCAACAGCCGTAAATATTACCCAAATATGATACGTTGGGAATATAAACGTGGAAGTGTAAGTCTTTGAGTTATAAAACATTTTTGCTTAAACTAAAAACTGGACTTTATACTTGCTTTTAAAGTTGTACTACAATGTAAAACTATGGAGCGCTTCCACAAAAACAAAAGACCAAGTAATAATTATTACAGCAACATATTTTGGTCATAGGGTTATACGATACTGAATAATGTACCCGATGTTTTGAGAGCATCTTCAGAAAAAAATGTATTTACTTTCTAAGATGGTCAGATATCCAATTTTGGCAGCAAATTCTTATTTACGAATAAAATTTTAACGACATGAAACGACTATCAATATGATGGTTCATCGACCCTCATCTCGGCCAAGACAATAAAGCTTTTAATGTTTCATGTACATAATTCATGATGGGTCGCCTTCCATCAGCTGGCGCTTATGATAAAAATTCCATACATATCGAACTTACAATACTTTTAGACGATGAGAAAGTATAAGAATATCCTATTATCACACCGAAAAATATTTATTTATTTGTTTTAATTAAAAATATAATATCTTTAAAATTATAATTACAGAGTGCCGCCGCAATACTAAGTGACATGGGTATGCAATGTACAACTAATTATTACTAAAAGAGACAAATTAATTCACAAAAAAAACTTTATAGAAAATAAAGAAAAGTATGTATTTTTTATAAGAATATTAATAATTATGTAATTTTTTATAACAAAGACTTTAAAGCAGTCAAAATTATGTTTTTAGTCACAAATTTACATAAATAAACCCGATGTTTCAAGAAAGAAAACAAAATTTTTAAAATTAGTTAATATAGCGTATTAAATAACTTAAAAAAATGTAAGCTATTTATTAGTTCAGAACGAATTCTTTCTAGCTAAATTCGTAAGAGCGTCACAATAACATCAGCAAATTTTTATTATAAGCGAATTATCAATTTCTAAAAGTCAGTGAATGGAAAAGTTGACCAGGTTATTTACATAACAATGATTACGGTTTAAAAATTATGAATAAATCGGGCATATTATTATATTACGAAAGTGTAACAAATGCTTACAAGATATAGCAAGTCCAGTTCAGTTCTTGAAGAACAAGTAGCAGTAATGGCCGCGTTAGATCATCTTGAATGAGGTAAAAATTTCCATTGTCTTTGCCTCATGAATCCCAAATTCCGGCTCCAACGAGTGCTTTAAAGATAACTACTTCTAATGGTACTTTTTATACCTTCTTAATATATTACGTCTTTAAACATGTAGTACCTACTCTTTAAAATCAGGACTTTTTATAATTCTTTTGTATCGGTGGTATTTTTATTTCGATTGATAATTTGATTTTTATAAAATAATATAAATCACAAATCCACTTCCCTTTTAATATTGAACAATAGAAGAACAGTTTTAAAACCGAAACAAGTACTAAATTACTTTAACTTAAACCGTAAATTTCTTTGTGGAACATAATAAATCCTCTTGTATTTCTGCAGACTGTATAACACACCGTGATTAAAGAAATGACCGCGAACTACGTGTTCTTGGATTCTTCAGAATGGAACTTGATTTCGGATTATTTGCAGACTTATACAGTAAAGATTGTACACGAGCATTTACTTTAGGTCCTTGTACTATTAGAACACTATTAGAATAGTAATATAGTAATATCAGAAGTGTAAGTACTGTTTGTCTGCCTTTACAATAACGTCTTATAAGTTCTAATTCTAATAAAACTTAGTAATTACTAATTTAGATACAAAAATTGTCCAAAACCTACATGTTGCCACATGTCAGTTACAAATAAATATAACGGAACATTACGGAATTTCCGGAAAATTCCGTTTTCTCCGCTTGGTTAGATAATGTAGTGTTGGAAGCTTGGAGTGACTTATCGTGCATAAATAAAAGAAATTACTTTACAAGTTACTCTTCTCTTTATTTTTATTGTATTGTATATACCTTTAATATATTTTTTTTCTATATTAGAAATAAATATGTTATATGAAAAAATTAGAAAACAATTAAAATTTTTTGGTTCTAATTTAGTAAAAATAATTTAAATGAAGGCAAAGTGAAACAAAAGAAAAATGGAAAAAATAAGTAATAAGTATTAGAGTCCAAAATTTATCAGTACCGAGAAGAATGCTTGTCTACATTGAATTGTTCTCATTAATTCTTATATCAAGATGACGCTTGACCTAAATTTAGACGAGCTAACTAGACATTTCATCTGAGAGTTAATCTAGAGCGAAAAATTTCAACCATAAGTTGATGTTTAAAAGTGATAACATTTTCTTTGCGATTGTTTTTTATTAAATGAAACTTACCAATAATATTAAAAAAACGATGAGCAAATTACCGAAATATACGTACCTGAAACATAAAATAAAATATGTATAAAAAAACAAGCAAAAAAGAAACGTAATAGACATTATTAAAATTATTTTCTCGCAAGGATAATAAATAAATATTTTGAAAGTATTACATTTATTTTCATTCGAACACGTGTGCAGACTTTTGGGCAAATCGGACATTACACTATATCAATGACAAACATATACTTAATAAAGCTAACAAAAGAATGTTTCATAGTAAATTTATTTTATAATCGTACTTCTATGTATTTATTTTTTCCGAGAATATTATAAACAAATATTACAATTAAAATACGCGAGTAAATATTAAATAACATCGTTTCATTTTAGAGTGTTTTACTTCAAACTATAAATAAAAGCCAATAACACATTCCCGCTACAAACTGGTTTCGTAATTTACGAAACAAAATGTCAGTCCATAAAGAGCTACGTCAATTAAGAATATACGGGATGCTGCACTAGCAGTGGTACTCAAATTAATGTGGCCACGGATATATGTATGTATTTACGTATGTATCAACGACATGCTCGGCCTTAAAACGAAGACATTAATAGGATTAATTTATAGGCACTGTGGGTGGTTAAGACAATTGATAGTCTGCTCCACCCTCAGACTGAAATAGATCATACCAAAAAATGTTTTTTTTTTAATATAGTACTATACTAGTCAAATAATTGTAATTTTAATATTATTCCTTATAATTATTACCCTTGAAAATGTAAGATCAAATTATCTTGTTTTTAATAAAGTAATTTATTTTAAGATTTAAATATATATTTTTGTGCAATGTGTTTTAAAAAAAACCAACCAATCAATGTTTACTGCACGTTGTTGTTTTGTATTCCATGCGGGGATATTTCTAAGTCTAGATGAATGGATAGATAGCGATGATGATCCAACCAACAATGTATGGAATTCTCTATAGGCTTCAAATAGAAAATGGAAAGCTTTCTATAGAATACGGTTGTTGTTATGAAAAACATGAGTTTTCTTTTTCTATTGACCATTAGTATTAATTTTAACAGCTTCAACTATTAATTTAACTCTATTACTAAATATTAACTACATATCCTGATTTTAAACGAAACTATTCTAAACACATTACCTGCGTATATTTTGGTATTCGTAATTTTTGAAAACTCAACGTTTTGAATAATTTACAGAACACTCCGTGGTCACAGGTAGAATGAGACGGCATTCTTCATCAAAGATCTTATTATATATCTTTGACTATCTATATTACGAAGATGTAAAGATTATAATGACGCTGTCGCAACAGTTTTAAAATAAAACTACCTAAGCAAAAAAATACAATGCAAATATCATAATGTATTTATAATAAATGCATCAAGAGGAGCATATACTGTTTATTCATTCAGTTACATATGAATCACTCAATTATTCTCTCCAAGCTTCAAGCTTTGTACGATAATGCTTATTAATTTATCTTTGCCCGATTTAACGTCTGCTACAGCTCGTTGATTCTTATTTAACGTGACGTATTTATTCATTTATAATTTCAATTGCTAGATAAGGCACTTTAAAAAAAAATTATAAATCTGAACGCATTCCAATGGATTAGAACGTGCGCCTCATGAAGTTTAAATCTTGCAGGTTTTTGCTGTATTATTACGATATTTTAAATAACATAATAAGAAATTCTCGCTGCGTTTGTACGTTTTTTGTTTACTATAGATAACTGCTTTAAGGTATTCCTACTTTGGCGAATTATAATCTAGGTAAAAGTTTAATACTCTAGTTTCAGTTCTTTTCATTTAGTTGGCCATGAAATCAAAGTCGCTTGTTTGGTTTTATATTTTTGGTACGCCTTTAATATCAATACAAATTTATTTACCGAATTTTATGAATACCGAGGTTAATATTTAGTTAGGCGCCCATCTCCTAATCAATCGTACCTTGTTTGCTCATAACGTTCTTCATGTCTATCCTGCTTTGCGGGATAAACGGTGAATCTAATGTACATAATGTATTTAAATATTTTTAAAGTGTCATTTACACTTATGTTTTTAAAAAAATATTTACTTTATATTGTCTTTTTGCTTTCTGCCACTTACTTGTACTTTGCTGTCTTCATTGAGGTTTTAATGATAGTAAAGAAAAAATATGTTTTGTTTTTACAGTGCCTTTTCGGCCATACCATTTCGTTCAACGCAAGAGTAAATAAAGTTAAAATTCAAGTTCAGATACCATTTTTTTGTTTTTTTTAGCTTCTCGTTTTTGTCCCGCATAGCAGGGTAGACAGAAAGTACCTAGTGTCAAAACACTCCGTATTTTGCTTTCCGCCGAAGTCGAGACATAGCATGTTGAGTGGTGGGACTCGACGCTGCACTTTGTCTTTACCAGAGCGAGGAAGTGAAAATAATTTAAATATTGTCACTCCCTCGAGTGGGGATCGAACCCACAACCAGTCGCGTTTATAGTCAGACGCTGTCACACTGCGCCCCGACCGGCCTCTCAGATTCAGTTCTTAAAAGAAAATTTTATTCAACTAACAATATTAATATTTTTAACTATATAAAATACAAAGCTAATGATATAAGATATGACTACTAACTTACTTCTTAATATTTAAACTATAAAGAATTGAAAATAGAAAGAAATGGGTTTTTTGTTGCTAAACCCTATGAAAGATTGAGTAAAGAACAGACAATTAATCCAACTTACTATCAAAATTTTTTACATTTAATAAGATCTTTAATTTCAGTCATTTTACATATTTTAAATGAAACTTTTTTAAACAGATTAACCGTGTATTTTTTTTATTCATAAATAAATTTTTGAAAATTAAGTTAAAACTTTTACATATGAACATTACTATAGGATCTTTAAAATCCAGCTTTCTTTTACCGAGCATGTTTTAACAGCAATCTATTCATATATGTATTAGAGCAAAATCTGTAGATGACATCGCTTTGATTGATTCAATAAAAATAGTCCACTTATTAAGTCTAGCCTTGACTAGTGCATCCACACTGAGGACGAGTATATGTCAGAATTTACTTACCTATTTGTAAATTTCACACAAAAACTTTTTAATAAAATATTATAATTATTTTATAACTTTAAATATTTTTTTGAATTTTTCATGTAAATTTATTGTTTAATATAGGTATAGGAAGGGATTTGTAACTATTTAGTTTATATCAATATTTACGCATTTAATCTAACCATTTTAAAAGTTCGTTAAGTAATTTTAACATTGGAAATTAAATCCTTACATCCTGTCCTGCTTTATAACCAGTTTAGTAATATAAAACTGGCGTGGAGCATTTATTTCACTCGCGCCATTGCTTTGGTTGGTCATCCCACTAATAGTTAATTGTAACATCAAAAACAATTGACGTCAATTTTTGAATTTGATTTGGCATTGAATTCATTAAACCTAATTGCTCTGATATATTCTTGCGTGTTTCTATCGTTACAATTGTACAGTTGCATCATTTGCCTTTATTTCTTTTAATATATTTTAAAAATAAAGAAAGTTGCTGATACAAATAACCATGTCTGAATCTGTACTTTGTTTTTGAAACAATAATTAAATAAAGCTAGAGAACATTTAAAAGAAATATTGGTGCATTACAATTCAATAAATGTTTCTGAATTGAAATCGAGTGTGGGACGTATCTACAATAAATAATTTACAGTGAACTACAACGATATTAAACATTTAATAATAATACTGAATCAGTATCGTGTTGCAGACGTACAAAAAAATTAAAGCACGCCTGGCTTGGCTACATACAGCCAGGGGCGTCTTGGGATCATAAAAAACCAGCCACTTTGGAGTGAAGCCAACCAGCTACTACTTAGTCAACCTCATTGAAAAGATACATTTTTAAGTTAAGGAACACTTGAATTTATTCTGCTAAATGTATTCTAGCTTTCACCAACCCAGTCTTGAACAAGTGAGCAAAACTCGCAACGAAGCTTATTACAACCACGGCGTTTTTTCTATTTAATATTTCAATCAAGCAACGTTGAAAATTCAAAGGGCGCCATCAGATTTGGTACACTCTTGTCTTAAATCTAAAGTCGCAGAGCAAAAGTACATTCAGTGGTTTAAGTTGAAATTCTTCAATAAAGACTAGTTAAAAACAAGTAAAAACATCACATAACTTTTTATATAACCTATATTTTTTATAGGGAATTACAAAATTAAAGTGAACCTTTAACATCACTCATGTAATATTATTTTAAAAATGTTAAATATTATTATACTTTAATTCGTAGGATGGAAATATAAACAAATGTACCGACAAAATATAAAAGTATATCTACATATTCAAACAAAGAGCAGTACTAAAATCCCAGTCAAGGCACTCAGACTTACTTAATTATTTCTGGTAAACATTCACATCTAAAATATAGCAATGGCATGTCGCTGGATGGTACCTAGAATGAACTTTAAAACATTCTTTGGTAGTCTTACTTCGTATATTTCCGCATTGCGACCGGATGATTGATTCAAAAATTTAACAAAATCAATATTCCGTGTATTTAATAAATTGTATAAATTATTTTTATGAAAACTTAAAAGTTATAAATTTCAAATTAAATTAAAGGAGATAAGATGTATGTGATGAAAATTTAAACGATTTCTTTCTTTTATCTTAAAAATGCCCGCAAACGCTTTAAAAGGCTTTAGCTTTCAGAGATTTTTTAATTTTAAACTCGGCTCGGGTAGCCTCGGCTGGATTCTCCGGTCCGCAAGATACCTGTGCTAAAAATAGAATAATGCTGTGAAATAAAGAGCTCCACATTTCATACTGCACTTTAACAATGTAGTTTTGTTGTTTTTCCTTGGTGAGAATGGTTCATATCTCGTTTTTCACACATCCAGTGAATAGGTCCGAATTTCTGTTATTAAGCTAATTAAGCATGTAACTGCGAGCAAGTGTGATACAATCGTAGCCTTTCATTAACTGTTCTCGCTCAGTGGGATGTAGCGTTGCTTCTCGCGTCTCGTATTACAAGCGGTCAAGTTCTCTCGATGAAATTGGATCTCGAGCATAATTTACCATTTTATTATATGAAATACAACCGACATTCTCAATTTGTTAGTATTAAGCATTTGTCTAGTATACGTAAGCTTTATTTGTACTTTATTCCAATTATCAAATTCAAGATTGAACTGATATTATGTCTAAAATTCTAACTTAAGTAAAATCATACAAGTTAAACGCAAAAAACGTAACATAATATAGACTAAGTATATTATATTTTAATTTTCACAAATAGTCTTACTATGTACAGTTATATACGTATAATATATGCAGTTGACATTCATGATAAGCTGTTGTCTTTAATAAACAATGAATGTCTCCCCTATGAATTATGAATTCCAGTACATCCAAGACATCGATTTCATTGAATATGAATCCATCAGAACTAAATCACCGTTATAGACAAAAACAAAGAGCACAAAATTGATGCACATAATTCATGACGTTGAAACACAATGGCCACGCGAGAAATAAATATCCCTCGCTAAGTCTTATGGGGATCGAACAATGCTACAGTCTTTAAGAGATCTTAGCCACAAACTTGCCTTCATAAACGTATATTCATTATACATTCATCTAAATATGTGATAATTTTTACATTTTATCTCAAAAATATGGGAGAGGCAAATCTAATATCCACATCGTATTTGTACTATAGTAAAGGGTCAAAATTAAAAAATAACATATACCTATATAAATAATTTCTTTCATTATTCAATACAAAGTACTACTACATTTTCACTGGTAATCATGTATGTAAATATAATATTTAAATATTTTTATAATATAATTAGTTATAATTATATAAGTAGTCAACGGAATGGCTTGACAGTGGGTTATTCTGACTACCCTGACATGTAGATTAAAGCGTGAAGCTAAAATTCCATTACGTTAAACATTTTATTAAAACGTAAAATATGTGTTCTGTGGCTAAATGCAGTCCCATTATTGTTTGAAACTTTTGACAATTGAGTACGACAACCGCAAACCGCATTCCAGTCACAACTCATTGTTGTACAATTGAAAATAAATGAAATAAATAGTTTCAATAAGAGTAGTAGGTTTCACAAAAACAGACACGTGCCAAGAGACGTGCCTTAGATGTCAGGTAGATAAGTCATTATACTCTTTTTTATGCAGTTACATACCTCAAAAGCCGCAGTAACCATTTTGTGAGTTTGTGAGATAGCTTAGCAAATCTATGTCGGAGGTCGTAGATTCTATCATTCTGAAAACCAGATATGTGCTTTTTACAAGTCGATTCTAGTAGGTACTATATGTACTGGATATTTTGATTATACAATTATTTCTATTGCAATGCGTTACGTTAAATTGTCCATTCGCTGTATTTATGTAAAAGATAAGTCAGATAAATCGAATGATGTTTGTTCCACTCAGCGAAATGTTTATACTAATTATAGACAATACTTATTAATTAGCGAAAACGAAATAAATGTGAACGTGGCAAAGTAAATAATATACCTGTTTGTCCGCGTGGAAGTATGTCGAAATAAAAATAATATTGATAATTTGTGAGTATTGAAAAATCTAATTTTGAAAATATTAAAACAGATATAGCCAGTTTTAAAAAAATAAACATTAAATTTCAAAGTTAACTCGAAAAACAACTCCTCGTATCGAGAGCCATTTTCCAAAGGTTTCCAATCCGAGGAAATATTGTATTTGAAGTGAGGTAAGATCGAAGCCGATCTCTGGTAGTATATATACTAAAGAAAATGTTTTTTATACGAGATAATAGTGCAAGTTAAGATTTACACGTTTGTATAACGTGCAAGAAAAATTGCCTTTTATTTTTTATAATATACATGAAATATTTTATGTTGATGGTGCAAATGCTCGTATACTAGTACTTCAAGGAAATACACAAAATTAAAAGGACAAGCAGAAGTATGTGGCTGAGTTATGTGTTTGAATTGTAGCAATTAAGATAATGTCTAGCTTTAGCACAAGTACAATGAACTTCTTAGAGGATTCTTGACAAAGACAATTTATTAATTACGTAGATTAATAATGCAAATATGTTGAATTTAAGGATTTCTTAGATTTATTATTGTATAATGGGCAAATTGAAACTTGTATAGTTTGTTAAAAATATTTTATAAAGTTAATAGTTAACGCGTTTTAAATAATTATTAAGCTCTTACTTTGTGTAAAATTTTGAACGCTTTAGATTTTAAAACCTATTTTAGACTGTAACTTTTACCTTTCTGTATTTTTAAGTGTTTGTAACTTGTTTAATTTATATTCAATACATTCATAAAAAATATGAGTAGACTTTGTCGACATGAATTTATAAAAACAGAAATAAAGCTTCTAAAATAAACTTACCTAAAATAATTGTCAGTATTCATATAACAACTAATCAACATCAACTCCCCAGTTCGAAGTTGGGTAATTGTTGTCCCCTTTATATTCAAGAGTAACATGATATGTCATCCACAGCTCTGTTTCCCGGGCGGATGTCATCCTCGTTAATGTCAATAATGTTGCCCAAAGCACACACTTATTAACAGCTGAGTCACAGCTAATATTTGGAGAATGCGGCCATACCGTAATATTCACTTTACTTTTATTGCTTTTAGTGCAAAATGGTAGAGCTTCATTCGATGCTCTGCGACCGTATAGTGCTTTAGTATTGTATGAAATTAAAAATCAGTGAAATCAAAAGGGATGAAAAAATATATATAGTTTATAAAGTTTGCAACTTGTTAAAGTTGTAAAACTTAACGGATTTGCTAAGAATCGCAATCGTTCTTAATAGGTTAAGTTTTCCAATGGTTGAAAGGTGACTTTTGTGACTTTTAGTTCTGCATATTTTTTAGTTAGTTAGTTTTTATCCAAATAAAGATGTAGACGGTTTGAGCTAAGTCCTAATCTAACCCAACAGCCTCAAGTAAGAAATGTAAATAATTTGCAAATTAACAATATTACAAATGGTGAATCAAGGTTTACACCAAGTCATCGTGGCGCAGTGAGACAGCAACGGTTGTGGCGATCCCACAACCGTTCCCACTCAGAGGAGTAATATTTTTTTTTATTTCCTTGCTCTTGTAAGACGATGCGAGACGTTGACTACCACCACTCAACACACAACGTCTCGAATTCAGGCGAAAAGCAGCGAGCGGAGTGTCCTGAGACTAAGTTCTCTCTTTCTATCCTGCTATGCGGGATAAAGCGTAAAGCTAAAAAAAATCACTATTTACGAAATAAATTAGTTATTACAAAATGCGGAGCAACTGTACCAATTAAGTATTGATTTACCCATATCTAATTGCTTGCTTCATACAATGCTAAAAAACTTTAATTTAAAATAAACTTTCAAACATAAATTATCAAATACGAAAAAATGTTTCTCATCGATCCTATTGAATCTAAGAGATCCACTTATTATTTATTTTCACACGCCGAAAATAAACACACAATAATAACAGCGTATACGCTACAATAATGGAAAAATGGAGATCATAAAGTCGATAAACGTAAAAAATATTAACACAGTTAAATGCTATATTACTTTTTATATTTGAATAATTTTCTGTAATCATTATTCAATTATTGAGTTCTGAGTGAATTCTTGTTGGTGTCCCCAGCACTATTAAATAAAAAATCATAAAGAATACTAATCATTAGCGTAAAATGGGAAACATTCATAATTCACAGATATTCACGACTGACTACTGACTTACTGACTAATTCATATAAATGTCATTATAATAATCTTGTTTGATACTAAATCACAAGCTTTTATATAAATATATATACTAAAAAGATCTGGGAAAATAATAGGTTTGTACATTTAATGTAATAAAATAATAATAGCACATAATACCTACAAAGATGTATTAGTTTTAGCTTAAACAGAAACCACAAGGGATGTCACTTAATCTGGCAATCATTGAGACGTCGTAAATATAAAGCTTGATGACACATTAACACCCAACTTAACTTAAAACCATATAAAATTTTATGTCCTTCAATACCGTTTTAATTGAATCATCTTGTTACATAAAGTATCTTTAAGTATAGGATTATACAATAAGCACTTTTACACTTCAGTTAAATAACTGAAGTGTAAAAGTGCTTATTGCTGAAAATTAAAATTTTTTGTTAATTTACAGCGACTAGGTGTCATTTGTTATGCGGATGATACCCTCGTCAGTGTCCGGGGACCAACCTATCAGGAGGCGGCATGCCTGGCTGAATCCGGCGCTCAACTTGCCATCGATCGCATCAAAGCGCTGGCTCTGAACGTCCCTATGCCTAAGACAGAGGCCCTTTTATTTCACGGCTCGCTCCAAGGTCCCCCACGTAGGGCTACTATGCTCATCCAGGGACAGGAGGGGGAGATACAGGCCAGATGAAGCACCTGTGTCTATTTTTGGATAGTCGATGGTCGTTCTCGTTCCACTTCGCGCAACTTGCGACGAAGCTTGTGAATGCCGCCGGGGCCCTCGGAAGGTTAATGTCGAATATTGGAGAGCCGGATTCTCCATGTCGACGGCTTTATGTCGGCGTGTTGAGATCCATGGCACTATACGGTGCACCCGTGTGGGCGGATTCTCTCACCGCTCGTGACAGAGCCCAATTGCGAAAAGCGCAGAGGATCATAGCCGTGGGGCAACACGGGGATACCGTATGATGAAATGGACGACGGCCACTCTCCTGGCGGGTGATCCGCCTTGAAAGCTGCAGGCGGAAGTGTTCGCCAAAGTTTACGCATTCCGCGTAAGTGAGCAGTCGCGAGGAGAGCTACCATCGAAAGAGAGTATATCGAGATGAGCGGATGAAGCCCTGATCCGACGATAGAAGTAAGACTTGGGGTCCCTGGTGGCAAGCCTAGCGCCGGTAGAGGCAGTTTGTCCTCATCTTGAATGCTGGGTCACGAGAAATTTCGGGGTCCTGTTTCAACGTTCAGGTTGGTGCAGGTACTTACAGAGCATGCTTGCTTCGGCAAATATCTGCACCAAATTATACGTTGGGAGATTTCACCGGCATGCCACGAGTGTTATGCGTTCGTTGATTCGGCACATCACACTTTGGCTAAATGCCCCGATTGGGCCTCACAGCGCCATGTCTTGATGGCTGTAGTGGGTAGGGATCTCTCACTACCCAGTGTGGTGGGGGCCTTGCTGGATAGTGAGAAGAATTGGTATGCAATGGTCTCCTTCAGTCAGTTATCGCACTGAAGAAGGCTGCGGAGCGGGTACGCGAGTCCATCGCATATGAAGACCCGCTTCGCCGTCGCAAGCCAGGGGGTAGGAGAAGGCGATATGCGCATCTCCAACTCCCCCTACCATAGAGGAGCTACTGCGGGATAGTCATTGTAATCTTCTTGCAAGACATCAGGACTGCGGGTGCTCTGCAATAAGCGGGCCGTACACCGAGGCATGCGTAAGCGACCCTGCGGCGTCTCATTTAGGTGGACAAGGTTTCCGCTGGGTTTTGGTGGGTAGTATTGGATTTACTGATGAATCCCACAGTATCATCCGACCGTGGGGCACTATGCCTTGCGTGCAGATGCTCTGCGTAAATTGCATTTCCCAGCGACAAAAAAAAGTTCGCTACAGCGAAATGTTTTCTCTTAATACTTGGAGAATTTTAACTCTTAAGTAATTTGGTTATACGGCACAAGTTATGCGACCAAAACTTTAGGCATATAGAATGCAAAATTATTAAGCCTTAATAGTACTATAAAGATTGGATAAAAACATATCATTTTAATACACAGTTTTCCAAAGGACTCATATATCTTACATTTTTGTGAAGTACTAAGGAATTTTTGTATCACATCACTTTGTTATCATTTTTTCATAACAAGATCAGATCAAAAAGGCTGTGTATGAATCCTAACTTTATGTAACCCGTCTAGAGGGACGTACAATATTTTAAGTATTACAAAAAGAGATTTGAGCCCACAATCCCCGTTTTTATTAAAGAAACATCAAAGCTGCGCCCAGACGGCTTAAACTTGAGACTTATAATTCAACACCCTTTGTGTTTAACAAATTCGTCTTAGTTTATACAAACTTGAGTTGAACACATTAATTTTAATAAACATCAAACACAAGTGAGCTTATTAATATTTATGGAAGTTTGACAAACTGTCTATTTGCCCTTGTGTTGTCGATAACAATCTACATCATTAACCCTATCGGTAATTCTTGCAACTGCATCAAAAACTTTAAAGGACAAGGAACTTTAAGTACAACAGAGTAAAGTTTATATTTAGTTCTACGGTAATCAATGACTTCTCAAAGTATATTATAGTTATCGATAGCACTGAAAGATTCAGGAATCTTGAAAGGTCATTAAACTCGCATTTAGGTTAAGCTTGGGTCGAGTGGTTATCAGTTGGCAAATGGCCAATGCGGCTTTATGCGATGACGTCATAGAAATCATATTGCCAGCAAATTACTTTGAAGAGCTCGGAAGTGGCGAAATGTATATAGTATCAGTGATTTTGCTGTATAGTTATGACTCGGGAACTGCATTACCTTTCTTGCTTATTATTTGAACATATATTATACATTTATTCATTTAAGTCTACTAAACTTATATGAAGCTAACATTATACAATCAGAACAATTAAAAACCTCGAATCACATAATATTTACGAAAAAAAAAACAGGGACTACATTAAAGTAAAAAAAAAATTAAAGCAGTAATCTATAACCAAGCCCAACGTTTTTCGACAAAATTACCGAAATCAGTTACAAACGAATTAAAATAGTTACGGTATAAGCTATGAAATTTTAACAAACTAAAGCTAATTTATTACTACTTTCATAAAAGTTCAGTGGTGTACGTCCTGCTGAATGCAGCTAAGATGAATCATTCATACAATTGTATATAGAACGTGACAGCACTTTAAAATTATATTTTCATTTTAAGATATGTATCTCGTGTATTTTGTAAGATAGAGCAAACAATTGAGTCGAATAGATGACACGTGCACGTATTTTTAAGAAATAAAACCTATATCCATATTGTATACATTTATACAATATTATAATGAATTCAAAGGCCACCGTGGCGCAGTGAAATAGCGTCTGTCTGTAAATGAGACTTGTTGTGGATTTGATCCCCACTCGACCGAATGACTATATTTAAAATTTATTTTCCTAGCGAGGCACTGAGTTCACAATGTCTCAAATTTCTTAAGTTGTCTATGACCCTGCTGAATGGAGTTACAAATACAAACGTAATGTTATAATTACAACTATTTTATAAATCACATATTTTATGACGATATGAAGTTTTAAAATATTTTTTATCTAAAAAAAAGTATTGTAAAAATTAAAAAAAACATACTGTATGTTTAGCCTTCTCTTTTAACCCTAGAGGTGGTTATTACCAAAGCTTTTATTATAGTCAAGTATTAATATAACATTTATATTGGTATCTTAATAAATATTACTTTACTCTTCATTACTATCAGTTAGTTACATAGTTTCGTGGTTTAAAGGAGCTCTTAACCTTCTCCTTTAGTTGAGTTATTTATAAAATGCAGGCACTCTTGAAACGCTTTGGTTAATGTTTAAACTCAATTAAATGAGCCTCCAGTTAATTTCGTGGTTGGCTGTTGGCCGTTTATCGGTTCGCTTATGCATCGAAACACTGGAGATTAGGATGCCATTGAATCGTTAATTTTGGTTCTACTGCTATTAGTATACACTGAATCCGTAATTAAAAGCATAAGTAGCCCGATATATATACTGTCTTAATTAAGTATAAAAATATATTTGTACTTTTTACTTCATATTTTCTCATAAACAAAATTAGAATGTCTGTAATATTTAGAACCACCGCTTTTTACTGAATGCATATATGTATACATGGTATATATATCAAAATAACATTTTTTGTCTATCTATTTGTTCTGTATAATCTCTGGAGCGATTGGACCGATTTTGAAGGGACTTTTACTGACCGATATAAAAAGGCCAATAAGTACTAATCTAATCTGTTTTAATTTTAATATTATAAAATACAAATCCAGACATGTTAAATTTCACGCGGACGAAGACACTGACTCAGTTATGATGTATAAAAAAAATGCTTCGAATCAACATTGCTAATGTTAACTTAATAATGATATTTAATTAATTAATATTCTTTGTAATTGAGCAAAGTAAGAATATGCCTTCTTTCAAATGATTAACAGGCACTTGATATTCATAACCACTACAGCTGTCGGTTTACATGAGAATTTTTTTGCAGAAAAAAAAGGCAACTAAAATATTCAAGTCATCGAAGAGTATACAATTAGTGATAGAAAATAAATTCATATTTTTTTATATTAACACATTCAAAATACAGTAAATAATTAAATAAAATAATCATTATAGTTCTACTCAATACCATTCATTTGAAATATTATTTAGTACAAAGTGGCTTACGTTGCTTAGGCATTACGTATTTACGCGTCGACTAGCCAACTGGTATAAACAAATTCCTAATTTACAAATGATCTTGTAAACTACCAATAGATCGCAATCGAAGGTGCATAGTGTTGCATCCCTGCTGAAATACTGCACTACTTTATAGCCATAATAAATTCCGCGCCGTTCGCATTTCCATTTTATATGCTAACCACGTGACTATCTGCTGCAACGTTTCCAACCTATTTCTGAAAATTTTATGATTAAAAACCTACCGCATTCATTCAAAAGCGTTTTGAAGTACTATTACTTTTTATAGACACTTGACTATATGCGGCGTCAAAAATACGACCCTAAATTGTTTTAAAATGAACGTAGCTGGTATATAATATATTTTAACTATTTTTATTATAGTTTCTGTTAGACGTTATAAGATCTTGGAATTTCGCGATTTTTACACATTTTAAATATAACACATAAACTATTAATGGTGCATATTTTGGTATACGAAATCCGACGTTATGAACACTTTATAGAAGTCCGTGGTAATAGGTCTTAGTCTTACTCAGGTGGCATTCGTCTTAGTCGCGATTACTTATATTAAGCGATTAATCTCGTTAAAATAGTTTCATTTAAAATTTCTATTACACGATAAAATCAAATAGTACCATTACTATGTTTTCACATTTATTGTTTATCGAATGAATAAACGAATATTTTAAAATTATTACAAAAAAGTATGTCAGGCTCATAAATTGTAAAAGGCCAGATAAGAATTTATAGTTTAATAACAGTTTCGTGCAAAAAGTGTGAATGTATCAAATTCACATAGAAAATACGCATTTTTGTCCTCTTGTTTCAACAGAATAAAATGTTTTGGAAGATATTTAGATAGAAGATCTGAGAATCGTAATTAAATCGTTATCAAACTATGAATCGCTTATTTTATTTAATAGGGATAAAATATTGGTATTGCCAACGTATTAGTTAATATTTTAAAATTAAACTCGACAGTGAATATGTTGATTATTGCTCAGCAAAGTAAAAAAATATTTTTTTATGGTATTTCAATAATGAAAAATATGTACATATATTTATTTATTCTAAATAGAAACTTCCACAACTTTATATAAAAGCTTTTACTAAAAGTTTAAATACGCATCAAAGCTCATAGTATTCCCAGTCGACTGAACAATGACCTGGACAACAAAAATCTAGACTGAGCAGCAAATTATTAGCAGAGTACAATTACTGCGGACAATAGTGAGAAAGTGCTGCACGAACGAAATTCACGGCTTCGTGGGAAAATAATGCAAATCCCATTTTCTCTTGCTTTTTGTTGATTGTCTGTGCTTTTTTTATGGCGACGTGTTAAATGTTATCCATTTTAATATTTCGTAATAGTAACCACTTTGCACATTAATGGAATTATGAAAAGTGTTATATAAATTGATTATGTGATGGAGTATGTTTTAATATCATATATCATTATAGAAATCTTTAATTCATTTATTTCAGGTTCTCGTTTCTTTTCCGCTAAACAGCGTAGTCAGAGGGAGAACCTCGTATCGCAACACTCCATTCTCCACTTTCTGCTCAAATTCAAAGCATTAAGTGGCCGAAGTTAATTCTGCGCTTTGGCCTACTAGAGCGGTTAAATTAATCATTGTGTATAGTGAGAATCGACCCACGATCAGTCGCTTTTACTATCAGACGCTGCTCTATTGGGCCACTGCGCCTCATAATATAATTTGTGGTAAAATATTTAAACACTAGGTTTTCTCTGGTTATTTAAAAACTTACAATATATTTTTCTTCAGAAACGTGATGTACATAAAAAATAATACATGACCTTAACAGTTTTATGCTTATAAAATTGTTAGATTTTTACTTGTAAATAGTGAACACGCGTTTCAAATACGTACATCACAAAATATTCTACTTGTATTCATGTTTGAAAGGCGTGAGGATTACGCAGCCCATGTCAAAAGAAACACCTTTGCTATGTAATGAAATATGAATAGACTATCTTTACGCTATACGCCATACTCCTTTAAGGCTTAAGTTATCTTGGTTTTACTGTATAATAGTTAATATTTAACAAGTTAACAGCTTAGAAAATATACTTTACAGTTTCTTGTTTAATCTTTTTACTTGATAAGTTTTATACTACTTTTAAAAATAGGATTAAGTATTTTAAATTTAAATAAAATGCAAAAATATAACAAAGTAGTTTAATAATAAAATCTATATGTATATATAATATATATGTATATCAACATAATACATATATACAATTTGTATGACTTTAGAATATTCACATAGTTTACGCACTACGTCGGTTTTACTAGATTTTAACATAAAAACGTTTTATAATCGAGAACAGAGCACCCCGTCAAGGTCCATGGACGCCCGGTCGTCAATCCGGTCCTCGCCGACACACTCTGTTTCCTATGATACCCGTTGCTTGGATATGCATTTGTGAAACTTGGACATATAAGGTGAAAGAAATGTTTATTATATTCTAGTTTAAAAATCTAATACTCTGGTAGCTACTGTACATCAAATTTACATTATATTATAAATATAGGTAATAAAAACTATATTTATTTCGTCGATATGAAGTCCTACCACTCAACATACAAATTAATGCAATTCTTTAATATATGCGAATCGACCAAATCGCACTTCGTCAATGACACGTTGCATGGTCACCACACGATAGAGCTTTATAGGCATATAAGAGATGAATTACGCAATAATAAGTTAAAAACGATTTATATTTTTTTGAAGTTTTCTTTACGCACCCGTACAGAGCGTAAAGAAAAAAATAAAAACGTACTTGAACTACACAAATACCGCTAAGCTCCCGACACTAGTTGTGTACTAGATGTGTAATTAAAAAAAATAATTTTGTGATTATATTTTCGCATAAGAAATTTTATAGATTGTGAAAGTTAGTTTACAACAAAACATAAACTGATACTATGCTGCTACTGCGCTTTACGATCACTTTCTTGCACCACGATTGTAACAAGTTTTTACAATTTATGAACGGAAATGCAGGCACGGTTAAAAACTATTAAATTTTATTTCATTTAGCTTTCTTAGAAATTGTATATTTATTGAAAAGGCTTTTCTGACGATATTATAATCGCCGTAACTTAATGTAATGGTTGTGGGAATTTGACCTTTGCAATAATTTTATTGAAGAAAATATTTTTAATTAATATAACTTTCTTATTTACAAAACGATTTAAACATAGCTAAAACTATATAGGGAGTAGTTGGAAAAAATACAATCGCGAAAACTGCATCCAAATCGGTTAAGCAATTTTGCGAGATCAACATGCACGGTTCACTTTAATCGCGGAAACAGCTTAACAGACAAATATAAAAATTATTCGGGTTATATAGATTGTTTAATATAGGAGTCTATTTTTATGTGTATTTGCATAAAAATTTAAGCATATTATATTTTAATATTACTTACGAGTATATCTCGTGATTCATTAAGTTTTATTGAGATTCGTGACATCTATACATAGTTCACGACAAACATTTTATTGATCGTTCGCTACTCAGTTCCAAGGCCGTTGTATATTAGTGGTCTACTTTCGTCAAACGACTTTGAACATTTATGCAAATGTTGCAAAAAGTATTTTTGATTTATTTAATTTTTCATATACTCGTTCTTTTTATTGCTTTGCATGTTTGATAGAAATAAAGATAAATTTCAAAGAGTAAATACTTTATTTCACTTTACTTTTATAAATAAAAAATATTTTTTGTACATTATACTATAATAAACAACAACCTATAGTACCTACTATTTATTATCCCTATATATAGTATCTACTATTTATTTGTATCAAAAACTAACAAGAAAACATTTATATAAGATTTCCTCAAAATAAAAAATAATAATTATGAAAGAAATAATTACTTCCACAAGCAATTCTACTTGCCGTCGCACCTGCTGCCAAGGGAGCTTTCCCCGTTAAGAAAAAATCCCTGACTGGAATTTTGAACATCTAGGTTATCTGTTACAACATTGAAGTAAAAAATCCATACGAATTTATAAATATACGACAATAATAGCCGAAAATTAGGTACTCAGTAGCAAAGAGTAACAATTTCCGAAGTGTATATTTTAAGACAAACGTAAACGGAATAGCAGTTTCGGTTACATGAAAAGAGCGTCCAAAAAAGTGCCGCCATTTGTTTCCACATGAATCTTTAATAGGCCGACGTTTAATTGTAAATCTTCCAAGCTAAAAATGGTCTGACTGACAGTGAAACGGCGGGAAAATTCGCGAGCACTCCCGTCCGACCGGTTCATGTTAGTAGCGCCACCGGTACTAAGGAATGCGATATGCCAACATCCATTTATAATGAGGAAACGGAAACGTGAACGGATTTATATAGGAATATAAAACGGATATAACAAAAGGAAGATGAACTTGGAATAACAAATTGCATTATAAAAATAAAGATTTACAATAAGCTGTAAATGCGGTAGGTAATACAATTGTGAATTATAATAAAGTAAGTTTTGTACGAGTAAATAAATGTGTAAAGCATTAGCTGATAAGTGTATGAGAGATATGAGCATGACGACATATGTATATAAAACTCCTTGGGCTGTGTGAACTTGACACTGGACCTAAAAAATAGAGTTCGGCTAGTAGCAGGTGTTAGTAATGCTGATTTTGTTTGTGATAGCGTCAGGAAAATGTAAGCAACCAAAAATGGCATCCGCCGAAGTAAAAAAAAAAGATTTGTTGCTGTTCCTTATATAATACAGTTACAAGAGGACGTAGTGATTTTTTTCCTTTGTAGTAAAACAGAAAAAAATAACAACTTTTTTTAAATAAAATAATTTCTACACTGAAATCTATGAATATATACTTGTAGACTTTTGTAGTCAAAGAATTATCAATTATAGTAGGATAAAAAATTAGAAATCATTAAGTTGAAAAAAGCTTGTTTTGGTAGTCAGGTGTAAGGACACGACGATTACTACAAACGCTGAAATCGATCAATCCACTTGTAGAAGTTTGTAGGGAAAGAATTATTGATAATTATTTTGTGAAAATGTCTTAAAAACAAGTATGATTTCAATTATTTTTCTTTAGTACAATCGAAAATTCTTTTACTATTAAAGTCTACAACAACATATTAATCGAGCTCAGCATTTGTTTTAATTATTTTGTTTAGAAAATAATTTAAGTTGACAATTTTATTTTTCATTATTCAGTTCAACTACAAACGAAAAAAATCACTACTACTACTAACGTTACCCTACGTATTTAGGAACGGCCGATTTTTTTTTACTCCGAGGATGCCATTTGATTTGTTGCCCATAGTTTTTTTATGACGCTTTAACAAACGAAATCAGCATTACTACAATCTGCTGCTAACTGAGCGCTATCGTATAAACCAAAAAACAAAACATATTTTTAAATCGGATGTTCGATATTATATTTTAAAGTTACACTTACTAATAAAATAGCGGCACTTCAATGTATTTAAAACAGTTTCTTTTCAGCGTAAAACATTTAATTACTTGTCTCATATATGTATATAGGTTCATACACAAAATATTAAAATGCGCCATTCTCATTTTGTTACAAGTAAAGCCTCAATCATAAAAACAATATCAGGTGTTTGGGGACTACCTGCTTACCACGATAAGATATCTTATCAGTGACGATATAGAGCGTTACGTTTTACTAATGCTCTACATTACGCACCCATTCCACACTGAATGAAATACATCCGTTTTGTAAGCATCCTTTATTTCCCAATTCAAAATTGTATTATTCATATCTAGACCAAATGCCTGATTATACTAATATACATTGTATGCCTATCAGTGCATAGTCAATGCATTAAGCGTCATAGAGCTGAATATCAGATAGATATCAATTGGAATTTATTATTTTTATTTCCTCACTGTTGTAATATCTATATTCTTACTTATATAAATTTCACAGCAAAAAAGATTTAAAGTTTAGAACTTTTGTGCTTCCCCTAAAAAATATTTAATAGATAAATTTGTTCACTTTTACTGAATATAAAATATTAGGTACAATCAGGTCAAGATGTCTATATAGGTATACAAACATGTGAGATTTGAATCGTATACTACTAGGTAAACAGCTCGTGCTATTTAAACGTCCCAAGTACGCTATAATAAATCATCATATTTTGTTCATGTTCGACCAAAGTCATAAAAGGAGGTCGTTTATTCTATTCTCTGTTATATTTCATAGACCAAGATGGTTTCACACATAAAATGCTTTATCAAATTTTGGAGCAGCACTTACGATGTCACGTAAAATAAAACTGCCTTTACGTGTTAACATGATGCATGTATGTAGTTTCGTGATTCATCGCTTCGGCCTACATCACGCCTCCATGGTGTTTAGATAAAACGCTACGATTGTCGTGACCTTTAACACGTGATAGGATTATTTTTTCTTCCTTAAAATGTTTTTTTCTTTTTACATTTCTCATACATCATATATCTAAGTTAGACAAAGAAAAACTAGTTAAAATTTGCTAAGTGCTGCAAGCCAACCTTATTAAACACATTCATCTAACTGGGTGGTGAAAAAAAAAATATCAATATTTTATAATTGTGATTATTATATGTACCAAATATGAAACGAATCGTATTCTAGTGACATACTTGGCACATACGGTACAGTAGTGACATACTCTTGAGATGTTAAATTTATCTAGGCTATTTAGATTTTAAATTCAAGATCCTTTAATTTTCATTTATTTAATATAATATTAATGCATATATAAATAATAAGTACAAGAGGAGCATATTTTGTTTATGAGATGATAAAATGAAATACACATAAGTGATATTTATGAAAGAATTCTAATTAATCATGAATCCGCTGAACAATTTGCATAATTGCTCTGTTTGAAATTATAATTGGCTTCTGATGATAGAACGGAAACGATAAGGATTAATTGATTTTTAGCTAGACAAAGTTTATTTATAATCCGTACATATAGCAAGGGATAATAAACTCAATAAATATCATAATTCAGTAGCAAAAAAAACATTATCTTATATCCATAAGATCGATAACCTATCTTAATAACTTTCGTACTACTGGTTTCTATTATTATATCAATTTTATTTTCACATAAAGCTTCAACTAAATATACCACTTCAGGAAACACTAAGTCGTATCTTATATTGTCTAAAGCAAATATCAAAACGTTTGATGATCCATTAGCATTAAAGTAAAGTAACATAACTGCAAAACATGCAAATCTTATGCATACAAATATATATTATTTTATGATTCAGATATGTTTAGTCCGATCCCATATTGAGCAAAAACTAATTTAAACACCATTTGCATATTGAAATTTCATACAATAATATTGAATGTAGCATCCACGTTCATATCCTAACCAACTAAACTATACATATAAATGTATATGTACCGATATATGATATTGAAGTTATTCTTATAAATAAATTCGTTTTGACTAAAGATTAAAGTTAACATTATTTAAACTAAAAAGATAACTAATAATTATGAAATAATAAGATAAAAGTAACGATAAATCGGATGTGCGTAGATAATAATATAATAATAACTGCAGTCGTTCCTGTACAATCACTTGCATTAGATCCCGGCTAGCTATTTGCGTTCAGCAAACCTAGTTAATCATTATAATACTAGGTAGAATTTCCCGGGCGTTTCATAGAGCTCAGCAAATTAAATTATTGACTTCACGATAATATTGAAGAAGCCTTGCCAAACTAAATTATAATTTCTATTATACTCGTAAGATAACATATAAATGAAAGTTTTAAAGACTCTGGGAAAACTTTGATAAATAAAATTAAAATATTCTTATATGGGAAGGTTATTTCTAATTGATACAAATTACTTAGTTTTAGTTTCATAATTTTTAGACTTTTTGAAACATTTTTTAGTCATTTTAAATTAAACAAAAAAAGTAGTCCTTGATCACAGGTAGTTTCTACCTCTGACCACGGACTATATGCGATTACCAAAATATACGCAATTAATCCGTTTAAAATAGTTTCATTTAAAAAGTGTAAAAATCGCGAAAATCAAAGATTTTATTTTTCAATAATCCAAAAAATATTGTCTTTCTAATGGTCACGGACATACTTAATTAAACAATTTAGAGTTAGTAATATTAAACAAGAATCTAATCTGATATATGATCAATTGCAACACTTGCAAACAACAATTGCAACACTTGCAACAAACACTTGTTCTAGTTTATGACAAAATTATGAATTACAGATGACACTGTAAGTAAAGATTACAGTTCATCCCTGTTAAAATGCATTCAATATGCACTCATTGTTGGTTTTTTTTTGGCTTCACGCTTTTATCCCGCATAGCAGGGTAGAAAGGGAGAACATAGCGGACACCAATTGGAAACATTACGTGTTAAGTTTGTTTTTTTTTATTTTGATGAGGAATTAAAAAAAAGTCAAATATACACAAGTATGCTACAAAATCAACTGTAATAGCTAAGTATATATTTATATTAGTTAACAAAGTATTTAAAGTGGACGTCACGTACATGACTGCATTTTAGAAAGGGCATATTATCTCTACATTTATGACTTAGCGGTTATAACAGTTAAGATATAATCTAAACTCTATGGGAAAGTTTTGGATATCATTTGAGCCATAATCTTCTAAGTTTTGCTACTAGAATAATCAGAAGAGACGATGACCGCGTAAAGAGATGTCTACACGTCATTACGGCAATCTCGCCGTTAACACGCTTAAACGACGAGGATAATGACATGGCAGATGTAGTAAATTTATTTAAATTGTTTGGAATGTATGTATGTACGTATGTGTGTATCATTATAACAATAACAGATATACTAATTATAACAATAATTTTTTGACTCTATAGGATTCTGTACGACGCAAGTGTTCCTTGGTATATCTAAAGTTATTTAATGTCTTCTTATTTTCATGTATAGTCGATTCCTATCGAATATCAACCGCTGATGAGATATGTGTAAATTTTAAATAAATTCCTTGCCATTATACTCGTACAAAAATGATTGAGTTTCACTATCCAGCAAACAATATTGTGAATATAAGTGTTTTACATGGCGCAGGAGACACATTAAACTAAAAATAATAAAAAATATTATCATTTAACATTTTTAATGTTGAATTTTAAAACTGAGCACTTAATTGTACTATTCATTATATTATTGTGTCATACACATACATTGCTCTTTGTTTAAAAATGCGAACATTTATTCAATTATTTTAACAATTTCACATAAAAGCCATTGACCTTATTTACTGGCAATTTTTACTGTTATTGGCTTACTGATCGTAAAATAAATGAAGTCAGCATCTAACAAAGAGATCTAACATTTTACGGTAATTTACGCTACATTGAACCGATATCGTTTCACTTAGTCGTCTCCAGATTAAAACGTGAATAAAGTTAGAATAAACTAAGATTACTATGTAATAATCAGTATATAGTTTATAACAAACAATAAATTATTCCAATAGATTGTTGCGAATATGTAAATCATATGGCGAAATATTGAAACTGTACATAGAGATATTCGATAAATAGACCAATATCGTATTGCCAAACGTACTGGCAGTAATTTGTTATAGTAAGAAAGCAACGCATGGAGGCACCCAGAATTAATTGGTAGACATCTCAACCGCTGCAGGAAGGTTCATTTCCGCCATTTTACATTTTTTAGCATTCAACGGATAACGGACAACGGTTTTTGCAACCGCGCCCCCTCTTTTGCAACTTTCGCGGCTTTTCCGTGTTTCCGCTCTTACAAATTACAGATTCACTTTAATAGTTCTGTTATTTAATAATTCACATATTATGTAATCATTTTTAAAATAAATATTAAAAATATGTCTCAAAATAACATGCATCTAGTAACTCGAATACAAAATCATTATTTTAAAAATAACATGAGTTAAATGTAAATTAATTTAAAATAATATGTATCCATACGTATCAGAATAACATGGTTAATAAACAATATTTACTAAAAATAACCTCGAAACTAAGTGCCTACTGTGAATCATAACATACACACATGTGTATTGCCAACTTCAAAAAAATATTTATCACACAATCAATCAAATATACGATAATATATTGTCTTTGCCGTATATAAAAATATTATTATTTTTAATTATATTTTACAAAAAATATAAAATCCTATAAGAGGCTTATGAGATAAAGTTGGGATACAATACTTTTAAATAAAGTTACCTGTTATAACCGCCAACAAGACCGCCAAAGCCGCCACACCTGTCGCTCTCGCGCGGTAGGACTTCATCTTGTCTCTTTTCAACACGCGACTCGAATGCGTTGTTATAAACAAGAACAAAACAACATAAGATTCGAACTAAGCGTCTTCAACGGTAATTGTCCTTTTTATGAAAACAATGAACAATTCACTGAGTTACAACACCTACGTATCGTACGTGTGATTTTATAGATAAAGTAATTCACAAATTTCACTTAGAAGTTTTCAAACTTTTTACAATTCATTTAAAAGTCTGATTCTTTAGGTTTACACAAGAGTTCATAATGATGTTTTAATTTAATAAGAAATTTTAGACATTTGATAAAGCAAAACTTGTTTCGATAAGTGATTTCGATATCGTAACCGGGGCGACGTACATCCGTCCTCTGCGAGTGCGGAGAGTGTACTGTCGCGACGCGGGCGACGCGCAACCGAGACGGTAGAGTTGGGAACTAGCTACCACAGTGTTGGTCGTTGGCCGATGTGCGATGACTATGCGTGGCGCGAGGACCTAGTCCTTCGCTATTAAGTACTTCGCTATTAAGTGCTAAGCTATAATAGACAAGTCAAATTTTTAAAAATATTTTAAAGGAATATTTAACTTTCATTCATAGTTACTTCATGAAACTCTACATTGATTTGATTCAATCGCGGCGCTTTTACAATATTCCTGATGACAGTTATAGGTTCAAATCCCAATCAGAACCAATAAAACACTTTATATTAAAGGTGTTTTATTTCAACCCCTCTAAAAACTTTCAAACTTACTTAAATTATCAAACATGTATATGTATATACGAGTATGATATGAAATCGACACTAAATTCCCACTCAATCCATTCAATAAACAAGTTTTACACATTACAATAATCCTATAACAAAATGTAAGGCTATAAAATGTATGTCAGGATTATGACTAATCCTCACAAATACGAAAGTCGTGAATCACCGATTCATTTCCTAATTGTACCCAATGTAACATAAATCGCGCGGTGCAGGCACCTAATTAATGAGTATTTCTCATTATTAAATGAAAAATTCTTATATTGATTGCATTTTATTTAAACAGTAAACTGTAAAAAGGGTTGACTTTATTAATAAATGTATATTGCTTTTTTGTTGAAAATCGTTACCTTCTTTATATTTTTTTACTAATTAGAAAATGTTATCTATTACAAAATTCTTACGGAGTACAGAGTGTCTTGACACTAGGTTATTCCTATTTATCCTACTTGGCGGAATAAAACTAAAATATTTGTCCCTCCTTTAGGTCACCAATACAATGATGTACGTAATTGATATTTAGTTGAATATCTGAAAGTCTTAATTCATAGATACAGATAAAAATCTCGCAGATACAGATTCATGTACTTCATGTAAAGAATCACTTAAACTTATTATACTTCTTAAATTGTTTTAATAGTTAAGTGTTATTATAACATATCAAACTATGTAACATCTCAAATGTGGGAAATATATAATATATAGGTATAAAAATCCTAACTTTATAAGAAGAAATTAATGAATATATGCGTTATTATAATATTTCTCGTATTCCTCGTTACTTCACTTATTGCATGTGATTTGCAGGGCCGTGTCTCAGTAGTTTCATGAATATCTAAGCACTTCTTCATATGAACATAGCAATCTTTGCATATACATACATGCCTAGTGCTTGTACATGAGTTGTTGGTTCAAACACCTTTCAGAATTATTCTTTGTATTATATATATATATATATATATATATATATATATATATATATATATTGTATTCGGAGGAAGGGAGAATCTTCTAATATGTCACTTTATTCTCACAATTTTCTTTCCAGTGAGATAAATCCCATTATATTTCCATAATTACATAGTTTAAATTTTTACATTTTGCAAGCATAAAATAAAAGATAAAGTATAAATGTATCACTCTATACCGTATCTACTTAGACTTTAAGCTCTGAGAGACGATACCAACAAAATTTACTTTTGTTTCATGAAAATCATATAAAAATATTATAGCAAGGTTACGTGACACAGTACATCTCGCTCTATTTTCTGAGACACGCCTGAAGTCAACCAAGGGGAAGCACCTTGAAGTTTCATGAATATCTGAATACTGCTTTAAGATCTCCATACTATTGCCTACTACACACTCGTATAGGACATATAATATAAACATTATGTTTAAATAACTATAGCGACTATGAATAATAAAATGACTAAAACAAATACAGATTTTGAGTTCATAAATTTGGTACATATGATCCTCACCAATAACTATATAATCTATATTTTTTTATATTAACTTATGGAACTAAAGAGTTAAATTAGTAAATTCTATATAAAAAGAAATACAAATAATAATACTTCTATGTATTAAGTTAAAAATCTATTCACCTAATTTAGCTCATTACCAAGTGTAATCCAATTATGCAAGTATCTAAAATACCAAGGCTGTTAATATATTACTACTCAATAAACTAATTATTATACCAGAGATGCGTGAGTTATGATCAAATAACTCATTGTAACTAATTAATTAATTAATGATATATACAAATATTCTGATATAGTACTATACGTAGTTTATATTGCCAAAAATAATTCTACTTACCGTGAAACAGCTTATGTATGAATACATTAATTTGTAACGTTACATTAAAGCATTTCGATACGAGACCAACTGAAACAGAAAATCTCTCCGAGTATGTTACAACGCCATAGCGCTATTAACTTTTATCAGGCGTCACTCTCTCAGTCATATTCCGAATAAACTTTTTATTTTCGATTTAAATACAATTGAAATCGAGTAAAAACTGAACCCTAGGGATGTCCTAGTAAATTAATTGAAAAGGGGCTCAGCCCTTGTTTTGACTGAACAAATAGAATTAAAAACCTACTCCCTATATTCCAATAATCGCTCTATTTAGCAATTCGACAGCCGACTGCCCGTTGGACGATAGTTAAATGTTTCACAATCTGAACAACTAAAATTTCAACTCTTGTACGTATATGATAAAGATGTTATTTGGGAAACACACATTTTAATAGGATTTGTGTCGTTTTGAGGCTTCGACTCTAGCTTTTTTGGTATTTAATTAAATCGAACATAGGTTCAGTAAAATAACAGAATGTCTGATCCTGGTTTAACATGAATGAAATGTTCATTTTCTTTGGTATATTTAAATGAATTTTTAAATAATATCTGCTCCTATTTTTACTTTAAACAAATTATATATGATTTCTGTAACTACACATATCACATCCTCAATCATATACAATAGATTAAAGTCTAATTTGAAAATCATTAATTAAGCTTTAAATCTGAAATAAATAATTATTGAGTAAGAGAAATAACATTTAATTTTGTTTTTGGATACATGTAAGAATATTTACATCCTAAAATACTCTATAATCATTTAGATGCAAACAACTTGTAACCTTAACTTACAACCTTTTCCAAAACCAAATTTTCAGTTAATAACTTATCAATAACACTACTAGCACTGGCTTTCATAATATTTTTTGAAATATATATTACAAAAGAAATTTCTTAATTAATTATCCCTTCATCTTTATTAATGTATCAATAAACTTTTATTTTATATATAAGGCAGTTATTTATTTTCCACCCTGTACCTTCAATCTCCATGGCAGCATCGATTCAGACGAATCTTGCACCCTCTGATGTCCTTATAAATTAACTACGGGCCACTGGCTTCTCAAATCACCAATATCGTTAAGGTGAGCGAAGCTTATAAAATTCTAAATAAAGTAATATGTTTTGCCATTCGTGCATATAATTTAGGGATAAGGTTCCTAATATGACAGGTGTTATCCAAAATTATTAGTTATAGCTACATGTTGATCTAGTGATGAGCGATACTGATAGCTAGGTCAGAGACAGGTTGCGGATTCGTTTCTAGTCTTAAATCTAGATTTCACATTCCCAGTTTAATTATCAATTGTTACTCACGTATCGATTAATTGTATAAAACCGTTTAAGATGAATCCAGGCATAGAATAATTCAGAAAATATATTACCAGTTTTAAATAATTTTTAAATTAAATTGAAATAAATAAGTAGAATGTATATTCACGTGTTTTTTTTTATTTTAAAGGGGCTCTTTTAGACTACATTTAGGTCACAAATCTCAAACTGCTCCGAGCTCCTCTTCTTGCAACGCAATTGGGCCGGCACCCGCCTGGTGAATATATGGAATGCTAACGAATTTCTTCTCATTATATATCTTGTGTGCTTTGTTAGATAAGCATAGATAATTAATTAAAAAGCCACTTTATTTTTAACTTCTAAGCAAAGTTAACGCGATGTGCATTGAAATGCGGAACTCAACGTCGCAAACAAAATAAAGCTTTGCATTCTTCTTCTTTTAAGTTCGAGTGCAAACGTTCCAACGACACAGGGACGATATATTCTTTCTAAGCAATATGACTATATGAAATTGTTTTAATATAAAGTTCCTTATATTAAAATACATGGCTTTCCAACGCAGCTGGCTGAAGAACTCTATTTCAGTTTATGGACTATTGAATAATGATTTTTTTTTCTATCTATGATGATATAGCTAGTTATCATGATATTGGCTTCACCTGACTATATATTAACACGTGAAGGTAACGAGAGGTATTCACTCCTTTTTACGAAAATTATGGCGATAGAGAATATGAAAGTTTGATAGAATTTTGGTTTATATAGAGAAAAAATGCTAAAAGCCAGTCTTTTTTCAATTCATATTTTTCTTATTTAATAAAATAAATATGACGCATTATTCCATGTAATCGACTAGTGCGTAATATTTATTTTATTAAATAATTTAAATATGCAATATGCGACAGAAGAATGAAAGAAAGATGAATTCAGTAGAGTTGCGATCTCTTCGTTGGATATGTGGAGTCAGTTTAGTTAATACGCAGAATGGCAGGTGTAAGCGCGAAAGTCATAGTAATAATGGTGGTTTGGGCACGTTGAGAGAATGAGGAATGTAAGAATGGTAAGAAAGATTTATGAAGCAAAGGTGAATGGTACGAGAGGTTGGGAACGACCTCGGATCTTCGAAAACACAGTATTGAAGACACTGGACGTCACTGAAGGTCACGTAAAAAGCATGAGGACCCCCCTAGGGTATGTATGAAGAAACTAATGACTTGGACGAAGCGAAAGAGGTAGGCAGGGACCGTAGCGTCTCGCGCTCCGTCCTTTCTGACTACCCCGTATCCTGCATCCTTAAAGCGTGAAGCTAAAAAAGAAAGTAATAGACATAACACTTTTGTAGTAATTTACGCATTGCCACTAATATTTTTTAATCTCTCAAAAGAATCAATTTGACTCCATTTATAGCAAAAGTAGTTTAACGATTATGTTCTTAAATCGAATTGCTTTCAAAAGAACGATATTCATTGAAGTGATTCGTTCTAATTAAGTCTATCATCTAAACTTACTAAGAAGAAACTAAATGCAATTTGTCAAAGTATCTAAATTCTAATTCCGTTAACCCAATATATAACTTCCTAGCTTAATTGAGCACCAGGAATTCTGGGTCTTACCAGGCGGTCCCCAAGACATACCGCGAAGTGTATTAGAGATGTGCTTTATTACTTGGAAAATGCGACACTTCTTACCCTAGAAGGGAGAGTATTTATGACATGTACTTGATTTATTGCATAACCACCCCAGCATTTTGGCGTTTTGTTGTTTCTTTGTGAGGGCGTCGAACTTTTAAGTCAGCTATAAGACTAGCTGAATATACCACTATCGACGATTAGATCCCAGGGGATTCACACTTACAATATGTTTGTTTTTTCTATATTATTGAATTCACAAATATATATTACTATTTAATAATGCAATATAGAAACAAAACTAAAACATTATAGCAGTTTTTATTAATTATAATGTTTTAGTCAATTTTTTCTTTGGTTTTGATATCTTAAAACTCAACAAGATATCAAAATTCCCAACCTTTAGCGTAATTTGTTTCTTTTATGTTATAGACTCAGTGGACAAACATTAGGGCTGTACTTGTCCATAATAAATCAGAAAATTGTTAATTAACCGTAATTTATATACCGCTGCAACAAGCAGGTGGACGGTCGTACATTCACCAGGCTACTTACATTCATTGATATGATCACAATTCTTACTGTCATGTTACTGTGTACTGTTGAACACTTCATACAACCATCAAATATTTTGAACTATTATTAAATGACAAACATTTAAACATCGCTAATAGTAAATATCACGAAAATGGAACATGAATTAGCTTGAAAGCTACTAACGCTAAGCTAGTTACGAATCGCACGCAACAAATTCACAAACTCGCAAAGTCGTAACGCTATAGACGTGGAAATTGTTTCGAATTCGAATTTGGCTGGCGTTTAGCTACTCCGCGATTTACAATTCCCCGTGCGTTCACAGCCCATTATTCACAATTCATACCGTGAATGCGTAGAAACAGCGAATGTCTGTGTAAATCACTCAAATTACAGCGATGACAACTATTGCTCGCTATATTTTATTACAGTTTCCTATTTCTTCAATATAAATTATATGGTTTAAAAAAATAGCTACAAACTAGGCTTGCGCCAAAAAATATGAACGTTAACCTAGTTCTAAACATGTAGTATATATTTATTGTTTAGCTTTACGCTTTCTTTTGCATAGTAGGGGAGTCAGCAACAATCTATTGTCAACAAACTTCATTGACAGCTGTTTGCTCAAAATCGAAATATTGTTAGTTAATTATCTAACTCATCGCCACAGTTAATCTTACTAGAGCATTTTTAATCATTCCTCCAAATGGAAAACGAACCCGCAACCAACCGCATTTATAAACTAATATATAGTCTATAAACACGGTTGGTTGTGTGTTCGTGATTATAATAATGTATATCAATCGTAGTTATATTGTAATGTGTATTAAATCTATTATTTTAGTAAAAGAAAAAAGAGATAAGAAAATAGATGTAACTATATAAAAGTCTTAGAGAGATTTATAACCACAACCCCAGTAAATTACTCAAACAACTCAAACAACTATTAACAATCCATGGGTCATCAAGTCCTAATAATTTTTTTTTATATATTTTTTTAAAGCCATAAAGCTATAAAACCTGTTATTTCCATAAACAAAAAACTTTATTGCTAGTTCTAAAAAACATTTGCTAAAGAATTCTTCTTAATATCCTAATTTACTTAACAATAGTGTACATTCATTTTCAAACACATTGCACTATTTTTGTTATGCATTCAGTTCCAGTAGTTATCACTAGATGACAGAATATTCGCATTGGTTTGACATATGTAAAGTGACATAGAGTAGTGAGACGTTATATATACAAACCACATGACAAAGACATTATAATGGCTGTGTATATTTATATTGAGTATTTCTTGTTGTTATCAAAAAACCTGTACTTTTTTAAAAATTGTACATTTTTCTCTATATAAACTATATATAGGTTAGATATAGATTACAAATATACGTCTGTCAAATATTTTTGTCCGCATAACTTTTATGATAACAAGTGCAAAGAGGCAGAGGCAGTAGGACAGCATCTGACTGTAAATGTGATCGGTTGTTGGTACGATTCCCACGCGGGGAAGTGATTATATTTAAATTATTTTCTCTTCTACGTTCTGTTAAGATAAAGTGCGGCGTTGAGTTCCGCCACTCAACACGAAATAATACTAGTATATCGATAAGATACATATACCCTGCTAAACGAGATAAAAGCGTAAAAGTCTATTGTTACAAATTAACATAATAATGAGTTATAAAAAAATAAAATAAGTTATATAGAAAAAACTAATAAAAATTACACACAGTTAAGTAAAATTAACAAGTTATAATATTGAAATTAAACTATTTCCTTTTTTAATTTTCATTCTTAGAAAATCTTGCCTCCTCTGTCCTTGGTCTAAGTTTTCATCGCGGCTGATTAAAGTCCTTATTCTTTTGTAAACAAAGAACGTTTCCCTGCATGCTAATTACTCTTTATACCATAGACTATTATAATTTAAATATTTTTTTCATGTATGTATTACATATATAGGACGTAAGTTATTTGGAACTCAGGGATAACTTAGTGTCGAAAAACTCGTTTCGCCTTGTCGCTTGAATTGTCGGAAATCAAAGTCATACTTTGCCTTACCAGAGAGGAGAACAAAAAGGAAAACCCATTTTAACTAATACTAATATCTGCAAGCGAAAAGTTTCAAACCGAACTTAAATCACGCTGTCAAAGTTTTCCTGTTAAATTTCTATAAATACTACGTCTATCTATTATTAGAAGTCTGTCTGAAAATGATTTTTTTTATTATTTTAAAAATTTAGCTATTTTTACACTTACACATATGTACTGATATTATTAATTAAATTTTCTTTTACCTTATGATATAAACTATAACATTAAAATAAGCAATAATTTAGATAAAAATATGCTGTATAATTATAATGATTGTCAAATTTCATCATATATTAAATAAGTAATCTGAAGTTTTATATTACATAATTCAAATATAATCTCAAATTTTATGCATTATACATTTTAAACCAACTCACCAAAACGCAATTTTGCTATAACATTACATCAGGCACTACCTAAATATTACGTTAGTTATTCTGAATTTAATGGGTATAAATAAGTTTATATTTATATTTACGAAACTCCTTCAAGTCGCAACGGTTCCAGACGTGAAAACTATAAGCGCCAAAGTAACAAACAAAATTTGTATTATGTAAAATTTTAGTATCTCTTATAAATTGTATTACCTATAGAGATATTTTTTACATTTATTCTTTTTTAAACAGCTACATTGCGTAAGAAATACTCATGAACTACTGCCGTGGCGTAGTGGGATAGAGTCTGACTATAAACGCGATCGGTTGTGGGTTTGATCCCGACTCGGGGGAGTGATTATATTTAAATTATTTTCACTTTCTCGCTCTGGTAAAGACAAAGTGCGGCGTTGAGTTCAGCCACTCAACACGCAATGTCTCAAATTCGGTGGAAAGCGAAATATGGAGTGTCTTAACACCAACTCTACTAGCAGGGTAGACAGAAAGTGCCCTGCTGAAACGTGAAGCAAAAACAATATATGCCTCATGTAAATTAATAAACAAAAGCCATAACCCAGTATTCCAACGATTCAAATTACCGTAGCTTATCAAAAATGTACCGACAACTCGCAAACCTATTTTTCAATTTGTATTATACAATATATGTCAAAGCTGTCACGCGATGTTTCGAAATGTCACACAGTTTCTGCAAAGGGTGAAATAATCGATGTAAAGGGTCAAGGTTGCGATGTGAACCACAAACATAGGTCAGGCTTATACACTATTCAAGTCAAACTGGCGTCGAACTTTATTAGAAAATAGAGATCCTACTGTGTAAAATACAATCCTAGCAATAGATATGTGTACACGAATTGTCTTTTTATACTCAGCGGAATACTATTTATTTTAATAGTACATTGGCTTAAGCTTCAAATTAAAATGCTGCATATTGTGACACTTTTTTTATTTTTTTTTTTATATTTTTTAAAATTACGCATATATAAATGTTAATGAAGCTAGAATTTATGTACGTTTCTATAGGTGTAAGTTCGAGTCTTGCGACGTTCAAAGTTTTATAAGTTTTCTAAAAATGTTTAAGTTATTTGATCTGTTTGAATAACACTTTAAAAATAGCAAAAGTTAGTAATTTTAAAAATATTAGTAAAAAATTCAAACTTTTACAGGCACGTAAAGGGAATAATAACTTTTCTGTAACACTTAATGTAGCATTGCAGGCTTTGTATAGAAAATGATAATGCACGTACAAGACAAGCTTAGATTACTAATGACAAAAGAGTGAAGCGTTAGAAATGAAATGAACTGGGCTAGCTCAATCCATCTCACATGAACGCACCACTGCGCCTAGCTTTGCAATTAAATAGGTCGCCACGAGCTATTTGAATAGACATACTGCTGTAGATAACTAGGCAGTTACGTCGCTCTTTAAGTCTGCTTCATATTTAAATATTCATTCAAGAAGTTGTTTCATATTAAGTAGAACATAATGAAGTGGGTGTTATATTGAAAAAGTAATGGGAAAATGAAAGAAAAATTAACGCAACTAAATAAAAGGAAAATAACAAAAGATCGAACAGGACTCCTAAGTAAAACTATGTTAAAGATGTGTAAATGGCGCTTAATTGATTTAAAGAATTTACAAATTTGAGTGTATTATTTCCACATTTAGAAGTAGAATAGACATTATAACATTACTATACGAATTTGGTACACTTGATGCGGATTTACGTAAGCTATAAAAATGGTGAGATTAGCTCTGAGTTCTCTCTGAGCTTTATTAAGTTTTTGTTTTTATTTCAAAATATATAAACAAATAGTATAAATATAATGATAATTTTTTAAATCTGGTTAATTTCAAACTTAATTTTTTTATCTTATAAATTTTGAATAATATAAAATACTAAAAGATTTTATTATTAAGCGGAAGGCGACCAGGGTTAAGGATGAAATAGGTTATCTTACTCCAGCTCACATGAACACACTCTTAGGTCGTGCTTTAACACTAAGTAGGTCACCACGATACGTTGAAATACAGACTCCATGCTTACGAGTATAACACTCGGCAAGCAAGTGTGGTCAACTCTTAAATATTTTGACTAATCGCTTATAATGATGTACTTTTTCCTTTTTTGATATTTATTTTAAACTTAAATTAAAAGCTACGAGCATACTTCTATGTAAGTTACTATAAAAATATTGTATTATCATCGAATCCAAACAGCAAGAAACGAGTTAAAATAGCGTTGCAAGATTTGCCTTCCCAGATAGATAATACGTCCGAAAATAACAAGAGTGAATTATATATACAAATAGTACAAAAAAGATTTAAATTTAGATACAAATAAAGTAAGATGTACATTTAGAAAAAAATATAGAATAAGGTCCTTGACCTTTTTCACATTTTAAATGAAACTAGTTTAAAATGATTCATTTTGGTATTGGAAAGTACATTTTTGAAAATGCGACGTTTCAAAAATGTTTCAAAATTATCCACGACATTAAATATACGCGATTGATCCGTTTATAACAGTTTCATTTAATACAAGTAGATATTCGATTCTCAATACCTAGCTCTAATGAATCAGCTATTTGCATTGACAAAAGAATTAAAAGATAAGATTTAGCAGTTTTTTGTTCTAGGACTAAAATTGGACTTGGATTTATCTCTGTACTATACATCATTATAGATGCTCTAAATACATAATATTGAACTAGTTAATTGAGCTATAATGCGATTCAAATACTAGAAGTTTCAAACACCTTGAACCAAAGATTAATACAAGAAAAGGTGCTAATGGACAAAAGAAAAAGTAACTGTGTGGTTTTGTCTTAATGATCTCATAAATAAAGAAAAGTTATGTGAGCTCCTTGGGCCGATAGCTTTATAGCATTGGTTGTTAAGCTTTCCTCATTCAGTATGCAATTTGGAACATTCGCTGATTAAAGCACGGCTAAGACAGACGAGATTTATTTTATTTTCTGAAATCGTGATTAGGTTTTTATTAATTAAATGTAACAATTATACATTAAACATAACAAATCTATTCACTCATAACAGTATCTAAACGAAATAATGACTCACGGTATCCTTCATCTTATATGGTTAAACTTCCTTTCACGTTCTTAATAATTATTCCTAGTAGGTATGAGTGACAGAGGGGTAAATATGAATTACTTTTTTTTTCTATCCCGCGTAGCAAAGAAGACAGGACTAAGACTAAGTGTCGAGATAATCAGTAGGTACTCCGATTTTCGCCAAATTCGCCACATTGTGTGTTCTGCCACTCAACGCCGTAATTTATTTTACAAAAGCAAGGAAATGAATATAATTTTAAATATCATCATTCCTTCGAGTGGGAATCGAAACCACAACCGATCGACTATACAGTCAGAAGCAGTCCCATTGCTTTACGACCTGCCTCAATGCAATATTTTTTATATAAAAAGCAATTTTTTGGTCACGTTTAACATTTAACTATAATAATTTATTTATATCGAAAAATATATCAACTATTTTGCTGAAAATTTATATTATTTAGAAAATGAAATGTTTACTTAATGCTTTATAGATATTGTTATTTAAATAGTAAAATAACTAAGATTATAAGCTACTTATAGCCATTGCCAATCCTAAATTCCTTTAAGATGTTTTAGGATTTTCCTTTAAATAATCCAAAGCGTCCATTCCGTAAATGCTTCAGAGGATTAAATTAAAAGCATAAAGATTTAAAGTTGCATAATGAAAGTTTAGAGAGTATAATTTAAATTTTAAAACTTATTCCTTATTAAAAACTGTGTGTTATAGTTGGCTTTTTAAAAGAATTTAATCTAATTTTGAGGTTACAGATATATCCTGTTTTTAGCTTCACGCTTTTATTCCAAAATGATTTATCTCGCACAGCAGGGTAGACAGGGAGTATTTAGTGTCAGGACATTCTACTCTATACACTGTTTTACGCCAAATTCAAGACATTGCATGTTGTCTGGCTGAGTTCAACACCACACTTTGTCTTACCAGAGCAATCAAATAATTTAAATATAATCATTCCCCAGAGTGGAAATCGACCCCATAACACTATTATTATTCAAACTGTCTATATAAAATTCAAGTTTGTCATAATCTTAATTTTAAGCTTCAGACGCCAAGATTATTCATAAATTTATTCTTAATAAAAGAAAGCATTTTCCTAAAAATGAAAAAGAAAAGGAAATTAAAATCTGCTCATAATAAAAGCATCTCATATACAGGCTGCTCTTTGTAGTTTTATTTCGCTAATATTCTTCACTAGAATAATCCTGGGGTGTATTGTCATCGCACAGCGTCTGTCATTCTCATGTCGCGACACATGACAGGCGGCGACAAGTTCCAATCGGCTTTGACTTAAAAAAGTCAATACTCTCAATCTAATGTGGGTAAGCTATGACGGAGAAAACATGATTCAGTTATTTGGTTGACAAAAAAAAAATATTTATTCCAAAATTGAATAGATCATTATTGTATGAAGAGGCCGGTCTTGGCGCAGTGGAACAGCGTCTATCTGTAAACGCGATCGGTTGTGGGTTCGATCCCCACTCGGAGACGTGATTATATTTAAATTATTTTCACTTCCTCGCTCTGGTAAAAAACAAAGTGCGGCGTTGAGTTCCACCACTCAACACGCAATGTCTCGAATCCGGTGGAAAGCGAAGTTCGGAGTGTGTTAACACTAGGTACTTTCTGTCTACCCTGCTATGCGGAATATAAGTGTGAAGCTAAAAAAAATATTGTATGAAGTAAAAACATAATTTATCTATATTTGTGCGCTTGTTGACGCTTGCCAAAGCTTTTTACATATTTAATACATAGTATTATGTAATTATTGAAAAACATATTTATAAAAATCTTTTATGCTAATTGAAAATACTGAATCTATTGTAACTAACGCCCTAATATAATAATGAAAATCATAAATAACATTTAACCTTCACCACATTAGAAAGCGTCTATTTTGACGGACAATACATATTTTCCCCTAATCGATTTGTAACAATAGCATTTTAAATCTTTCGCTAAACACGTGTCAAACGTCGTGACATCGCTTTTAACATATATACGAGAGCCGTAATAAAATAACAGTTTGATATGAAATCGACTGGGGAGACACAATAGGCATATGACTGTGCAATACGCGTGACGAACCCGCGCACCCTGTATGTCATTTCAAAGGCGGAGTGTCCAATGACGTAAAAAATAGAATTAAGCGCATCCAAAGTTATTGTAGCGTGAATCATTGGAATATTGTTGAGCTCTTGTTAGTGTCACTCCCGTTGATCCGTTTTCACGTTTGATCGCATCGATCTAATCGTATTCGTTATGGATTTATATTTTTATTTCTATTTTCATTGAATATATGAAAACACGTAAATAAACAAACGTATAAAGAAAATATAATAAACTTTTATTTGTTGTTCCACTCGTGTTTTGTTAATTTAAATTCGATCGTCAAAATGTACGAATATGTTTGTATATGTGAAAATGTATTGTAATTGACAATTTGTATAATAAAACACATAGCGTTTGTTTTAATTGTACCTACTTTATATTTACTGTACAGGTTTATATGAAGCTTTTTGGTTTTTGAAATTTATTTATTTATCAAGTACTATATAGAATATCATTAACACTGTACTATAATATCCGCTTTAGTATAAAACTGTGTTGCGGGTATTAACGCCCACCTCATGAGCGCCATTTTACAGTACAAAAAAAAACAAAACTCAAAAAAATAATAAAAAATAACAATAATAACAAAATATAAAAATAAAGCAAGTGATAAAGTATAAATTAGTAACTAATGAGAGGTTTCTCCTCCGTCTTTGTAGACACAACAATTGTTGATGTGGGTGTATGTGTGTGTCTTTGTATTTAAAGTAGTGATAGTGGTAAACGCATATAATACAGTCAGGTTTTTACAGTTATAGTTTTTTAAGATTCACGCTTTTTATCCCGCATAGCAGGGTAGATAGGAACTACTTACTGTCAAGACACACTGTACTTCGCTTTTCACCGAATTCGTGACATTGCGTGTTGAATGGTGGAACTCAACGCTGCACTTTGTCTTACCAGAGCGAGGAAGTAAAAACAATTTTAAATATAATCTCTCCCTCGATTAATAAATATAAAAGTACTGGGTACATAAAAAACGAACAAGAAAGTCTCAATAATGACGAAAGTTTAGAAAAATATTTAAAAAAAGCTGCGTAATTAAGCACATTGTACTTAGAAATTAAGATGTACTTAAAATATAGTTATGTGCACTGCATTATTTTGATATATAATATCTTTATAATCGTTGTAGCTTGAACGTCTGGGAAACGTAAAATAAACCTGGATATGCATCTATTAGATTTCGTATATATATGAAAAAAATTTTATAACAATGAAAAATACCTAATATTATAAAAATATATATTTCAATTTTTTTAAGCAATCTCTTAATTTATATCTTATATATTGTGTGAACTGTGCATACATTTCTTTATAAAAGCAATTAATTAAACATATGCAAGTATTAAGTGGACAAAATCGACAAGCCAGATATGTAAGCGGTTTACGCTTCAGATCGTGTCCCTGTCGACGCATTCAATATAAGTTTGCGTGCAAGACCACTGCAACTTGTGCTGCATATTCATGAGAGAAGACGGAGTCACGACGGGAACTTACTGCTTAACTAATTAGTTTATAACTGTCAACATATTTAAATTCTATTTAATGAATCCGATCATTAAAGTTCTGATCATGTTATGGTAGTGCTGCGCTCTTTCAAATTAAGCTTAGACATAATTCACTTATTTTTATTTCTCTTGATCTTTATGTATTTTACATATATTTAATAATATTGTTTTAATATATACATATAGAAGATAATAATTGTTTAAAATAATAAGTAAAGATACACTTATTTTTAAATTTGTATAACAATTTATTTCCACATTTTCAATGTTACTATTATCAACCTAGCAAAAGGCAACTGTTTTAAATACCTGCGTCCAAAGTGTCTGTCTGTAAACGCTTTTATACAGTTAAAAGATTTTTTATACATGAATTACTGAGTGTATGGAAGAGATATTTAGATATTTGTATGATATTGTTATTTTATAATACAACCTCCGCTGAGGTATAATAGTAAGTATACTTACATATAAAAAAATATATTATCTATTGTTGACTTTTATGAATTAAATATACTTTTTAAATTGATTTATTTCCTTTCTTCATAGTTACCATAGTAATAATAGACTACACATTTCGGTGGAACATATCCTGTGTCTAATCTAATACAGTGTTTCCCAATAGGGATGATAGGATTTTGATAACTCACAGCCGCCATTTTGGTTGTTTAACATTTGACATTTGTGTTGTTTGTGTTCAGTAATGTTTGCCATAAACAAGTTCACGTTATCTCAACGTTTGGAAATTGTCCAAATTTTCTATAAAAATTCGAGAAGTATTGTCTCTACTCAAAGAGCATTTCATGCTAAATATGGTCGTCATGGTGCACCGTCTGAGCTCGCTATACGTCGCATAATCCAAAAACAGGAAAGTGAATATTCTTTGCACGATAGTAGACCACCAACACGACAACGGACAGGCCGTAGTGAAAAAAATATTGCCGCCGTATCAGCCAGTGTCGAAGAAAATCAAAATGTTTCCGTTCCACGACGTGTACAAGAATTGGGCTTATCCAGAATGACAACCTGGCGAATTTTACGTATAGATCTTGGCCTACATCCATACAAGATTGTGTTAGCACAAGAACTCAAGCCACCAGACCATCGATTACGTCGTGAATTTGCTGATTGGGAGCTTGAAATTATGGAAACGGACACCGAATTTCATAGGAAAATCATCTTTTCAGATGAGGCTCAATTTTGGCTCAGAATTGTCGTTACTGGAGTGAGTTAAATCCAAGAGTGGTTCATGAAACACCATTACATCCTGAAAAATTGACTGTTTGGGGTGGATTATGGTACGGTGGAATCATGGACGAAGGCCGTGCTGTTACTGTCAATGACGACCGTTATTGTGACATGTTGAACGATTTTTTTTCCTGAAGTGTATGAAATCGATGCGGACGACATTTATTTTCAACAAGATGGTGCAACATGCTACACTGCGACCGTCACAATGGATTTATTGCGTGATAAGTTTGGTGAGTCGGCTATTTCTCGCAACGGTCCTCACAATTGGCCACCAAGATCATGCGATTTAACACCCTTGGACTATTTTGTGGGAGTATGTTAAATCTCAAGTGTATGTCAATAAACCAGCTATGATTCAAGACCTTGAACGCAACATTCGAGCGACTAAAGCGGCCATACCAGCCGAAATGCTGCACCGAGTCATCGAAAATTGGACCGATCATATTCACCAGGGCAAAAAAAGGCTTGGCGGTCATTTGAACGATATTTCGAAAGATTATCGAAATCATAAACAGCATAAAATTTCCTATCAAATAAAGCCATTGAGCACGAAATTTGAACATATATTACATGTTTTATTTTAATTTCAAAACATATCGTTCTGTTATGTAACTGTTAGGTAACTGGAGCAATAGCTTTGTCAATATGTCAGTACTCGTCAGAAAAATTAATACCCTTCATATGTATATCAAATTGAGTTTATTCTTCATAATATGCAAGTACCCCTAGTACTTTTAATTAACTAACAAAGTCTACATCAACATAGCATGGCATTCAACGAGACACACTTTAAGGATATTACAAAACAACTTTACGTAAATTATTCTCGACGCGACATACTTATCTGTATCTATTTATTTATTTATTTATTTAGCTTCACGCTTTTATCCCGCATTGCAGGATAGACAGAAAGTAAATAGTGCCAAGACACTCTGTACTTCGCTTTCCACCAAATTCGAGGCATTACGTGTTAAGTAGTGGAACTCAACGCCGCATTTTGTGAAAAGAATTTAAATGTAATCATTCCCCCTAGTGAAAATCGAATCCACAGCCGATTGTGTTTACATTCAGACGCTGTCACTCTGCGCCACGACCGGCCTCTATATATGTATACAATTAAATAAAGTAGAACTTTCTGTTTGTAATATTAAAATAACCAGTTTTTAGTAAAAGCCTGTGTATGTTATCTTTACGCGATCCGTGTAGTAAAATAAAAAATTTGTCTGTCTGTCTGTTTGTTGGTGAATCTATAAACTGATGTGATGATTCTGGACAGATTTTGACAGGACTTTCACTAATAAGAAGTAAGAAATGCTACTATTATTTTAGAATTATAAAATTAAGATCCAGAGATGTTAAAATCCACGTGGACGCGGACGCGGATATATATATATATATATATATATATATATATGTATATATATATGTATATATATATATATATATATATATATATATATATATATATATTTGTAGCAAAATCAATATATATATATTTTCACTATTGTAATCATTTAATATTATAATACAATAGTAATAATAATTATTATATAACAACCACATTAAAATAGTTGCATTTAAAAAATATTTACCATTAAGATAGAAGTAAAAGATTCAACTAGGAACGTCGAAAATGATTTCGTTTTAATACGACTATCGCAACTGTAAATAATCCATGCGAGCAAACTCTTAGCGTTTCCGTTTATTTATCAGCGCGGACGGTTCCCTACCGTTTTTCCGTTTGGAAGATTCATGAAATACTCACTCCGGTAACTTTTACTATTTACTGTATACACAAAATGTACATCTACTTTGTTTTAAGATAAAATATAAATCCTTTAAAGTAATTTGAATGTTTAAAATTTTAGAAACTGAGGCTACCGTGGCGCAGTGTATGTAGTGTGTCACAACGCAATTGGTTGTGGACTCGGGGAAGTAGTATGTAAAAACTGTAAAGCTGCATTTATAAATTTTATAACTATTATGTTTATTCAATACAACACCACACAATGCCTAATACATATTTTTATTAACTTCACCTGTTTTTATATACCAATGTCAGCCATGACCATTTTGGTCCCTTTATTATTAATAAATAAAACAACATATTGAAACAGCAAGCTCTACTTTTGACTAAAAATAGTGTATGTAAAAAATGCTTTATAAGTTACATAGTATATTTTAAATAACCTTTTATTTCTTATTAAGGTAAATTTCTTATAATAATTAAGTATGAATATATTCTACAAAACTCGATTTTAGCGATAAATTTTAAAGTTGATATGAAAACGCGTAAATTGTAATACGTATAAGATCTGGCACTCGCTTCCCCCAAGAAAATTTGCAATTTCAACTCCTTCGTGTTAAGCTTGTATGTAGGCAACGAGCATTTGTGCTTTGCATAAATTTCCTGCTACATATATTACATTATTTTTATAAGAAATTACTATAACAATATACTTTAAAAAAGAAATATATATTTTTATTAAGAAGGTACACGCTTAATTTCATTATAGCAATAGCAGGTAGTCAGACTGGCCTTAGTATTAAGACCCTGTTCCGTACTTACTCCGTTTTCCACTGTCTGTCTGAGATTGTGACATTGCTTGCTCTCGTAAATTAACGTCGTGTTCTTGTTTTATTTTAAATATAACAGTAAATAAGTCATAAATTATATATAATATATATTTTGAATACCTCACAAAAGAGCTATAGAATCACACGTTATACACGTTACCCATAAAAGTGAAAGTGAACATTCATTTCTATGGATATATCGAATACTCCATTATATTAAATAATTCACCAAAGTAAAATACATTAGAACTTTTCTTTTACGTTCGAGTGAGAAAATCTCATCAATTTGTTTACAGAGTTACCATCACATGCTGTTCTTTCTTTACTTTTAGAATTTATTAGAAGTAAAGCCACAAAGGTCTTTCATTAAAATAAAATTAAATATTAAGATAAATATTTAAGAATATACATAAAATAATATTTTACTGCATGAAAGATGTGACTTGTGTGTATTATTATATACAAACTTTAACATTTTTTAGAATTTTATTTCTTAATTTAAAAAAAATGAGCCTCGTTTATATCATTTACATCAGGGAAAACGACGAAGTTATTTATCTTTCTGCTTATTTGGATAATGGTCTATAGTACTGCGTTTTCCTCTTAATACTCAAATCGTGTCAAGGATTTGTATATAAAAGCCTCCGCTACGCGTTCTCGATATTTCTGATCAGATTTCATTTCAATGAAAGGTATGGTTCGTATTAACCTGAATTTTATGAATCCAAGTTGCTGGAATGATATATGTATAATTTAAAAACATTCCATCATACAATCATAAACATACAAAATATAATTATTATATATCGAATCATGAATAAAAATTAATTTTTCCAATTTTTTTTTTGTTTTTGACTTTTAAAACTTTGTTCAAGTTTTATAATTTATTATTTTCATTCCATTCCATTCAATTTTTAAAATGTATCAAAAAGCGATAATAAACAATCCTGCCCATATATTCGGTTTCAATCATTTCGGAACCACCTCAGTGAGAAAAAGGGGAGCGGCTAGCACATTTGTATCCATTACCGTCTTCAAATTAAATCTGCGTGCCGTGCCGAATGCACACTTGATTTACTAATGGATTGCACTAGCTTGAATTGGTATTGGCAATGTAATGGAATATCTAGCATTTTTTCTTAATTTGTTTTTCTATCTGCACACAATACCATAAATACAACTGTTAAACTATGTATACATTTCTCCACTCGGGTTATCATTTTTCTTCAAATTAAAAAACTATTTTCCCAAAGATTTAAATCAAATAATCAAGTTTATTTTAACACATACTAAAATATTCAGTCAGTGTCATATTTAAATAATCTTATACCGACATTTTCTAGTTTAATTCAATTGTGTACTATAATTTCCCAATGTGCTCATAAAGTAATCATCAACATATGACGATAATGAAAAACTAAAGTACAATTCGACAGAATGTGGACCGAGTACTTTTACCGAGGTCACGTTCGTACAAGGCTGAGTGTCATGTAAAGCGCTTATTGAAAAGGTTGTCAGTATCATCGATGTAGCAACTTATAATACATTGAAGAATAAGAATTTTAATGCTTATTAATTTTAAAGTAACATAAGTTAATACATGTTAATGTTAAATTGATCTGAAATACATAAATAATATATGTTTTTATATGCAGAATAAAGCGTGGCACAACTGATGAATAAAACAAGGGAGAGTCGAAAATTTTTAAAATAAATAAACAATAGTGTATATCATGACACATTAACATAAGTCTACCCCATTTCTAACTGTCAGATTTAAATGCGAACTTAAGTGTTAGGGGATTTAAAATTTCTGAGCGTTTCAGGTATGGAATTAAGTTTAACATTTTATAATCGAACTCTACAACTTCGCATAGTATTAAATTTGCATGATATTGAATGACGGTATAGAGCAAAAGTTACAGTTTCGGGTTTACGGTTATATTAAAATCGATAGATGTGGAATCTCAATATTAAATGTTCAAAAGTAATGTTTGTACCTTACTTTTGATTTGTAAAATACCATTAATTTATTTGTTTTATAATTTAAAATGTAGACGATAATAGTTTTAAAATTAATATGTTTTTAAAAATAATTATCATTATAAGCTCATCATAAGTTTCTATCACATAAAAAATTATCATATATTAATATTTTCTAAAAAAATAAGAAAATAATTGATAACAATCCAATAAATAAAGCAAAATAACAAAAATAATTGAATATCATATAAATATTTAAAAAAAAACAAAGTATTATAAAATTGCGTACCGCAATAAGCACATAAAGTTACTCGTCAGCGCTATATTTCAACGAAGTTGAGCTTAATAGTTAAGCTCTTGCCATAGCGGCGCCGACATCGCTTCGTGAAATTCGTCACGTTTTTCATAAATGTGCGAGAAGCAATAAACTCACAGCAATATCGGTGTGACTCGACATTATAGATCAATGTTAGATATAGGAAGCTTACACCTGTAAATTTTCTGTGTGCGAATACTGTTAAAAATATTACTGACAGATTTTTGATTTATTTCATTTATTTTTTTCAATTTTTGTGTATAGTGGATCTCATATTCGCATTTTAATTATTAAACTAAAAAACCCAAAAGTTATTTACAAAAACAGTTAGATATAAATTTTAATAGTTTACTATTTTTAAAGTGTTATTCCGCACTTCGGAATAGAAAACATTATTCAAAAAACTTCAAAAAAGATACAAATTTGTAAATAGATTCTTAGATAGATCATACGTACATATATAAACAATTTAAACAATATACTTTATCAAACATGTGCAGCTTTACTATTTTTAAATAATTATTTATTAAATATCATTAACCGAAAATCTTTATGTTAGTTATGAAAATAGTGCGTGCGTATAATTTAGTTTTTGCCTTACGCTTTATTCTTAGCCAAACACTAAATACTTCTTGCGCCTCGTCATTAACCTCTTCATAAACCTTTGAGGGACACCTCATATTTCTTACGTGACGTTTATCCAGTAATTAAGATTATATTTTCCGAGGTTTACCGAGTTCCCTCCTACCTGTTTTACCGGTTACCTTTGCTTGATATATGTACATATTTTTCTTACCATTTTTAGCCACTTGTCCACTCCAGTTACCTAAACCACCTGAGCACTTTCTCTTTCTTTCTTACTATATTTGTACACTTATACAATAGTATACAAATTTACAATAATTAAAGAAACGATTAAATGTTACTTTCAAAAAGATTACTTACTGTTATTGCTTTCATATCTCTCAACATGGGATTTATTTGCCAAGGAATGCGTCAGACAAATATGGTATAAAGTGAAAAAATTATAACAACTCTACATATTTGTCAAAGCATATGAAAAGTAGTTTATATTGTTATATAAAATTTTATTTAATTTTCCTTTTAGTATGTATAGTATGATATAAAAAAACAGCTTCGTCTAACTACAAATCAGTATCGAACTCTTGACTGATTATATTATCATAAATATATATTACTTTTCCGGTAATAATGGGACCAGAATTCTTAAACTAAGCAAGTAGTTCTTGAGGCATGTAAAGAAGCTAAGAAAGGATTCGGACGGAAATGTACAAGCGAGATTTTGTGGTTTAAAGACCAAAATACGAAAGACCAAGATTATATAGATAAAAGTGCTTGTGACAACCGAATTTGAATAAATTTATATTTTACTAATAATCCATGAAAGCATAGTTTCAGATTAGTTTGCAATTCAATAATGTGTAACAGCATCTTGGCCTCAGCTCAACTAGGAGAGCCCCAAGTTCCAAGACACTTTAGTCAAACTTCTGCTATCTATAAAGCGGCATCCTAAATATGTATAATCTGTATTATTTTTGCTTATAACTAAAATGTATAGCAATTTTAATTAAAATTTCCATTTCATTGATAAAGAAAAGGATTTTGCCTATTTATTAAATATTTGATATATTTGATGAGTCTACCTGTGACCACGGACTACTGTAGTGTTCGAAACGTCAGTATCGTTCGTCCGTTCGAAACGTCACTATCGTGATCCGTCTAAAATAATTTTATTTAAAATATATAAAAATTAAAGATCTTATTATTTGATATAATTTAAACGACCTCTGTAAAATATATTATATTTGGCTCTATAAACTACACAAAAAAAAAATTATAATAACGTCAATCAATACCTAAAGACCGTACACAAGGAGAGGACGTGAGGAGCTACAATATATATTTAAACACGTACAAGTGAAAATATTAAACAGACGGCAATCGCGACACAATTTGAATGATTCCGGTGGCACCTTCGCAGACGGAAGGAGTTATTGAAACGTCGCCAAATCCACTTAGTTTTATGACGTGGAAAATGCGAAGCGATGCCAGCGCGAGGGTGTGATTATATTTCTACGAGTATGGTGTTCCCTCATCTGATGTTGCTTAGTAACGTTGTGTATGGTTTTACATGTGGGTCGAAATTATACTACCACCTATTGTAATGGGAACTATAAATAATAAATCAAGAAATGTATGCCTTACGTTTTTATGTATTTTGGACATGACTTCGGTGTATAAAGAGCCCAGTACTTAAATTTAAATTACTATTGATGATTTATTCATTATACAAAGGTTTATGTAGCCAAAACAGATAACTGCTATTGTAACAATACGTACCATACATAAATATATAAGCAGATATATAATATATTTTATACAAATAATTCAATAATAACGTCAAAATTATTTAATATAATATTTTAAGGTAGTAATAACATAATTAATAATTTTATTAATTGCATATTCTAGACTGCTGATAATGATAATGCATCATTCTAGACTGCTAGTAATTCATTTAGCCAAAATTTTATTTAATAATATAATTTTGGCTGAATAAATTACTGGCAGTCTAGAATGATGCAATTGATTTTTTAAAAAAAGAAAGGGGGATTGGCGTAGGCATCATGTGCATAAAAGAACACTTTCGAAGATTGCTGGTATTTTATTTGGAATAATAGAAATATAATAAATTAGAAGTGAATGTGATAACAATAATTAATGTCGAAAATAGAAGTAGAATTATTATTGTTTTAGTGGTGTTAGTGGTCTCTAAGATTTGCTTTTGTATAATGTGAAGAATTTGGTGGTAAGATTTTTCCTGTTATTAATATAAAAGTAACATTTAATGAATATTAAATTATTATTAAGAAATTAAATAATTTTATTAAAGATATTAAAGGTTTAGTATGTACATTCTAAGAGATATATGTAATTTATAACACAAATATACGAAAGCGTCAGCCGCCATCTTTAAATAGTATGAAAATATTGTTATATGCATTTACTGAGTATTATAAAATATTTGAATATTATACTAAGCACTGTAAACAATAACCAATAAATCATAATTAATATAATGTAATATAATGTGATGTATTGAATGAATAAATCTTTTTGTGGTGGTCGTTGTATGATCTTATATTATTATAATATTCTTAAATATATAGAAGACCCGTCATGTACTCGCGTTACGCGTCTGTCGGGGTTCGGTGAGCTTTATAGCTTGCTTGGCGCCACTGAGGCTACTATAGTGGGCTTAGGTGAACCACTATAGCGATGTTGGGTGGTTGTATCGAGTCTGTTGCTGTCTCGCCTTGCGTAAGCGATGCTTGTATGGAGTTGGATGTTGATATTACTTGTGACATGCGACTATGTTTTAGTGGCGCCCTTACGAAGAGTGCTATTCTATTATGTCACGAAATGCTGTACTACGTAATAGTGTTTGAATGTTCGTCTAGTACCTTGTTTGGTGATAGAAGGCATAATGTGACACACGACTATTAGTGTTTGGCAAATCTAATGTTGATATCTGATGTCAGTGTCTCCTAACCAAGTTTAATTGTTGGTTATGACAAACGGCTGCTACGTATGTGATGTGCCTGAATATAACACAATCGGCCGTCTAGCGGTTGTACGTCTAAACTGATATGCGAACCGGCACGAAATATTGGCCTGGCAAGGCAATCGATATATCATCTACTTATATTGGTCTCACAAACTAATCCACGGCTTATATTGGTCTTACAAAACAATCTACGACGTATAATCATCTCAAAAACTAATCTACGACCTTAGTCTAACGAATCAATGTACGATGTATAATAGACCCACAAACCAATATACGACTTACAATAGTCTAAGGTGCCAATCTACGACATAAAATGGTCTAAAGAATCAACATGACATACAATGGTCTAAAGAACCAATCTTCAACATATGATCTACAGAACCAATCTATGACATAAAATGGTCTCATAAACAAATCAACGGCATAATATATTGGTCTCACAAACCAAATCAAATATATAATTATACTATATTCTTAATATACTTTTAACGTAAAAAATACATAAAGAAATATTGTAAGTAAATTTAAGTATCGAGATATGTATTTAAAAGCGTATTAAGTATAAACCTCATTGAGGGATCCTTACACGAACAGAACAAATAACCAATAATTGTTCGTTTGCAAAGGCACTGTAAGTAACATATACGTTCGAAGATCTGTTGAGTCTCGGGGGGTTCACTCTGAGGTCGGTCGGGTCCGCCGAACGGTCGGAATTCACGGTATATGGCGGGGATGGGCCATTAAGCTATTTTTTCTTCTGTTATGACTACCAGCAAAGGATACTTAAAACAGAGGGTTGAATAAGACGCATCTTTGGCTTTCCATGGAAAAGCTGGAGATATTTACAACGGAATATCTAACATACTACAATCTCTTACTATAATCTATATAATCTCTTCTGAGAGTTTCAATTTAAAGATAATAGGTAGATTTTAACATTTCTTGACACTTTTACCTCTGAAAATCTAAAACATCTTGAGTTATTGCGAACAACTGTACGATAATAGGTCCTAGCCGCGAGACGTATCATGTGCCATAGTAGTATTTAAATAGTTTTATTTTAGCATTGTTAGAGAGGGCGGGGGGAATAAACGTTACACTGTGTATAGCATACCTAAACTTTACGCTGTATCCCGCATAGCAGAGAGACAACCAAGTGTCAAGACATTTTGTTAACTGCTAATCTGTTATCAAGACATTGCGTGATTGCGTCACAATTCTTCTTGATGTCTTGTCATAGAGGAGAAATGAAAATAATGAGTGGGAATCAAACCCACGACCAATTGCGTTTGTGTTCACAAGCTGTCTCACTCGTTGGAATTATTTTTACTATTTATAGATATAATACAAGATTCGATAGATATTATATATTACTTATAAAAAATACATTTTGCTTTAAAATTTTATAAACTTTTGCTACTAAAAATGCAAATGTAAGAAATTACGAGATACTAAAAATATATTGATAAAATCATAGCATTAAAAGCATTACAACGACCCTTTCACAAAATTAGAGCCCACTTTATGTAAACCCTATTTTCCCTCGTCTAATGTACGTTGTATCCAAACCCAAAAGTTTTTGGTCATGTATATCGATTTGTGGAAGCTGCTTAATCGGCTTATTCTATAGAATAAATTATTAAAGTAATTAATTTGATGATGAAAATTTATACATTAGTTAATTATTGCTCATTCGACTAAAAACTAAAAATAAACTGTTAAGTTTAACATAATTATTATTTATTTAAAAAAACAAATTGCATCCACAGAGTATAATAAAATTTGATGCAAAAAATGTAACTAACTATGTATTAGGTAGTTAGTCGTATATCAAGCAATTTAGTATGATTGTATATTATCTTATTTGCCTGAACTACTAGTATAGGAATTCATTTAGTAATATCCCTGTTATGTTAAAAGTTACAGCTTGGAAGCCTATATCACATAAATTAGTGGAAACTGTCCTACAAACTTTGTAGTCGAGCAGTGGGACTCAAATTATAACTAATGGCGTCGTACATCTCCATGTCCAGCGAAGCAGGTGCGCGGCGGATAAAATGCTCTGAAATATATGCTCTTAGCGATTAGGCCCTTAATAGGGGACAAAATATTAAATAACTTTCTTGATGACAACGCCTTGACTTAGTTGTCATAATTTTAAAATTATATATGACTGTTTGTAACTACGCTGAAATCATTAACGGGAAAATATTAGTAGTTGCTATAAATATTTAAGTTCACTGTTCTACAAATATCAGACTTTAGATTTGATTACAATAACAATGAAGAATATAAAAGATAGAAATGTCTTTTCAAATTACTGGCTTAGTTTGAATATATAATATTTTTGATTTCTCTGCCGTTCAAATTACACAAGACTAGCTAATATTTGAACACTACTAAAGTCAGTTTAACGCTATATCCCCCGTATCAGGGTAGTTAGAGACAACTTAGTCAAGTCACTCTGTTGCTGCTTTCCGTCCAGAATTGAGATATTGCGTATTGAATGCGAACTCAACGCTCTCTTATTTTACCAAAGCTGGGAAATAAAAGTAAATTTTTAAACAATCATATCCCCGAATTTGTACTCAAATTGATAATATTCAAATTAAAAATATATGGCAAAATCGTCTCTTAGCGGCGTAAAACACCATGTGACCGTTAGCTCGATGGTTGTGACTTTAATTGATTTCTTCTCAAGTAAATATTTATAATAATAATTAAAAATATTTTTATTTTTGTTGAATATGAATGTCTAAAATTCGAACACTAAACGGAGAACGGGATCGTGACACTGATATCTCGCTGCGTAACTGACTGTATAGTATATACTACTAATAAGGTCTAGGTGTGTATTGAACTGCGATTCTTAATTTTTTTTTAAGCTTTACGCTCTTATCCCGCACGGCAGGATAGACAGAAAGTACCTTATATCAAGACACTCCGTACTTTGCTTTCCACCAAAGTCAAGACATTGCATGTTGAGTGTTGAATTTAAATTTAATCACTCCCCTCAATTCTTAATTAACTATTTTATTATTATCATAATTCCTTCTAAGCCTGAAAACTCTGTATTTCAACACAATTTCATAGCCATTTTTTTATTTTTGTTTTTTTTACATGCTAGTTGTAGAATAAAATAATAAATTCATGGTAAAATAACGCAAACTGGACAGCGGGAAACCTAATGTGCTTAAATTATGATAAATGGTGTCGTATATCTGAGTCTAGTTTTGTAAGAAAATTATTCTTTTATTCCCTTGCACAACTTTATTACATGTTTTATATAAATATTATTACGAAAATAATAATTACGAAAATAATAAATGATATTTTCTAATTTTTATAGACAAAAGAATGGCATATTCATAGACGTTTGTTAGTTTGAATTTGCTAAATTATCCTTTATTAATTAGGAATTATTAAAAGGATAATTTTGCAAATTTAAAGTTATAAACGTCTATGAATATACGATTCGTTTAACTATAAGGTATATATGATGAAAAAAATTAAGTACCAAATTATTAAATAAATTATTCGAATAAGATGCACTACGGTTCTCAAAATTTGAGGTACCACGGAGAATCAAAAGTCAAGATGCTCTGTTCAATACTTTCTATGGATTTTTAAATAATAATTTAAATCTAAACATTAAAAACTTACTATCGAACGCTTTTACAGTAAGTCTCTGTGTCACTAGATAAAACATACATACATGTTCTTTTACTTTGATTTCAATAATCTTTCGTATTCTAAGAAAAACGCATCATTTGTCGATCCGAGTCGGGTTACTCGATTTCCACTAAGCCCAGTTTTTGTTCACTCCGACGTGATTTCCGAAGCATTAGGCACGAGAAGGATATTATTGAAACACGACAAAAATGTCCTCAATATTGGATTTTCAATACACAATATTCATTTTTCTATAGCTACGTTGAAAGGAAATTACAATTTAGACATGTTGTTAATGTAGTATATGTTTACTTCTCAAATTTTTAAATTGTGTAATTTTCAATTTATTAGGTCGGTGGTGGCGCATTGGGACAGCGTCGGACTGTAAACGCAATCGGTTGTAGATTTGATTCCCACTCGCGGGAATTACTATATTTAAATTATTTTCACTTCCTCGCTCCTTTAAGACAAATTGCGGCGTTGAGTTACACCATTCAACACGCAATATCTCGAATACATGGTTTACAAAAAAAGCAGACATTTTGTTTTCATTAATATTTTTAATGTGTCATTCAAACACTTAAGAGAAAAAAAATAGGTTGACTTGAAAGAGAAGCCCGGTATTCTTAGAAAACATTCAAGCGTTCACTTTCTAACCCATTACGTCAAAATTTTTATACATTTGTAACTATTTAGTTCGTTTTAAGCATAATCTTGTTTATAACTTTTGAAATATCATTAAAAGGTGAAAAAGTTTTTATTCGTGTATAATTTGGCTTACTCTAATATTACCCTCTGTTCTATATCATTGAGATTAGTCACTGACGTATTTCACTAACACCTTTGCTTGCAAGGGATGGAAAAGCAATCAGGCAAGACGAAGACGCTATCAAGCCGGATATTAGCGTATTACGAGAATTAATTACTGAATTCAATATTCATCTTTGGTTTAATAGAGATTTTTTGTGTAAAACTATAGACAACTAATTCGCTGTTATTGTTGCTACATTTATTCTGAATAAAACATTGTTTTTATAACAATTTTATTGTAAGGTAAGAAAAGATTGTACGAAAAATAAAAATATGTTTAAAATGTGCATATACTAAATGTTGCTTTGAAGCATGAAATCAAATACAAAAAAAAATCGAAATCAACATCAAATGTCACGTTCCCCCCAGTTTACATAAGGTATTGAGCTTAGAAAAGTAATCTTCAAGGGAAGACATGCCCCTTATTGACAAAACGTGTCTTTTTCTTTGGAAAATATTAAAAATAATCCGTGTTGAGAGGATTTTCTTACAAATTTTAAAGGATTCAAATGTATACAAGCAAATATCAAAAGATAAAGTATCCTTCCTTTCTTTATAATTTATTTGTGTAAGAAAAAAAATATTCAACTATTTCATCACAAATAAGAGTTAAAAAACGTATTATTTATGAAAAAATATCGCATAGAAATATTTTCCATTTTCCGTTCTGCTGTTACTAAATTGTAGCGTTGAGCTCCGCCGCTAAATATTATAATGACACAATCTATTGCTATGTTATAAGAATACAGTTATAAGTTTGACGATATTGCAATACTCGTATTACATTACAAATGCTTTTGACATCTATTCCACAAAGGAAACCAATTACTCTGTAAGCCCTGCGGCCATTAACTATTACAATTCTTGTTATAATAGTATTTCTAATATAGTAAAATATAATAAAATAACTACTTTAATCTTTTAAAGAAAAGTTATTTCATACACTATGACCATTTTAAGCTTTCTTTATTTAAATATATGCTGGCAATTCGCCACAGTGTCCATAGCAAATACAAGACAAACGATAAATTTCTTTTACATATTCTATAATAAGCTTAATATATTAAAATAAACTATTCTTGCAGCGGAACTGTACTTTATGGATATACAAAAGCAAACTACAATATGGGTAAATTATACTAAATTTAAATAGCTGTATTAAGGTTTACCTACATTACTTTTTTTCGTGGTTTACTCCGCAGGACAAGTAAAGTCACCGACATAGCTCTCAAAATTAGCAAGTTAAAGTCGCAATAGACAGGCCTGCTCGCTCGTAGATCTTATAGCTGATGAGGATAAAGATTCTCGAGTGGAGACCACAAGCCAGAAAGCCTGGCAAGTGACGGCCACCTATAAGTTGGACCGACAGCATTAATAAAATTGCGGGCAACCGTTAATTGCGAGTCGCATGCAGCCATTCCAACTGGCGTACTAAGGCATATGTCCAACAATGGATGTCTCCCAGCTGATGATGATGATGAAGTAAAATATTTACTACTAATATTTACAGCCTTCACGCTTTATCCGCATAGCCTTACTATGATATGATATTCAGATACAACCTAAAGGCACTCCGTTGACTGCTTTTAAAATCAATAAAGTAATATCCGTTATATGGTACGTATGTATAATTAACTGCATAAAATAAATAATCTAATTTAAATAATTTCGTTAACGGTTTAATACACACCATCAATATAAACACTTTTTATTTGTACTATGCATGACAAAAGGTAATTTTCAAATAAAAAAAAATATTTCTTTTGGATACTTATAAAATAGGATCATTATTTGTCACAATTTAATATTATTAATATACATTTACAAATGGCGGAAATATGTAGTATGGCAATAAAACACTTGACTAATATCAATCAACATTAACGCATCACGTATCGCCACAGCGGCGCCGCTTGCTGAGCGGGTGCGAAGTGTAACCGCTATGGAGTGCCGTATTTAATAACTGTTTATCTACCCTTAATGTGGTCTGACTCTTACACCGTAATTAAATTATTTAATAAATAAAGTACATATAAATTATGTTATTATTGTAATTAATATTTATATGTTATATGAGGAATGATAGTATTTAAAATTTATTTTCAATTTACCACATATTTATTTTTAGATTTGATTTTAATACGCGGTGATGAGTTACTGATCCTTTAAAATAACCATATTTCAATAAATGGAGTGGGGTTATCTCATTTGGAATTCAATCAGATATACTTCAAGAACAGCCCGCCCCATAGCACGCTGAGCCACCTTCATACATAAAATCATTTTTTTATAATAACATAAAACAATTAGTTAATTTAAAAAATAACGTTACACATACACTAGCATGCTTTTAACATACATTTTATATAAAGTTACGTACGTTGTAGTAGAGTAATGCCTATTTACGCATAACCATGGCCAGTAAGAAAAGAAATGAATAAACGGCCCATCGCTTGAAAAGCTCGGAGGAGTGCCTGGGTACAGCTTATTTAACGGTCCGTCCGCGCATTTTTAAGCTCCCTGAGGTTAGTCTAAATATTTCCAGCCACGTTTTCATATCGTGGCTGGTTTATGATGCATAGAGAAACGTTCGGCCCGCTCGCCGGTCGCATGTCGAGGTTCGAGTACTGCAGGAGACCTTGTAATCGTGTCGACGGTGAACTCTCTCAATGAAACACAAAGTGCTTGCATTTTACACAGGGACAGAGCACCCCCTCCCTCAAGGACTGCCGTTATAAAGACTTGTTATTTGGCTTGACTGAGACTTGTAAACGAAGCATAGGCTTAAAAGGGCTTTTTATATTGATAAAAATGTGTACAAAAAGTAAAATATATCACAGTAAAACTTTTATAAAATTATTTTACCATAAATTATATATTCATACATTACAGTGTGAATAAAACCCCAAAGTTAATCCACAATTTAGGTCAATGAAATTGACATGTTAGCATTGCTTTGATTGAATTAATTTTGTATTATGTTATTAACTATCTTAATTTTGCAGGCCTTTAAATGGGCTTCTATATATAATTGACATGAATGGATAATCGATTTATATTTTAAATAAAACTATTTTAAACGGATTAACTGCGTATATTTTGGTATTTCAAAATATATTTTTGAAAACCTGACGTTTTAAACACTTTACAACAGTCCGTGGTCACAGGTAGACTGTATTAACATATAAAAAATAAATCGCTTAGATTTGATATGCTATAATTTTTGTGTGGTTGTCGAAACTATATCAATTTTTAAACTATGTTTGTTTTGACGCCTACATTTTGTAGAATAGAGGAATTGAAACTATTTTTTAGAAAGGAGAATATTGCATCTATTGGAAATGAATTTAGGACAACCAATTCAATATTCAATAGTTTTGATCTATGTAGTTATAATATAATTTTATATATTTTGTTTAATTACGTTGGAGATGGAATCTAAAAAAGACAATTATTATGTGTACTAAAAAGAAACCAGTTTCAAAAACATTTAAAATTAAATTTAATAAACACTTATTATCAACTATTTACGTATTAAGTCCAGAATAACGTGTACATAGCCTCTTCTAATCCTACAGTCAAACCATGCCCATAGTTTTGTTGAACAATGTAATTTAAGTTATGTCAGGTATAATAATAATAAATAAATAAAAAAATACTCTTTTATCTTAAACATTTTATTGATAAAATAATTGCAAGATTAGTAAACATTACTTTTTCTTGTCTTCTACAGTTTACTAGTTTTATTATTTAGTTATATATAATGGTAATCTTTTTGACCTTGTAATTATGTTATTTTTTATATTGTATTTTTTTTATGTAACGCTGTTGATTACTAATAAATAAATAAATAAATAAATAAAGATACATAGGAGAATATAAGGGACGATGGGGAAATTGCGGACGCGGGGTAAATACGGACTAGCGAGTTTGCTCGATACGTCCCTCCCACCCCGGTCCATCAGTATCACGTGTTACTATTGGCCATCTTAACAACAACACCAACAACAACAACAACAACAATTTTTAAGATAAACAACATCAAATATTAATGTAAGTTTTGTTCTAATTTTTGTTTATTTTGATGTCGTAAAATAATTAATGTTACTAATATGTCCGATTTTTCAACCTAAATCACAAAGATTTTGCTGGCTTGAGCAGAGAGGAACAAACAGAACGCTTAGGTTTCAATTTCCAAACACTGGTCTAAGCTGCTCTTTCTGCAACAACGTGCGCCAAACACCCACACGATTTATCCATGGCGTGGTAAGGATAAGCCTTTAGCCTTCTTTTATAGAGTAAGAGTTCTTTTTCATCAAAACATAATATGATATATAATATAATATAATTATATATTTATTTTGTTCAGACACCATTAAGAACGTGTATTTCTTTGTTTATTTTACTACTTGCTAAAGTTACAAAGCATAAAAATTTCAGCACAAAATATATCCAATATACATCTAAAATAACATAAAGATAATTTGATATACTGAAGTTTAATATATATCCCAGCCGCATGTTGCTGGGCGTCGGAGCGGATTGTTGCGATATTTTTCAAAAACCAAGTGGCTGTATATTAGCGACTTTATAGCGCTCAAACATTTTCAGTCTGGTCGTGAAGGCGTGAAATTAATATTAATGTTGTTTAAAGTTTCCTTTACAGCAGACGAAAATCTATGCTAGAAAGAGTACTTATAGAACATGGCGTTATAATAATGAGCTAAAACGGTAGGAATCTTGTGTAACACACAAAATTAGGTCTATAACATAGCATGTTATAAAATACTAGATATGCAATGTAGTGGATATTTTTTTTAACTTTTAGAGAGGATCAATTTCGTGACACATGATTTTTGCGCAACTTTCACGGTTACGCGAGGACACGACGTAAGCTTTAAAAACATCCATTTTTTCCCGTTTTCACAACATTTTTTATTACTACTTCACTCTTGTTAGTCGTAGAGTGGGCAGCCTTCCTCGATAATTGGACTATTCAACACACAAACATTTTTTTAATTCCAATCAGTAGATCCTAAGATAAGCGCGTTCAAACAAACAAACTCTCTCATTTTTTTTTATTAGTATCGATAAAAAATTGAATATATAAAAAATATAATCCAACATTTTGTTGTGGCTATCATTTCGAATAAACAATAATATTCATTTTATATAATTGCAATATCACCAAAAGTAAAGGTTTTCCAAATTTCAGCTCAATCGGAATCACTATGAAGTGGTTTAAATTCAATATGCAAGTTATCACACATAGGTACTAAATAACTAACTAACATGGCTAGTTAAATAAAAGGTTGTTTCTTAACTGAAATCATATTCATAACATAAGTCTGACGAGTGGCGTGGGTTATCGTTCGACACGTAATGCCAATTTATAGATGGACAGTGGAAAATACTGTGACTTTTCACTAGGCTCGTATCGCCGACGCCAGATAATGGAGAAGTTGTGTGAATATCAATATACTTTTACCTCGTAAGGTTTTAGCGAGTAGAGTAATTGTGACGAATTGAGACAAATTACACACCCGTAGCCATGTGACAAGATATAAAGAAATATGGCTACTTTGTGTCTTTGCCTACAAAGTGGGAGCGAATAACTAAACACATAATTCATGTTATATAACGGATAAGGGGCCGTAAGTGCAGTGACGATGCAAGATTTTTTTTCTTCTATATTTTTTATTCTCATGAATCAGCTTATGCAGTATAGAAATTTTTAATATTACCTAAAAATAGATATTGCGTACCCGTGTATTAATTAGGGGAATTCAACAACGCATTTTTAAGATCTTAACTTTACTTATTTTTTCAGAAAATATACATCATATTTTTTATTATGTCATCACCTATACTTGTAATATATTATTTTGTTACTTTTCACTTTTGACGGAATATTATCTAATAAAATATCGTAAAAGCTTCTTAAAATTTTAAAAAAGAAAATACGATTATTTGACACCCTAAACTTTCTGATCTCACAAGAAATATGTTATAAAATCAGAAAATCTATAATAATAGTAAATTAAAAGTAAATAAAATAGGTCCTGATCATTTACAGCGCCAGAAAATAAATGTGATAAATGAAAACTTTGGTTTAAGCCAAGCTTAACCTAATTGTTGCTACGGCGAAGGAATTAGGTCGCGACTCTCCAGTCGCCTATTGAATTGGCGATCCTTAATCATTCTTTTACCTATTTAATAAATACGTCTTTGATGCCAATAAGCTTTAACATGTATGTTTTATTGTTTTGTTATTTATGGTGAATATTGATAAATCAATAATCATAATGTACCATAAAGACCTCAGTTTAAAAAAATATATAAATATGTTAAAAAATTGTGAGATACGTTTAAATAATACTTCATATTTATACAGTCTTTCAAACAAAATCAGATTATACAATGTCTCCTATACACAACAAACACTTTGAGATAATACCCGCTGTGGACGCCCTTATCTTTTTATATTGTATTACAACTTAATTATGGTATAAATTTATACCGCCTTAATAATACACGCTTAAGGTTAGCTCTTATTTTACCAAACAAAAGAGTTAAGGAAGCGAAACGATACCGCCTATTAGCCACAGCCCCGCATTATTAACAGATATTTTCCTCTTTGAAAACCTTTACACACCTAGAGAAGGATTCACAGGATTAACTGACGAAAATATACTCAAATACCTTAATATTCATTGTAGTCTCTTATTTAGTTCGATAGTAAATTGACACCTCCCACGTACGTATCAAAAATGCCTTCCTAAGTTCCCCATACATAAATAATTTATTTACATATTTATAAACACTAATTTTTGAATTTAATAATATCCTCCTTAAGTTTATAACGATAATCTTAACTAAAATACCGGGGCTGTATAATAGCTTTTAAAACGTGACATCTTGAGGTTACCGCCTTCAAAATTAAGTGAAATTAGAACAATATGGCGATATAATATATTTTAATTTCATGAATGAATTATGCTAAACACGAATATAATGGAGTCGTTAAAGAATAATCATTTTTTAATATTACAAGTACTTAGCTCGCATTCGTGAAAAATCCTTAATGGAACTGAATAATTGTAACATCGATAATATTATGATAATTATTCTTATCTTTGATAAAAATAATATATTTTGACTTTGACACTCAAATTATGTGCCTCCCAGCTAAATTACGTCAAGGAATTGGTAAAATTATAAAACAATTATAAATAAGAAATTATTAAATGTGTACAATAATGACGCTATTTATTTTCATATATTAAATGAAAGAAAAGAATTTAGGAAATTTGTATAATAATATGAGATTTAGGTAAATGACAATGACAATATACGTTCGAATCTCAACAGATAGAATTTATTTAAAATATGATATATAAATATATATATATATATATATATATATATATATATATATATATATATATATATATATATATACTTATATAGTATTTATATTACATTATTAAGTACACAAAATTCGATCACCGTAAATAAAGCAATTCTTTAATTTTGAATTGTACAGGAATAGCTACAGCTACAGGAATTATTGGTGACTACTAATTTAAAAATATTATTTTTTGTCTATAATAGTCAATTGACATTCTATTAAGTAAAATCATATTCAAGTCAGTTAACCAACCATAAATTCAATTTATATTCGTTAGAATATTTACATTCACAGTAATTTAAGATTGATTATATTTGAAAATATTGTTTAATTTAGTTAAATTATAAAGTTACTACAAGATGTGGGTCATTTTCTGGTCTGATTACAGAAATACCTCGTTACAACCTTAAAGACCTAACGGCAAATTGCTATTTTGCATTCTGCTACAATTTTGTCTTTCCTTAGTAAAGAAATTAAATAAGAAACTTATGTTTGCCTCCGCTCTATGTCAAATAGTTGATTAAAAACAGCTAAAGTAAATAAAAATATTTTTAAAATAATGAATTCCCTCGTTTAAACTAAATTTGCACTCTTTTCATTTTGTATGTTAGCATTTTGTACTTTGTCTAATCTACTTCATAAGACACTCGCGTCGCCTTATTAAAACGTTTTTGTTTTTATTTTTTTTCTATTTGTAAAATAAGAATGGTATTACTTTGTAAGTAAATGTATACGGAGCTGTGACAGCTACTTAATCCAATAAATAAACAGCTAGCGTCTATACAAAAATAACCTTGAAATAAAAGTCTCAAGTACACAGCAATTATATACATTTTATCACGTACGAATACAGTCGAGCGGAGAGATATATATATATATATATATATATATATATATATATATATATATATATATATATATATATATTGACTTTTTTAAATAATTTTCTAATTAAATATAAATCTTACATATTTTATAATTTTTACAAGCTTTAATTTAGTTTTACATGTAACGATGTTTGGATGCTTGTATATTTAATTGTAATCATATTTTGCAAGATAAATTTCATTCCATTCGCCGTGTGCGTTTGAGTTGAAATTTAATTGAGGTATTACAAAGCCTATTTAAATTTGTTCAAAATGTATCAACTTTTATTGTCTCCATCAAAATGTATCAACTTTTATTTTTTAAAAATTGAGTCTATGACAAAAATGCAAATATTTAACATATTAGGCTTAAATTATTTTTAACCTTTTAGTTCTTTTTCATTAACAAATGATAAAAGCTTGTTTTTTTAAAAAAAATAATTGATTTCTTTCTTTTGCTATCGTTAATAAAAACATGTAAGAAGTATTTAATTTCGCCCATTCATTAAATAAAAATGCAATGTCAAATGATTTTAAACTATTAAATTTAGCAAACTAGGCAGTTTACGTTCCCTTTTCAAATAACCAACAAGCATTTCTGAGATGACTCTTAAACGCCAATATGCCGGCACAAAAGCCTTTTCTTCGCATCTTCTCACCGCACTATTAAGTAGGCTGGATCATTTTCCTTTGTCCCGTTCAACCGCTGTGTATTAACATTCTTTTCTCCTTTTTTTTTTTATAATAAAAGTAATATAACACAATCTATAATTATTTTATTACGTATTTTATTCGTTAATTATGAGATCGCTTTTCATTCTTATAAATTACAAAGACTGACTGTAATCTTATCTGGAACCATTCAGTTCGCCTTACTTAGTCTAGTTGTCCAAAACATAATGGAAGGTGTTTTTCATTTTACATTTTTAAAAAATAATTGTTGTACTCATCCAACTCATCTTCTCAGAAACTTCGTTTACCGTAAATAATTGAAACAATACTAAAACTACGCCAAAACACAAAATATTTACAAATGTATACAAATATACAATTGTGTTCATTTAGTTTGCTTTGTAAATAGACACATACCCCGTAATTAGCTTACTACTTATATATCCAAAAACAGTATTTGTTTACTATAAATATTAATCATTTTTATTTAAATAATTCAACAAGTAAATGCATCGTGGCGCAGTAAACGCGTTTGCTTATGCATTTGATTCCAACTCTAAGGAATGGCTATTATTAAATTGATTCTGTGTCACGCAATGTTTTGATTTAGGTCGGAAAGCAATCAACGGTTATCTCTGACTAGCCTGCTGTACGCGATAAATAATGATATAATAAATTATTGACAACTGAAATATGATCACAATTATGAAGGCGTATATCTTGTCTCTCAAGTGTCTAAGATGTTCATTTAAAAAGAAAATAAACATCAATAAAAATAGTCCACTCAATTTATAAAGAAAATTTTCCTCTTCACAAATCTCATTCCTATTAATTTGAAGTTCATATCGAAATTGTCGAAGATAAGGAAACGGGAAATATAAATAAATATCTATCACTAGTAATTTCATCTTCAACGAGGGGTGGCCGGATGAATAGGGAATCCCCCTAATGTACACCGCACTGATACACAATTTCATTATACGTCTTGTTCTTCTTAATATGAGAAATATCCCGGCTTCTTTTCTCCAGTCAACCTTAATTTTAAATATTATCTGTGAGTATAATAAATATATTTATTTATTTAGCAATTTTAGATGTGTAAATATCAATTAAGAAAATCTGAACTTGTTAATTTTATATTTTCTAAAAGTAGATCTCTTTTTAACTTTGTACTTCGATAAAAGTAACAGAACACTATTTTTTACCGTTTGACATCAAAGCTACAAGGGTTGCGGGTTGAAATAACATCATAAACCGCAACTCTATTGTGATTAAGGTATATTCTTTAGTGAATTATAGGCATTTTTTGAATAGATTTTTTTTATTTTGCTTACTTTTGCTAGTGTACGTTATTTAAATGTTTAACTTTTGTTCTTATTTAAATTATTTAGTTGTTTAACAACTAAATAATCAAAATAAAAATATAAATATAAACAAACTTACTTAAACAAGCTTTTTGCTTAAATTATTTCAAGTGAATTTATTTACTAAGGTTTTCTAGCGAAGCCTATGAAGGACCACTATTGAAATATTTACGGAAAATCGGCAAGTTTTAGCGCTGGCACTTTATAACGGTCATATAATTTTATCTTTTTCATTCGCGCTTGGCTTTTTAAGCGATAGTTTATTTACGACATTTTTATCTCTTTAGTTTACAGTTTCGACTATCGTTAAGAAAATAGGTTAGCTTCTAATTTAACTTTAAAAATAATAAAACTTAGCTTGCGCTTAAAAAAAAGTTACTGCAAAGTCGTATATTTATTTTCTTAATGAGATTCAAAAGGAAGACTGAAAGTTTCTTCAGAGAATTCCTTTCTTAAAAGATAATTTAATCACGCTCTGGATCAAATTTGTAAATGTAAACACTGTCTTAATAGTACCAAAGAAATTATGTAAGCCTCGGTGACTCAGTACTTTGATTTAGTTATTAGTAGAAAATCTTGATGAAACATATACATGAAAATAATTAATATAATTAATTATAGTCACAATATGTAGATATACACACACAGTTCTATATTCAAACACAATATTTGAATATAGAAATATTTTAAATTTTGAATTGAGTCATATTAATTTTAAACGTGTGATATGTATGTAAATTAGAATTAGATATTTCTGCAACTATCCTTATTCATATAAAACGTTATTGCCATAGAAAGTATGACATATTTTTAGGATAATATAATGAAAAATGTCACTAATGAATGAATGAGTGAGATTAAACAGAAAATAGTTCAGAACATTAAATAAAATATAAAAATTAATGCTCACAAAACACAAACCGACATCCATTAAATCAATACAATCTGCAAAATGAGAAAATTACCATTTTAAAGTCAGAATACAAAAAATAATATTGCGTAGATATCGCATGCATTTTAGACTAACAAATCGTCCATATTTCTCCCTAGTGTATTACAGTTATTTCGAATAAAATTATACATTTTTAAACAGCAACCGCAACACAGGCCCGCTGCTAATTTGCATACTTCCATGAAATCATGTAAAATTTTACCATATACTAGCCAAACACGACTGACCGCTCAAAATTCAACTTTGTTTCAGCTTTCAGTGCTTATTCATATGCCTAATGTACTTAACGATTTATACAAATTACATTTAATTTCAACATTTTGTACATTTAAAATAATTTCAATAAATTAACAATACCTGTCACATGAAATGTATTATTATTTAAAAACTGATGGCGCAGAAAATCTCCGATATATAGTTGGAAAGCTTTTGACTGCAATATGGTCTTAGAAAATATTGTCTAACTTAATAATTCTTTGCAAGAATTTAAAAAATCCTCCATCCAAGATGCAAATGTCAAATTTAGAAAAGAGTCCAAAAACCTTTACTAAGCTGAAGTAAGCACCAAGCGAATAGTTCAAAATAACATAACATAAAAACCGAAAGAGCCCCGTCACGTCGCAGCCGTGTCAAAGCAATATCCAGAGTTCCATAAAACAGAACATAAACTAGTAAGCAAACTTTCCACTTAAACTTATGAATTTGCTTAGGGACATTCCATGGGCCCCATAACTTAGCACTCGAGTCACGTTTGTCATTTCGTACAGATCTGTAGGAGGAATTTTCTCACTCTATAAATTTCCATCATGAAATAAGAAAATTTTTCACCAAGATTTGTCACGCAAATATGCTTATAGATTAGGATGAATCATTTGCCTAAATTTGAATGAATCATATTTTTGCTTATACACAGAACTTTTTTATAGAATAAAAATCTCACTTCCAACATTCCTCAGTAACATTCATAAAAGCTTTGCAAACAAAAACCACAAGCAAATATATAATCGTTTTGTAATATGTATTATATTTAGTACAAATATTTGCATTGTAAATAAATTGTAAACTTACCACATGTAAACTATAGCATAGATTACGTAAAACATGTTATTTACTTATATTCAATATGAAATGGTATCAAAGCTGTTATATACCCGCGTACAAAAATACAAAACAATAATAGCTTACTTATAGTGTAGCCTTACAGATAAACCAATCACCATAATATTCCTGTAGATTTACAGTTTCAAAGGATAGCTAATCGACAGCATGAAGTTGATACAGAAACAGCTATTGCAATATACTCAAAGGAGTGAATCAATCCTGAATACAGGATGTATGGTAAATAAACTGAGCTTGTATTGTGGAGCTAGGCAATGAGCGCAGCTTGCACTTTATATAATCTTTTAGCTTCACCATATGCTACTACGTGTTCATAAATATTATTATTTTCGACGTCAAACTCATACACATATATACATATCTAATTGTATTACGTAATTGTAGTTTTCATTTTTATTATTAAACCTTTTGAATATTAGTTTATATAAACTTCAGGATTTCTCATTTTATTCTCATACAAAGTTCCTTGTTTTTATTGTTTCCTTAGTCGCCTCTACTTTACACTGGATAAAGAAACAATATATACAGAAACAATATAACATACAGAAAAAGTTTATAATATCTAGTAAATTTTTATTTTGTAATCTAATGATTTAATAGAATATTCATAAAATAACTATACTATATACTTATTTGATTACTAGCGGCCCGCTCGCGGCTTCGCCCGAGCGAATTCACAACTATTTCTATTTCGTTCTTCCATCTGCTCGCGTTCTTGTTTAAATCACAGATTTTGCAAGAATTAATAATTTTATCTAATAATAAGCCTACGAAATAACCCACAAACCAAAATCTCTATAACCTACAACTTAAAGAAGGTAAACAAATGAATTCTGCACATAAAATATTTCAGAAATAATTTAATTATGTATATTGATATATATACCAAATACACAAGGTAGAATTTTTGTCCGTCTGTGAGTCCGTTTGTGCCAATCGCGCTTGTACAGACAAAAAAAATAATTCCATTTTTGGGTCCAGTATCAATGTAGTGACAATCCCTGCTGCTTATTTTTTAAGATTTTCAATGTACAGAATCGACCCTTTCTCAGTTTTATTATAAGTATAGATTAAGCCGTATTCATATTGACGTCAAGTAATAATATTAATTATTATTATTGTGTACGAATAAAATTATAATAATTAATATTATTACTTGACGTATAAGAAACGCGTTGCCTTAGAAACTTGTATTCTAGTTTTACCAAAATCCATATGTGTATATCAGATACATAGTAGATTGTGGAATACTTTTATGTATTTTTAATGCAATATTGTCATAGTTATAGACTTCCAACACTTATTCTTTGCGAAAACTTTAACTACGCCGCACGCCTCTCCGTAGGCATTATCTTCATAAAAAAAGAGTCGAAAGTTTTTTCTTCACGAATAAAAGTGTGTTCTAAAATATTTTTCATAGTAAGGGTTTTAACGTAGCACACTTTCATTTCTAACACAACAGCACGTAACAAGTTCAGTGCAAATAAGCTGCTTTACTCTCAAGTTTGGATTTACGAGATTCTGTTTCACAGCGCGAAATTTATATACCGCATATGGTATTGCCTGCATTATTTTCAGGAAATGCTTGATGAATCTACACGTCTTGATTCCTATTACTGTTTTAAAATTAATTAATAACATACATTGATTAACTATAACACATTTATAAAATGTTACGATCATTAATACAAAAAATATGAAATATTTTTTGTACGTTGTTTTTGGTGTCGTCGTGTAATATCACCAAATATGTTAAGTGCAAAGAAAGAAAATAAAAAACTGAAGTCAAGTCAAAGCAATAGTCAAAAAAAGAAGAAATGTAAGTCATAGACGTGAGAAAGCTCGGAATCGACTATATGTACATACGTTATCCTTTAAATTCAATTAAAATTTAAAATTGTATTTTATATGTACAGTTCATGAACTAGACGCTTCTAACGTAGGATATGCATTCGACAGCGACCAGTGCAGTGCACTAGACAGGCCTGCTGCATTTACAGTGAGCATGCTTGATTTTATACTAAAAAAGTTTGTTAAAATTTCCATACAAATTAATACTAACAGTCCAATTTTACTTTATTACATATGTGTATACAAGCTAAAAGAAAATGCTTATAAAAATACTAAAACAAAAAATATATATAACCAAGTCTGACGTGGTTAACTAAACTCGATAAGGAATAGAATCTCACTTATGGAAATATTTATTCTATATTTTTTTATAGGACAGGCATGGCAAACGAGCGTGAGGGTGACGTGATGGTAAGTGAATACCGCCGCCCACGGCCCCGTGTAACACCAGAGGAGCTACAGGAGCGTTGCCGGCCTTTAAAGTGGGAATAAGCGCGCTTTTTGAAGGTGTACGTAACGACCTGGAAACACTGCCGCAGATAGGTCATTCCACAGTTGTGTGGCACGTGGAAGGAAATTCCTACAAAACCGCACTGTAGTAGAACGCCACGTATCCAGATGGTAGGGATGGTAGTTTTAGTCTGCTACGTACAGTGTGGCTGGAAAATTCAGCAGGCAGGAACCAGGTCAAACGGTTCTCCAGAACGCTTCCCGTGATATATGCGATTCTTTTATACTAACACTATTTAGAAAAACTGAAATGTTCAGGATGGAAGTTACTTGAAATTTTAGAAGGATTAACACTAACTACTACTGAATATAACTAAAATATACTAATTATATAAAAAAAATTAACACTTGTTTACATCTTAATATTTATCTAAATATATATTTTTCTACTTTATTATACAATACCGTATAGTTTAAAAACTAATACAACTAAACTCTAAGATCTTTGGTGCTAATTATCAAGTACCATGCACTGTAAACTGTAAGTTTCCTTATGTATAGAAAATCGATGTGTTAAGTAAAGCCTGCCCATATTGAGGTGTTTGGGGAATCGAGCGAGGTGCAATCAAGCAAACAAGACACATCGCCAGTAATATAGGCGCCGGTCTCTCGCCCGCACTGTCAATTTGTTTACCAAAGCATTACTAATTCATGGCAAGCGTGTCAAAGGCATGTATTGGACGTTCAAACTATAACTTATAGACGCATGTCGTCCCAATTACTTTGAATAAGTTTGTTTGATAAGTTAACATATACATACATATGCATATACGAAGTGAAGTGATCCTTATAATCTTTTAGCAATTGAAGGAGAAAATAAGACGTAAAACCACTCCAAGAAAGAAAAAGAGGGAGAGAGGGAGAGATTGAGAGAGAGAGAGAGATGGAGAGATTGAGAGAGAGAGAGTCTTTAGTAAGAATATTATTAGACACTACTTATTTCTATTTAAGAAAAATTTACAACTAAATCAATTTCTAATTTTCAATCAAAACCTCAACTATTTCTAAAACGATATAAGTAAGTACCTGAAATATCTAACCTTAAATTAAGATCAGCTATAAATATCGTCAATACATTATCAGATAATTCATTACAATTTGAAACATATGCCTTGGCCAATTTATTAGCTAAATCACTGCTACATTCGAAGCTTATTCTATCGTAAAGTAAAACTTTGTAATCACAATAATTTACCTGGATTGTGAAGTTACCAGTAATTATATAAGTTGGGATATAGTATAATTATTGCGTCAAGTTCGTGTAAGCTTAGCTCACAAAAGTGATATTTCACCCACACGACCCCCAGGAGAGCCTTGCTCGTAATCCCGTGACCGAATCGTAGTCATTCTACGACTAGTCGTATATCACTGGCTCAGTGGGCTCCCAAAAATATAATAAATGGCAGATTACTTTAGTTTACTGCAACTTCAATTTCACACTGACTTGCAGTCTGATTTCGAAAGTCTAAAATATTTTCATACCACGAATAAATCCAAATAAAAAGAAGAATTCATTTAAGAAAGTTCTTCCCAAAAATAGCACTTCTGCCATCTTTTTGCTATTAGAAACAAATTTAATACTGAAAACTTTGAATTTTATTACAATGTATGTACACATAGGTATATATTTCTATTTGAAATGTTTAATGTAACGTACCTATATTTGTATATTGTTGTATCACTAAATTTATGAAAATATTAATATTTGATGTGCATTCAGATTTTCAAATTCAAACTCGCATTATTGGTGAGCATGTGAAACGGAATTCAAAAATTCATTTGACACGAAGTGTCATAAAAATATGATTAAAAAAGTTATTGCACGCTTCATACCCGGGGACCGAGTTCAAATAAAACTATATGAGGCCGATATCTCTTGCATATTTTACAGAGCACGTCATTTAAATTCAGTGCAGGCAGAAACCGAGGCAGAAACAAACAGAAAAATAAACGTATAAATACCAGTTTCGTCTGAACATCAAGAACGGAATCCTAGCGAACTATTTAAAGTTCTATTTATTTTATATTGAGTCCAAACTCCATTGTAGCGGCTACTGCTTGTAGCGTTCCCAAATCCTTTTCGCATGAGAGGATGTAAAGGGACTTCGCTGTACCAACTGCGGTTTACCGCCGACAAACTAGCATGTATTTAGAATTCAGTTGAGCAGCCTACAATTGTACTCAAAAGTGTACACTTTAATGCCCACAACTGAAAAGATTTGAATAAAATACAAATGCCCGAATGTTAGAGGTTTTAGTTAGCACTAAAATTGTAGATATTATTCATTTTGTCATCCCTTACAATATCATATTTATACATCAAATAATAAATAAATTCATATTAACCGAATACTCAACTAACAAATTGATTCGTTGAAAACTAATCCATTATTAAAATACTCTATAAAATGTATTGAACCTAAAACATCTGGAATGTAAAATTACAGCCAAATATGATATTCGTCTGTCGTGACGTAAGTATAGATAAAAGTAAAATACAGTTATTAAAACTAAACAATATAATAATAATAAAATTAATTATTTTGTTTACTGAAAATTGAAATGTGATATCTCCAAAAATTTAATAAAATAACCTTTTGTCTCTGTAGGGATAGTAATAGTGAGCAATGATTAATCATCAAAACTGTTTCAATATACTTCCCAAAGGCCTCAATTGATGCAGTTTTACATGACAAAGCATCATAGTTAGTCATTTTCCTGCAATCGAAACTAAATATTTGCGGTTGTTAACGTATGCAGTTGCACTACGCAATGTGCATCGCGGGTACTCATCACAATGTAAAATTAGTTGAACCGTGAAGTGGTTTGGATTTATAAATGATACGTAAATTAGCAAATATGGATATTGAAATGGGCTTATAATGAAGCACACGACATACCTGGTATTAAACACAAAAATATTGTTATAATGAACATAAATGTCATACGTACCTAAAATTTTTTTGCTTCACGTTTTTATCCCGCATAGCACGGTAGACAGAAAGTACCCAGTGTCATGACTCTCCGTATTTCGCTTTCCACCAAATTCGAGACTTTGCATATTGAGTGGTGGAACTCTACGTCGCACTTTGTCTTTACCAGAGCGAGGAACTAAAAATAATCACTCCCGCGAGTGGGGATCGAACCCACAATCGTTTGCATTTACAGTCAGACGCTGTTCCACTGTGCCAATACTGGTCTCGTACTATTTATTCATACACGTTTTATTTATTATAATAAATATTTATTATACAATTCATTTACACTTGACATAGCTATGTTTTTTAAACTTTTATATTACTTGTAAACTATCTAATTATTTCTTGTTAATAAGTTTACGTTGACTTTAGGACTCTTGTCATATTATTTCAATTTATCTATATCTAGTTGTTAGCTTAAATCCCATGGACCCAAGATTATACCGATCTCGCTATATGGAGATGACAACGGACCGGAAGTTTAATCAAAAATTTTATATACCTTCTTAGAAAATTTCGCTGTGTGTTAATTATTTCTTATACTTAATGTATCTTATGGCACCAGATATGTCAATCTTAATATGTATATCGAATCAGTAAGTCTTGAAAACACTATAGACAGGTCCTAATAAAATTTTTGAAGTATAAAGTTTATAAGTGAGCGTTAGTGGCTTTAGAATTCAAAAATAAAATTGCGAAAACTAGTTTCGTAGGGAGATCCCTCACAAATCTCTCGGTGGAAGTGAGCGCGTCCGAGCCGTATTTTAACTAGACCAGCTACATTGTTTCTCGGTTAAATTTACTTCGCGAGGGCCGTCGTAAATCTTTCACTTATTCGAATACTTGTTGTTTACAAATTGTTGTTTGATGCACTTTTAACTGTATTACGTTAACATTCAGATGACTTTACGTTAGATGTGCCAACGTTATTTTATTCTGATGAAATGTTGACAATTATTTGTCCAAAATTATTAAAAGGGCTTTTTCTGAAATGCTTTTCTAAATGTTTTGATAAACTATCAAAGTTTTCAAAATTATATTTTCGAATATCAAATTATATGTTCTTATGTATTTGGGATGTGGCAAGATATTAAGCGATCCCGCTTGTATCTTTTAGGTATGCACATAATTTACCTTTTTACATGCTTTAATAAAAATAGAACTAAAATAATAGACTTCGGAAAATATAAAGTGTTATCCTGAATAAATTATACCTGAATAACTGTAATATTTACATTATTTGATAACATAAAAACTCTCACAGTTTAATAGTAAAATAGTAAAAATAAAGACGTAACATTGATATAAGATTGATCGTGGCGCAGTGTGACAGCGTCTGACTGTAAACGCGATCGGTTTGATTATATTTAAATTATTTTCATTTCAATTCCTCGCTCTGGTAAAGACAAAAAGCGGCATTGAGTTCCACCACCCAACACACAATGTCTCGAATTCGGTGGAAAGCGCAGTACGGACACTAGGTACTTTCTGCCTACCCTGCTATGCGGGATAAAAGCGTGAAGCTAAAAAAAACATGTAATATATGTTCGAATTTCGTGCTCAATGGCTTTATTTGATAGGAAATTTTATGCTATTTATGATTTAAAATAAAAAATATCGATCAAATGACCGCCACGACTTTTTTTGCACTGGTGAATACGATCGGTCCAATTTTCGATGACTCGGTGCAGCATTTCGGCTGGTATGGCCGCTATAGTCGCTCGAATGTTGCGTTCAAAGTCTTGAATCGTAGCTGGTTTATTGGCATACACTTGAGATTAAAATACCCCCACAAAAAAATAGTCCAAGGGTGTTAAATTGCATGATCTTGTGACGGTCGCAGTGTGGCATGTTGCACCATCTTGTTGAAAATAAATGTCGTCCGCATCGATTTCATACACTTCAGGAAAAAACAAATCGTTCAACATGTCACGATAAAGGTCGCCATTGACAGTAACAGTACGGCCATTGTCGTTTTTGGAAAAGTACGGGCCAATGATTCCACAGCACCATAATCCGCACCAAACAGTCAATTTTTCAGGATGTAATGGTGTTTCATGAACCACTCTTGGATTTGACTCACTCCAGTAACGACAATTCTGTTTGTTCACATAACCATTGAGCCAAAAGTGAAACCTCATCTGAAAAGATGATTTTCCTATGAAATTCGGTGTTCGTTTCCATCATTTCAAACGCCCAATCAGCAAATTCACGACGTAATCGATGGTTTGCTGGCTTGAGTTCTTGTGCCAACACAATCTTGTATGGATGTAGGCCAAGATCAATTCGTAAAATTCGCCAGGTTGTCATTCCGGATAAGCCTAATTCTTGTGCACGTCGTGGAACGGAAACTTTTTGATTTTCTTCGACACTGGCTGATACGGCGGCAATATTTTCTTCACTACGGCCTGTCCGTTGTCGTGTTGGTGGTTTACTATTGTGAAAAGAATATTGGCTTTTTAGTTTTTGGATTATGCCACGTATAGCGAGCTCAGGCGGTGCACCATGACAACCATATTTAGCACGAAATGCTCTTTGAGTAGAGGCAATACTTCTCGAATTTTGATAGAAAATTTAGATAATTTCCAAACGTTGAGGTAACGTGAACTTGTTCATGATTAAATGGCGAACATTACTAAACACAAAACAACACAAATGTCAAATGTTAAATAACCAAGATGGCGGCTGTGAACTATCAAAATCCTATCATCCCTATAGGGAAACACTGTATTATAAATCTTTAATTTTTTAGATTATCTCACTTAAATATCAAAACAATATATATTATTTATTGATGTTTTAATGTGAACATGAAACTTCTCATTTATAAAATGTTATTTATTGTAAATTACCTCTTAAAGCATCAGTGAACAGAATAACGCAGTTTGTGATTGCATTGCATTATTGAACGGTCCAATCAATATAGAAATAGTTTCCACGTCATTACACGATCATTGTGTTTTACGTTGCTTTAACATTAATTTGATTTTTTTATTTACTATAATTTAAAATATTAAAAAAGTCTAATTATAGTGATTGTCACTATAATTAGACTTTTTAATTATAGTTTTTTGACTTGTGACTCTTTAGTTAACCAAAATCAAAACACATCGTAAGGCGGATTTCTTTCGTGCATAATTAAAGGCAATATATTTTTAGCAAAGCGAACTGCAAATGAAGTTATCAGTTCTTAGCTTTCCCAGTTTAAAGTTTCAAACGAAATCAATTTGGAAGGCACGGTAAGTTCTCAAGTGCCTAACTTCCATCGGCTCTGAGATGAAAACTCTACGGAAAGATCTTGTATAAATACACGAGTTAAATAACTTTTTTAAGATGGCTTCCCTATTAAGAATACGTGTAGGTAGCCATAAATACATTTATGCCGTTAGCATTTCAAACAAAACAAAACTTAAATATTTTTTTGATGTATTTGTACAAACTTTTACTAATATATTTTTGTCTTGACTATTTCTAGTCTGCTGTGTATTTTGATATTTTTTTTGTATTCATGACTAAATCACTTTCTTCATTTTAATAAAATATTATTTATTTTATTCCACGAAATAAAATATATTAATTATATAAAATCTATTTGAGAGAGCTGGCATAGTAGCAAGTAATTAGCAATAATTTATCATTAACTATTAACACATAGACAAGGAATTAAATATATTTTAAACTAACTTAATATCATTCATTTCAAAAATAAATAGGTCAATAAGACATTAGTCATAAAATTGTGATATTATACCTATAGGTATGTATCTATGTACGTACCGCGTGGAGTAGGAAAATAATGATACACAGTGTAATTATTTAGGCCACGGCTGTATTTATCTCTTTTCTCAATTAATTAGTTAATAACATTAGGTACAGGCAGTAACACTATAAAATAAAGCTTAATTTTATTCCTTAAGTATACTTTTCTAGGCACTTAAATTATAAGAGAAGTTTGTTTATTCTAATATATTCTGAAATTTGACATATTAGGAGAAAAAAATATATGTACTATTTTTAAGAGAATATTTTATTAATAAATATAAAAAGAATACGCATATAATAACATTGTCGACAGTTTCAGTGCTGATTTTATATACAACTTGTGAATGCCCGCAACTTCGTTCGCTTAGACTTGACCCATGCCATAAGTAGCTTCCACTTTTATTTACCACCCGTCAGTATTAAAACTTAGAGCTCAATGTATTACACCCTTACAATAGGAATTTAAACTCAATATATTGCAATTTATCTATATTGAACTTGCTTATTTGTGAACCCATTGAAATAAGACACTAAATGCTAAGGGAAGGTTATCACTATAGTGCATTAAAATCGGTTTTAGAGATAAGCATGCATCAAACAAGCATGTCATTTTAATTATATGAATAAGTTATGAAAAAATATATATTTTTTATTTTAAGTAAAGCATTTGTGAATCAAATGTACGTAATACTAAGTCGGGAAGATTTAAATAATTGACCGCAAATTGGTCTCAATGCGTGCGGGTTCCACGCACTGATCAATCATAATTGTCGCGGACTAACAAGCAAGCTAACAGCCGGCATAATTATTGAAATAACTCGCTAATAGATGCACTCGTTGCAACATCCTGTGCTTTTAAATTTAACCTATCACCCTTCATACGCAGTTTTCGTTCGAGCTCATAGCGTGAAAACGTATTTAAAATGTTTTCATACTTCTGTGTTGCTCTATTGTTATTTAAAACAGTGTCAGCGCAAATAAACGGTGAGTTTTGGTGGCTACACGAAAAAGTTTCAAAACTACAACAAGTTGAACCACCTGCGCCTAATTTCGACAATGTTAACGAGTTCGAAACAGACGATAGCGTTAAGATTGTATTTAAAGATAATGAAATATATTCAAAGGAAAACACTTATGATAATTTAACTGAAGTAGACACATTAAATGAAGGGGAAATGTTGCCAAATGTTATTAAATTTCAAGATCAAAGTCAGTTGGCTAAGCCTATTACTTTTAAAAATACCGATTTAAAAGATAATAATAAATTAAATTTACCTAACGTTGAAGAAAACAAGATTTTTTATGAAACTTATCAGAAAAAAGATGACATCAAATCTCAAAATACAGACGATGTGTTTGAATTTATTTTTCCAAAAACCAATGAAGATATATTGGAAAATAAATTAAAAAATTACACGCAAACTGCTGCATTTAATGACTCTAAAGCTTTCAATAAAAAAAATCACTACAGGCCGAATACAATTCTGTTAAATGACAAAGTGTTGTTTGAAGAAGAAAAGAAACAATTTCAATCTGAAAGTATATGTACTTTTATTAATAAAGACGAATGTATAAGTAGAAACGGTATCATTAACATGCCTGAGTAAGTATTTTATATTTAGTTAGTATCGTACAATAAAAAAATCACACTAAACTATGTTTCTCATTTACAGATCATGTCCTAGAAAAATTATATTTCAAACTCAAAGAATTTGTTGTATAATTCCATTGCCTACAAAAGTTTTGTCAAAAATTCAATATCCACATAAACGTAACACGATAATTAAGCGTTATAAGCGTTCTGAATCAGGAGATCAAATAAATTCTGTTTTGAGACAAAGAAATGCTTTATTAATGCGAAATCATTCTCAAATAAATAAAAATAAGTTTATTGCCACGACAGCTCCCGCGCAGCCAGCGCTTAAAATAGTGACGCCAGATTACGTCGATCCTTATTGGAATGTAAAAAACTCCAAAATAAGAAAACCAAGTACGCAAAGTAGCACTAACCACGATTATCAAAATTCTGACTATATTGAAGAGTATTCGGTAGAGCTCCCTAAACCTGGCCTTGTTGGCATTTATTCAGACAATGAGAAATTACTAGGAGCGACCAGTTGGAAAGTTAAAGATATAAAGAAAGGATTTACTTACGGCGGCTCAGATGAAGTAAGTGAGGAGGATGACGGTGATAGTGACATATCCTTCGGATATTCAAGCTTTGATCCAAGATTAGGTTAATATATTTTATTTAAAATTACTCTAATTAATTGATACATGTTTTATATACATTACTTAAACTTACCCTTTTCACTTTAGACGTTTCTACTAAAAAGCCCAGACCTATAAGACGTAAGTCACATCGAGTAACAATGGTGCCAAGAGATGATTTAATGCAACAATCTGAAAGTCATACTATAAATTTTCACTCTACTCCTGATTTTCATGTATTACAAGGATTTAAGCTCGTTAACTTAGCGGGAAGCAAAAATAGATACGTCAGGAAAACTACGACAGAACGTTTTCAAGAAATTAATGGAAATGAACCCTTAGAAACGTTATCTACGATTAGTGACGATGAATACATCGATACTATTGATATGGATCAACAAGTGTACAAGCGATGTGGGCGAACCATTAAAAATTTTGGTATGTTCTTTAGTAATATTTCATATAAATATATCTATATTTTTATTTTATCTTCACACTGTTATCCCGTATAGCAGGGTAGACCGAGAGTACCTAGTGTCAAGACACCCCGTACTTAAATTTCCACCTAATTGAAGACATTGCGTGTTTAGTGGTGGAACTCAACGCCGCACTTTGTCTTACCAGAGTGAATAAGTGATAATAATCTTAAATATCATTCCTACCCTGAATGAGCACTCAACAGCAGTCGGACACAGCGTCCAACTGTGCTATCACCGGCCTCATCAAATATCTATAAGTTATGTTATATATTATCTATATGTTATGTTATTATATGCTAACTTGGGGTCATCGGCAGAGTGAGACGATATTTTATGCCCAAACACCGTTTGGCCGTTTATAGAGCCCTGGGCTCTATAAACGGCCAAACGGCCCAAATAGAGTACTGTTCTCATCTCTGGGCTGATGCAACCGAATATCAGCGATAGACTTGATACTTTGGCGTTATGTTGACACGTCTCCTCGTTGTGCTTTCTGGAGAAGTGTGATCTGGTCCCTACCGCTGAATTTTCCAACTGCACCAGACTGAAATATCATCACTCACACCTGGGTACGTGGCGTTCTACTACTGTGCCGTTTTGTAGGAATTTTCTTACACGTGCCAAACACACAGTGGAACAGGTCCAAGTCGATACGACATAAATACCTTCAAAAAACGCGCTCATTCCCAGCTTAAAGGCCAGCGATGCACTTTTATTTCCCCTGATGTTACAGGGGATTGTGGGCAACGGTAATCACTCATCATCCGGTCCTATAAAAAAATCTTATAAAAACGGTATAATGTTGTGTCATAAAAATATAATTTATCTATTTTTCCATTATAACATCAAATCATCTTTTTAAAATATTCTTTTTATTTGTAAATTCTAATACAGTAAACATAATTTTATTTTTAGGAAAAGATGTACCAGAAAGTGGCTGCGATCCGTGGATTGCAATAGTCGTGTCTACAAAAAATCCCGAGAGTATTTTGTGCTACGCAACCATTGTGCACCCTCGTGCCGCTGTCACTGCCGCTGATTGTGTTTCGAGGTAACTTTATTTAAAGTTTTTTATTACTTTTACATAAAAAATTGTGGAGTGTATATTTATAAGTTATACCTTTTTGATAAAATAGTCTAGTTCAAAAAACAATACATATTCTTTATAAATTTATTAAGCTCGATAAAGTAGTAAAGCTATACCAAGAATATTAAAATTAAGACTTGCAGTTTTGAAATTTTACACTTTTGTAATAGGACAAAGGTTAGCCGGAGATAAGTTACTCATATTATAATTAAAGAAACTTTTACTTACACAAAACATGATTTGATAAAAGTTTGATCTTATATTTAAGTATATAAATTTTTCAGGAAAACAATTGGTGAAGTTACTATTATAAGTGGTGTTTGGGACTTAAAGCAAGATAGAGAAAACTCACAGCAACGAATGTCGACAATTTATATTCATAAACAATATAATTCTGGAAATCTCGACAATAACCTTGCTATTTTGGTAAATTATAATAAATAACTTATACATACTTTAATCAATATTTGTTGCATCTGACTGTACGATAAAATCAAATCTTATGGAAGTATATATCTGATGGATTGAATTTTAATAGCGATTCATTTCTTTTGTGCAGTACATTTGTATGTATAGAAATGTAATAATCAAGGATACATTGGATACATTCATATTTTTTGTTGAATTTTAAAATATTATATATACGAATTAATTACAATCAAAGAAAAATTAACAACTATATGATTATTTTTAAGAATTATCCATAAAAAGATATGGATAAAAAATAATAATAAAATGTAGTATATAATAAATGAAACTTACCAGACAAGACGTTCAATATTTTCAATAAGAGTTTATTTTATTTTCTTTCTGACTACATTGTATGTTGACAGCATTGGAAGCGTCCACTGAGAATAGATTCAAAAGTTCAACCTGCATGTCTTGGCGACCCACATGTGGGAGATAGCTGCTACTTCGTCGGGTGGGGCGGCTACGACCGAGGTAAAAAAACAAAAAATGGCATTTTGATAAAAAAATGTTTTAGAATAAAAGTATTCACTTTAAAAATTTAAATGAAAACTTGTTTATTAATGGTACATACAATAATCGATCGGCTTGTATGTTCAAAAATGTAAATATTAAAATTATTTCTGTTTCGCTGCGATTCCACCATTCAATACATATTCTTTATAATTAGTGTTTAAACCAGTGACGAGCAAAGTACGGCACGCGGGCCATCTCCAGTCTGCGAATGTACTTTATCATTCCCGTGGTCTTTATAAATTACTAGATTATGGCTCGCGATAACCACATTTTGTTTTTCCAAAAGTATAAGAATTAAATTAGAGGCGTAGTAGCTCATTTTATGAGCGATCTGTGAAAAGTGTGTGCGGAAAAGTAATACAATTACGAATAATTAAAAGTTTCAACACGAAGTGTATTATTTCTATAATTCTGGCACTATTTTTTTTGAATTTTTTTGCCTGGCGTTAAAAATGTTTGATCTGACTGGACTAGACTAAGTCTAAAACTAAAACCATTGACAATCACATGGTGACCGACACTACATACATACTTGTATATGTTATGATGCAACTAGCACAGTTTCGTTGAACTATTACCTAATCATAACAATGGATTGCCTCATTACAATTATGTCCGGTGTATTCACCTACACTCATACAGAGATTGTAATCCTCACAATACAATTGATTTTATAAATAGCAAAATGTACATTTTATTCTTTTTGAATATGGTCAAGAGTTATATATATGAGTAGCATAAGGATAGTATATATGAGTCTTCTTGTCTATTTGTACAAATTGATAGCATCATTGAGACCGGTCGTGGCCCAGTGTGTCAGCGTCTGACTACAAACGCGATCGGTTTTGGGTTCGATTTCCACTTGGGGGAGTGATTATATTTAAATTATTTTTTCTTCCTCGCTCTGGTAAAACAAAGTGCGGCGGTGAGTTACACCACTCAGTATGCGATATCACGGCGGAAAGTGAAGTGTGTTGATACAAGGTACTTTAGGCTTAAATAGAAATAAGCATCAGATATTAATTTAATGTTTCTTTTGTTGTATATTTAATAGATATGAAATCTATGCTAAATTTGAAATATCTTGGATATAGAAATGGCGTTTTAGCAAACGTTCAGCTTGTTGGACATTTTCTTGTTGCATGGTTTAATTAGAAATTGCATACTCTAGTACCAGTTTTATGTATAATTCGAAACATTTGAAATCTGGTACGTCCAGGCACGTTCTAGCTAAAAGTTAATTCTGAGCGCTAAAATACCAATAAAATGCAACGCAACACTTGTATCGCGTTTACAATCAGACACTGTCACACTGTTCCTCGACCGGCCTCAATTTTACTATTTTTTAGTAATAATATTATTTTATAATTATATTATAGCCTTACAACCGCGACCACACTGGCAGCACGCTACTATACTGACGCCTCGCGAGTGTAACGAACGGATATCTTCACCAGACATCAACATACCGACTGGAGCATATTGTGCGTCCGTCAAAACAAAAGGAACTGTGGTTTGTACACGTCAAAGACGACTTAAATTTTTTTAATTGATAGGAGCTATATTTAAAATATCACCATAAAATATTATTAATTAAAAGATATATAAATAAAGATAGAAAGGTCCTTTTAAAATGGAGTATTTACTGAGTTGTGAAAGTGCTTAGAAGTGTCATCAATATGGGAGATGATTGTAGTAATGTTACTTGTGAAAGCCAATATGTCAACGTTCAGCAAAACATTGATAGTCATTTAAATGACTGATAAATGACAATGACAAAACAAAGTATTCGAGAGTGAAGAAGAGTGACGATAGCCAGACAAAGGACTGTTATTTACGTAATTGGCTATGTGGCAGTGACTTGTGTCATTATTAGGTTCCTATTTCCTATCCGTATTCAACAGAATAATTTTTATTGAATATTCCGAGCGGTTCTCGTTACCTGAAGGAAAGAATCATCAAGTCTCCTCAAAGGTGACTTAAGGTCACCCTCTACCTCCCTATCTCCTTGGGTGATCACATTGACTAAATTTCATAGTATTTCGAATCAAATAAAAATTAAGTATAAAAAATTCTACGATTTTTAAAATGTAGTTTGTTTTCAGACGGGCGTCGGCGGTCCACTTTTATGCAAAGCGCGTGATCACATATCCATAGTAGGCGTTGCAGTATATCGAGAAAGTATTGTCTTATTGTTACCAGTATTCGAATGGATTTTAACTGCACTACGAGATCTGCAAATACGTTAGAATTTAATCTTTTAGTTATATAGATATAGATTATTATTTTTTATATTTAATTTTAAGTAAGTATTATTTTGCATTGTGATGGTATTTTATGAAATAAAACACAAATTATTCTCCTTTATACTTTATTTAATTTAATATTTTATAATTTGAAAAAAAAATGTAACCAGCATTTGATGAAATTTAATACACATGTACAATAATAATGCTAATTGTCTAAAAGTTTAAGACATGTCTATTATAAATTTCATAAAATGCATATAATATTCAAAATGGAGCCAAAATAAAAACACTATAGGAACTAGAAAGTAAAACTAATCACAAAACATTGGGAATGTCGAGATCTACTACACTGTAATGTTCAACACTGTACCATAATCAGATACGCCCGTACAAATAAACCAAACGAACAAATAAATATATCGTATTTTCCATATAAAATCGTAAAACCCTGAACCAGCAGCTTTAAAAATATATGGATATCAGCTCCGCCATATTATATTATCTTTACTTGTTTAGTCTATTCATACACAGCTTTATATTTAATATTACTTGTATACATTATCTTATACAACGATCTTTGGTGTCGAACTTGAGGCAAAAATGTCGATACAAAGATTGTTTTAAAATCATAAATTTATAAAAAAATAACATTTCACAAGTCTTACAAACAACAGCCATTTAAAACTAAAATAAATTAACGATTCTAATTTTCATAAGAACGCAGCTGTTATTTTGTTTAAATGAAATCATAATGCCTAATGTCTGTACATAGTAATGACTTGAATGTCTGTACTTTTGACAATTTATTAAAAACCTAAAATTAAAAAAAAAATGTCATCCACGTTCTCAATGTTTATACAACTACGAAATAAAACGTTTATTACTAAGAAAAATATATTAAATATTAATACTCTGAGCGTTTCATAGTACTAAAAATGAGGGAGGAGGAGTCGTTGCTTTATAAATCAATCTATTGCTACTAGAATATTCATACAGCACTACCTTTTAGTAAACATATATACTAAGTGTGATAAGGTTTAGTCTACACTCACAATATTAAAAACAATAACTGGCAAATGCATATCATGTACTTCAATTCTTATATAACGTGTAATACAGATAAGATATATGCAATACTAAACGGTTATTCAGTTAGGCATTGTACACACATCTAAAATATAGTATTTTTAAATTTTTAACATAAAATTAGAGTTTTTTGGATAACAAAGAAAAAATTATTCATAATATTTTTATAGTGATATCATTTTTATCATCATAAATTTCTGTGTGATACAACCATAACTAAATACCGATGACAAGATCGTTTATCACATTACGCTCAAGCTATCACGAGCGGCTCGTCGTCCGAGAAGCCGTGGATAGGTGGTACATCATCGTCGTCTGGAAATAAAGAGAAAAATTAAAATATTCAATCATACAACTTTTAATTTTAACATAGTAACTATTTATCTTATGTATTTTATACAGTTGTCAAAATTGTCTATCATATTACGTCATAAACATAATATGACTATTTTCTGGTCCAGTAGTTTTACCCAACCCAACTAAAAAAATCAGTAGCAAATTCAAGTTATTTTATGCAATATAAAAAGGTATATGAATTACACATTTTTAAACGTCAAATAATTTACAGATTATAAATGGATAATTAGAGCCTCACTGACCGTGGTCGATGGTGGCCTGTCCGCGGCGGCTGTCGTAGCGCGTGCGCGTGGTGGCGGCCAGCTGCAGCAGCGACGTGGACAGGCGGCGGTGGCGCAGCGCGGCGTGCAGCAGCGCGGCGCTCAGCGCCACCGCGGCCACGCACGCCGCGCCCGCGCCCCACCACGCCGCCGACGCGGACCACAGCGACGCGCCGGCCTCCTCCGACAGGGACTCTGCTCCTGATCATAATAATACACAATTTAATACTTTTATATAAATGATAATTACACTAATAAAACGTTAGTGAAGTAGTAAAAACTTATTTACATATTTACACAAAAGTGTTAAAAAAACCGATTGAAATGTCTTTGAATAACCATGAATTCGCTTTATGATATTATCCTCGTTTCTTTTCCTTTTTAATAAACATGACTTCTGTACATATCAATAAATCCAGCGTCACACTTTAGCCAGATAGTCAGACAGAACATAGCAGAAAGACATTCCGTTGTCAATTTTCGGAATATTGCATTTTAAGTAGCAGAACTCACCTTACAAGGTAGGTAGGTAAAAATGTTGAAAATCCTCGAATGAGAATAGAAACAGCCCATAATCAATCGGATTTACAATTAAAAAACTAATATATATAACGTAAATAATTCCCAACAACTCACCGGCCATAGTCAAAACTTCACTTAGATCACTATAATATCCTTCTTCAGTAATAGCTCTGACGCTGACAAACAGCGGCCCCGCGGGCGTGTTGTCGGCAGTCATTATTAGCGGCGAGAATTCCGCTATAGCCGTCTTTATATCTTCATCTGGATGGAGAAGATCTTCGGGGATCTCCTTTTGTGATACCAGAATTTGGTATTTGTGTCTGAAAATATATATATACAGTTGGATTATTTTATGTAACTATTTACTTAGATGTTGCGAAAATATTATTTTTAATTAATTAATAGTTAGAATACATTACATAGATTTTATTTATTAGATATTCTTTATAATTCGGCCATCTTAGAAAGGTATCTCAACCTAGTGTCAAGACACTGTTGGCTACTTTCCATCCGACATCGAGGAATATCTTGTTAAATGGCAAACTCAACTCTTACCAGTGGGAAAATGAAATACAAATATAAATATAATCAATTCGGGTATCAAGCCCACAACAAATCCAAATCCACTTTACAGCCCGAAGCTGTCCCACTGTGCCACGTTGGCCTCAGCGGTATTTTCATGTTACATAAAAAATATTTAAACGTGATTCAGACATGATTGAGAATAACGATTGCGAAAGATGCCGTACGTTACATTTTTTAAACAATTGACAAATATTTATTCTATAATTTTACTATTAACAAATATTGGTAAAATAGTCGAGGTATTGTTGTATATATATATATATATATGGTGTCGGGAAGCAGCAAAATAGTTGTATAATACTTACTTCTAATATGTGTTCATATATATAGTAGAGTCGCGATTATCCGAATTAAATAAAATCTGTGTTATTTTGGATTACCAATTTCAAAATCGAACCCAACAATATTATAAATTTAATTCTTATGATTTTATGAGTTTTACATATTTATTATTATATTATCTAATCGCGCGATACAACACTTTTAGATGAGCCCCTAGAAACAAGACGCGAGTCCGGATAATCGAGATTCTAGTGTGTAATGCAGATATCGTAAGTCTGTACACATACTTGGGCGTAGAAGTGTTATCGTCGGGGTGTTGCCAGCTCACGACGACGTGTCCGTTGGGGGAGAGCCACGCCATGACGGCGCGCGGGGGCTCCACCTCGCCGCTGCGGAACATCGAGCATGTCTTCATCGAGTCCTTCTCTGTCGCCTGGTCGGTTGAAATATTAAGCAATTAACAGAAATATAATAAAAGATATTTTATTATTAATATACAGCTATGAAAATCAGGTTCTTAAGTAAAATCAAGGTATTCTCTACTACTTCGACGCAGTGAGAGCAAAACGCATGACTTTGCGGTTTTGAGCGCTTGGACGAGGGACAAGAGGCAGGTTCGAATTCCACCGCAATCAACTTTTTATTTTTATTCAAAAATATTTTCATATAAATGTCAAAACACTATTAAAATAATAAAATATTTAATAAATAGCATTCTTTGTCGCCAAACTAATATTTCTTAAAAATAATCTCTATACAGAGCTGAAAACAACAAAAATAACTTGTAATAAGCGTAAGCGTATAATAACTTTAATCTTCGAAGCAACCGGATTATTATTAATATAAAAATATAAACAAACAACTTACAAACACACAAATGTTGAACCTAGCACCAATAGGGACGCCTTCGATCAAATGTACGAGAGAGACATTCTTGCTTGCCTTCAACTCGTAACGGCTTATCTTGTTATGTGTCAGCTCAGTTATATCCAGCTGGAATGTATAATTGTATATAAAACAATATTTTTATAGCATATAAATTGAGTAAAGATATGTCCAAACATAATATTTTTTTAATAGTTCTTTATTTGTTGTAATTAAAAAAATGCTTCATCTACTAGCCCTGTTATTATACATGGACACTTCATTTTATATACAAAATCAGGATCAAATAAATTTACTAACATACTTACTAAATAATGTCATTAATAAAAATATATATATTTTGTATAAAACGTAATTGTCTTTTTTTAGCTTCACGCTTTCATCCCGCATAGCAGGATAAACAGAAAGTACCTAGTGTCAAGACATTCCGTACTTCGCATTCCATCAATTCGAAATAATGTGTATTGAGTTAAGACAAAGTGCGGCGTTAAGTTCTACCAGAGCGAGGAAGCAAAATTAGTGAATTAATTTGTTTATTATTAGTATAAAAATATATAAGCCTAAAATATCATCTTTTATGCATAATACGAGTATATTAAAACATTAATAACCTTACCCTATAAGCTACTGGCTCTTGTATGACATCACAATTTGCTTTCCACAAAATTTGCAACTGAGTCTTTTGGACGTCGAACACAAAATGTAGGTCTTTTACTGGTGCCCTTAAAAAAATTAATAAATTACTATTTTTAAAGTGCTATTCAATATTTAGTACATAGTTTTACCCTTCTGGTCAAAATGAATAAGAATCTCAACCTTCTTGTCGACTATGGTTTCAGTATTGACTTAATAATAGAATAAGTCCAAACCTCTATAACTCGAAAGTTCTGGCGTCTTAGGTAGATAAGAAAGAGTTAAAAATATCTTTTGCCGGCTTGAAGGTACACAACCATAGCATACTAAAAATGTTTTAATTGTTATGCGCCTTTAGTATGTTTATCGTAAAATGATTACAATAACAAACATCTACAACAAACTACAAACAAACTTACTTGGGGTTCTCTCGCGTTATAATTTCTTTTAATACGAATGGTCCTCCACGCAGTCCTGCTAAAAACTTGTAGCTCTCACACGCGTGCAGATTTTCTATCAATACGCTTGTGTTCTTTGTTATTAACTTAGTAACTGTAAAATAATTAATAATTTTAAATTTATTACCTACAAACATACAATAAAAGTATTTTAAATATTAAATATATATATACAAATTAACATCTATAGATAAAATACATTAAACGAAATTCGAAATTATCATTATCTTAAAGTATGTAATTATATCCTGATTATACTGTACGATATAAAAGGCTATATAAATTCATATTTTCTCCTATATAAATATATAATACATCATTCAGTCTGGACCTAAATTTTCTATAATTAAAATGTATATATTCCGTAACAATTTGATATTTGCTGAGTAATTCTTTCATTCTTACAGAACAGTTCTTACGATTAATTGAACATGCTCGGTTAATTCTAAATTTATATAAAAGTATTTTTAACCATTTTTATAATTTCTCATAAGTATTTATATATTTATACGTTTTTGTATTGTTTGTATGTGACGGCGACTGTAAACGCGATTGATTGTGGGTGGGATTGTGGGGTGTATGGCACTTGAAGGAATGATTATATTTAAATTTTATTTTTATTTTTCCACTTTGGTCAGACAAAACGTGGCGTTAAGTTCGTCTGCGGGCGGAAAGCAGTCAACGAAGTGTCTTGATAATAGATAGTCGTTGACCCTGCTATGCGGGTTAAAACTCGAAATTGCTACCCTGCTATGCAGCTTAAATCGCAAAATAAATTTTTATATTGTGCACTTTCCTATGTACTGATCTTTATGTTTTCATATATATTTTTAAATTGTTACTAATAAAAATTTTGGTATGAAAAATAAATAAATAAAACAAAAAAAAAACCTACAATTTTTCTTCCACTCGGGCAAATTGAGATAATTCACTTCATATTCCAGTTCCTTGTTTTTATATCGCTCAGCTGTAGGCGCTGTCCAGGACACGCGTACTGAGGTGCGTTTCTCTTTAAGTAAAACTGCAGTAACATTTAGTTTCTCATCGGGTATTCCCTCAGTTTTAATTGGTATTGTGAATGGATCTCCCATCGTGGTGTTCTTGAACGCTCTTATGTCTAGATATACGGTGACGCCGGGTGGCAGGTCTGTCACTGTTAATATAATGTTTAATAAGTTAGTTTAAAACATACTTTTTATCGTGTATATATAATATGATTTTGTAAGTTAAATTCTTTTAATTGATATTCATATTAAGTAGTTAGTGCTGTATGAATAAACAATATTTAATTTATGTATACAAATAAATAAAATAGAATTGTATGTTTGTAATATTAAAATAACCTTTTTAATAAATGTATATACATATAAATATATACACGACTCATACTAAAATAATATTATTTACAATATTTGTTTATTCATCTTGTCTTTGTTCCGGCTAATCTCTGGAAAGACGGGACTTTCAATGGCAGATAGCTGATTTAATAAAGAGTAACTTAAGCTACTATTATTTTAAAATTACATAAGAAATAAAAATAAAATTGAAATAGAATTAAGCACGAGTTTACGGTTGGTGTATTATAATTGAGAATCGCCTCACCGTTAACGGCGTTGTCGGTGGTGCGTATGAGGTCGCGCGGGCCGTAGCCGAGCGGCAGGCGCGTGGCCAGCGCGTACCCGTCCACGCCGCGCAGGCGGTGCCACGTGAGCGCCACCACGCCGGGCGCGGGCCGCGACACGCTCGCGTTCACTATGTCGTCCACGTCGCTCACTTCGTCGAACGTTATGTGCGATATTGCTGACGATTCCGAAGTCGAGGCGCCGTTTGTTGCTGTCACCTGCAAATTATGATGATAAATTATTTTTTTGGATTAATAGGGTAGTCGGAGAGACTCTAGTATCGAGAGACTCTACACGCAGCTTCGCGCCCGAATTCCTAGCACTGCGTGTTCGTAATTTAACACTTCGCCAGAGCGAAGAAATTAAAATTTGAATATAATCATACACTCTAGTGGGAATCGAATCCACTTAAATCGGCGTATGAAGTCAAACGCTGTCCCACTGCGCCACGATAGCTGCATAATCAACGTAATTTATGCAATATATATTATAATCAATGAAACATTAGCTTTAGTGACCCAATTTTATACTGCTTGATATTAAAAAAGTAAATACATATAACTTATTTTAGATAAAAAAAAATGAGTTTCACTTTTACAGCCCATTCTTTTAATTATTTTTTTTATCTAAGTATATTATTTGAAGATTGAGGCTTTTATTTAAAATTATAAATTGAACCAACTATTAAAGGAGTTATATTAAACTCCAAACAAAACATACCCAAAAGGAATAATTCTTGTTAGGCTTAAAGAATCCTTCCAACACAATGGACACGGGCTTGTTATCCTCCGTAGCTGGCACAAGTCGTTGTATGGGCGGCAATGGCGGCACGTAGTACACTGTGTACGAGTGTATAACACCACGCGGCTCAGCTGGCGGGTCCCATATCAGGTTGACTCGTCTACCGACCATTTGTCGTACTGTAAGACGTCTGGGCGACGATGGTTCTGAAAAACGTGGTCATTTATCATATATTAATTCGATGTATTTTTTTTAGTATTTATATTATTTTAAAAATGATAATCTGTATATATTTTTATAAGGTCGACATAAATTACACAATGTTAAATGTTATACTACTTATAAGCAGATACTATTTATGTTCCAACAGTATAAGTTTTTTTATTTACACATGATCTTATACATTAAATTAACTTAAGTATACAAATAAAGGAAAAATATTAAAACATTTTTACCTAACACAAAATAAGTTATCTATTTAAGAGTTAAAATAATAATAATACTATGAAAATATTTATCCCTCTTAATTAAATGCATAAAATATATTTCAACATAATAAGACCTTCGATGGAATCAAAATCTTTGAAGTCTTTAATCTACCACACCAGAGAACAGGATATATTCAGCCTATTTAGATATATTATGCAAGAATCCAGGCAGTGCGTGAAATAATTAAGAAACAGATAGCGGTAGATTAATATAATTAATT